>CAJQUN010000001.1:39115830-40343197 GCA_907163345.1 Haberlea rhodopensis
CTTTGGACTTTAGTAGTGCCAAACCCTTGGGGTTGAGAATTTTAAAAGGGCTCAAGGCAGACGGCTTCCCCAGCTCGATATTCAAAGTCTCTAAAAGCTTGCTGAGGGGAACTGCAAAGCATACAGCCTGTTTGGATGCGATGACCGTTTACAAGCAAAACTCCAAACAAGATCGCGGACCAGTTCATCCTTCTGGCAGGAGTGAATAGCAGCCATGGCCCGGAATTTCTCGGCAAGTGACGGCGTCATAGCTTCCCGGCTTTGGCCAATAGTGCCTTGCCAACAATCTCGCATAGAACTTGGAAATGAAAGAGCATTTCCTTCTTCTTGAATGAGGGCTGTAGTCGGTGGCCAAAAATGGATACCTTCCCCTGAAGATCAGTGATAGTGGCCTGAGGAATGTGGCCAAACTCCGTCAATCTGGTGTGGGAAAGACCAAAGGTTTTTGACAGCGTTGACTGAGAAATGTCAAATGATTTGCCCTTGACGGTGGTGGAGATGAACGTCTTCTGAGACACAACATTGGCAAACATTCTCGAATCTCCGACTCGTAAACCACCGTTCCTCATTCCAGAAAGTTCCTTAATCCAGAAGACTCCAAGGATTTGAACATGGAGACCATTTCTGGATCTTCAGCCCTGTAGATTTCATTGAACTCAACAGATAGAGAATTGTGAGTGATAGTAGCCATTTGAGCATAATGAAGAATACGGAGAAATTGAAAAAATATTTGAGAGTTAGAAAACAGACAGCTGTAATTTGTAAAAAGTGAAATGAAAGTGAAGTGTTCAGCCCGCTAAATAGGAGAGAGAAGACACATGTATGTATCTCGATGACTGATCCTTAAATAATTCAAAATAAACGGACCGGATGATAGAGAGATAAGGCGGTTAAAATTGCAATCAGTCCGGGCTGTTTTAAATAATTACTTTATTTAAAGATTTGTTGACCAGACAGATCATGGCATAACATCAGATTTGGCATAGATCGGTCTGAAAGTTCGGACCGGTCTGTGTCTTTCTGATCATTGTATTATCGATCTGTGCCAGCATATAATCTTTAAAAGCGAAAAGAAAGATGTGTCTAAAATATCAAGATAAGTTTATTAAACCAAGAATTTGACGGAAATAATTAAACTTAGCCTCAGGAAGTGGTTTGGTGAAGATATCTGCTGCTTGCTGGTCTGTTGAAATATGCTCGATCCGAATTTCCTTTTTGCCAACATGATCTCGAATAAAATGATGTCTGATATCAATATGCTTTGTTCGAGAGTGCAAAACTAGATTATACGTTATAGCGATTGCACTGGTGTTGTCACAAAATATCGGAGATTCAACAGCTTGAATGCCATAGTCTCTGAGTTGATGTTGAATCCAGAGCATTTGAGCGCAACAGCTTCCAGCGACAAGATATTCTGCCTCAGCTATAGATGTGGTGATTGATGTTTGCTTCTTGCTAAACCATGATATCAATCTTTCCCCTAAGAATTGACATGTTCCACTGGTGCTTTTGAGATCAATCTTACACCCAGCATAGTCAGCGTCTGAATATCCAACTAAACTGAAATTTGACTCTTTGGAGTACCAAAGACCAACGTTCTGAGATCCTTTTAAGTATTTAAGAATGCGTTTAGCAGTAATAAAGTGTGATTGCTTGGATCTGACTAAAATCTAGCGCACATGCAGACTGAGAACATTATATCAGGCCGGCTCGCTGTAAGATACAAGAGCGATCCGATCAGTCCTCGATACATTGTTACTTCCACTGCTGTTCCCCCTTCGTCTTTATCTAGATTGATTGAAGGACTCATTGGAGTTGATGCAGTTTAACAAGTTTCCATTCCGAACCTTTTGAGAAGCTCTTTGGTATACTTTGTCTGATTTATGAAAATGTCATTGTTGAGTTGTTTGACTTGGAGACCCAGAAAGAATGAAAGTTCTCCCATCATACTCATCTCAAACTGTCCATGCATTAACTTAGAGAATTTCTCGCATAATTTGGGGTTAGTTGACCCAAAAATGATATCGTCAACATAGATTTGAACTAATAAGGTATGTGCCCCCTTAATAAATTTAAATAGAGTTTATCCACTGAGCCGATCTGAAAATCGTGGTCCAGCAGAAATTGAGACAGAGTGTCATACCAGGCTCTTGGAGCTTGTTTCAGTCCATATACTGCTTTATTCAGTAGATATACATGATCTGGAAATGAGTGGTTCTGAAATTCAGGAGGTTGCTCAATGTAGACTTCCTCCTGAAGCTTACCATTAAGAAAAGCACTCTTAACGTCCATTTGATATACTTTGAAGTCTTTAAAAGCAGCATAAGCAAGAAAGATTTGGATTGCTTCAAGTCTGGCGACTGGTGCAAAAGATTCATCGAAGTCAATTCCTTCTTCTTGTCGGAATCCTTGCGCCACCAGTCCGGCCTTGTTTCTGACCACAACTCCATCTGCGTCTAGCTTGTTTCTGAAAACCCATCTGGTTCCAATAACAGGCAGACCACTTGGCCTGGGGGTTAGATTCCAGACTTGATTTTGTTCAAATTGATTAAGCTCTTCTTGCATGGCTTTAATCCAGTTGTAATCAGTCAAAGCTTCATCAATCTTTTTCGGTTCCAGATTAGATATAAAAGCGGCATGAGTGAATTCATCCATAATCTGTCCTCTGGTTCTTATAGGTGCAGAAGGACTTCCAATTACTAGATCATGTGGATGCCTCTTTGTCCATCGATAGCTCGATTTCGGATTATCTGGTCCAGAAGGATGAGTAGTAGCAACATTATCAGCATCTGCCTTAACATTAGAGTTTAGATCCTCTTGATCGGCTCGAGCTGGAGGAGCTTCATTGCCTTGATCCGGTCTATCTGGTACTTCAGGTTCCGATGATTGTCTCTTGACCTGTTAGCTACAATCTCATCATCACTGTTAGCTTCGAGATGGATATTTTCCATCTGATTTTGAATTGATTCCTTGTTACCGTCAATACATAAAGATTCATCAAACACTACATGAACTGATTCTTCTACAGTTAAAGTGCGATTATTGAAGATGCGAAAAGCTTTACTATTGGATGAATATCCTAAGAATATCCCATTATCTGAATTAGCTTCGAATGCTGTAAGGTGATTCTTACCATTATTGTGAACGAAGCATTCGCATCCAAATACATGAAAGTGAGAGATAGACGGTCTGTTATCAGTCCATATTTCATATGGAGTAAGATTCAACTTCTTGTTAATCATAGACCGATTTTGAGTGTAGCAAGCAGTATTTACAGCTTCTGCCCAAAACTTTTGTGAAATTCCAGAATCTGCAAGCATTGTCCTTGCTGCCTCTTTAAGCGTTCTGTTCCTTCGTTCTGCAACTCCATTTTGTTGAGGGGTTCGAGTAGCTGAGAATTCATGCTTAATTCATTGATCTTTTAGAAATGATTCAAGATTCTGATTTGAGAATTCAGCGCCTTTGTCACTTCGAATCCTATCTATGCTTGATGATTTCTCATTCTGAGTGCGTTTCAGCAGCTTGATCAACTTCGGACCGGTCTGATCTTTACTGCTTAAAAATATTGTCCATGTAAAACGTGAGTAATCATCAATAACAACAAGAGTATACCGCATTCCCCCTAAACTTGTTATTGGTATAGGACCAAACAAGTCCATATGTAATAGTTCTAAGCAGCGTGAGGAGGATTTGACATTCTTGTTTTTGAAGGATGATCTGATCTGTTTGCCCATTTGGCAAGCTTCGCAGATCTTATCCTTAGCAAAATCGATCTTGGGCAGACCGACAACTAAATAATGTTTACACAGGCTAGAAATAGTCTTAAAGTTGAGATGATTCAAGCGTTTATGCCATAGCCAGTGTTTATTATCATTATTCGCGATGAAGCAAGTAGGATTATCAGGTTGAGCAAAATTCCAGTTAATCTTATATGTATTTCCATTTCTGATTCCTATAAGCATGGTCATACCATCTGACGATTTAACAGTGCAGGTGTGTTTATGAAATTCTACTGCATAACCATTATCACATAGTTGACTTATACTGATCAGATTATAGCATAAATTTTCAACTAACAGCACATCATTGATAGTAATATTACAATGGACAATCTTACCCTTGCCCACAGTCTTACCCTTTGAGTTATCCCCGAAGATGATCTTGGGTCCAGTACATTCTGTGACTTCAGACAGCAGCTCGACGTTTCCTGTCATGTGACGAGAACACCCACTGTCTAAGTACCAGTCTGATACTAGATTCTTCGGTACCTGTCATCAAACATAATTACTGTTGGTACCCAATCCTACTTGGTCCAGAACGGATTAGCCCTTTGGGAACCCACACCTGTATCAGCTTTAATAGCTTGTGTGTGTTTGGTGTGATGTGAGCTGATCTGTTTCGATGTTGTATGTGATAATGTGTGCGATATGGAAACCTTTGATTCTTATGAGGTAATCTATATCTTCGTTGAACCTGTTTTGAGTTATAGTAGTTGGATGGTCTTCCTTGCCTTAGATCTTGCACCTTTAGATTTGGTCTGAAAGACACAAAGCTTGCTGGTGCCTTTTCTTTGGCTTGGTTAACGTACCCAATTCCTCTTCTCAAACCTTGATCCCCGAAGGAGACTCCCGTTTGAATTGTAGGCGCTTCAGTTTCATATACTGTGCTGGATCTAACAAATGTCATTTGTTTGATTTTGTTCTTTACCAGCAACAGTTCAGATTCATCTTTGGTGCAGTCTTTGATATCAAAGCCTATGCCGGTGACATCACCGACATTTCTTTGTACCTCTTGTAGTTCTTCCAGTGATGCTCTTGATTTTGTCCATGTTTTGAAGATAGGAGAAAGCTTAGCATTTTGTATGCTAATTCTCTTATTTTCTTCATGAAGCTGATCGTAAGAGATTTTCAGCTTATTCAGCTCGATCTGTAGATTATTGCACTCACCTAGCTCAGAGCAGCTTGGTTTGATGTGCTCATCTATTTGATCATTGGCTTTAGCTTTAGTTTTCTCAAATGATTCAGCTAAAATTCTATAATCATTAGCCATGTCTTGCAGTGCGGACATAAGCTCTTCACGTGTGAATTCATTTGAGTCAAGATCGAATACCTCGTCTGTTTGACTCATTTCTTTGTCTGCCATTAGACATTGAATATCTTCTTCGCTTTCGCTGGAAGAATATTCGGAGCTTTCTGAACAGTCTGAGCCCACTTGCTGTTTCCTTCCTCTGCTACTAGGACCTTTTGGGACTTCCCATGATGACTTTTACGATCTTTGTAGTGCTTCTTTTTCTTGTTATCACGATGCTTTTCTTTACGTTCTTCTTTCTTCGATCTGGTGCAATCTGCAATAAAGTGTCAGGTCTTGTCACAATTGTAGCAAGCCTGATCATTAACAGCATCGTCTTTTCTCGATTTATAGTGATGAGAAGGTTTAAAATTCCTTTTATTCTTAGACATGAATTTACCAGATTTCTTGATAAACAGTGACATAGCATCATTACTTATCTGCTCGATAGATCGATCTGTTGTGGGGGTGGTCTGGTCTGGAATGGCTGCCAGTGCTTTGTTTGGTTGAGAGATGAATGACTCTGTTTTCACCTCTGGTGATCAGTTCGAACTCATATGCCTTAAGATCTGCGAACAGATCATGAAGTTCAACTTTGTTCAGATCTTTAGACTCCCTCCTTGCAATGGTCTTTACATCCCATTCTTTTGGCAGAGCTCTCATTACTTTCAGAGCAATCTCTCTGTTAGAGTATTCCTTGCCCAGACCATTTAGTTCATTGATAATACCAGTAACTCTTTCATCAAACTCGTTTAGAGTTTCTCCAATCTTCATTTTTATGCTCTCAAATCTTTGAAGAGCAACAGTCAGCTTGTTTTCCTTAGTCTGGTCGTTCCCTTCGCATAGCTGTGCTATCTTCTCCCAAATTTCTTTAGCAGTAGAGCACATTTTGATTTTACTGAACATATTTTTGTCCAACGTCTTGAACAAGATGTCTTTGGCAACGTTGTCTAGATTTGCTTTCTTTCTTTCTTCATTCGTCCAGAAGGATCTGTCATTCTCGACCATTTGGGGTTCACCACCAGTAATGGAGGCTGCTGTATTGACTTTCAGAATTTTCATTGGTCCATCAGTGATGACGAACCACATATCGTCATCATGTGCTGCCAGATGAGCTTGTATTCTGATTCTCCAATCATCATAGTCTTCTTTTGAGAACATAGGAATCTTGTTAAATGATGTCATCAGCTCAAGTATCTTTGTGATGATTAAGACGACCTGCTCTGATACCACTTGTTAGGATCGGTCCGGAGTGTTTAGAGGGGGGTTGAATGAACACTCCTAATAAAAATAATCATTTGTGATTTCTTTCGGATTAGTGAAAGAAATCTATTTCGTAATCAGCTTATCTACAGAACAGACCACTGAATATTTTAGTGCGGAGCGGTCTGTTCTTAGACTAGTAAGAACGGCTCGATGGCCTGAATAGTATAACGAGTGCAGAATGATAAAAGACAGAATATGTTTCTGGAAGTTCGAAGGTGGTGTAATCCTTCTACGTCTCCCCTTCTTCCAATTAAGGAAGGATTCCACTAGAAGACTTTGATTTATACAATCCTGTTGTACAGACCCGATTCAGCTGGACTTACCTCACTACCAGACTGAAACTCCTAGTCTCTCTATCTGTTTAGACACACTCTGTCTGACAGTTACAACTGATTCTCACTTCTCTATCTTACAACAGAATACAAAAGATAGACTAATTTAGTCTATGCACACAATGATTCTAAGATGATCAAATATTACAATATGCTTGTGCTTATGAAAACTTTCGGCTCGAGGATGTCTGAGCTTATAAGCTTGTGCTGTTTTGTTTTCTTTTTGCGTTTTTCGATTGATCAGCCTCTATCTTGAGCTCTTCTGTTGCATCCTTATATAGTTGCATGTACCAACGACATTATTTCCCTTTATGTGCAACTTTTGACTCTACTCAAACTCTGAGTAAGCTACAGTCTTATTCTTTTGGGCACTTGCCATTCTGGTTCATGCTTTCGGCGACTGTCAGATGAACTCTTCTTTGTCTTCTTACCTTTTATGGTAATCTTCAGTCCTTGGTCTTTTTCAGCATTAATTGCAACATTAAATGCTTCAATAAATAGCCGTTAATGATTCGGACTGAAGAGCGAAGCTTATACAACCTTGTCTGCTCTGATCTGATAATAGTTGAGCTGTTCTGAAGCTTCGATCTGGTCAGGCCGATGTTCATCGATCCGTTCTGATTTTGCGATATACCATATCAGCTTGATCTGTTTTGAGCAATTGATCTGGTCAGTTTGATTTCTATCGATCCGTTCTGATTTGTTTTGTCATCTTTAAAATCCGCAACTAACAGTCTTTTTATCAGAATTATGTGTTTTGTATCTATTTTTGTGTTTACAGGAATCCAAGTAAGGATGACTGCCATGAGAAGGAAAATAGCATGAAATAATGAGAAAATGGTGGAACAACATCATAGCAAGACAAGAAAAAGAAGAAAAATCAAAGATGAAGAATCTGCAATCAATGATTGATCGCCTGAAAATGGAGATTGATCCCTAAAAAAAGAGATCGATCGCCATAAAAATAGAGATCAATATCTATGGACACTGTGATGGGGAAAAATTTCAGCGATGCAGCAACCGATCGATATAAAAATGGCGGTCGATCGCCAAATGAAATTTTTTGAAACAATAGCGATGCAACGACCGATCACTGGAAAACAGAGATCGATCATTGCACGAGTCCAGCCCATTAAAAATTGGCGGATGCAAGGCCTAACCTACTTTTTTTAAGGACTTTTAACACTCTTTCAAGGGGAGAACATATTGAGAAGGCGGCCAAACTTCCAAGGGCAAGGATTTTATCACAAAACGAAGGCGGCTTCATCTGGGGACGAAGACTCGCTTCCATATCATTTTGTAGCTCTTACTTTTTGTTCTTTTATGAATTTTTCAGATATGTCTATGTGTTTTATCAATTCTAGGATGAACTAATCCCTTCTTTTTAGGGGGAAGACGTAGCTTGATTGGATATTATGTTTTGGAGATTGATTTATATATTAGGATTTATCACATGGTTTATTTGTGTTTTCTTGCTTTGAATGCAATTTAATTGACTGGCCATTGATTGAATTGACATATTTGTTTGTGATCTATCACTCGGGAGAGGGAATTTTTAACATGACATAGGAAAATGCATCGTGGGTGTTTATATCATTGATAGACGTATAACTCCATTGAAGCCTTTCAGAGAATTGTGCAATCAATGTTGTTTAATATTTAATCTTAGATAGGGATATCAATGTTGATATTGAATGATAACTTCTACTATCACTTGAGAAAGGGAGTAGGAAACAATTAAGAATTCTTGGCTAACAAATTAGATAAATCTATAATATTGTAATTGATCATAAGAAACATAGTTGATAATCAAGTGAAATCGGACCTCTAGTATCCTTCTCATAATTAATTCTATTGAATTGTGCAACTACTAGTTCGATTTATGTTATTTGACAAACAACAACACTACTCATTTTTCTAAATAGAACTAAGACCATCTAGCACAATATTTAATTAATCCTATAGACCAATCTTTGTGGGTTCGACATCCGTATTCATATCCATATACTAAAACTTGACATTGTACGCTTGCGATACGCTCTACACGCAACACCTTAACCAAGAAAGTAGATAAATCATTCACCAAATTGCTGAAAGCTAACTCCCCGAGAAGCTTTCTATCATGACTGTTGGGAGAGAAGGAAAGAATAGATAGGGAATTTCTTGGGTCATGTTTTTCCATGAAAGGAACGTGAGGAGAGTAGTCCCAGTGGGGAACATGTTTTCAGGGGGCAGGCGAAGGTTACTGGGAGCAGAAGAAGGTGTCGATTGAGATGAAGCTCGGGGTTTGGGAGGAGGAGTTGCGGATATTGGTTTTTTGGCAGGAGAGGTTCTGGAGGAAGAACATTGTCCCTCAGGCGATGTCCTCTTACGAGGGCGAGTAACCAAGGGTTCCCACTCGGGTTGATCAGTAATGTCCAGGATTGATCTCGATGCCTGCCCCGAAGCTTGGTTCTTCGAGGACTTACCCTTTAAGTTGGCCAACATCCTTGATCTGTTCATTTTCTCCTATGCATAAATTTCTCCTCTGCATAAAGGGACAACAAGGTTAGTCCGAGCAAAAATCACTATTTGCGAGAAGGAGAAAGAGCTCTAGTAACTCACCGAGGGGCATGCGTAATGATGTACCCTTTGGACTCAGCAAGAACAAGTACAATAGTCCATCGTCAATAAGCTCTGCCAGATCGTAACACTGGTCGCCGAGTTTCCGACGAACAGACAGATATAGTTCTTTCTTGAGGAGACCCTGGATGGATTTAGCCCTCGGGAGTCTTTCCCTCCACACCATGGGGCAGTTCAAAGGCTGAGATGGACGAACAAAAATGTAAAATTTCTTCCACTCCTTTATTGACGAGAGATAGTTCTTAAGGAAACCGACCCCTATTCGGGAAGAGAAATAAGACACACTTCCTTCTTATTTGTTAGTTCCGGATCTTATCGATGAGATTTTAAAGATGACAAAACATATCAGACCGGATCGAGTGAAATCAGACTGACCAGAACGATCGCCCAAAACAGATCAAGCTGATAAGATAACAAAGCATATCAGACCGGATCGAGGGTAATCAGACTGACCAGATCAATAGCTCAAACTAGAACAAGCTGATAAGGCATATTATATATCGGACCGGATCGATGGATTTCAGACTGACTAGATCGATGCTTCAGATCGATCTCAATCTTTATCAGATCAGAGCAGTCAAGGATACATAAAGAATGGCTCCTCAGTCAGAATCATTATTGTAGCATTTAATGTTGTAATTAATGCTACAAAGGACCAAAGACTGAAGATTGCCATAAAAGGTAAGAAGACAAAGAAGAGCTTACTGACAGTCGCCGAAAGTATGAACCAGAACGGCAAGTATCCTGAAGAAGAAGACTGTAGCCTACTCAGTGTTTAAGCAGAGTCAAAGTTGCACATTAAGGGAAATAATGTCGTTGTTACTTACAACTATAAAAGGATGCAACAAAAGGAATATAAGAACGCTTGCTGATCAATTGAAAAATACACAAGAAAGCAAAACAGCACAAGCTTACAAGCTCAGAAGCTCTCGAGCTGAAATTATTCTTAAGCACGTTTACTTTGTAACATTTGATCACTTAGGATCACTGTGCGCATCTTGTGTTTTCTGTGTTGAAGAATAGAAGTGAGAAACATATTGTAACTGTCAGACAAAGTGTGTCTGAGCAGATCGAGTGACTAGGAGTTTCAGATTGGTAGTGAGGTAAATCCAGTCTGAATCGGGTTTGTACAACAGGATTGTATAAATCAAAGTCTTCTAGTATAAACCTTCCTTAATTGGAAGAAGGGGAGACGTAGAAGGATTACACCACCTTCGAACTTCCAGAAACATATCCTGTGTATCTTATTTCTGCACTTGTTCTTTCATACTAGCCATCGAGCCGTTCTTACATATACAAGAACAGACCGTTCCGCACTTATACTTTCAGTGGTCTGTTCTGTACAAGAATTGATTAAGAAATAGATTTCTTTCACTAATCCGAAAGAAATCACAAAGGATTAATTTTTAGAAGGAGTGTTCATTCACCCCCCCACCCCCCCTCTAAACACTCCGGACCGATCCTAACAAGTGGTATCAGAGCAGGTCATCTTAATCAGCAAAATCACTCGAGCTGATGGCATCATTTAACAAAATTCCTATGTTCTCAAAAGAAGACTATGATGACTGGAGAATCAGAATGCAAGCTCATCTGGCAGCTCAGGATGACGATATATGGTTCGTCATCACTGATGGACCAATGAAGATTCTAAAAATAAATACAGCTGTCGCTATTACTGGTGGTGAACCACAAATGGTAGAAAAGGACAGATCCCTCTGAACGAACGAGGAAAGAAAGAAAGCAAATCTCGATAATGTGGCCAAAGACATCTTGTTCAAGACATTGGACAAGAACATGTTCAGCAAAATCAAAATGTGCTCTAGTGCCAAAGAAATTTGGGAGAAGATAGCACACCTATGTGAAGGCAACGACCAGACCAAAGAAAACAAGCTGACTGTTGCTCTTCAAAGATTTGAGGGCATAAAAATGAAGAGTGGAGAAACTCTAAATGAGTTTGATGAAAGAGTCACTGGCATCATAAATGAACTGAATGGTCTGGGGAAGGAATATTCTAACAGAGAGATCGCTCTGAAAGTTATGAGAGCTCTGCCAAAGGAATGGGATGTTAAGACCATTGCCATGAGGGAATCAAAAGATCTTAACAAGGTTGAACTTCATGATCTGTTTGCAGATCTTAAGGCCTATGAGTTTGAACTGATAAGCAGAGGTGAAGCAGAGCCATTCATCTCTCAACCAAACAAGGCCCTGGCAGCCATTCCAGACCAGATCGCCTCAACATCAGACCGATCCGCTGAACAGATAAGTAATGATGCTATGTCATTATTTATCAAGAAATTCGGTAAATTTATGTCTAAGAATAAGAGGAACTTCAAACCCTCTCATCATTATAAATCAAGAAAAGATGATGCTGTTAACGATCAGGCTTGCTACAATTGTGGTAAGACCGGACATTTTATTGCAGATTGCACCAGACCGAAGAAAAGAAGAACGGAAAGAGAAGCATCGTGATGATAGGAAGAAGAAGCACTACAAAGACCCCAAGAATCATGGAAAATCCCAAAAAGTCCTAGTAGCTGAAGAAGGAAACAGCAAATGGGCTCAGACAGACTCAGACTCGGAAAGCTCTGAATATTCTTCCAGCGAAAGCGAAGAAGATATTCAATGTCTCATGGCAGACGAAGAGATGAGTCAGACAGAAGAGGTATATGATCTTGGCTCAAATGAATTTACACGAGAAGAGCTCATGTCCGCACTGCAAGACATGGCTAATGATTATAGGATCTTAGATGAATCATTTGAGAAAAATAAAGCTAAAGCCAGTAATCAAATAGATGAGCACAATAAACCAAGCTGCTCTGAGCAGGGTGAGTGCACAATCTAAAGATCGAGCTGAATGAGCTGAAAATCTCCTATGATCAGCTCCATGAAGAAAACAAGAGAATTAGCACACAAAATGCTAAGCTTTCTCACATATTCAAAACATGGACAAAATCCAGAACATCTTTGGAAGAATTACAAGAGGTTCAAAGAAACGTCGGTGACTTCACCGGCATAGGCTTTGACACCAAAGATGGGTCTGAGTTGTTGCTGGTAAAGAACCAAGTCAAACAAATGACATTTGTTAAATCCAGCACAGTATATGAGACTGAAGCACCTAAGATTCAAACAGGAGTCTCTTACGTGAATCAAAATCTGAGAAAAGGAATTGGTTATGTTGACCAAGCCAAAGAAAAGGCACCAGCAAGATTTGCGTCTATCAGACCAAATCCAAAGGTGCAAGATCGAAGGCAAGGAAGACAATACAATTACTATAATTCAAAACCGATTCAACGAAGATATAGACTACCTTATGAGAATCAAAGGTTTTCACAGCGCACACATTATCACACACAACATCAAAACAGACCAGCACACAGCACACCTTACACACACAAGCCATTGAAGCTGATACAGGTGTGGGTTCCCAAAGGGCTAATCCGTTCTGGACCCAAATAGGATTGGGTACCAACAATAATTATATTTGATGACAGGTACCGAAGAAGCTCGCATCAGACTGGTATTTGGACAGTGGGTGTTCCCGTCACATGACTGGAAACATCGAGCTGCTGTCTGAAGTCACAGAATGTACTGGACCCAAGATCATCTTCGGAGATAACTCAAAGGGTAAGACCGTGGGCAAGGGTAAGATTGTCCATGGTAACATTATTATCAATGATGTGCTGTTAGTTGAAAATCGGTGCAATAATCTGATCAGTATAAGTCAACTCTGTGATAATGGTTATGCTGTAGAATTTCACAAACACACTTGCACTGTTAAATCATCAGACGTTATAACCGTGCTCGTAGGAATCAGAAATGGAAATACATATAAGATTAACTGGAATCATGATCAACCTGATAATCCTACTTGCTTCATCGCTAACAATGATAATAAACATTGGATGTGGCATAAGCGCTTGAATCATATAAACTTTAAGACTATTTCCAGCCTGTGTAAACATGATTTAGTTATCGGTCTGCCCAAGATCGATTTTGCTAAGGATAAGATCTGCGAAGCTTGCCAAATGGGCAAACATATCAGATCATCCTTCAAAAACAAGAATGACAAATCCTCCTCCCCCTGTTTAGAATTATTGCATATGGACTTGTTTGGTCCTATACCAATAACAAGTTTAGGGGGAATGCGGTATACTCTTGTTGTTATTGATGATTACTCACGCTTTACATGGACTATATTTTTGAGCAGTAAAGATCAGACCGGTCCGAAGTTGATCAAGCTGCTGAAACGCACTCAGAACGAGAAATCATCCAGCATAGACATGATTCGTAGTGACAAAGGCACTGAGTTTTCAAATCAGAATCTTGAATCCTTTCTAGAAGATCATGGAATCAAGCATGAGTTTTCAGCCGCTCGAACTCCTCAACAGAATGGAGTTGCAGAACGAAGAAACAGAACGCTCAAGGAAGCAGCAAAAACAATGCTTGCTGATTCTGGAATTTCGCAAAAGTTCTGGGCAGAAGCTGTAAACACTGCTTGCTACACTCAAAATCGGTCCATGATCAACAAGAAGCTGAACCTTACCCCATATGAAATATGGACTGGTAACAGACCATCTATCTCTCACTTTCATATTTTTGGCTGCAAATGCTTCTTTCATAACAATGGTAAGAATCATCTTACAGCATTTGAAGCTAAGTCAGATAATGGAATATTTTTAGGATATTCATCAACTAGCAAAGCTTATCGAATTTTTAATAATCGAACCTTAACTGTAGAAGAATCTGTTCATGTAGTTTTTGATGAATCTTTATGTGTTGAGGGCAACAAAGAATCAATTCAAAATCAGATGGAAAATATCCATCTCGAAGCTAACAGTGATGATGAGATTGTAGCTAACATGTCAAGAGACAATCAACCAGAACCAGAAGTACCAGACAGACCGGATCAAGGCATTGAAGCTTCTTCAGATCGAGCTGATCCGGATGTTCTTCACTCAAATGTTAAAGCAGATGCTGATCATGCTGCTACTACTCATCCGACCGGACCAGACAATCCAGAGTCAAGCTATCGATGGACTAAGAAGCATCCACTCAATCTAGTGATTGGTAGTCCCTCTGCACCTATCAGAACCAGAGGACAGATGATGGATGAATTCACACATGCTGCTTTCATCTCAACTCTGGAACCTAAGAAGATCGATGAAGCTCTAACTGATTTCAACTGGATTAAGGCCATGCAAGAAGAGCTAAATCAATTCGAACAAAATCAAGTTTGGAGTCTAACCCCCAGACCAAGCGATCTGCCTGTCATTGGAACCAGATGGGTTTTCAGAAATAAGATGGACGCAGATGGAACTGTGGTTAGAAACAAAGCCAGACTGGTGGCACAAGGATTCAGACAAGAAGAAGGAATCGACTTCGATTAATCATTTGCACCAGTCGCCAGACTTGAAGCCATCCGAATCTTTCTTGCATATGCTGCCTTTAAAGACTTCAAAGTATATCAGATGGACGTTAAGAGCGCTTTTCTTAATGGAAAGCTTCAGGAAGAAGTCTACATTGAGCAACCACCTGGATTTCAGAACCATTTGTATCCCAATCATGTGTATCTACTGAATAAAGCAGTGTATGGTCTGAAACAAGCTCCACGAGCCTGGTATGACACCTTATCTCAATTTTTGCTGAACCATGATTTTCAGATCGGCTCAGTAGATAAAATTCTCTTTAAATTTATTAAGGGGGAACATACCCTATTAGTTCAGATTTACGTTGATGACATAATCTTTGGGTCAACTAACCCCAAATTGTGCGATAAATTTTCTAAGTTAATGCAGGGACAGTTTGAGATGAGCATGATGGGAGAACTTTCATTCTTTTTGGGTCTCCAAGTAAAACAGCTCAACAATGGTATTTTCATCAATCAGACCAAGTATACCAAAGAGCTCCTCAAGAGATTTGGAATGGAAACATGCTCAACTGCATCAACTCCAATGAGTCCAACAATCAAGTTAGACAAAGATGAAGGGGGAATGACAGTTGAAGTAACCATGTATAGAGGACTAATCGGATCGCTATTGTATCTTACAGCGAGCCGGCCTGATATTATGTTCTCAGTCTGTATGTGCGCCAGATTTCAGTCAGAACCAAAGCAATCACATTTTATTGCTGCCAAGCGTATTCTGAAATACTTAAAAGGATCTCAGAACGTTGGTCTTTGGTACTCCAAAGATTCAAACTTCAGCTTGATCGGATACTCCGACGCAGACTACACTGGGTGTAAGATTGATCGTAAAAGCACCAGTGGAACATGTCAATTTCTAGGTGAAAGATTGATCTCTTGGTTCAGTAAAAAGCAGACATCGATTGCCACATCTACAGCTGAAGCAGAGTATCTAGCCGCTGGAAGCTGTTGCGCTCAAATGCTCTGGATTCAACACCAGCTCAAAGACTATGGCATCCAAGCTGTTGACTCTCCGATATTTTGCGACAACACAAGTGCAATCGCTATAACGTATAATCCAGTTTTGCACTCTCGAACAAAGCACATTGATATACGCCATCATTTTATTCGAGATCATGTTGGCAAAAAGGAAATTCGGATCGAGCACATCTCAACAGAGCAGCAAGCAGCAGACATCCTCACCAAACCGCTCCCAGAGGCTAAGTTTAATTATTTTCGTCAAATTCTTGGTTTAATTGACTTATCTTAATAGTTTAGATGTTCTCTTACTTTCGCACGTAAAGATTTTTGTTGCCACAGATCGATAATACAATGTTCAGAAAGACACAGACCGGTCCGAACTTTCAGACCGATCTATGTCAATCTGATGTTATCCCATGATCTGTTTGGTCAATACATCTTTTGTACAAAAACAGCCCGGACTGATTGCAATTTTAACCGCCTTAACTATCTGTTATCCTGACCGTTTATTTTTGAATTTCTTTTCATCAGTCATCGAGATAAAGACACGTGTCTTCTCTCTCCTATTTAGCGGGCTGAACATTTCATTTTCTTTCACTTTTTACAATTTACCGCTATCTGTTTTCTTATTCTCTCACTCTCCTAAATCTTCGCACTCGTTTATCTTCACTCCAATGGCTACCATTACTCACAACTCTCTCTCCATTGAGTTCAATGATATTTACAGGGCAGAAGATGCAGAGATGGTGTCCATCTTCCAAGCTTTGGAATCATCTGGTCTGAGAAAATTTCTGGAGTGCGGCACAGTTGTTTATGAATCAGAGATCCGCGAACTATTCGCCAATGCCGTCTCCCAGAAGACATCCATATCTACTACTGTCAAGGGCAAATCATTTGAGATCTCGCCGATGACGCTGGCCAAAACCTTTGGCCTCCCCAATTCCGGACTGACGGAATTTGGACAGATTCGTCAAGCGTCACTCTCAGAGCTTCAAGGGAAGATCTCTATTTTTGGCCACCGCCTGCAACCATCGTTTAAGAAGAAGGAAATGCTCTTTCATTTCCAGGTGCTGTGCGAAATCGTTGGCAAACCTCTGTTGGGCAAAGCAGGAAGTTTTGACGCTGTAACCGCCGAGAAGTTCAGGGCTATGGCGGCTATAATATCCGGACAGAAGATGAACTGGTCCGTGATTCTGTTTGGAGTTCTGATGGAAACGGTGATTGCATCCAAACAGGCCGTATGCTTTGCTGTTCCTCTCAGCAAGCTACTGGAGTCCTTAGACATCGAGCTGGGAAAGCAGTCCGCTCTCAGTCCCTTCAAGATTCTAAACTCCAAAGGGCTCGCACTGTTGAAGTCCAAGAGTGCTCCGCCTACTCCTGCCACTCTGGCTGCAGTCAAGATTGAGAAGGGCGAAGAACAAGCTGTTGCGCCCAAACCTCGCGTGAAGCGCAAACTTACCATCCAGACTGATTCGGAAGAACTCAGTCTGCTCCATCGCCACCAACCAAGCCACTTCCAAAGAAGCCCAGAACCCAGATTACCAAACCAATCAAAACTCTACCCCTACCCATTTTGCCACCAACTAAAGTCACCCCTGCACCCTAATCTTCAAAACAAACTTCAACCACTTCAACCCCTGCACCTCACCCTTCAACCCAAACTTCACCCCTGCACCCCAAGTCACTATCCGAGTCCCCTCTACCATTCCCGTGGTGAAAGGGATTGTTATCACTGAGTTGGGCGACTATACCCAATCAGGGATCAAGTCCCCTTCCTCCACCGGCAAGGGAAAAGCCATTCTCTCCGAACCAATCTCCTCTAAACCCAAATCGGCAGCGCAGACAGCCATCGACATTGCTATGGAGGATGTTGATGAGAAGGTGAAGGCCCTCATTGTGGTCTTTGATGAGTACGTCGAGTACCGGACAGTCAACCACATTGAGATGTTCTTTGGAAAGCTGAACAGACTGAAAAAGATGGAAGAGGAAGTTCTCAAAGGAACAGAGACCAATGATGTTCGGATTGCCGTGCAGCGCAAAGACCTATTTACGGCAAATCAAATATTCAGTCTGGCCACTCTGCTCCTAGCTGCTAAGAAAGAGAACTTTGATCCGATTGCTCCAACTGCCAGAGATGATGGGGCCGTTATTGCTCAATTATAGATGGATGTTCATGCTCTTCACTTAGCTGTCCGTTTTCAACGACAGAAGCTCAGTGTATCCACTCCCACAACCAGCCCGGATCATCCCTCTGCAAGCAAGACTCTGGCAGAATCTTCCGTTGAGGTCATTCATTCTGATGCAGCAGAACAGACAGCCGAGCAAGCAGCGGATCAGACTGCAGAGCAAGTACCAGAACAGACAGCGAAGCAGCCATTGCCTAATGCTCCGTCTGCGACAGATGATGAACCATTGAATGTCTTGTTAGTTTCTCCAACAACATCTATTCCTTTGGGGTCATCAGTCTCCCACGTTCAATTCAGTCCAACAGCAGAACTTGCAACAGTTGGTGCTCCAGAGTTCGTCGATCCGGATCTGGTGGTGTCCACCGTTGTTGCATCTCTCCAGATTGAGGAGCCCTCCAGACCAAGCACTCCTCCAATCCACTTAGATGAAGATTTGGCTTTCATTCAAACATTCTCTTCGGATCTGGTCACCTTGATCCGGTCCGAAAGTCACCAAGCCGTTGTCTCTTCACTTATCCCGTTTGCTGAAGACGATGAACAGTCCTTGTCCTCATCAGATCGCTCTCCCAGCCGATTATCTGATGCACCTCCATCTCTGGCAAGGACCCTTCAGCACTTATCTGACAATTGCCTGTCTCTCTCTCAGCGTGTTCTAGAGGTTCATCAAGGCCAGCGGGTTACATCTCTGGACTTTGATTCATTTAAAGAGAAGATGACAGCCAGTATCGGCAGCCTTCAGCGAGGCCTAAATGATCTATTTTCTCAGCAAGCCACTTATAAGAACAGCATGAGAAAAGAGCAGATCGAGCTGGCCACTGAAGCCCGAGCATCTGTTGTCAATTCCCTCCGCGCTCAAGACGTTCGTCTTGACGCTATCAGCGCGCAGCTCGCACAAGTTGTTAATTTTCTTCAGGAGATTGCTGCTGACAAAAAGGGGGGAAAAGAAGAAAGACTTCAAGCCGCCTCCAACTTCAAGAAGATAGCAGTCTCGTTGATTAAATTTTTAGACTGACTGTATGCGAGATTTTTTATCAATAAAAATCCCTCTTTATTAAGTCCTTGTTCATTTATTTTGAACTTTAATAAAGGCTTAATCGATCCAACTTAATAATGTTCATTTATTTTGAACAAAAAGAAAGTAATCGATCCGAAAGTTTTCGCTTCAGAGTTCTTATCAGACTGGTTAAAAAGACTTAGAAGCTAGGTTTTGTCATCATCAAAAAGGGGGAATTTGTTAGTTCCGGATCTTATCGATGAGATTTTAAAGATGACAAAACATATCAGACCGGATCGAGTGAAATCAGACAGACCAGAACGATCGCCCAAAACAGATCAAGCTGATAAGATGACAAAGCATATCAGACCGGATCGAGGGTAATCAGACTAACCAGATCAATAGCTCAAAACAGAACAAGCTGATAAGGCATATTATATATCAGACCGGATCGATGGATTTCAGACTGACTAGAGCGATGCTTCAGATCGATCTCAATCTTTATCAGATCAGAGCAGTCAAGGATACATAAAGAATGGCTCCTCAGTCCGAATCATTAACGGCTATTTATTGTAGCATTTAATGTTGTAATTAATGCTACAAAGGACCAAAGACTGAAGATTGCCATAAAAGGTAAGAAGACAAAGAAGAGCTTACTGACAGTCGCCGAAAGTATGAACCAGAACGGCAAGTATCCTGAAGAAGAAGACTGTAGCCTACTCAGTGTTTAAGCAGAGTCAAAGTTGCACATTAAGGGAAATAATGTCGTTGGTACTTACAACTATAAAAGGATGCAACAAAAGGAATATAAGAACGCTTGCTGATCAATTGAAAAATACACAAGAAAGCAAAACAGCACAACCTTACAAGCTCAGAAGCTCTCGAGCTGAAATTATTCTTAAGCACGTTTACTTTGTAACATTTGATCACTTAGGATCACTGTGCGCATCTTGTGTTTTCTGTGTTGAAGAATAGAAGTGAGAAACATATTGTAACTGTCAGACAATGTGTGTCTGAGCAGATCGAGTGACTAGGAGTTTCAGATTGGTAGTGAGGTAAATCCAGTCTGAATCGGGTTTGTACAACAGGATTGTATAAATCAAAGTCTTCTAGAATAAACCTTCCTTAATTGGAAGAAGGGGAGACGTAGAAGGATTACACCACCTTCGAACTTCCAGAAACATATCCTGTGTATCTTATTTCTGCACTTGTTCTTTCATACTAGCCATCGAGCCGTTCTTACATATACAAGAACAGACCGTTCCGCACTTATACTTTCAGTGGTCTGTTCTGTACAAGAATTGATTAAGAAACAGATTTCTTTCACTAATCCGAAAGAAATCACAAAGGATTAATTTTTAGAAGGAGTGTTCATTCACCCCCCCCCCCCCCCCCCCCCCTCTAAACACTCCGGACCGATCCTAACATTATTTAATTGGGAGAAACAGTGAAATAACTCAGGAGTGGGAGTGAAACACGACTAAGAAAGAACAATGAAAAACTAGCCAACAATCTATAGCTGTTGGGGAAAAGTTGGCTAAGCGCAACAATAAAATAGTTCGCAACAGCAAGATAGAAGGCGGGAATAGGAAAATGCAAGCCTCCTCGAAGTTGGTCTAGATAAAAAGGAAAATAACCCTCGGGGGTTAATGGCGGAGCGATCCCAAAAATGGAGCGATAATGGATGTGCTTTCAGGAATCTCCCATTTGTCTCGGATGCGGGAGAGGTGTTGACTAGTACGAATCATCGACTCGGAGATTTCATACGAAGGGACCTTGGCTCAACCAAGCCCTACTCTATACCATCTTGTTCGTTCTCTGGTCGAATAGCCAAAGAACCGAAAGAACTCAATGTTTCCTCGATATGAAAGGAGGTAGGTAGAAGATGAAGGTTGGAAGACCTTTCCCCCACAAAAGTTCCATATTCGTTGACTGCTCTCAAGGAGGAGTCATCCGATGAAAAAAACATACTGATTGAAAATCCGAAATTCTGAAGAAAGGGTGTTCACTCGTCTGATGCTAGCTCGGAAGTAGAATGAAGCAAGTGAGTAAAATGAAGGGGGATGATGGCAATATTTATAGGCAGACCAGATGAATATCATTTGATCAACACCATCCAAAACAAATCAAATGAATGGGCACAGACGAGCCTCGGGAAACAAAACGTCACGAGGAGTTTTGAAAAATTGGGCGGGAGAAAAGAACGGGAAAAAAACCCCCGAGTAGGTCAGAATGCGGATTTTAGCTCTAGGCGATAAACCGAGACTTCAATACTCTCGTCTCAATTTACTTCAGAGGTGAGGTGATGTCATAGGATGAATCAATTCTTCGGTAAAATCCAATGCAAGGGCCGAGCAAGAGATATCCCGAACAAAAATTCCCGAACACAATTGCCTGAAAACATCAAGACCTGCTCGGCATACTTGTCAAAGGGCAACAGAAGACATGGATGTAACTAACAAATCAACCGGCACAAATGAACGTGCAATGATGGAGCACGGATTTCTCGGACACGTCTTGATCCAATAGCGCCATGATCAGAGGAGATCGTGTTCCAAATTTCTCACGCGCTGACTGTGAGGGCACAGTCCTAATCATATGTTTAATTCTCACACAATGATTATTATTTGTATAAACAATTGAAGATTAGTTTTAAAAATTCGAAACTTGGCCTAAATTTTTTTCGATTTTACATATATCAAATTCTTAAATTAAGATTGACAAAGCTTAAAAATTGATGTTATACCTTCCTATATCTTCAAGGTTTGAGCACCAAACCAACACCATAGCTCCAACCAAGCTTTCCAAGAGCTTTATAAACCTCAATTCCGATCTCAGCCATTTCAGCCCTCAAACAAAGTAGGGTTATTCGAAATAACCTTATGAAACAATTCAGGCCGGAGGTCTTTCGCAAACCGTCTAATATTTGCCTTAGTGTTTGCAGCAATATGCGGTACATACCGCAACAACAAAGAATATTGCAAAGCATAACCAGATACCTTCATTGTTCCCTGTTTCAGATTATTGAACCCATCTTCTTTCATCTGTCTTGCAGCAACAGAGAAATAATGATCCAAAAAGCGATGTTTAAACACATCCCAGTCAACAACCTGTCCTTGAACTCTCAACTCTAACAATGTCGCTCACCACATCATTTCTTTCTTTGCTAACTGAAACTCAGCCAAATGCAACCAGGTTGATTTGGCACACGATGCTGACACAAAGATCTGTTCAATACGTTCTAGCCATTCCTCAGCATGTTCCCCATATTCAGTACCCTCAAAGCAAGGTGGCTGGTAATTAAAAATTTGAGTCAGTGTCAACTCTCCAGGTAATAACAATTGTTCTACTGGCCCTTGGCCTACTGGTGGTGGTGGCACATGCGCCAAATCAATACTAGCATTTCCACTCATGGCATCCCCAACATCATCTTGAGGTAATCTGTCTGTCATTACTGCACAACAGGAGTTAATAACAACATTCAAATGTATAAAGCATGTTACTATAACAACATATCACAGTTATCAACATGCTTTCAAGTGATTAGGCAACTTCCTAAGTCATTTCCTCTACCCTTGTTCACCCAGTTCTCAATCCACTGCTCTGAAACCACTAATGTGGGGTCCTCGTTACTCATTATGTATCAAATCTTTATACAAATGTGAGTAGGAATTAAGTAATAATACACAATGATTAAGAGTTTTACTATGTCAGTTGTTACAGCATTTACAAAACCCTGAGAAAACCCTGACATAATATACATCACATGTACATAAGAACAACCTAAAGAAGTTCAACTCCTAATCAGTGGTTCAGCTCGCAGCAGAAATCGACTCACAATCCCATCCTCCCTCATCTATGAGTCCCTATAGAAACAATCACACAACATGAGTATTGATAGACAACCATCTCAGTTCTACATCAATAAGAAAACATCATACGATAAATAACCATTTTAAAATCTCAATTGTGATTGTTCTGTATCATGCATCACAATATGCAAATATGTAATGACATGTCTCAACCATCATACTGTTATAACGGGACATATATTGTAGGGTCTTCCTACCTTGACATCGTCTTAATCACCTATTAGGGACTAAACATGCATTTATAACGTCTTAGGGTTTCAGTTGTAGCTTAGAGCTAGTAAAATTATGGGCCGAGAATGAAATTTTAAAAGCTAAATAAAGCTAAATAATTACATTCACAAAATGAATGTTAAGGCGATAGAATTATTCTACTCCTAGAGTAGATACTATCCAAAAGTTCTCGCATCCTAGCTTCTTCCATGCTTCTCAAAGCTCACTGCCTCAACCCAGCCCTTAGTCCATTAGTCCAAAGGTGTACCTACAGGAACAACCCATCATGAGCATATACATCTTTACTTAATAATCATAAGGAAATGGCATATAAATAAATGCATGAAAGTAATTGATAACATATACTTCCTGGTTAATCGTATTAACCCTCTTTGGTTGTCCCTGTTTCATAGTCATGCATAAAATCATTAGTTCTTGCCATAAATGATTAAACATCATACTTCACATATATGCTCACAACAAACTATGTTAATTAGAAATGGGACTGTCCGGGTTCCATTATGACAGCGGCACAATTGGCCCCCTCGCTCGACATAACACATCATATGATACCCATCGCTACGCCTTGATAGCGGATGTATCTTTTTATTCAGCGGATGATACCCGTCGCTACGCCTTGATAGCGGATGTACCCCATCGCTCAGCGGATGATACCCATCGCTACACCTTGATAGCGGATGTACCCCATCGCTCATCAGCGGATGATACCCATCGCTACACCTTGATAGCGGATGTACCCCATCGCTCATCAGCTATGTGAGCGGCAAGACCTTCCTCGCTTGCCCATAATAACCACCGGACATTCAACCATTCTTAAGAACATAGTTTCATATAACATCATAGCATCTTATAAACATCATCATCTTGTAAACATCATTATCATATAAGCATTATCGTCTTATAACCGTCATCGTCTCATCATAATCGTTATAGTAACATCATATCATCATCATTTATCATAACATCGTCATAAGCATCTTGTCATCTTTATTCATCACAAAATCATCTTTATTCATCATAACATCATCGTAAATATCTTATCATCTTGATTCATTATCAAATCGTTTTCATCGTGAACTTACTTATCATAACATCATCTTAAACGTCTTATCATCTTGATTCATTGTCCAATCATCTTCATCGTGAACTTACTTAACATAACATCATCTTAAACGTCTTATCATCTTCATGCATTATACACATCATCGTGGCATCGTAAATTCTTATGCATTCATAGTCATAATATAGGAGTATTGTCTCTCATCATGTGGGCATCTTACCCTGTGGCATCTTACCACATCATAAACATCGTATTGCATCATCATAACTTACTTATCAAAATCATCATCATAAGCTTCATCATCATAATCATCATCATCATAACTTACTTATCATAATCATCTTTATAAACATCATATCATCTTCATTTATCATAACATCATCATAAACATCGTAAATACTTATGCAATTAATGCATAGTCAGAGTTAGGAGTGTGTTACCGTCCGATGCCCGTACGCTTCTTACGTACCTTAATTCCAAAAGTGGAGAAATTGAAGAACTCTATCTTCTTGATGTTGTTAGCACCTGGGATGGTTCTACATAACCATACAAATTGATATTAGACGCTAAACAATAGCCCAATATCAAAAATTCAACAAAATCAACATTTTCCATAATTTACACAGTGGCGATCGATCGCTACATGAGGCGATCGATCGCCTCGCTCTTCTGCCTTGCGACGATCGATCGCTTAATTTTAGGCGATCGATCGCCTGATACGTGAAAAGGCTACTGGACGTTGGCGATCGATCGCGCCATTTGAGGCGATCGATCGCCTAAGCTCTTCTTCGCGTACTGCTTCTCGGCGATCGATCGCTGCTTTTGTAGCGATCGATCGCCACTTCCAGTGGCCGCGAATCAACCATTTTTATGTGCATTTCCAAGCTTACTTCATACCTTACAACACCAAACTTCCCAACAATAACAATAACATCATAACCCACTAAAACCCACTTAAAACAATTCAAAAATCATTCCCCAACCATAAATAACACATACCCATTTAAATCCATTTCAAACCCTCCAAAATCAACACAAACTTAAATAGAACTTTACAAAAGCTTCAAGAAGTGATATATACACATCATAGGGCTTAAATCTTACCAAGAATCACAATGGTGAAGCTTTTGCAAAGATTTCCTTCCCACCTTAGTGCCAAACTCGAAAATTGAGGGGAAAGGGTTTGGGGAAAAGATTTTGGGGATTTGAGTGTAAAAGGGGAAAGTGAGTTAAAGAGGTGGGGTAGTGGGAGGTTATGTGGGTTTAATTAAATTGTACCCCAACACTTAACATGATGTAAAAGATATGCTAACATGGTATTTCAAAAGCATTTACAAAAATGCAACCGACTTCATTAAATCTATACCTTCCTCATAATTCAAATAAACATCCTTAAATCATGTTAATACATCATTTCCACACATAACTTGATCATCGTGATAATTCATCATATAAACATAATTAATGTCCAGGTTACCATTAATTAATTTTGGGGCATCACATTACTCCCCTACTTATAAGATTTCGTCCTCGAAATCGCATGCACTTACCCAACAAAGAATTAAACATAATCACATACCAGAGATTAGTTCCGGGCAGTGCTGTACCATATGCCGCTCCGTCTCCTACGTAGTCTCCTCGACACCCCGACAATCCCACTGAACTTCGACCATCGATAAGACTTACTTCGTAATCTGCGATCCTCTCGATCCAGAATCATAACCGGTCATTTTACGTAGAATACATCTGAGTCCAACTGCACTTCAGTAGACTGTAATACATGAGACAAGTCTGGCTCATACTTCCGTAACATAGAGGCATGGAAAACATCATACATCCCAGATAAGGACAGCGGTAGAGCCAAACAGTAAGTCAAAGTACTGATACGCTGCAATACTTCATGTGGACCAACATACCTCGGGGATAACTTCTCCCGCATACCAAAACGAACTACACTTCTGAAGGGTGAGATTTCCAAGAAGACCCTGTCTTCTACATGGAACTCTAGCGGTCGTCGCCGCTCGTTGGCATAGGCTGCTTGCCTATCCTGGGTCGTCTTCATCTTTTGGCGTATCAACTTAATCTTGTCTTACATATCTTTAAACATATCCGGTCCTTTGGCCGTTCTACTAGACAAGTCCTCCCAATACAGCGGTTACTCGCATCGTCGTCCATAAAGAGTTTCAAAAGGAGCCATTTAAATGCTCGCCTGATAGCTGTTATTAAAGGAGAACTCTATGCAACCTCACTACATCCCGCACATATACTTGGCCATCCTTGGGTATGCGAAAGACACATGACTAAGAATGAAGTGAGCTACTTCGTCAGTCTATCCACGATCACCCAGATCGTATTGAATCCAGAGGCCGCTCTTGGCAAGTGGGTTACAAAGTCCATAGATACATGCCGCCACTTCCATTGGGGTACTTCCGAGCTCTTCAGCTTGCCATCAGGCCTCTGTCTTTCTGCCTTTACCTGCTGGCAGATCAAACATCTTTTGACAAGGCCATAACATCACGCTTCATATGTCTCCACTAGAATCGACCACTTAGGTCCTTGTACATCTTTCTTCTTCCTTGGTGGATACTGAACCGACTACGGTGAGCTTGCTCCAAGATTCCTTTACGCAACTCTGGCGTATTTGGGACTACCCATCGGTGGCCCAATCTTAATGAATCATCTTCTGCCACTCTGAACTTTGATGGCCGTCCTTGAAGTACTATAAATGACCATCTTTGAACCTCGTCATCCGACCCCTGGCTTTCCTGATAACCTCAAATATGCCTGGCTCGGCCCACAAGATCGACACTCGCACCGGCGACGTGTCCACATCCATATCATAGCCCAGTTGGCGATAAGGAGTCATCATCGCTGATAAACACATAGTGTCTTCAACAGTACTTTTCACTTCCAACTTAAGGTGTCTGCTATCAAGTTGCTTTACCAGGATGGTGCTCAATCTCACAGTCAAAATCTTTGAGTAAGTCCATTCATCTTCTTGTCGCATATTCAACTCAGCCTGTGTGAACAAAAACTTCAGGCTCTTATGGTCCGTGTAGATGGCAAACGACGTACCGTCCAAGTAATGCCTCCAAATTTCAAGGCAAACATAATGGCTGCCAGCTCCAAATCGTGGACTGGGTACCTAGCCTCCTGTGGTTTCAACCGCCTCGATGCATAAGCCAGCACAAGCTCATCTCGCATCAACACATAGCCCAAACTTTGAAGTGATGTAATCGTGCACAAGGCAAACTTCTTATTCTCAGAAGGAATCACCAACATAGTTGTCGTAGTCAAACGACGCTTCAATTCTTGGAAGCTGTCCTCACAAGCTTCGGACCAAAAGAATGGCACTCCTTCCTGAGTCGGCCGTGCCAACGGCTTAGCGATCTTGATATAACATGACTCACGTACACTACACTGCTCAAGTGCTCAACCAGAACTCGTACTTACTGAGCTTTGCATACAACTGATGATCCCTAAGGATCTGAAGTACTGTTCTCGAGTGCTTTACACGTTCCTCTTCAGTTCGAGAGTAAATAAGCACATCGTCGATGAAAACTATGACGAACTAATCCAAACATGGTTGGAGCACCCTGCTCATCAGGCTCATACAACAACTGGGGCATCCGTCACCCCAAAGGGCATGACTAAGAATCCATAGTGCCCATATAGTCCTGGAAGCTGTCTTTTGTACGTCGTCCTCTCGAACTTGAATCTGACGATACCCCGATCTCAGATCGATCTTACTGTAGAGCCTCATACTCCACAGCTGATCAAACCAATCATTAATCCTCAGAAACGGATACTTATTCTTCACTATGGCTTTGTTCAGTTGTCTGAAATCGGTGCACAACCTCAACGAACCATCTTTCTTTCGACAAACAGGACTGGTGCATCCCAAGACGATATGCTAGAGTGTATATAGCCCTTGTCAAGGGGCTCTTGCAACTGAACTTTTAACTTCCCTTGGCTCCGCCGGTGTCATCCTATACAGGGCACGAGGAATGGTAGATGTCCTTGGTAGTAACTTAATTCCAAACTCGACCTCTCTCGTCGGTGGGAATCCGGGAATCTCTTCCGGAATGCATCAGGAAACACCGCCACTACGGGCACATCCTCAACCATTAACTCTTGCCTCTTTCATTAATAACCACAGTATAGTTGAGATATCCTTTGTGGTCTCGTTCCAATAACTGTGCCACCTTGACAACAGATATTAACGGAATCCTTGAACGGAAATCATCCCCATCGAATGTCCATCGGACTCCCTCACTCCCATATCAAACCTGAATCGGACAGTCTTTGTCTGCAGTCCACAACTGCCTGATACCTGTTCAGAACGTCAATGCCTACAAACTGACATCCCCAGAATAATCAAGTCTGTCCTCAGTTCGTCACCCTAAAAAAAAAATGAGGCCGTCATAACCAATCTGATCAGTTATCAATCTTCTTCCAGCGGGGGTCGAGACTACAAGAGGCGACGGAGAAGCGCACATGAAATCGCGTCGTTTACTTTAGCATTTGCTGCTATACTGCAAGATAAGGGTTAACAACAATACCCAAAAGCAGTTCACATAATACATCGTTAGAGAAATGAAACATGTTAGCACCACATCATATACTTCATACGCAACTTATGCACAAAACATGTTAAAAGTAAGCACCTAGCCAACTTATTGCTAAGGCTACCCTTCACTCGTTCCCGGGTTATCTAACCACTGCTCTGATACCACTAATGTAGGGTCTTCCTACCTTGACATCGTCTTAATCACCTATTAGGGACTAAACATGCATTTATAACGTCTTAGGGTTTCAGTTGTAGCTTAGAGCTAGTAAAATTATGGGCCGAGAATGAAATTTTAAAAGCTAAATAAAGCTAAATAATTACATTCACAAAATGAATGTTAAGGCGATAGAATTATTCTACTCCTAGAGTAGATACTATCCAAAAGTCTCGCATCCTAGCTTCTTCCATGCTTCTCAAAGCTCACTGCCTCAACCCAGCCCTTAGTCCATTAGTCCAAAGGTGTACCTACAGGAACAACCCATCATGAGCATATACATCTTTAATAATCATAAGGAAATGGCATATAAATAAATGCATGAAAGTAATTGATAACATATACTTCCTGGTTAATCGTATTAACCCTCTTTGGTTGTCCCTGTTTCATAGTCATGCATAAAATCATTAGTTCTTGCCATAAATGATTAAACATCATACTTCACATATATGCTCACAACAAACTATGTTAATTAGAAATGGGACTGTCCGGGTTCCATTATGACAGCGGCACAATTGGCCCCCTCGCTCGACATAACACATCATATGATACCCATCGCTACGCCTTGATAGCGGATGTATCTTTTTATTCAGCGGATGATACCCGTCGCTACGCCTTGATAGCGGATGTACCCCATCGCTCAGCGGATGATACCCATCGCTACACCTTGATAGCAGATGTACCCCATCGCTCATCAGCGGATGATACCCATCGCTACACCTTGATAGCGGATGTACCCCATCGCTCATCAGCTATGTGAGCGGCAAGACCTTCCTCGCTTGCCCATAATAACCACCGGACATTCAACCATTCTTAAGAACATAGTTTCATATTTATCATAAACATCATAGCATCTTATAAACATCATCATCTTGTAAACATCATTATCATATAAGCATTATCGTCTTATAACCGTCATCGTCTCATCATAATCGTTATAGTAACATCATATCATCATCATTTATCATAACATCATCATAAGCATCTTGTCATCTTTATTCATCACAAAATCATCTTTATTCATCATAACATCATCGTAAATATCTTATCATCTTGATTCATTATCAAATCGTTTTCATCGTGAACTTACTTATCATAACATCATCTTAAACGTCTTATCATCTTGATTCATTGTCAAATCATCTTCATCGTGAACTTACTTAACATAACATCATCTTAAACGTCTTATCATCTTCATGCATTATACACATCATCGTGGCATCGTAAATTCTTATGCATTCATAGTCATAATATAGGAGTATTGTCTCTCATCATGTGGGCATCTTACCCTGTGGCATCTTACCACATCATAAACATCGTATTGCATCATCATAACTTACTTATCAAAATCATCATCATAAGCTTCATCATCATAATCATCATCATCATAACTTACTTATCATAATCATCTTTATAAACATCATATCATCTTCATTTATCATAACATCATCATAAACATCATAAATACTTATGCAATTAATGCATAGTCAGAGTTAGGAGTGTGTTACCGTCCGATGCCCGTACGCTTCTTACGTACCTTAATTCCAAAAGTGGAGAAATTGAAGAACTCTATCTTCTTGATGTTGTTAGCACCTGGGATGGTTCTACATAACCATACAAATTGATATTAGACGCTAAACAATAGCCCAATATCAAAAATTCAACAAAAATCAACATTTTCCATAATTTACACAGTGGCGATCGATCGCTACATGAGGCGATCGATCGCCTCGCTCTTCTGCCTTGCGGCGATCGATCGCTTAATTTTAGGCGATCGATCGCCTGATACGTGAAAAGGCTACTGGACGTTGGCGATCGATCACCCCATTTGAGGCGATCGATCGCCTAAGCTCTTCTTCGCGTACTGCTTCTCGGCGATCGATCGCTGCTTTTGTAGCGATCGATCGCCACTTCCAGTGGCCGCGAATCCACCATTTTTATGTGCATTTCCAAGCTTACTTCATACCTTACAACACCAAACTTCCCAACAATAACAATAACATCATAACCCACTAAAACCCACTTAAAACAATTCAAAAATCATTCCCCAACCATAAATAACACATACCCATTTAAATCCATTTCAAACCCTCCAAAATCAACACAAACTTAAATAGAACTTTACAAAAGCTTCAAGAAGTGATATATACACATCATAGGGCTTAAATCTTACCAAGAATCACAATGGTGAAGCTTTTGCAAAGATTTCCTTCCCACCTTAGTGCCAAACTCGAAAATTGAGGGGAAAGGGTTTGGGGAAAAGATTTTGGGGATTTGAGTGTAAAAGGGGAAAGTGAGTTAAAGAGGTGGGGTAGTGGGAGGTTATGTGGGTTTAATTAAATTGTACCCCAACACTTAACATGATGTAAAAGATACGCTAACATGATATTTCAAAAGCATTTACAAAAATGCAACCGACTTCATTAAATCTATACCTTCCTCATAATTCAAATAAACATCCTTAAATCATGTTAATACATCATTTCCACACATAACTTGATCATCGTGATAATTCATCATATAAACATAATTAATGTCCAGGTTACCATTAATTAATTTCGGGGCATCACATATATGATATGCCTCTCAGCTCAATATGTCAGTGGCTCAACCTTTACGTCCCATATTAGCAGCACATATCATATTTCCATTCTCACATGTTATAACAGCCAAAGCATATACTCAACAAGAGCATACATCTTATGCCAAAACATATGCTCAACTGTATACATCTCATGGCATACCTCTCATGCCAAAGCATATGCTCAACAATAGCATACCTCTCATGGCATCAACCTCAACAACATGAATATATAACAACATGGATGTATATCAATATGATTCCAACAATCATATAGCTCAATCTTAATATAGATAAGCAACATCACATAATCAAACTCAATACTCGTACGTCAACACGTACATGTCGTGTGATACAAAATATATAAGTTCAGGCGTCAATAGTTAATCGCCTCTTTGTCCTGTTCCCTGTGATTATGCTACATGAATACCAATAATATATCATGTCAAAATAAGCTTCAATATCAAATTCCACAAAAATGTAACATTTTTCAAAAGTTAAACCCTAGCGATCGATCTCCACTTTTACGCGACCGATCACTAAAACTTTCTGGCCATCTGCGATCGATCTCTACGTTTTATGCGATCGATCGCGTCCTAGCGATCGATCGGTCACGATCACGAGATATATTGCCCATTTGTTAAACAGCCTTATGATTTTCCCCTGTAACGGCGATCGATCGCCACATAAATTGCGATCGATCGCCCGACTTTGAAAAATTCGGAATATGGCGATTTTGAGTTTATCCTCTTGGTTCACCTCCTACAACTCCATTCATATAATAAAAACTTGGTTAAAGCATTACCTAGCATCATATACACATCTTTCCATAACATTACAACATATTTTTTGCATTACACATTCAAGTACACATTCAGGTACACTTTGATCAAATGCATGTGAAATTCATCAATATAGTAGCATACTAGCCACATTATACATCTAAGTTCTCGTGTCCATAATCTCTTGGCCATGATACAACAAAACATGCACCAACATAGCAAGCAATACATAATTATATGTCTATGTTCTCAACTCAACATATGTAATGTCTTATCATACTTGTCATCTATTTATCACACTCGATTCAACCCGAACTCGAGTCCACATCATGTCATAATTATCACATTAAACGCAATAATCACATCAATCAGATATGATTCATATCGAGGCATTACATGATGTCTTTCTATCATCTGCTAGATAGTTACTAGTTATTTAGTCTGCTGGACTAAGGTCAACTAATGACTTCTTAGACGTCTGCTGGTACTCTTGTTCCAGTGGACGTTCACTCTCTACATCCGATGGATGATAACTCTTGGTCTTTGGACCCCTTATATCTCTTTTTATCTTTTCACCCGGTAGATGTCTATTAGGCTCCGGTGGACCTTTGTTGAGTTACTCAACATCCTCTTTATCAATAGGCTTCGATGCAGTAGGCACTTCAAGCAGTAGATGTTTGTGATCACCAAAACTTAGAAATATTTTCCCAACAATTTCCCCCTTTTTGGTGATGAAAAAACTTAGCAGTGGAGACTTTGTCTTGAACGTTAACAGCAGATACCTGTTACGACTTAAAAACATAACAGTCTTGAGCATCAAATATTGTTAGATAAATAAGCAGATTATAAGTAGTAATCAAGCTGAACATTAACAAAAAAATATCATTTTTATTTAAAATGAATCATGTTTACATATTACAATTCTTACAACAGTCCTATGTTTAAAATCTATTCAAGTGGGTAAAGTACGGAATGATCCGAGTTGGCCAGTTTTGGGGTTTTGACAAGGGGGGGGGGGGGGGGTGAGAAAAAGTGCATACAGAGAAATTGTTACAAAAGAAAACCTAGATAATAAACTACGTTATCTTCAAAGTAATCCATTGTTCATCATTTGTTCATCATAGTCTCTGTCTTCCCCCTTTTTGTCATCAGCACCAATACAGATGCTTTCCAAATACGAGGCTGGTGGATGAACACCAAAATCGGTCTGTGAAGCTAGAGCTAGCAGAGGTGGGTTAGATAAGTAATCAACCCATGTAGGGTTGATATATATAAGTAATAATAATCCCATGATATAGAATTGCATAAAAGTTGCAATAATGGTAAGTTAAATTTTAAGATAAGCATGTTGTAGTGTGAGATGTGTTGAGGCAATGAGTATGCTATTTATGGCAAAAAATTGGCAAGGTTCACTACTGTGATTGATATGACACAACAGCTTGTGGCATTCAATCCCAAATTAAATGAAATTGAAGAATATAAGTATTGAATAAAAGAAACGTTATTTTATTGCAATAAAATAAAATGTAACATATTAAGACAAGATACGTTACTATGGGCGTCGCAACCAGTAATCACGATCTAAAGGAGGAGCGTCAGTATGTGCTTGCCTTGAAATTTGTGTCTTCTACTGGGAGGAAGGTCTCGACTGACTTGCTTCTCCATTGCCAGCAGATGATCACCTTTCCGGGACTGGTTCTCTTCTGCTTGGTTTTTGAGGTCTGTTGTGCTTTGGTAGCCTTCGAACAGTGCGAGTAACAGTTGGGAGACTGCCGCTTAAATCATGTAGCTGCGTGGCAAAAGCTGCTTGCATAACGCCATCTGCGCTGAAAACTTTTGATGAATGTCATCAATCTTTCCTCCAATCTCCAGTGAAGTAGCAGCATGAAGGGATTCATTCGGCTGGCTCAATTCAAGTCTGGCTTGACCCGGCTTGGAGAAGGAGTCTGAAAAGGCTTTTGTGACAAATCTTTGAAAGCTTGTGACTTTGTCAGATAGGATATTGACATCTCGATATATGTCCCTGAACTGGGAATCAGTGTGTCGCCTTAAATTTCCAATTTCGTGACTGTCGTCTCTTTCTTCATGTTTAAGCTTTTGGACTTCGCCAGCTAGGTTGGAAATAACAGCAGATAGATGAACCAGCTGATCAGCAAAAGACGAAGGCATCTCTTCCCCCATGAAGTTCAGGAAAATCAAAGAGATCTTCAGGTGGATCACTTGCTAGAGCCTGCGCAAAAGTTGAAGGACCAGCTCTATCAGTCTCCTCAGCAGCAGTGATTGGACTACTAAGAGCAACAGATCGACCAGCAGATAAAGCATCAATAGTGAGAGCAGCAGGAGGAGCAACCTCAGCAGATACCTCAGTAAATGAAGCAGCAAGGTCAGCATCGTAACAGATACATCCATAGGTTTAGCAACTTCAGTAGATACATCAGTAGTCAGAACAGCAAACGAGACAACCGCAGCTGATACCTGGGCAGATTTATCAACAGACAGATCAAACAGAGTAGATACCATCAACTCAGCAGCCATGCGAATTGGTACAATCCCTCTAGCTGGTATCTCTAGAATAGAGGGCAGAGGGGGTAGGTTAGTGGTGAGGATGGGAAGGTTGGTGAAGTTAAAGGGAATGGTGGTTAAAGGTTCGATCGGTGGGGCTGTAGCAGTGGGTTCAATGGTGAGTTTGGTTTGTGTGGTTTGAGGAGGAGAGGGTATTATGGCTAGGGCATTTGGTGAGGGAGGCGTGGACTCAGTAGATTCATCATCCTCGGGGGAGAGGTTGACCAGGGAGACCTCTGTTGGGGCCATAGCAACAATTCTCTGGTCAATAGGCGCTGTTGGAGCTAATTCTAGTCGGGCAGAGCATGAGTGCAGTCCCATGGAAATTTTGAGATCATGCAGTGTCTCTCAGCTAAAGCAAGTTTTGCTTCCAAGGAGTGGAGAACATCAAAGTCATGGTTAGCAGTACCCGAGTCTGACTTAAACTCCTTATGTCGGGATTGGATAGGAGTGTGAAGTCCAAGACATACTTCATCAGCCGGAAGACCTCTCTCAGTTTCAGACCCTTTTCAATATCCTGGATCTGAAGATACTAAAGGATCATATTTTTGTCAATCCTGGCCTGCTTAATAACCCGGATGAAGTCATTGAATCTGATTTTCGAATGAGCTTTCACCCATCTGTCAAATATCTACATGTGTGGTTGAAGCTGGGCTTCGACCTCTTCAAGCACCAGGGCTATCCAGTGGCCACTGGAGTGGAGATTAGTTCCGTAGCAGCTTTCCCTCATCCTTCAGGGGTGAAGAGAGGATAGTAGATGGAGCAGCCTATCTTTGGCGGTCTGAGACTGAGAGTAAATGATCCTGCTCCCCGGTGAGAACTCAGAGATAAGTCGGTGGTAATGGGAGCAGTAGATGCTTGGACAGCAGGGATTATGGCCATTGGTGTAGCAACCTCAACTACTTCCACGGTTAGAGTAATATTTGTGCTGATACCCTGATCATCAACTGGTACCTCTGCTGGGACTTCGGTGGCAGCAGCAGGGATCTTAGAGACAGCAGGGTTTCCTTTCTTGGTTTGTGGCTTCTTTGGTAGGGAGGAGGTGATGACTCAGCAAACTCTGAGATAGTCTGCTCAGAATCACTAACCGCTTGAGGCTTCCTCCTCTTGGTGGGAACGATTTGGAGGGACCACCTTCTCCACTAGCTGGCTTCCTGTGAATCTGCAGGTATTTGGCGTTCAGGAGCCTTGCTGGGTGGAGAGTGAAGATAGCCCCCACTGGTACATTCTTGCTCTCTAGGATTCGACTGAGCGGGAGGGCGAATCCAGAATGGCCCTTGGCAGATTCAACTAGGCCAATCAGTACTTGAAAAAGTACTACGGACCAGTTGACATCTATCCCCTTAACAACGGCACACATTACTTCGAGCTTATCTGGGGTAATGATATCGAACGACCCAGCTTTGCACAGCAGACCCTTGGCAATGATGTCTGCTAGCAATCGGAAATGGTTCTTCATCAGAATCTTCTTGAACGGAGGGCTTCGCAGTCGTAGGCCAGATTATGAGAACACTGTATGCATCTCATCTCGCACGGAGATGGACATGGAGATGGTAGAAAGATCCATAAGCCCAGTAGTGGGAAGGCTCAGTTGAATGGAAAAGTCCTCTTGAGTGATTGTGACAGATTGGCTGGGGATGGAGGACACCACGGTGTTGTTAACCACCCTCGTTGTAGCATAAAACTCTTGGAGAGTTTCTCTTTAGAACATTGGCGCGAGGTTCAGCATAACCAGTAGGCCGGAGTTTTCCAAACATTGGAAAATGCTAGTCATCTCCTCATCGGCGCTGGTGTAGACTAAGTTTAAATCGACATGGACGGCATTGGTAACACAACTCGGCTGGCTAGTCTTCGACATTTTGATTTTTGAAGTGCTGAGAAACTGTGAAGTCTGAGAAAAAAATTGCTTCGAACAAATTGTTAGCACGATAATTTGGAAATGGTAAAAGTGAACATTGAAAAAGTTAATGGTGGATAAGGAGAAGGGAGGTGTAACATCGTATTGTAGATGAACGGACACATGGACACGTGTCGTTCATCTAACCAAGGAATTGTTTTGAAATAAACTGAAACAGACACGATTTAAGCGGGACCGAAATAATTCAATATTACTTAAATGGTTACGTTTAAAATCCGACGTTCCAATTGGTTTATAATTAATGAAGGTTATTAACAACAGAGCATATATGGTAATGTCCACTGGTATGTAGGGTTCACTGGTGAAGTAGCCTCTACTGCAGCAGACAATTGTTTTACCAGTTAAGCATCAGTAGACCTTCAAAGAAAGTTCCCCCTCAATTAATATTCCCCCTAAATTTATGCAATAACTAAAATGTAATTCCACCTTAATTTATTATAAAGGAGAAATTTAAACAAATAAGATCACTTAGTTATATCAATTAAACCAAGTATATTGCAAAAATAGGAAAACTTAGCTTCTGTTAGGGGTTTTGTGAAGATATCTGCTGCTTGTTGTTCGGTGGATATGTACGCCAACTGAACCTCCTTCTTCATTACTTGATCTCGGATGAAGTGATGACGAATGTCAATATGCTTGGTTCAAGAATGAAGAACTGGATTATACGTGATAGCTATGGCAGATGTATTATCACAAAATATTGGTGCATCAGTGGACTCAATTCCATAGTCTCTTAGTTTCTGTTGCATCCATAACAGTTGAGCACAACAACTTCCAACGGCAATGTATTTTGCCTCAGCAGTAGATGTTGCGATGGATGTTTGCTTCTTGCAACCCCATGAAATCAATCTATCCCCAAGGAATTGACAGTATCCACTGGTACTTTTCCTATCAATTTTGCATCCAACGTAGTCAGCATCTGAATACCCAACTAAGTTAAATTGAATCCTTGGGATACCAGATGCCAACATTCTCAGTTCCTTTTAGATACTTAAGAATCATTTTAGTAGCAGTGAAGTGAGATTCCTTAGGATTAGATTGGAAGCAAGCACACACACATACAGTAAACATAATGCCAGGTCTGTTGGCTATCAAATATAGTAAAGATCCGATAATACTGTAATACATTGTTACTTCTACTGGTATGCATGCATCATCCAAATCTAGTTTAGCAAAAGAACTCATAGGAGTGGCTGCTACTGAACTAGTGCTCATTCCATATTTCTTTAATAGCTCTTTGGTGTACTTCGACTAGTTGATCAGGATTCCTTCATTAGACTGCTTGACTTGCAATCCTAGGAAAAACGATAATTTTCCCATTATGCTCATCTCGAACTGATCGTGCATGATTTTGGAAAATCTATCGCAAAGCTTTGGGTTAGTACTACCAAAAGAATATCATCAACATAAATCTGAACCAGTAGGGTATGGTCACCCTTTTGTGAATTTAAAAAGGGTCTTGTCCACCGTGCCAATGGTAAAGTCATGCTCAGTCAAGTACTTTGACAGAGTTTCATACCATGCTCGGGGAGCTTGTTTCAAACCATACAGAGCTTTGTTCAGTTTATACACAGAGGAAGGTTGCTGATGGCTTTCAAACCCAGGAGGTTGTTCAACGTAAACTTCTTCCTGGAGTTTACGATTAATGAAATCACTCTTAACGTCCATCTAATAGACTTTAACGTCTTTGAGTGCAGTGAATGCAAGAAATATGTGAATGGCTTCTAATCGGGCTACAGGGGTAAAAGTTTCATCGAAGTTAGTGCATTTTTCCTGTCTGTATCATTGTGCAACTAATCTTGCTTTATTCCTGATTACAGTACCATTCTCATCCAATTTATTTCTAAATACACATTTTGTACCTATGACAGTGTGATGCGGTGGACGTGGTACTAAGTGCCATACTTTGTTTCTCTCAAACTGATTAAGCTCTTCTTGCATAGCTTCTATCCAGCTTGGATCTAAAATATCATCATGTATCTTCTTGGGTTCTGTATGAGAGATGAATGTAGCATGAAGAAATTTGTTAATCATATGTCCTCTGGTGCGTAGAGGAGCAGCAGGTTACCTATGACCTGCCCGGGTGGATGATCCTTCTTCCACCGGAGCGGAGGTCCAAGAGGATTTGTTTCTTCGTTGATATGAATATGAGTTGGTAGCTCAGTAGACTATATTGATTCATCCTTGATGTTTGATATATCTACTACAGTAGGTGTATATGCAGTAGTGTCCTTGACAGCAGGGTTCAACCCTTGTGGACCAGCAGGTACCTCTGCTTATGCTTCTGGGACTTCTGGCTCTAAAATGCAGTCGCCCTACTTCTGTAATCCAACTCATCATCATAATTATCATCAATGTGATTTTTTTTCTAATCGAATACTCAAATTATTGATTTGCAGTTCAGATACAGTATTATCAAAAGATTCATCAAATTTAACATGAATAGATTCTTCTAATGTAAGAGTTCTATTGTTAAATACTCTGAACGTCTTACTAACAGCAGAGTAGCCAAGAAATATTTCAGCATCAGATTTAGCATCAAAAGCAGTGAGATGAGTCTTTCCATTGTTGTAAATAAAACATTTGCAACCAAACACATGAAAATAAGAAATATTTGGCTTACTGCCATTCCAGATCTCGTACGGTGTTTTGCTTGCTCATAAATTAATCATCGATTTGTTCTGCGTATAGCAAGCTATATTAATTGCTTCTGCCCAAAATCTCTGCGAGATTTCTGACTCTACAAGCATAGTTCGTGCAGCTTCTTTCAAAGTGCGGTTCCTTCGCTCAGCAACTCCATTTTGCTGTGGGGTTCTAACAGCAGAATATTAATGTTTAATACCAAGATCATCTAGATATGATTCGAGTAAGCTCAGTACCCTTATCACTGCGAATTCTATCTATCCCACACGATTTCTCATTTTGTAGTCTTTTCAATAGTTTGACAGCTTTGAGGTAGCCTGATCTTTGCCACTTAGAAACAAGACCCACGTAAAACGAGAGTAATCGTCTATTAACACCGGGGTATACTTCATTCCCCCTAGACTTTTTACTGGTATAGGACAAAAAAGATCCATGTGCAGCAACTCAAGGCACCGAGAAGAAGATTTACTCCCTCTGTTCTTAAAGGTAGATTTGATCTGCTTACCAAGCTGGCATGCTGAATAGATCTTGTCTTTTGAGAACTCTATTTGGGGCAGTCCATCAACTAATCAAGCTTACGCAGACTAGCAATAGTTTTAATGTTTAAGTGACTCAATCGCTCGTGTCAAAGCCAATTTTTGTAACTATTTAAGGCAGCAAAGCAAGTAGGTGAGGCTGGCTGATCAAAATTCTAATCAATCTTATAAGTGTTGTCATGCCTCTTACCTACAAGCAATATACTATCATCAACAGATCACGTGTACTGGTTGAATTCTACTGAGTGACCAGTATCACATAGTTGACTAATGGTAATCAAGTTATAGCATAGATTATCAACTAACAGTACATCTTTAATAACAATGTTACCATGGATAATCTTACCCTTACCCACGGTTCTACATTTCGCATTGTCACCAAAAGTTATTCTTGGTCCGTTGGTGTCTACTAATTCAGACAGCAGACAAGCACTTCCCGTCATATGTCTAGAACATCCAAAGTCCAGAAACCACTGTGATCTTTGAACTTGGTGGGTTCTAGATCTCTGCTATTAAAGCAATGAATTTATTGGTACCCAATCCTACTTGGATCCAGACAGGATTAGTCCTTTAGGGACCCACACATGGATAACATGAACTGTTTGTGTGTGTCCTGAAATGTGTGTGCGATAAATAGTGATGGTGTCTAGAGTGTTGAGTGTGATAGTGAGTGTATGCATGTTGCTTTGGTTATTGGTTCCTGTTGGGAAGCATATATCTCTTCTGGACAAGCACACAATTATAGTACCAGTTGGGTTTCACCTCTCGAGTGCTTGACCAGTAGGCTTATGTCCATTTTTGAACTTCTGCGCTGGTCTAGCCTTCTCTACTGGCTCAACATAACCAATACATTTATGTCATACATGTTCCTTAATGAGTGTTGGCTTGACCTGTTCCTTAACCAATTCACTTGGTTCATATACTGTGCTGGATCTAACAAAGTTCATTGTTTGAAACTTGCTTTTCTCCAGACACAGCTGAGTTGTAATGCCAGATGTATTACTGTCATTATTGATATAGCTTACACTGGCGAGATCACCAGCAAGCCTTATCGACTCAAGTATTTCATCTTTCCTAGCAGTTGAAGTGTTCCATGTGTGAACCAACTTGATAAGTTTCTGTTGTGCACATTTAGCTTCGTCCTTTCCTTTCTCGAGCAGACTTACATTTTCCCTTAGGTATTCCAGCTCCCTTGATTGTTCACAATCAAGTTTACTGTCATGCTGTCCGATGGGGCTTGAATGTTCAGTCTTATAGTTCTCGAAGGACTCATACAACATTTGATACTCATTTATCATGTCCTGTAATGCATTGGTGAGTTCATTATGTGTAAATTCAGAAAGGTTATAATCAGTTACCTCACTGTTATCATTTTTCATGAGACAGTGGAATCCTTCATCTTCACTTTCACTAGATGGGCTTGAAGATTCCTTTGATTCTAATTATGAGTCAGCCCACTTGCTCTTGTTTTCCTCGGCAACAAGTACTTTCTGATCTCTGTCTCTTCTGGATGGCCTTCTCTTTTCCTTAGACTTCTTGTAGTCCTTGGATGCTCTCTTTTGATTATCCTTCTTTGGCTTTGTACAATCAGTAATAAAATGTCCTGGTTTAAGGCAGTTGAAGCTGACACGATCATCTTCTTCTGATATATTTTTGAAGTTCTGCTTCCTTGGATAAGACTGGTAAGTCTTTTGGTTTTTCTTCATGAATTTGCCAATTTTTTTTACAAAAAAGCGTCATTGCATCATTACAAATTTGTTCATGCGTCATCTCTGTTGTGGTGGACGGGGACTCTGATGCAGCAAGGGCTTTGGTTGGTTGACTAGTGTTGGGTTCATTTTCAATCCGTGCCTAGTTCAAACTCGTATGCCTTTAGGTAAGCAATTAGATCGTGCAGATCGATCTTGAAATTCCATCAAAAAGATAGGGCCCTGGTAGCCCAAAAAATGTGTCTTCCAATATTAGATCTTTGGTTTACACTTTACAGTATACAACCTTCTTAGGCACTCACACACATTGGCCTAAACTCCTAGCAATACAACTATCACAGTTGTTTACAACGTGCTTTTACAACACTCACACAAAGTATAAGTCTCTTAAGCTTCGAGTGTTCTTGAGCAGCAGACTCAGTAGGCTTTGATCTTCAAGATCACAATAATGCGTTTACGTGTTGAATGTTTTGCTTGAATGAAGTTGATTTCTGACTTTCAAATATTGATCGCGTTGTTAGATCATTCTTCATTTTTTCATAGGTATTATAGACATAGCAGTCTAACAACTTTTCTTCAATTAGAAATATCTGCGTAAAATCAGTTTCCTGATATTCTTCCAAATTCTTTTTGTCTTCTTTCCAATTCCGTTAATCAACGGCTATTTCAATATGACGATATTGCGCTGATATGATAATGCGGCGCTCTGTTGTACCTTTGTCAGAGTGAGTTTGTAATTGTTTTGTCTTGTTGCTTTATACGTTTGTTGACTTCTCATTTACTGTATATCTGCTGGACATATGATCAATTGATGTCATTTCCATCATCAGCTAGATAGTTTCTAGTTACTTAGTCTGCTGGACTAAGGTCAACTAATTACTTCTTAGACGTCTGTTGGTACTCTTGTTTCAATGGACGTTCACTCTCTGCATCCGGTGGATGATAACTCTTGGTCTTTGGACCCGGTAGATCTTTTTTTATATTTTCACCCCATAGATGTCTTTTAAGCTCTGGTGGACCTTTGTAGAGTTATTCAGCATTCTCTTTATCAGTAGGCTTCGATGCAGTAGACACTTCAAGCAGTAGATGTTTGTGATCACCAAAACTTAGAAATATTTTCGCAACATAAACTTTTAGGACTAATTAAAACGGTCACAAAGAAATTAATTTGTAACAAAAGTAGTCTCACATAAATATTTTTTATCAAATATAGTCCTACAGAAATTTTTTTTTTAACAAAATACTTACAAGTTTGTTACGGATTTTTTGACCACTTTTGTTAAAAAAAAAAAATTTTTAACAAAATACTTACAAGTTTGTTACGGATTTTTTGACCACTTTTGTTAAAAAAAATTTCTCTGAGACTATATTTGATAAAAATATATATATTTGAGATAGTCAAAATTTTAAATAATTTATTTGAGACTATATTTGATTAGTTCTAAAATTTTGACACTATTATACAAATACTTATATTTTATAAGACCATTTTTATAATTCCTCTACGAAAATACAATGTGATTTATATTGAAAAACGTATCACCAATCTATTCATTAAAGATCGAAAATTTATGCCGAAATATTTAATTTAATTTTTTTTGGAATTAATATGTATGAAATTTAGGATTTTTTTTCAATTTAAAAATACAATCCCTACTAGAGTAGACCCGTGACTGGCTATTTTAGTATCTTTAATTCAAGGGTAATTTGATTTTAGAAAGATTTCATAAGCAAAGAGAAATCAGTTAAGCGTGGCTTTCAGGCATATAAACCTAACTCAATCGGCCCACCTCCAACTTTTCCCACGTGCCACCATATTACCCTTTCAATATCAAGTGAGCATTAATTCTCTCTAGCTACTCCGTTTTTAGCTTTATTTGAATCAATTTTCACGGACGAATCTAATTTTGATATTAAGGAAAAAATATTAAATCCATTTTTTGGGATGAATTTAGTCATTATATTGAAGGGGAAAATATAGGTTTTTTTAAATATTGAGACAATATATATATATGTATATATTATTTTTTTAAGGAGCATATTGTCACGCTCCGGAACTTTCTAGCGGATTCCGGCATATTAGAGGCTTTGGGACATCCCGAAAGCTCCCGAAAGTTTGAAGAACATTTTAGAGCAGCTTGGAAGATTCTAGGTCTCACTTGTATATTCTTTTGTAATATAGAGTTTTCTAGAATCTTGTAGGAGATATCCATGGAACCTTGTAGAAACATGTAGAAGTGTAGAAGATCCTAGAAGGTCATTCTCCACCGTTAGATCAAATCGATCACAACCATCCATTGAGGAGGTGGACTTGTATATATAGGGGTAGGAGTTCATTGGTAACCATCAAGTTTTCAATCAATCATTCAAGCAATATACTCTTCAAAGCATTCTCCCAAGCTCTCTTTGTGTTCTTTCTCTTTCTAGCACTTTAGCAACCAACTCGGGAGGAAGGCTGACTTGCTATCAACGCGGGGTTACTAGTCAAGTGCCGCACGGGTTCGAGAAAGTATGGGTGAAAGCTCTCATCCCGTGACAAGTGGTATCAGAGCCTAGGTCGGCTCTTAAAGCTTCCGCACTCAAGGTTGTTCGTTGGTGTTGGCTAGAAGAAAGAATGTCGGACTCAGGGGTGATCCAACAACCCGAGAAGCCAGAGAAGGCACCGAGAAAGGGCCAAGGCCAGTCAAGGGAACCCTCGGTCGACTTTATGGGTGGCATGGAGAACTGGATGATCCGACTGGAGCAATACATGGCTGATCACTCCCAAGCCTTCGAGGATGTGGCCGAGAAGGTACGGGAGCTTGAAGTGAACACCTCAGGGGAGGAGTTTCAAGGCCAGGTATTCCAACAAATTTTCATTTGATATGAAGATTCAATTCAATGAATTTAGGGGCATGATTGTGGCCTTGGAAGAAGAGTTCAAAACTCTCAAGGCCGACATGGTGGTATGCAAGAGGGCCATGGCCAATGCGGGGGAGCATGTAGCCATGGCACCAACCAGGATCGATGTTCCAAGGCCAAGACCATACAATGGGACTCGCAATGCTAGGGAACTTGACAACTTTCTATGGAACTTGGAGCAATACTTTGCAGCAACGAATGTACGGGACAACGAGGCCAAGATTCGCACAACGCCTCTCTTCCTGACCGACAACAAAAATATAAAAGAGTACATCAAGGAGTTCCAAGAGATCATATTGGAGATCCCGTAGTTGATAGATCGTGAGGCATTCTTCGCTTCCTTGATGAACTCAAGCCGTGGGCAAAACAAGAGCTCCAACACCGTCAAGGTGCAGGATTTGGCTACGGCAATTGCTATGCCAAGAACCTTATTGAGTTGCGGCCCTCCAACTATGGCAACAACAAAGGCAAGAGGATGACAATGGCAAAGGTGTGGGAGGCAACCAGTCAAACAAAAGCCAAGCCTACAACAGGGGCAATGCACCAAGACCATCAACCAATAGGTCCAATGAACGAGAACGGACTTGCTTCCTTTGTCACAAGACCGACCACTTCATGGCCAATTGCCCAAAAGTAAACAAGGTAGAAGCTCTTGCTGACGAAGATGATGAGCCACAGGAGGAGGGCACACAGATTGGATCTCTACGGCTTCTCAATGCCGTCAAGGCAAAGGTGGTGCGCGCCAAAAGGACCCAAGGGTTGGTCTATGTTTGTGGATGCCTTGGTTAGGGGGCGATGAGTCAAGGCATTGGTGGATACGGGAGCCACACACAACTTCATCCGGGAGGAGGCGGCGAGGACGCTGGGGCTTTGCCATCACTCCGACCTGAGGATCAATCAAGTCAGTGAATGCAAAGGCCAAACCAATTGCCGGGGCGGCCAAGGGAGTGAAGACCACGATAGGAGAATGGCAGGGGTATGTCTCCTACACAATGGTGCCCATGGACGATTATGACATGGTGCTTGGGCTGGAGTGGCTCGATGAGGTACGAGCTTGCATTCTACCCTTTTCTGACTCCTTATATATTCTTGATGCAAATACTCCATGCACTATACTGGCCAAGAGGGAGTCCAAGGGGCCGAGCATGTTGTCGGCTATTCAATTTGCAAATGGACTTAGACATAGTAAGGAGACCTATGACATAGTTCCCAAGATAGACAAAGGGCCAAAGACTGAGGGCTTGGGGGAGTTGTCCGGCTGTGCTTGAGGACTTCAAGGATATTACGTGGACCACAAGATTGAGCTAGTAGCGGATGCTAGCCCACTTTTACGCACACCCTATCGGATGGCACCACCCGAATTGGAGGAGCTGCGGAAACAACTCAAGGAACTGCTTGATACGGGGATGATCCATCCATCCAAGTCCCCATATGGTGCACCAGTACACTTTCAAAAGAAGCATGACGAATCTCTACGCATGTGCGTGGACTATCGGGCCTTGAACAAATTGACGGTCCGAAACAAGTACCCAATACCTCTCATTGGCGAGTTGTTCGACCATCTTGGAGGGGCCAAGTAGTTTTCAAATATAGACTTGCGGTCCGGGTATTGGAAGGGGCGGATTGCAGTAGGGGACGAGCCAAAGACCGCTATGGTCACGAGGTACGGGTCTTATGAATTTCTAGTTATGCCTTTTGGCCTCACCAATGCATCGGCGACATTTTGCACCCTCATGAACAAGGTATTCCACCCTTACCTGGATAAATTTGTGGTTGTTTACCTTGATGTTATTGTTATCTACTCATCCACGTTGTGGGAGCACGTGGAGCATTTAAGAAATGTGTTTCAGGCACTTCGGAAGAATGAACTATACATCAATTTGGAGAAGTGCTCTTTTGCCCGAGACGAGGTGTCATTCTTGGGCCACAACATCAAGACCAGGAGGATCATGATGGAAGATGCCTAGGTGAAGGCCATACGAGATTGGGAGGCTCCAACCAATGTGCCCCAACTCCGATCTTTTCTTGGGCTAGCCAACTATTACCGCCGCTTCATACAGGGGTATTCTAACATTGCCACACCCCTCACTAATCTCTTGAAGAAGAACAAAATGTGAGAGTGGGATCCAAAGTGCCGGGAAGCATTTGAAGAGCTAAAGAGCAAAGTGACTGAGCAACCAGTCTTAGCCCTGCCGGATCACACAAAGCCATATGAGGTGCACACTGATGCCTCGGACTATGCCATTGGGGGCGTTCTTATGCAAAATGGGCATCCCATTGCCTTTGATAGCCGCAAGTTGAATGATGCCGAGCGGCGCTACACAGTCCATGAGAAGGAGATGACTGCAGCGGTCCATTGTCTACGAGTATGGAGGCATTACTTGCTTGGGAGCAAGTTTATTGTGCGGATGGACAACCACAAGCTACTTCCAAACCCAAAAGAAGCTCACTCCGAAGCAAGCCAGGTGGCAGGAGTTTGTTGCGGAGTTCGACTACACATTGGAGTACAAGCCGGGGACAACCAATCGTGTAGCCGATGCCTTAAGCCGGAAGGTGGGGCTTGCAGCCATAAGTCAACCCGCAAGCATGTTGAAAGATCGCATACATGAAAGACTAGGTCAAGACCCGATGGCAAATAACATCATGAACTTCGCTAGGGAAGGTAAAACCCGACGCTTTTGGATTCGAGATGGCTTGCTATTCACAAATGGAGACCGCCTCTTCGTGCCCAAGTGGGGAAATTTTCGCCGGGAAATACTCAAGGAGTGTCATGATTCAAAGTGGCGGGCCACCCAGGGATGCATCGCACTATGGCACTCACGAAGGATTCTTATTATTGGCCAAGGATGCGGGAGGATGTGGAGGCCTATGTGAGGACTTGTCTTGTGTGCCAACAAGACAAGATGGAACAACAGCAGCCAGCCGGTCTCCTACAACCACTTCCCATTCCTGAGCATCCGTTCGAGAGCATATCAATGGACTTCATTACGGCACTACCCAAGTCAGAAGGGTTCGGGACTATCATTGTTGTGGTGGACAGGTTTTCTAAGATGCCATCTTTATTGCTGCACCACCAGACATCACTGCCGTTGACACGGCAAGCTTTTCACTAAGCATGTGGTCAAGCATTGGGGCATTTCAAAGACCATTGTGAGTGATCGTGGCCCTTGCTTCACGGGGAAGTTTTGGTCCGAGCTATTCAAGCTTTTGGGGTCCGGTCTTGCATTCTCAACGAGCTTCCACCCGCAAACAGATGGGCAGCCGAGCTGGTGAATGCGCTTTTAGAATTATACTTACAGTACTATGTGATTGCCAACCAGCGAGATTGGGCGAAACTCTTAGACACGGCCCAGTTCTCTTATAATTTGCAGTGGAGCAAATCTACTGGACATAGTCCATTTGAGCTAGTCACAGGCAAACAGCCGATGACACCACATAACATTGCCACGGGCTACACATGGAGCAGCCCCGCAGCATACACATTCGCCAAGTCCATACAGGAGGAGACTGACTTGGCTCGGGCATCCTTGAACAAAGCCGCCAAAAAGATGAAGAAGTGGGCAGATCTTAAGCGACGAGCTGTCAAGTTCAAGGAAGGGGACTTTGTAATGGTGAAGCTACTACCCCCAACAGTTCAAATCATTGCGGCCAATACACAAGGGGTTGATACGTAGATATGAAGGCACGTTCCCATCGAGCGGCGTATAGGCACAATGTCTTATCGACTACAATTACCGCCAAAGTTAAAGATCCATCCAGTGTTTCATGTGAGTGAGCTGAAGCCATATCATGCGGACATGGAGGATCCAAGCCGTGAGACATCACATCGAGCGCCAACTGTGTGGTCACATCATATGACAAAGGCGTGGAGGAGATGCTGACGGATCGAGTGATACGTAAAAGAGGAATTCCCCCATACATCGAGTGCTTCGTGCGATGGAAAGGTCTACCCGAGGCAGAATCTAGCTGGGAGCACGAAGACCACTTGTGGCAGTTTGCACACAAGATCAAGGAGTTCCGCGATATGCAGGCGACTAGGGTGTCGCCAACTTAGGTGGGGGAGAATGCCGCACTCCGGAACGTTCTAGCGGATTCCGGCGTATTAGAGGCTTTGGGACATCCCAAAAGCTCCCGAAAGTTTGAAGAACACTTTAGAGCACCCCGTAAGATTCTATGCCTCACTTTATATTCTTTTGTAATATAGAGTTTTCTAGAATCTTGTAGGAGATATCCATGGAACCTTCTAGAAACATGTAGAAGTGTAGAAGATCCTAGAATGTCATTCTCCACCGTTAGATCAAATCGATCACAACCATTCATTGAGGAGATGGACTTGTATATATAGGGGGTAGGAGTTCATTTGTAACCATCAAGTTTTCAATCAAGCATTCAAGCAATATACTCTTCAAAGCATTATCTCAAGCTCTCTTTGTGTTCTTTCTCTTTCTAGCACTTTAGCAACAACTAACTCGGGAGGAAGGCTGACTTGCTAGCAACGCGGGGTTAATAGTCAAGTGTCGCACGGGTTCGAGAAAGTTTGGATGAAAACACTCATCCCGTGACAATATGTTCCCCTTCCCGAAGGTGCATTCGCCCCTACCCATTTTCCAATTATTTTTCTACCCCATATATTCTAAAATTTGAAACTTGAATCTTTAAATTTTTTAATTCGACTCCTAAAATACTTTTGTTTGCCCATGACCTACATTATAGTAAGTCTTAGCAAACTGAAGATTATAAATTATAATAACTTCATTCATAATTACAAGAGTCCGTGCATATGTTGTATGCATATAAACTAGGTTTTCACCATCTAGGGTGCAACATTCTTGCTGCTTCGCCTAGAAGCACGACGCTTGTATTATTATTTAAAACAAATTAAATATTATATTGAAATTAAGAATATTTTTATAGATTTTCATTAAAATAATTATTCAAGTATGATAAATTTCTTTGTTATTTTTAAAATTTATATTATTTTATAATAACTTTTTGCTTTTCTACATTATGAATGATATGGTTATTTTTTAATAACGATTTTCAACTAAATCGTAAGAACAAACCAAAAAGAGAACTTGCATCTGAAGTCAACAAAAATATTAGTAGTTGAAGAGCATTTTGAACATACTCAAATTTTAGGTGAGCTCGATTTCATAAAGTAAATGTCACATGTTCGATTCTCATAAGTTGATAAGGTAGTGTAATTATTGTAAAAGAGATTGATGAAGGGCAATAATTGTCCATACTATAAGAGTGATCAAAACATGGCAATTAGGCTGCTATACAATTTAAAAGATATAGGTTATACAGTTACCACTAACTATAACTTTTGGTAAAATCGTAATAGCTCGATCCAATGCTTATTTTTATATCATTTCAGTGGAAATGATTTTTGATAATTTACTAATGTATGTGATATTAATTTAGCTATTGACCATAGGGTATATATTGACCTCACAAGAGGATGTTGCTATTATAGTTACCATAGGAAGGAGTCAGACTTGGACATATCAATAATTAAACCTGAAGCATTGGATTATGATTATATTTATGATTAATTGTCTTAATCAAAGATTAACTTTCTTCTTAAGTCATTGTTTTTTTTGTAGTGCCATTACTTTACAACAATTATTAGGCCACAAATGTTTGATTAGCTGATTGATTATCACAAGGGACATGATGGCGAAAATTACTTATTTGCCCTTGAGATTTCTTGTAAAAATAGAATACAAACTATATAGTTTATAGCGAGTAGAAATGGTATCTTATATATTGGAAAATCTAAATTTGATTTTCTTTATCTTTGTTGTTATTTAAAATGGCGCCAAAGGGGAAAAAAGTTAACAAATATTAAATTGTGAATAAAAATGAAAATAGGTTTTATGCGATCACATAAAAAAGGTTATGAAATCAAATAGATTGCTGTATAGTTTGAAAAATGACATTGGTCAAATATTTTTTTAAATTTGTGACGTATCTTAAATTTGTTTTGTAAAATGACATTCATGCACATACAAAAAATAAAAGGCCATGCAAAAATAAAAAAATTGAATATGTTATATTTCAAAATCTAGGTCAAATAATAAAGATTATTTTTAAAATAATCATAAATTTATTTAATATCTTAAAAATCATATTAATATTTCTTTTGAAAAAGTTAGTCAATGGTTGCAAGTCATTCACGTTCAGAATTTCATTTATCTAGCTATTCATACATAGAAAGGGCACCATGGTCATTTGACTCATATCCTAATAAATTAAATGAACAATCTGTATGGCTGTATTACATTTTCTTTATCTGGTTGGACAAGAAATTAAAAATAAAATAAAATTGGTAGGTCTCTTTGTATTTTGTAAGTTAACTAAGCCTAACTACACGTACTTTAATTCATAAAATATTTACAATCTGCCAAAAAATTGATAATTTCTGTACATGTTTTTAAATATTTATGTATTTTTTTGTTTTTAATCCATGTTATTTCCAAAACTTTTGCTTTTAATCAAAATTGGTATCAAAGCCCCTTATTTTTTATCGGTAAAAGTTTCAATAACGAAGCACATATGGTACTTCAACTAATATCCGAGTTACAAAGATATATCAAATCCGCAAAACTTAACACTGCAAAACTATCTACTACAAGTAAAATCGACTAAATTACATTGCTACAGTAAGGTTGTTAAGAATCACTCAAAGCCTCATATTAATTATGTGACAACTTTTGTTAAAAATAATTTCTGTAGAACTAAATTTGTTAAAAAAATATTTATGGTGGCTTATTTTTTATTAAAAATAATTTATGTATTACGATATTTGATTAGTAATAAAAATTTAAATCGGTATTAGAAAAATCCATATAGTACGTGACATTTTTTAAATTACCAATTTTTTTAATATAAGAAAGTTTCAAAGCACGATCAGATAATATGGTCCACACATTTAAGATACTATTAAGAAGAAGAAAAAAAATCATTAGAATTATCAGTTCAGTATAAGCAAGAAATACATTACATAATTTAAATCATTTGCGACTAAATTTTTTTATTAATTCCTTCTAGTTAGCCTCACGTACTGTTTATTTTTTTAAAATTACATAATAAATTTTAATTTTTATTATATAATATATAATTTATATAATTGAAAATAAAATGAATTATTATTATTATTATTATTATTATTTTGGAATTCAAAAAGTGTATGTCAGGGAGAATTAAATATAAAAATGGTGTGCACTGTACACATAAATAATGATATCACCTTCGTCATACAAAAAAAGACATCTCCACATATATAATAATAATAATAATAAAATATAAAAATATTTGTTTTTATTTGTTCTTTCTCTCTTTCAAGAAGGCGATTGCAGAGAACAACAGCACTCTCGCTAGCTTCTGCAAAGAGATAGAAAAAGGAGAGAAAGAGATAGATAGAGAGCGAGAGATAAACGACAGCCTCAGGAATAGCAGACAGTGAGAGAGAGAAAAAAAAGAATTCAAGATTTTTTTTTTTTTAACATTTTTCCTCTCAAATCCCAGAAAGAAGAAAACGATGTCTGATGCCTTTGTAATCCTTTACAACCTGAAACTATAATAGGTATGTGTATATGAATTAAAATAAAGCTGAATCTGTAAGCAACAAAGAAGAAATAAACTCATAATTTGATGCTTTCACTTTTGCTCCTCACTTCCCTTTTTATTCTTCTCTTTTTCATGTATATATCCATTTATTTCTGTTAATTATTGAAATTCCAATATGGGATTTTCATTTCTTGATGGCTTTGTTCACAAAAACAGCAGTTGAGTTATCTGGAAATCGATGATGATGATGATGAAGATGTGTGAATAGCAGTAGCTTGTGTGTTACCTCTCACTCACACGGTTACAATTCAATTCAATTCTTGGACAAGGAAACCTCGACAAATCCTATGTCCCAAGATTACCACCAAGGTATCTACAGTTTCTCGAATGAATTCGAGAGATCACAACAAGAACAACAACAGCAAGCTCAGCAGCAACATATAGCTCAGCAGATCCGAAGGGATAAACTGAGGATTCAAGGCTTCGAGCCGCCGCCACCCTTAGTCGGTATCGAAGAAAAAGAATCCGGTGTTGTGCTCCCAGTCTACGAATCTGTCGGGATGTTGTCAGAAATGTTCAGTTTTCCGCCTGGAGGCGTACCCATGGCAACCGAATTGCTGGAGAGTCAAATTTCACAGAGTTACCGGAATCAAAGGCAGCCACCACCGCCGCATACCGGAGCAGCTTCCTCTGCTGATTGGTTCTCACACCGTCAAGGAATGGTTGTAGGTGGTGGATTAGGAGATTCCAAAAATCAGATTTCAAGCATTAATGCGGATCCAGCGGCAGCCATGCGGCTTTTCTTGATGAATTCACAACAGCAAAGGTCACCTTCACCATCTTCTTCCCACCATCATCTTCCTCCATCTACTTCCTCCACTCTACATATGCTGCTTCCAAACCATTCTCCTTCACCTTCTTCCAATCTCCAAACCTTCCACCCGGCGTCGGGAGGAGCTTTTGGTCAATTCACATGGGTTCCAAACAGCGAGGATGAAACCAACCCTAATGAAATTCCAGGAGTTATGGAGGGACAAGGGCTTTCTTTATCTCTATCCTCTTCACTTCAGCACTTGGAAGCGGTAAAGGCTGAGGAATTGAGGATGAGGGAAGGAGGGATGTTGTGTTTCGGACAAAGCGGTGGCTCCTCTGATTCTGGACAGTATCATTTCAAGAATTTGAATGCCGGAGCCGCCTCCTTGCATCTGCAAGGCGGATTAGTTAGCCAGAACCACCAGTTACAGGCGGAGTTAGGTTCTTCTTTAGGAGCAGTGAATATTTTGAGAAATTCGAAGTATGTGAAGGCAGCTCAAGAGTTGTTGGAAGAGTTTTGTAGAGTTGGAAGAGGTCAGTTGAAGAAACACAAACTCGGACAGAAGAATAACAACAGCAACAAAGCTAACCCTAGTTCAAATCCGAATGGCTGCGGCGGTGTTGGAGGCGGGTCCGGTGGTGGGAATTCTTCCTCTTCTTCAAAAGATCTCCCTCCTTTGTCAGCTGCTGACAGACTCGAGCATCAAAGAAGAAAGGTCAAACTATTATCCATGCTTGATGAGGCATGTAATCTCTCTTTCCCTCTTCATTTTTCTATCTAATTATTGTTTTTAAATTCGTTCAATTCTTTTTAATAAAACCACCCATCGAGATACAGAAAATTCCGGCAACTTTGTAGGATTACAAAAAAATTATGTATTTTTCATAAATGGCAGAATTAGTGGGGTACAATTAAGGTATCCTGGATTATAAGTTGGTGAGTGAAACGAGACTAGGTAACCACCGGGACTATGAAATATTCAGTTCCTTCTGATTGAGTTCATTTCAGTTGACTTTAACATAATTGAATTGAAATTTCTTCAATCTTTTTTTTTTATGGTTTTCTAATCGTCGAAACAACCTCTTACCTTATTTGCGTGCATTAGACCTTAATTTGCGTGCATTAGACCTTAACTAGCCCGATCCCCTTGGACCCCGCACGGGGTTTGCTTTGGTTTTCCAATCATATAATACTTATTTATTCAAATAATCCCACATAATAAAAAATTAATCTTGTTGGCTGTATCGCCAAAAGATCGCATTGCCGATGAGACAACGATATTCTTGCTTCACATCAACAATCTTTTCACTGTACTATCTGATCCCACATACACTGTTATTATCATCTCAACGAAATGAAATAGTATTAAAATCATCAACCAATTATTAGCAAAATAATTTGTCCGAACACTTGTCACCCTTGAATTATAGGCACAGTAATATATAATTCAATATTTGATATTATGCAGGTGGATAGAAGATACAGCCATTACTGCGAGCAAATGCAAATGGTGGTGAATTCATTCGACATGATGATGGGCTTCGGCGCGGCGGTTCCGTACACCTGCCTGGCGCAGAAAGCAATGTCTCGCCATTTCCGGTGCCTGAAAGACGCCATTTCAGCCCAGTTGAAGCACACATGCGAGCTGTTAGGAGAAAAAGACGGCGGCAGTTCAGGAATAACAAAAGGCGAGACTCCCAGGCTAAAAATGCTTGACCAAAGCCTGCGGCAACAAAGAGCATTTCATCAAATGGGAATGATGCAGCAAGAAGCGTGGAGACCTCAACGAGGCTTGCCTGATCGATCTGTCAACATTTTGAGAGCTTGGCTTTTCGAACATTTTCTGCATCCGTACGTTTTTCTTGCCCTTTTTACTATACATTGTTTACAGTTATGTGCAGTAAAAAAAAATGAGTTTATCTTTATTATGGGATCAAGGAAAGGAGTTAATCACTAAAGTTAATCATTATTGGTGAATTCTATGATAAGACAAAGCTTCATGATTCTTGAAACTCCATCTGGGAAACTGTTCTCTACTTTTTCTTCCTTTATTTTTTGGGAAATGTTATATTGTTGTTATTTATGAAAATTGTTCTGATAGCAACAACATTATACCGACAATATCATAACATTTATTTTTTGTTTGTAATGATATTGTCATAGCATTTTATGTTGATATCAAAACATTTTTCATATTAAATTCTTAAAAATTATTTTAGTAACAACATAAAATACTCTATAAATAACATTTCCTTATTTTTTTATCCCAACGATTCTTTTTACTTGTGATTGTCGTTTAAAGGTACTGAAATGCAGCCTCTGATATTGTCCTTTCAATCAAAAAAGCTGAAAAGATTGGAGTATTGTTTTCCTCCTTTTTCCTAAATTTTCTCCTGGCATTAATATTATATAAATTTTAGATTTATTATCATGCAATAAATTAATGTTTTGACCATTTAATGCACTTTTTACTAGCTATGACCCTAGCATATTATGTCTTCATTAGGCTCTATGTTGTCCAGTATTTTGAAAATCGATCCGAACCTATCGGTTCAATCAGTTTAACCTGTAAACAGTGTTTGATCGGGTCGGTTGACCCTTCACAACCATCCTGATAAAAATCAGTGGGAACCAGATTAAACCAGTAAAAATCGGTTCAATCAGTGAACCGATTGACTGGTTGAACCAGTATGTTCCTTCATTTTTCTTTCATTTTTAGAATTTTAATATTATAAATCAAATTTGTAGAACAAAATATATTATATATAATTTATTGTTAAATAATATTTTATGTGTGTTTTTATCAAAAATTTCATATAATTCAACAAATTTGTTTTATGTATTATATATAAACATGCTTAATTTCTCGTAAATTATAATATATGTGAATAATTTCATAATGTTTTAACTATTTAATTATAATTTTGGGATATTATTCTTTTTGGGCATTATTTGTTTTTTTAGATGTTTTGCTATTATTTTTTTATATTAGATTTTTGATTTTATCTGATTTTTGAAATTTGACATGTTATGTTGGTGTAATGATATTTTTTAATGTGAACAACTTGAAACTATAGCAAATACATGATATATATTTTACAAAACTTAAAATAGATATTACATAATGCTGATGTTATCACCGGTTGAACCAATGGTCAAACCGATCAAATCTGTAACCTGTAAGGTCACCGGTTTCATATCCGGTCCGATTTTGAAAACACTGATGTTGCCTATAATTATAATCTACATGGAAAAGTAAAGCAAAAGGTGATAAGGAATTAAGGAAGATTGCCACCGGCGTGTAGTAAGTTGGCATCTTGGTTCTCAATTTAGGAATTGGTCTCAAATTCGATATTTGTAAATAATATTTTCCCTCCCCATAATAAAAAAAAATTAAGGAGGGATCCAAAAAAGTCAAGAGAGGTGATGAAATGAGTTGATATTCCGGAACTTCTTGTTCTTGAATGGATCGAGTGTGAGCTCTGGTCTATGCATCAACACATACTTTTTTGTTAATCATAGTTTGATAAATCATGATTGAATATTTATGTGTGTGTTGGTATATAAACCGGAGCCCACAATCGATCTATACAAAAATTTCGTGTTGATGTCCTTGTAATAGTTTGGGAACAGGATACATAGAATTTTTTAGGAAAAAAATATATAATTGTCATTTTAAATATTTTAAATATTGTCTGCTTGATCTATCCTAAAACAAAGTCATTAATATATATTGCGTGATTAAATAAACAAAAAAAGTATATTTCTTTCAAATACGTAGCATTCAGAGAATACGATGAATGAATATGTCAAAAAAGAAGAGAGCAGAGACTGCAGCTGCCGACTTTAATTCTGAATCTTTTGCAGCCTATTGCTGCAACTGATATGTCCCTCCTAGATTATCCCGCCCATGCAGCAATAGGAAAATGCTAGAAAAACAAAAAAGAAAAAGAAAAAGAACAATTGATCAAACGACGTACGAATCTAATTTTTTTGGCTGCATAAATCCAAAATCAGTGTAAAGTTTTGTCGTCAAATTACATTATTTAGGCAATAAGGCTTCTGTTTTCTGAATCTAACGTCGTTTTCTTCTCTCTGCTCATTTTGTCAGGTATCCACGCGACGCAGATAAGCATCTGTTGGCTCGACAGACTGGTCTATCCAGGAACCAGGTATCATCACATTTCACGCCTTTTCATTTGCTTTCAAATTCACGGTTTATTTGATGCCACATTTAAGGCATTCTGAAGGCTGTATTTTTACGCATATGTTCTTATAATTTTTTTTCGAATAAATTTAAAAAATAATCTCATAAAATAAAAGTATTTTGTAATATAGTCCTAAACTTTTAGGATTAATAAAAAATATAGTTTCATTGAAGTAGTTTGTAATAAAAAATAATCCCAAAATTATGTTTTAAATCAATATTAGTCACAAAATTTTGTTTTCAATCGAAAGTGGTCCTAAAGCCCTTATTTAGTTATGGGACGAATTTGGTAAAAAATTATTTACATGGGACTATATTTGATTAGTTCTCAAAATTTGGTACTAACATTGTAAAAATTCATATTCTTTTAGACTATTTTTTTAAAATTTACCCTTTTTTATTACATATAAAAAACTGATATATGTTGTAAGATGTCGCTGGTTGATGCATGAAAAAAAACCATCTTTCAACATATAGTAATGAAAAGCAGGTTTTCATTATTTTGGGAATCATTTATTACTTCTGTAGAGGGTTATTGTCGAGGTAGGGGGTACGGATTCGTGAGTGTTCACTTTGCGAGGGTTTATGTCATTGTTCTGTGAATTTTTCTTGTTTTTGTTGGAGAAAAAACCAATCTTTTTTTATCCGTTTTAATGGGTTCTTTGGATTCTTTTCCCGGAAAGACAACTTTCTGAAACAGAGAAAAAACAGCTGACAGTTATATTAAGTCAGATGAACCTGTCAAGTACAGTACAGTAAGACATGAAATTTCCCCAGTGTTTATATTTATACATATGGTCTCTCCTATTTACATACAGTATACAGATTCAATGATCCCACCCCTCAGACGTTTTGTTTGATGATATCCTTAAGGGTAGTACCCTTAAAGATTGATGATACCTTTAAGGATAGTGCCCTTAAAGACAGACTGTAGGTTTGTACTGAAAATGGTGGATTTAACTGGTTTTAAAGTGATATAAATTATCCAAAGAAAGTTATAAATTAGGTCTTTCTTGGAATCAACCCTAAAAATGATGGAACATACAGACATTTTGTCTTTTCCACAATTCTTAATTATTAATTTCTGCCTAATGTATATACCTACATCGCATGTTACATCATTAAATTCCTTCTAGTTGTCATCATGGTGGACCAAACCTCAAACGGCATGTGCAATGGATAGCATTTTCGCATATGTTATGATATTGGCGGAATATTTTATATTTGAGCAATTTTCATTTTAAATTCATGAAAATTGTCCTGACAGCAGCATGAAATGCTCTGACAATAACATTTCTTATTTCATATTCCAGTTTGATATTATATGTTATTTAATTAGTCGATTCACGTTCAACTACAATTAATTCACCCTGTCTAAATACATAGTAAGAAAACCCTTGCGATTTTGATTCGAGCCGTCTCGATTCGTTTGCTCCCAAGCCTGGTACTCATCCTGTATGGCATTTATTTAATGGGTTATGGTTTTTACAATGTTATATGTACATATATACAGGTTTCAAACTGGTTCATCAATGCAAGGGTTCGGTTGTGGAAACCCATGGTAGAAGAGATGTATCAGCGAGAATCCAAAGATGACGCAGATCCAGAGCGGGACCATAGCGGCAGCAGCACCAGCTCAGCAGCTGCAGGCACCAACAGTAACAATGCACAAACTTCAACGTCTCACGCCACCACCACCGCAATTACTCCTCCTCCTGCACCCAAAATATCTCATGAAATCAATGCCCCAGAAAGCGACCCTTCATTCATCGCAATAAATAGGCAGCGCTTCTCGGAAAACCAAGCCAACACTATCAACACAAACAACAATGACACCACGTCCAATGCGGCTGCTCAATCTTTTCCGGCCATGCAGGAGACAGACTCCGGCCGCCGACTTCATCCCGTTAATGCAGAAGTTAATGAATCTTCTACTCTGATTAGGTTCGGGGCGAATGCCGGTGACGTGTCGCTTACGCTAGGGTTACGTCACGCCGGAAACTTGCCGGAGAAAAGCCGGTTTTCGATAAGAGACATTGGGGGTCGTTAGATTAACGATTAAATATTATTATTATACATGGCTGCATTGATTAATAAGATGATGAGTATAATATAAATCTTGTTACATGATTTTCTAGTGGTTTAAGTTTATGTTTGTTTGTTTCTGCTTGATAAATTAATCACATTATTTGAGAATATAGCAAGGTGTACAATATTTTATAAGTGTACTATGTGACGGGAAAGTACTATTGGTTATAATTTTTTTGTGGAGAACATTATTTGCAATCCAAAAATTAGAGGACATTACAAAAAACGTATCATAAAATATGGATATTTGTAATAGTTGTTTCAACTTTTAGGACTAATCAAATATAATATCAAACGGATATTTATTTTTAACAAAAATAATCCCTAAACCCTTAATGAAACTTGGGACTATTTTTGTTTAAATTATTAATGACATTCCTCGTTATTTTTATTTAGCAAATTGACAAATTTCAGTGTTTAGATGTAACTAAAGTAACTTTCCAAATAAAAAAAACTTGTACTATTATTGTTATATCCTACTTATAAAATGTATTTAAATTACCAATATGGTGAAAAATATCAAGTTAACAAGAATTATATATGTAAATTTTTTATTATTTCTTAGTAAATGATTTGACTAAAAAAATTAACTTTATTATACAAAAATATCATATTCCTTGATCTTTCACCTCACTTTTCATTATAATGGCACGCAACAATAAAGAAACAAAAATTATGTTATTTAGAACCATATATCATATCCTTCTTAAAAATTTAATAAATATATTTTAAATTTCTAATATTTAGATCAAGTATGATATTATTCATTTTAAGGCGTTGAAATGTGCGAATCATTGATCGTTTGCCAACCAACTAAAACATAATCAAATTAATACTAAATTTTGTACATTTGATTTGTTATTTTGCACATATAGTTAAATCAAAATAATAAAAAATACGCAAACTAACACATAAAAAGATGTAAAAAAAAATTCTTAGAACTTTGTTTTATTTAGCATGTTCAGATTTGCAGAAAAATAAGGAATCAAATATTTCAGCGCGCGTTGTTTATGTAAAATAGTATATAAAATATATCATATAAATTAAATTACACTTTAATTTTTACAATCTAAACCAAATTTTTATTGCTAAAAACTTATATCTTTGCAAGAAATAAAATAAAATTATAAATGATGGATTATTACAAATAATCATTAATTTTTACTCCTTTAAAATAAGAATGAGAGTTTATAAACAATGGACGTATTTTTATTTTTTTTAGTACGTGAGGGGCTCAAACTTTTTTTTGGCGCAAAGCTCGCTCGAACTCGAGTCAGCCCAAAGTGGACATGAACTCTTATCCATTTCGATAAGAGCGGGAGCTCATTAATTGACGTATTTTAGGTAAAGCAAAAAGGACTTCACCAAACATACCAAAATTAGTTTATTTAAATGTCTCTCCCTTAATATTTAATAATAGACATGACAAAACCAATTTTGTATGCCCATTTAAGAAAAAGGGACGACTAGTATTAAAAAAACATTGGTCGTTGATGATATATTTTATTTCCATCCTAATATATTAATTTCTATTTTTATATGAACGTTGACTTCTTTATATTCGTATTAACAACTAAGAACAATTGTCGATATTTGACAAACTTATTAGTGGCATGCGTGCAAGAAATGAAGTGCTAATGATGTATAGAATAAAAAAATGTATATGGAATTTACAAGTAAAGTACCTAATCAAATGATGGTATGATATATTCTCTATGCTCAACTATAGTTGTATAGTACAAACTTTTAAATAAAAACTTTTTAAAGTAATAAGTGGCATATAATATAAATTTAATTTATGTAAAAAACTAATATATAAAAAAATTGTATTTAAAATTTATATCGATCAGCCATATTGAAGGTGACTCTTTCATTGTATCTTGTATATGTAAGATTAAAAGTCAACATTGAGGTTGTTTCATGCCAAAAAGGATCAAAATCGAAAAAATATATATAATTTAGTGTACGAAGATCAAACTTTAATTAATTATATGACGAAAGCCAAAACATGTCAACTTACAAGATCAATTTTATAATTTTCACGGATACATTACGTCCATATAGGCCATTCTCCTATATTTTTAGGTCACGCAAGCATCTTTTAGTGCCAACTAAGTAATTTCGATGGTTTCAAGCCAAAAAAAAGGACCAAAGCAAAAAAAAAAAAAAAAAATCAACTTAGTGTACGAAAACCAAACTTTGATCAATTACATGACGAAATTCGAAAACAGGCCAACTTACGAGACGAAATCAATTACATGACGAAAATCAAACTTTGATCAATTATATATATGAATTTAACGCACATGTATCAAATGAATTTGACACCATGGAAGAAAAAATCCAAAAGGATCAACGATGATATCGTGACCGAAAAGAAGCTATTGGAGAATACTGACGTATATGTGCGACCCGACTTGATTCGTTCAATGGTTCATATAGTCTACCTCAGTTTATAGAAATGCTTAGTAGTTGTTGTTGTTGACACCGTGGAAGAAAAAGAAGATCAACTTATGATCGCAATCCACCAGTGATATCAAATTTGTTGGCATTTGTTTGGTGGAGAAAACGAAGGGAAACAGATACATGTAACTGTGATCATATGATTTCCTTGAATTTAAACAGTATTACATGTAAGCAACAATTACCCTTTACCTTATTTGTTGCTTTTAAGTTCGGAAACAAATTATTTGATATTCAAGAAAACTTCTTGCTTCAATACTTATTTCATAATGATTAATGATAACAAAGCAAACAATTTATGTTCATTTTTTGGAGTGTTGATGAAATTTATCACCAATGATTGTTGTTACTCAAGATTTTGCATACCATTAGAAGTTTTTAAGAAAATAAAGTATTTGCTTAAAAATTTGTGGTTAGCATCTAATTTGGGGAAATCGTTTTCAAATTAATGAGAAATTAATCTAAATTGGGAAAGTGAAAAGTCACCTATTTCACATTGTAAAAATAAGATCAATGAGTCTTATATATATAGGCTATTTTTATTTCGAATGATACGATTATATTGATAAATTAAGCTGTGATTATTAATGTGGTAGGATAGGATAAGGAATAGTGATGTATAAATAATAATATGTTTATTTTGAACGGTTAAGATTGAGATTGTAAATATGATATTCTTTTGCCCTTAGTTATCCGGGCTAATAAAATTGTGAATAATGGTGAATTATAATTTCGTAATTGTGATTATTAAAATTTTATTTTCTTTAAAATTATTAATTAACAGTGAATAATGGAATTTCAGAACCCAAAAAAAAAAAAAAACAACTGCAGATGATGTCAATGAGAGAAATATATAATTTTGGGTTGTGTTAATAAGGATAAGTATGTAATTTTTCTCCTTTCCGCCTCACAAGACTAATTACCACACCTGTAAATTGAGATTTATCATCATGTCAGAACCTAAATCACATAATCCTCCTATCTTTCGCACACTGGCGCTTCGGTCTCGCACTGACGCATTGATTGCTTGTGCGGCTCTTTAAGGCGCACTAAGTTTTACTAAGTCGCGCACTAATTTTTACTAAGTCACGCATACGGCGCTTTAGAACTATGTTTTATTAAGTCGTGTATTAAGTTTTCATAAGTCGTGAACTTAAATGTTAAACATTCTTAATTCTCCGAAAATAATATGTCATTTTAATAAATTCAAATTATTACAAAACATGTTGAAACACATATATAATATTTGGTTTCATTTTTCGAATTCATTATCTTATAACCAAATATTAATAATTCATTTTCATTTTCATTTTCACTCTTTAAAATATATTTTTCAGAGAACAATAATTATCCCTATTAGAATAGCGATCAATAAAAGATTTGAATTGCACTAAAATAATTAATGATGTTAGTTTGTCAAATATGATGTGTATTAGGTATGCTCAATATTCTTATATATATATATATATATATATATATATATATATATATATATATATATATATATATATATAATTTTAATAGGTGCATTAAGGCGCACATGCACTCAATTTTTTTGTAAATTGACGCACTAACGCATCCACACCCGCATCTGCGCACGCTCGCGCATCCGCATTATGTGACCTAGGCCAGAACAGTACATAATTCTTGGATTATTTTGAATATTATGATATAAACATGAGATGAGTAAGAATTATTTAGCACATCTCATATCTAATCGGGCCAAATAATCAAAGATCATAGTATCTCAACTCTCAAGGAGCTAATGTGAGTCCATATAAAACAAAATTTCTAGCCTTGTTCCTTTTCTTCCCATATTTTGCCGGAGAACCTTCTCTGACTCCATTCTAATACATCTTCTTGCAGGACAGCTCATCCTATCATGAAGGAAGAGCTATTGTTCATATTGGAAAGACACAGTATCAAATTTTAAGGTAACAATCACCGTTTTCCATGTGAAAAGGACAATCTATTTATTGGAAAATCATGACTTAACAAACTAATTTTATTTCCAAATTGGACATACAACATAATTATTTAATTTATTTCTTACAGCACAAAAAGATAACTTGCTTGTATAACCTTAAAAAATGTAAAGATAATTAAAGTTGTAGAAAACTTTCATAATTAATAAAAAGTAATTAATTGTTTAAAAATGGAAGCAATAGTTAACATAATATATTCTATCTTAAATAAATAAATAAAAACAGCTGTCAGATTACTACAACCCAACAACTATTTCTCATTAAATAATGAATAATCTTACTAAATGTTTTGCACTAATATAATTATTGGCTAATATATAAAAGCAGGGGGAATTTTCTTCAGTCAAACTCGCATTTAAATAATATAAAACATTTATTTGAAATTTAATTAATTCGTGGACACACTCTTTGGTTCAATACCATGAATTACTTTGTACTGCAAATTGTACCATGTGAATTAATGTTGCCAATTGTTTTCATTTATTAACCAACGGAAACATATTGAATTTGTTGTCGGAAAATAAATCATTGTTATACAGAAAGGTAGTCCTTAATTTGAGCAATTTGGCGCCTAGGATATATATTTCTGGTCCACATAATAAAAAAGTAAGAGCATCTGATGACACCATCTTATATCAACGATTGCAGTAACGTATAATAACCAAATTATACTTTTTCAACAAAATTATTGGTAAGTACGATTACACCAAAATATAATGACCAAATTATCATTTTCAGTAAAATTATTACTAACTAACTCTAATCTCATAATTTTAAAATAAAAAATTATTCTACCTAAATAAAGCAATGACAAGTGATGATATCGTCTTACATCAGTGAATACACCAAAGTACAATAACCAAATTACAATTCTTCAATACAATTTTGTTAAATACGGTTATACCAAAGTACAATGAACAAATTATTTTTTTTAAATAAAATTATTAATAACTCACCATAATCTCATAAATTTTACAACTATTCTAGGTAAAAAAATATACCAATTAATTATAAAACATAAAAAAACATTAATTTTATTATAATTTCTAAATTTTCGTATCAAAAAATTATTTAACCTCAAAAAAGTTATTAGATAAGCTTACAACATGCTAGGTAAAGTATGATTTTAGCCCCTATAATTTACCACCTAAACACTTTTGGCCCCAAAACTTTCCTAACTAATACTTTTAGTCCCTAAACTTTTAATATTGTAACAACTTTAGTCCTCGTCATTAATTAAAAGAATTTTTCCCTAATCACTAATATACCTTTGCGCCTCAAGATCCTCAAAAATGGTATCAGAGCCTAGGTTTATCTGTAAATAATGAATAATATTTTAAATATTAATATTATTCTTTAACGGAGGAGAATATACAAGAAAAATTATGGATCCAAACGTATGTTCGAGGTGCATTTCTTACTGATGGTACTTCCAAAAATTGAAAGAACTAAATCAAGGATATTTGGCAGAAGCTTAACACTTCAACCAGAAAAGAAATATTCTACAAGAGATCGGTGCAAGCCCTGCTAGCATAAACCAGTATCAACAACATGAGAAGGTAGCGATGAACCTTTACAGGATAAATCAACTACAATTCGGGTTGATTGAGGCTCAAGAAAGAGACCATCCTGAGCATAACCACATGATTCCAGATCCCAACAACTCAACAGGATCCGGACCAGCCGAATATGATGTGTGAACCAGCCTTTCAAGAAATCAAGCGTATGGCTCATAGATCTCCCTAGATCTGAAAGAGATCCAGAAGACAATGCAGTGTTATGGTTATCCATAACACCATGTCCCAGCACAGGTCCATCAAATCCAAGCTCAGATGGAGAAAGTGATTGACCATCAGAAGGAAAGTCTTGAAACCCTTCTCGATGTTCAACCCGAGTAGAAGTTGGAATCACGACCAAGTTCTTCAGGAAGAAGGAAAGGAGGATGCTTACCACCGTTCCATTGAATAGAACCTATTTTACATCAAAAAGGGAAAGCCGAGGAGGTCTGAAGACCCATGACAAAAACAGAAAAAATTGATAGTTGTCATCCGAGGAGATCTAATACTTTCTCTGCTTTTTCTTGCACTATAATTTTTAAAGGATGGACCAAAGATGGATCATTTTGTTGCTATAAAATTGAAATAAAAGACTTAAAAGGGGGTGGTGGGGAAATTATGAGTGAAACAAGAAGTTATGGTTAATCAAATATAGCCCCATGTAAATTGTTTTTTATAAAAAATAGTCTCAAACTTTTGTTTTTAATCAGTAATAGTTTCAAACTTTTGTTTTTAATGAAAAACGATCTCAAAGTCCCTATTTAATTATATCACCACTTTTGTAAAAAAAATAATTTCAGTGGACAACTTGTTAAAAATATTTATATAAGATTATGTTTGATTGAAAACAATTTCTATGGAACTATATTTGATTAATTTCCAATAGTGTATGAATTTATCCTCATTTTTATGTAAAAGTTGAGAAAGAAACATGGACACTTGATTATTTCTAAATTTTCATTTAAGTAATATGAATTCATAGTCTATCATGTACCTCGTTATAACATGCAACACAATCATTTCTACGAAATTCTAGCAGGAAAAAAACATCTGAGTTTTCATAGGAAAAATTACCAGTGCACTACAAAGAAGCAAGATGGAACTATCAGTTGGCCTATTCCAGTGCAGAAATAGTTCAATAAAGCCTTCCTCTGCAGCTGGAATCTCCACACAGACACAAGCATCCTTCTCCAGGCAATAGCTTGTATCGGAAATCGTACGTCAATTCCTCCCCTAAAGATATCTGCTCCAAATATTGAAGATTCAAAGCATTAGAATACCAGAAACTTAGAGCATTTTGCGTGTTGTCCTCGATGATTCCTTACTTTCGATTCTTTAGAGGAAAGGTGGAAGAACGCTTACATCTCGGTTGGCGTAGAAACCAATGTGTGCAAGCTGACTATCCATGCTTTCCACGAGAACTTGATGGTTCACAAGATTCGGTGAGCAACTAAGAACAACAGCAGAGGATCAAATTGGTGGCTGAAAGTGCGAAGTAATCTATGGATAACGCATAAAAATCACATCTTTAATCATAGAAATGAAAACACAATCAGATGTCATGCGAGATTTGAAACAGAATGGCGAACTTACAGGAATTTCATTTCAAGAAACAACTGGCTTTTGAGCTATTGTATGTTGACAAAAAATCGACGAGGGAAAATTTTCAAAATATAAGAAGAAACTGAAACCTCCCCCACCTGTGATTAATGTAGCGTGAAACATTTCCATAATTCGTGGCGTCGAGTACATATGGGACCTGATCTTCAGTTAATCTGCTCATATCGTTAATCTGATCATCGATCTCGTAAAAATATCTGCAACCTTCTTTACCATACCTGCTATACAAAAGGCAGGAAAATGTTAAAAGTTGTTGATAACTACTTAAAATTAGCAAAAAAGATGAATTGGTAAATAAATTTGATCAGTGATCAAAAAACAAAACCTGTTTCGTCTTTCATTTGCTTCCTGCTCGTCAATGACCTCACCGATATACTCGCATACGAAGGTCCCACGAAGAAGCGCTTCACGTGCCCTCACTGCCCAGCCCTACGGTTCGAATGGCAGTAAAGTTTAGTTTAATACTGTATAAATTTCAAGTAGATTTCTCGACTCACCTTTTTTTCCGTTTTGAATATTTCCAACTTCAGTTGAACTCCATTTTGCAAAACCCGGTTCTGACAAGCTCTACTACAGCAGCACCTTTGATTGCACTCATAAACTAGATATCCCTCCTGCAATTCACGACAGAAGTTCAACATGTCATGCAGATCACATCTCCATAAAGAAGCATGAAAAAATAACAGCATCATCGACCATTAAACGACCTCAAATATTTGTTGATTCAGACTCGGGGGCCCATCCCCTACCAGTTCTAGTATTAATCATAAAATTGGATCCTAAGCGAATATATTCCGATCACGAATGCGAGATTAGCAATATATCCTTGTTGGTGGCAAGACTTCCCGACAGACAGAAGTTCAACATGTCATGCAGATCACATCTCCATAAAGAAGCACGAAAAATTAACAGCATCATCGACCATTAAACGACCTCAAATATTTGTTGATTCAGACTCCAGGGCCCATCCTCTACTAGTTCTAGCATTAATCATAAAATCGGATCCTAAGCACATATATTCAGACGAATGCGAGATGAGCAATATATCCTTGTTGGTGGCAAGACTTCCGGATAGACTGAAGTTCAACATGTCATGCGGATCACATCTCCATAAAGAAGCATGAAAAAATAACAGCATCATCGACCATTAAACGACCTTATTCAGACTCAGGGGCCCATCCCCTACCGGTTCTAGTATTAATCATAAAATTGGATCCTAAGCGGATATATTCCGATCGCGAAGGCGGATGAGCAATATATCCTTGTTAGTGGCAAGACTTCCCAATACGCGTCGGGATATCGTTGCCACACTTTATGGATCCAATGTTATGATTAATACCAGAACTGCCAGGAGATTGGCCCCATGAGTCCCATGGAGCCCCTCTTTTATATTAGCGATAACTGTACTTTGCGACTACAGATATCCACTAGATCCCTTTTACACTTCTGTATAGGGCTATAGTGTATATGTGTATTTAGAATGATAGTGACCGTACATCACTCAGCGGAGTAACGAGCAAAGAGCATGATAGAGAACTAAGTTGTAACTATGTAATGTGGAATGCAAACATGTAACAAAAGCTTGGGAATATCAATTTTCATAATTTTTCAACTTGTACAACAAGTTGATTTCCGGGGTGAATGCATTGCTGTGTAATTTTGTGGAAGAATTAGACATGGGACAATTATGAAACGGTTTTTTAGTATTTTTCCTAGAAAACATCGTCAGGTACTTTTTGTGAATGTTATACAAGTAATCAACAGAATAAGCATTTGAGCGACTTTGAAAAAAAAATCTGATAACCAAGAACCAAGAACCAAGAATCAAATCCAACAGCCAGAATTATTATGCATGGGATCCAGAATAAAACAGTTATCCGAGTAAAAAAAGACCATCATAAAGAAAATTCCCGAGAACATCCAAATTGCAGCAGTTAGGAAAATATATGACTTAGCCAGGAAGAAACTGTTGTTTACCTCCAAAATAATTCGGCCTCGCTCGTCATAAGGAAACCTTCCATTCATGGGCTTGCCATAAATATCTTTGGCGTCTTCATAATCATTGTCAAAAAGGTACACATGATCACATGTTGCAGAAAAGCATGTAGAATGTGCACAAGAACAGCCCAACTGTGAGCTCTGGACAAAGTACAGATTTGAGCATTTCGTATGTCAAGTCAGAGAACTCGAATCATGTGTATTTATGAGGAGCAGTAATGTTTGTTACAATTAAAAAAATAACAAGAAAACAATGTTAAAATTAGCAGACTCCAATGTATTATTCTGCCACTCATATGTAAAAAAACTGTAGGAGCATGCAGTTGTACATGGTACCGCAAATGTAATTGCACAAATTAAAACGAAAAACTCCTCATTTAACATCAACTCGTTTGCAGACAAGTTGCATGAAGGTACCTCTGCTTCAAGAATGAGAGACTGATCAATTAATGACTTCGTAACATAGGTAAAGCTTTCCCATGGAAAGGAGTACTTGGAAATTTGCCCATCAGGCCCCTCTGCATTCAAAAGATTTTCATCCACGACACAAGCTATTGGAACTGATTCATGTCCAAAACTTATATCGTCACATAAAATGATATTTTTCTCAGAGAGATCAAGAGAAAAATGTCGGGAATCAAGAACACAATGGCATTCATCCATTGTCCACTCTGACGTCATAAGATGCGATTGAATAGAAGTTCTTCCCTTAAATGTGTAATCTGATGAGGTTACCAACGGAGACAAAATTGGAGACCTAATGCTAGGTGTGCATCCTTTGGGACATCTGAAGCCCTCCTGATGCCATTCCACTGAAATGTCATGCTCACTACACAGTTTGGCAGCTTTAAGGTATATTCTTTCTGGCAGAATTCCATAACTAACCTCCAATGATACCACAAGGTTTACCTTGCAGCAAGCTGATCTCACAATTGATAAAATTTCTGATATACTTGGCTGCAGTTTTGTTTTTTTAATTTCTGAAAATAACAGTTTAGCAACAGCTGAGCACTGAGAATCTGCCAATCTACCAAGAGTAGAAGCCTCGGGCACACTAGATTGAACCATGATATCCACTGGGTTAACTGACTTTGATGGGAGGATGCCTTTTTTCAAGGACTGCAATCTATTCTGAATCTTATATGATGCTGAATTCAAACCTCTTTTAAACCGTGGCCGTGTCAGTCTCCCTGATTTTAGTTTATGCACATAAAATTGAATACCCTTCTTTGTCAAGCGAGGACCAGTAGAATTCTGGCTCATGTGAGCAGCTTGATGATGGCGACCAAGATCAGGGAGCAAATCAAATTTTAAGCCACAAAAACGGCAAATAAATCTTCGCGTGCCCAATGAATCCTCTGGATTCGAGTGTTTCACCGGAGCTTGCTTCTCTGGTTCAACATTCTGCCAAGAACCTTCACCTTGCTTCAGAGTGGCATTTGACAACCTCAAATTGGAGGGATGGCTTGAGAGCACGTGGAACCATAACTGGTCTTGATTCCCAAAATGGCTACCACAAGGAATACATTGTAAAAGCATGCACTGCTCAACAAACTCCACGTGATGCCTCTCCTGTACATGAGATTCCAAAACCTTTTTATTAGTAAAAGAATCCAAGCATATTGCACAAACATAGCCCCTGAAAAGCCATTGCACTTCTTTCTTATGGCTATCTATCCAGTGGTTTCCAAGTACTTGATCATCCAGAAACTTTTCTGAGCAAATTTTGCACTTTATAACATTTTCGTCGAGATTTATATCATGAGATGTCAGCATAGAAATTGGAACTAACTCTTCAATAGTTGATGATGCTTGCTGTATTTCCCCAACCCCAAAGCCCCAGAGATTTCTCAACCTCTCTTTTTCATTGTGCACCAATTTCATGAGAAATTCCCCGACCCTGGGATCTTTGGAAGCCTCAGAGATTGCCCATTGAAACTGTGCTTCTTTGGGTACTGGGTTTCTCAAAGACAATATAGTTTTTAAAAGCCTGTAAAAGAGTTCACATGCTTGGTGCAACTGCAATTTTTGCTCCCTGGAATGAGAATCTTTTAGGAGATCTATGAACACTTCCTTCGACACAATCCTAGTCTTACCGTTTCTAGCACGCTTAAGCCAGCTAGGTATATGTTTCTCACAGTATAAAGAATGCCGTTTTGGGATTTCTAGGCAAGGATCATTTCCGACTTGGGGCCATGAACCTATGCACTCTATCATCTCATCGCTGCTGTGACCCTGCTGAAACTGCTCAGGTTCCTCTATCGTAGTGCTTGCTGAGATGAAGCCTTTTCCCATGTCTAACATTGGATCAACTTGGGCAGGAGTTTCAGTTACTCGGTCAAAAAGAAATTGTGTCTGACTTTTACTCTCTGGATACATGAGAGTTTCCTCGTTTTTCCTTTTAACATTAGGAACAGGAGAAGTCATATTCTTACCATCGAATGGCCTATGTTTCTTGCAAAAGGAGGAACCAATTAGAGCTCTGTGTTTGCATTTAGTCCCAAGAACTGTGGTACCTCCACACATAGGTGAATCAGAAGAATGCGACGCTTCAGCTTTTGCTGAATTTCCTGCAAAACGAGACGCCAAATGCACACAACAATATACATCGCCTTCATTAGCAAACCTCACGCACTGTCTTCCTTTAGCTTCTATGAAAGCTATGCATTGTCGATTACGATCTCCTGATTCCTGCAGCTTAGGCATCACAGAAGCAGCAGGGGTCAGTTCCACGTCTTTAGTCTGAATAACTCCCACATTTCCGGCCTCGACAATTATATCATCCCATTTATCAGAAACACATCCAGTATATGCTGCTGGGCCAGCTGCATCGCTTGGAGTCTCTGAGTTCAGTGGCGTGCAGTTTACAACACCGTATCCATTAAAAAGGGTAGAGTCGGTTTCAGGAGCAGAATGATGTGAACTACACGCATGTGTATCAGCACGACGAACCTCAAGCTTAGGTCTTTTCCTGCTTATCTGGAGCCCCACGGTCGATGCATTATCATTAATAGGCTCGTTTGAGCCTACGGTAGAGCATATAGGATGTGAAACTGAAAAACACTTCATAACCTCTTGTTTCCAACTCTTCCAATCAGATCCCAGCTCCATTGGTGCTGCTGAACTTGACCGTGAGTTTACCTCATACCATAAGATGGACTCGTTCAATTCCTGAACCATAAAAAATATCGAAATAGTTAAGTCTTAGAACTCTGGTGGTAAAAGGTAAAATAAGAAAGAGGAATGCACTGCATGTGAAATAGGAGAAATCAAGATGAGAAGACTGTCTCATTTTTTAACTCCTATAATATGGCAATGTAAGGCGCACACTATAGTTTCCATTTGTAATACCCAATTCCACGGATTGATGACGCCCCAAGGGATAACTCTCAGAAAGAAATACAACAAAAATTAAAAATATTAGAAAGAAAATGCATGAAAGTTACCCAAACCAATAATATTTGATTAAACATGCATTCGGATTTGGTTCACAATCAAATCCATATATCAGGACAGTTTGGCCAATTTGTATGTTCAAAATCTACTCAGGTACTAAGTGCCATCAAGATTTTATTCTATATTAAGTAAAACAGTAGATCATAACCGATCAAAATATGCTGCAAGCAAGGTTCAAACATGAAAAAAGAGCAAAACATCAAGCCATGTGTAGACGCTACAAGCAAGTTTTTAATGGGACTAACAAATTACTCTGGTAAGGCAAAATACTATGAAGTACACCACGGTCAAGTGGTTGATTTCAGTTGACATGAATACAATTAGATTTGCACCAATGACTTTCATATCCATTAATGTCTATGCATGGTTAAAAATTGTGGCTTTGAAAGTACCTCTTTGAGCGATTCTATGCATTCAGCACTATCTGCATTCTGACATTGTTGCCTCCAAGGCTGCAAAGAATGTTGAAGCCAATGTGAATTCAGGCAGCTCTGCAGTATCATCTGAGAAAAAGACAACCAGACTTCAACGTTATCTTGGCCAGGAAAATAATAAACACTGACGATCAGATGTTGAAAGAACATTAATTCTCTCTCTTACGCCAGCTGAACTGCTTTTATCCAAAAAATTTACATATGGTGGTACATATACAAACAAAATCTAATGAACATGAAAACTTAATAAAGTTCAATAAGTTTTGTACTACATTGGAGCGGGATCTATATCGAGGAACCATTCTAACAATCGGGTAAAAACTAACTTGTTCAAGGCAATTACATGGCAATCAAAAATTTAGAATTGCGCATAAACCACCACCATAAACTATTACCAGATATAAGATTTTTTGTAAATCTCAGACCACAAATGGGGGAGTAATAGGAGGGCAATAACTTGAAGGTGCACAGAATAACAATAAATCAGTAAATGGATCTATAGTTGGAAAAATATGAAAAGACACCAACAAATTACAGCCCAAAAAAATGAGCACCAATAAAATCTCGTAGCTATCACTGTCTTTCAGATTTTTATTCAAAGCCAAAGTAGGCTAAATTTTATTTCAACTTCTAAAGCTGCAAAGTCCATAATAGCATAAATAACTATAGCTACCTTGATGTAACCTCAACATATGGAGGAGAAATAAAATTAAACAATACAATATTTTTTTTATGTTCACATACTGAATGAAATGAGAGAAAAATTTTACATCTTGAAGCTTAAAAAGCATCCTTCCAAGATCAGAATAATCTTTACATCGTGAAGCCTCCATTGCAAATTCTTTCAAAACCATCACATCACGAGCAGTCTCAACCAATGCCTAGATTGCCATGAAAAGATCTTAAGACAAATTTCAATAGCAGCAGAATCGACATCGAGATAATACTTAATAATATCCGCCATTCTGTATCCGTTTATACACACATGCTTAGAAATGTATGTCAGAAGCCATAAATAAATAAGGATAACTTCAAGAGCAAACCTCACGGTGCAACTGGTCGAGAATATTTAGCATGCTCACAGCCAGCTTTTGCATAATAAAACGACGAGCAAGTGTTAAATCTTTCACCGTTTTCAGACCAACTTTGTGTGTCTTATATGCAATTGGCTCCGGATATTCATTGATTGGACGAACTAGTAGCACATCAGCCCAAGAATAATTTCTTGTCCGGGGAAAGAAGATCACAAGATATTGTTTCCTGTCATGAGTTGGTTTTGCTTTCAAAGTCAATAGCGGCCAGTCAGCCCTTGCACATCTAATCCCTGATTGCCACTTCCCCCTCCACTACAAGTGCAAAGCTGAACTGTTAGTATAAAATAACTCTCAAAGGATTTTTCCTCAGAATTTCCACAACCACCGCAGCAAAACTTCAGAAATGAACTCGTGGTGGACATAATTCAGGGAGTTGAAAAAATATTTTGTAGAGCAGTGTTGTACTGCATTATTAATCTTCAGAAGCATGTGAAAATAAAAACAAATTCAGTATTTTAAATATTAATCTTTGAGCTCAAAATACATGAAGCTTGAACATAAATCTGATGCCTTCTGTCAATGAATATGATCATCTTGCACATTCAAGTATTTTGACAAAATTTAGTATTGCTGAAGTTGTGATTCTAAGTTCACAGGTTTGCATTATTCTACTGCAGATCATGACCGAACAATCAATGTTGGAACTTAGCTTATTTCCTTCAGCATGAAAACTAGATCCCAAAAATCAAGCAGAGCTGGCTAACATTTATAAGGAACACTAAATAAAAATTACAACATATCTATAAAACCGCAAACAAAAAATGTGGTCAAAAGAATTAGAGTTATATATACCTTCACCCAAACTGCTTGGGCTTCATCTAGTTCTAGGCCTTTGATCCCAGGATGGCATAATCCCTCTTGCTTGTTATTTGGCAATCCACTTTCACCAGTATCGAAAACTATCTGAGAGTGATCTAAGGAAACATCAGTTCTGGAAAACTGATCCCTGTGGTCTAAATGGTCATCTTCAGAATCATGGGAGTCACCAGAGAGATTTTGGCCGTCAACATCAAAATCATTATATATATCTACATTAGAGCAGCCTTCTGACGAAGGGAATCTCTCCAAAATAAATTGACCTCCATCCTCCCCTAACTCATGAGATTCACCCCCATTTAGCACTAAACCATTAACTTTGAGATCTTCTTTCCCAACTTGTTCTGCATCTGGGAAAAATTCCAACTTTCCATCATATTTATAAGCATTTTCCGAGCTATGTTCAGGACGATCGTATTCTCCAACATTACGTGCACCAGTACATGGAAGTGTTTCCATTGTTAAAACCTAAGAGTTTTAATGTCAGCTTATGTCCATAGCAGGAGTTAAACCAAATCCAATCTTCAGCCAGACACAGAGGAGTTGCAAGAGATGCAAGGAAGTGTACAAAGAAAATGACGATGCAACTTAAATACAATTTCCCCATGGAAAACAGGTGGTTTTGCGGATTTGCCATCAAAGTAGATATTTACAAGTTTCCCATGCATGCATGCTTATGTCTGAGTTAAAACCGTGAACAATAATGCAGAGGAAGTAAAACACAATGGCAAGGAATGTAATTTATCAAATTCTTCTTGTTCCAAAATTTAACTGTTATCTTCGGATTAGATTCAGAGGCGGGCCCCCACTGGGCTAGTCAAACTTAAAAATAAAAATTCCAATTTTTCTAAATTATAGATTCTGCCATCAAAAGCTTCAAGGCACCCCCCTTTACTAAAATTATCATTCGAAATGAAATTACTTCTTCTCTAAATCTCGATCCTTACAGGCCAAAAAAATAGTTAAAAAAGAAGCAATTTCAACGAAAGTAATAATAATTAACTGATTCAAAGTAGTTAGCATTAAAATGAAGATACCATTCAAACTTGCCAAATTAGTCGGATATTATCTATACATAGTTTTTCAATAAAGCTCCATGTAGCATTAAACTTATTCCAGCTCATTGCGTGGAGATCATGCCTAAACTAAAACTCACCAAGAAACGCCCCACGTCAATACAGACATAAGTCCAACTTGTGTTGAACACATGCAAATAATACGCAGAAACAGATAAAAAGATTTTTTTTAAAAAAAATTAAAGAGGAAATAAATCGCATTGTATGAGACAAAAAAAAAATACTAATAAATAATGCAGGTTTAACTTCAAAAATTTAGTCCTTCCATCTGAATTTCAAGAATTACGCGCAAAGATTATAACTTTACCCAGTATACAACATTGCACAACAATCCCTTGCCAAAAACTACATTTTCCAATGCATGCCCTTAAAAGGCTGTCAAACCCCCATCAACTTAAAACCCTAAAGAACATCCCATTTGAAATAAAATTAAAACCCTAAACAAATCAAAGAAAAAAATCAAACCTTTCGCATTACGAAAAATAAAAATCCCCCTACAAAGATTTTACAGACCACAACACGTGAAAAAATAATTATTCTTGAAACCCCCTAACACAACAGTAAAGTTACAGTTTATGGTGACACGAACCCAATTTAATTAACCAAAAAATAGATCGATACAAGTTGTTTCCTTAAACTGGGTTCACTTTATTTTACCTGTAATTTGATGGTACCACAAGAAAAAGAGAACCTTTGGCTAGGCCATGGCTGTGGTATGCAATGTTACCATTAAACATGTCACACATATATCAATGATACCCATACAAACATGACAAACGGAATCATAAGAATAATAATTTACAGACAAACATTCAAGACTCTGTAGGTAATGTACCTTATAGAACTGTGGATCACCATAAATTTTCGAAAGTGGGTTTTTTTTTATTTACACGAAATTTGTAACTTTCGACTAGTAATTTATTAGGGTACTAATTAGATGTGAATTGTGTGAGTGACCAAATACAATTTAGCTGGGAAATTGGGTACATAATGTGACAGGTCCAACATGAAAAGAGGGGCAAGAAAAAGAAAACTAAAGGGTGGGAGAATGGCAGATAATCGGTGGAGGTAAGGGTAGAGGGGTACGAGGAAATTGGCTGGGTGAAGAAAAATTATCAGTGAAAATACGGAAGATAGATTGTATATGTATGTATAGATTGAAAAGTTAGGGTAAGATTTTCAAGGTCGTGGGGAAAATGTAACTTGTAACATGATGAGGGGTAGATTTGGAATTTCGTTCACTGGATTGGGGGTATATTGGGGAGTTCAGTTGGATGAAGTTGGGAATAATCTAATTGAGTGTTTGCAAATGCTTTTGCAAACTGCTTATTAGCTTTTCAGAAAGGAAAAAAAATAGATTTTGAGTGTTTTATTCAATTGCTTCTCTAAAAATAAACAGAAAATGCAGAAGCAGATAAGCGGGTCATAGCATGTTTTTGACTGTTTTAAGTTGTTTGGTAACAATTTTGTAATTAATTGAAGTTTGTTAAGCTGTTTTTTTTTTAATTTTAATAACAACCACTCATTGTTTTTTGTTTAAAAATAACTTTTTTCAACTTTAAGTAAAAGCAACATAGAAGTTCTTTGATAAGCAATTACAAACACACCGTTACGTGTATGGCATCGATACGATCAAATGAACAATATGAGATAACTTAGTGATAAGAAGTTAAAATTTATGATTTATCTCATTTGTTAATGCACCAAACGGAATCTAAGATTTCGAAATTTTGCATTATATATGGGAGGCAACATTAGCTTTTGATGTAGTTATACCAACATAACATGACTTTACATAGTCATAAGAAGTATTGATGATGAAGAGAAAAACCAAGAATATCCCATATATATATTAAAATTAAGAAAACACATTCATTGAATAAAATTAGATACATGGATTTTATTATATTTGAAAATTGAGAACATAGTCTAATAAATAAGAGATGTACTTACAAATTTTAAAATATATACACTTTTTGAGTTTGAAATTAAGATCATAACTCAAAACATATAACAATAAATAAACAAATATTTTAACTTCTTATTTTATATTTCTAAACAAAACATTTTAAGAATTCCATCGTGTTAAAACAGAGCCATCTATCTGCCAAATCCTCGTTGTATGATGTATCCAATATTAATTTTCTCTTAATATTTTGGCACATCATTTTGTCGAATTGTCTTGGCTATCTCTTGAGTTAGTGCCCCATGTAGTAGATTCATTCACTGAATGCGTATATTCCCATCCAATATTGATGGAAATATACTCAACCAATAGATATGACTAGTTCATGGGTAGTTAATAATAAACTCATTTTGCCTGTCCAACACGTTTCCCAAGTCCCTACCGCATCCTTATTATATCCATGTTATTGACGTTTACATACAATGTAGATAGCCTTACATAGATTCCCATTTAATATTACGTACATTTGACTCAATAAATAAGTTCTATACACAAAATAAAATGCACACAATATAATATTTATGTGCAAATAACATCGGGATATGTTCTTTTCCTTCTGGCAATATGTTTTTATGCAAGTTATATTAAAAAACTAACACTTTATTTCTATTATCACATAAAATTTATAATACAACGTCGATAATAACATCCACTATGTACCTTGAAGACTAAATATATGGCAGATAATCGGATCTGGTGTATAATCGTCTTCTGCCAAAAGTTGTAACAAAGCCCGCACACGAATATATGTAGGCTTTTTTTATGCCGCCCTTAACAACAACTATGTCCTTAAAATGACTTACTGTAGCACATATTTATTCTTTATAAAATAAAAATATTAAAAGATCATACCACATTTAGGCCGCATCAAACAAACTGTAATGAATAGTTGGCTAGATGTCATGGGTTGAGACTGTTTTTCAAAGCGCATCACAACTTTTTTGTTTGCAAATCTCCCACCGCATATGAATGTGAAATTCATCAAGAAATGTTTGGGTTTGGGTGATTTAGCACTCGCTCACCAACTGTTCGACAAGATTCTCGGACCAGATGTATTGCCATGGACTGCATTGATTTCAGCTTAAATACAAAAAGTGGGTCAGTTTCAGGAAGCAATAAATTTGTGCACTGAAATATTTATAAAAAAAACAGCAGAAAAGTGATTCCAGACAAGTTTGTTATTTTAGCAGCTGCCAAAATGTGCAAATTCAGGGGATTTAGTGAAGGCTAAAAAGAGGTTCATGGTGATGCTGTGATGTATGGATATAGTTCGGATTTGCTTCTTGGTAATGCTTTAATTGATATGTATGGGAAATGCAAGTATTTGAAAGTCGTCAAGAGAGTTTTTGGTGAATTGTTGTCTCTTCAATAAAAATCCTACAATTTTGCTCCTTCTCCTTTTGCATTACTACAAACTCAAAATAAAGAATTAGTACAATGATGTCAAATAACTTTATTTCTCAAGCTGTGCATACCAGATAACTTGGCTTTTAACATCTTTTGGTGCCTTTGATCCCAAATCAGTATCTGATGGCTGAATGCTCTCAAACATTCCGATCACCTCACTGGTCTCCGGCTTCTATTTGGTTACACTTAATGTGATCTTTCCAGTTGAAGATGGAACATTCTTTATGTTCTCATTTTCGAGCTCTTCCTCCGTCTCCTCTTCCTCCAGCAGGCAGCGCCACCACATTATCATAACCAGTAGATCCACCTCTTCCCTTTGGGTCAAGAAAGGATGAACCTCTTAAGACGGCACAAGGAATTGTCCACTGAAACCAGCTGGCTTTCCTTTACAAAACCACCGCCTTCAATGGTTGGACATTGATTAGCAGTTCCCGACCCTTTCACTTCCATGTAGGTTTGGCTCTGAATTTGGTATAAGGTTAAGCCGTTTTGAAACTCCTTCAGCGTTAGCTCCCTATAGTATGAATCAAAGGGATTATTTTTTTCTACAAGAACTGTGGATATATATACATGTCAATATGAATCATTGCATGGGCTGTGTTTCTCCAGTTACGAGTGTTTTCTAGGCATGCGGGAGGCCACTATTTTTTTTTTTTTTTGAGTTATATAATAGTGTTTTATATTTATTTTAATTTATATTATTAGAAAATAAAAAGCCCGCAATAGTAATTTAACGTAACGTAAAAAGGCTAAAGAGTTAATTCCGAAAACTATCTTCAAAGAACTAGAATATTTTTGTTTAGGAAAAACAAATTTATTTACGCTAACTCCGATTTTTGTTTAAATTTTATTTTGGACCTTTAAGGTTGTGTACTTGTGTCCACTACAATTATACCAAAAACTTGTACAAGGTACATCATAAGCAGAAAGTACATAGTGTCCATTTTCGAGCATAGGGAAAGTAAAACTAGTTGGGCACGAACTGCGGTTATACAAGAACCTACGTCTGCCTTAATGTTGATAGAGAAAGCAAACAACAATGAACACCAACGACACTTCAGATTCACATATATTTCTTGATCCATTTTTCCAAATGATAAAGCATTACCGGTGCCCGCTAAATCATCTCCTTAGGCAGCACTGAAGGTTCAAGAGGCACTGCTATCACCATTATTTGATGATGGATCAATCGAAGGCTTCTTAGTTGGTCCAGACTCAGTGGTCGAGCTCATAACGACTCGCTTGACCCCTCTTCCAACGACACCAAGATGCTGTAACGCCAGAAGTGCTATTTGAATGAGCGGTGGAAACGGTTGGAGACTCGGTAAATCCACCAGTGATGACAGTACCCATCTGAGAAGAGTTCATTGCTACCGAAACCGTACTTTTCTCGATAGACTTCGCTTTTGCAGACACTGTCCCTAGGATGTCTGAGAGGATAGATGTGGGGTTTGACATAAGCTGCTGGAGATCTTCGAGCTGCAAGACGAAAAGTACAAGATTATACACTGACTGGCAAAGCTGCTTCAAGCTTTGTCGTTATTTAATTAATGCTTACCTTCTTTTCTAGTTCATCACATAGACCAGTCAATGTGTCAATCTCATCTTCTTTGTCAGCCAGGGGATCACCTGATTGGGATCCATCAGAAGATGGTGGAACAAGTCTCGATTCGGAGGCAGTTGGTGTTTTTGAAGCTCCTGAAAAGATCTTTACTTCATTTGTAAGTCGCTGCAGTCTAGACTTGCAAACTGAAATAGCCTTCTGGCAATATGGAACAGCTTCTTCAGGTTTAGAACCAATTTCCAGACAGAGGCATACCCTAAAATTTCTTGTTTCTCGTGTTAAGAAATCTTTTTGAACCAATTTTGACAAAAGTTTAAACTCCAAAATGATTTTGAAACCCAAGTAATGCACAAAATGCTAATATATAATAAGCCCTCAAACTCGCAAAAATATTTTCGGAGTATAATGTGCAACTACGTAAAGGATACAACTCAGCTATAAGCCGACTGTCAGCTTCAACCAAGCGCTCCAAAATGGACAGGGATTTCAAGTAGTCACTAAGTGAAGTTTCAACATCCTCTGAACAAGCAAAAAATTTCTATAATGACTATGAAAATGACCACATAATCAAGCTACTTAGAAATATAGTAATAATAGCAATCACTGAAAACAAATTGCAAACCTCTTTCCAAAGCTACTTCTGCTAAGGCAGACAATATATCCACCTTTTCCATAGTGTCACCAGAGTGCTTTTCCACAATTGCCCGAGACACATCTAGCATCTTCCATGCTAAATCCAGGTCAGATTCATCCTCATCACCATCAGCTAGGTCTTCAGCATCACTTTCACTTTCGTCTTCTCCTTCTTCATTTTTTCGTTCTACAGCTATACAAGAAGAAGAAAACCACAAGTAAATATGCATTTCAGGCTTCAAAGAAATGTCACAGAAAAAGAATAGGTACACCATATATACATAATTCCTCAAATTCATATATAACTGCATTTGTACCAGATTACACACACACCCTCCCTGAGTGTTGACAAAAATCTCAAAAGCTGAATCACACGGTGTAACTCGTTTCTGAGAAATTAATTATTCATGCAAGCTAGTGTATGCCCAACTGCTAGCACACACATTAACCTGTCTGGAAATTGCAGTTCCTACCATCCACCTATCTGTTGGAATTGCACCAGTTCCCCCCATGAATGGAGAGGTCATGTGTTCTCGCCCAAGCAACCCCCATCCCACGTGTAATTTAAAATATAAAATTGCATTACCTTTATAACAGGATAATTAGGAACGTTTTCCCTTTTTGGGATAATAAGGAGCGTTTTCATTGCATAAAATTATTTAAACAACGGCATACACAAGCGAATGGTAATGAACAAAAAGTATGTCTTTTCCCATCTTCAATAGCACATACAAATGGTAAAATGAACTCTTACATTTACCAATCATAATCAGTAAAATCAACATTTAAATCATCACAAGTTGAAGGAAACACTACCGAGAAAATGTTAATGATCAAGAAGTATGACTTCCATCTTCGATATAGCGCACACACAGAGGCATGAACTTTTTAACTTTACCCACCCATCATCTAAAAACGATCATTTCAACCACCACTGAGCATAGATGAAGGAAACACTAAATGTTACCGGTAACTTCATCCGAACAATTGGTGCTTCCAATAGTAGAAACTGAGACAGCAGAAGATTCACCATTAACAGAACTTTTAACAGAACCATCTTTATCAGAATCTTCCTGAGATGGCCCTTCTTTTTTTGCCATAGAACCCAACGGATCAGCCTCTTCTTGAGCTTTGTACAGAAGTGCACATCCATATTTATAGTAAGCATTGACACATTCAGGAGCAAGTTCACCAAAATGTGCAACCCTGGGTGCATTTTCAACATCATAATCAATTTTTGGAACACCCAAAAAAATTTGGCATAAGAACTAGCAAAAGAAAATGTGAAATGGCTCGGCTCGATAATTATTGGAGCTCTGCAAAGAATGTGATCCAAGTATAACGAATAATGGGAGCAGGGAGGGAAGAAAGAATATAGAAACGTCAAATGCTTTTTGGTTTGTGGAAAAAAAAAATTAAACATAAGCAGGTGAAAACACAAGGGATAAAACTTATTTTCATACCTTAAACTCTAATTTCACCTTAGAAGGCGCTGAGAATGGAATGGAACAAAAAATACGAGCATTGATTCAAAATGTCTTACGTTTCCTTCAGTTACCTTACTCATAGCGTATCACATTAGATAGACAACAGAGAGCTTAAGATGAAGATAGCAAAAACTCAATTACTCAAATGGCCGCAAGGGCGAGGGAGCGGAGCAGACTCTTAAAACACTGCTTGAAAGCACAATTCATCAAACAAACACCTGAAGAGCTCACCTGATTTCTAGGGCACGACTGTAGCAATCAGTAGCTTCAGCATAATCACGCTCCTTAACGGCTTTAGAGCCACGAACCATCAGCTCTTCGGCGTATTCCAGCGATTTCTCGCGCTCAACATCAGACACGTCGACAGAGCTTTCTCCATTGCTCATATTGTTGTTATTGCACGTGGATTCGGCGCCGCCGAAATCGACTCCCGACTCGATGGTAGCTTCCACAGAATGGACGTTATTTTCAGCTGCAGGACCCCGCGCCGAAGAATTCACGGCTTCTCTCGCCATAGTTAGAAAATTTGGAAAACCCTTCCGCCTTTTCGCTTCGCTCCTTGTGTTGTTTCAAACAGAAGAAATGAGAGTTTCAATAAAGTGCAAACTGCTGAAACGACGGCGTGTGAAGAATATATGCATACAGAGCTTTGGGCTCGAATAGTCGAAATGTGGTGTAAATTGTAATGTCAATTAGCGATAATCTATTATGTAAATCGGGGCTCCGATGTATAGATACATCATACATCCAAGGGCGGATCCAGGATTCAAACCTGCCCTGGGCTGATAAAATAAATTCAATACATCAATATATATATATATATATGCCAAGAAATTTGTTTTAAATAAGAAAATAATACTAATTACATACTCACAAAAGTAAGAAATCAAGCTCTATTTAAGTTGTGCCCTACGATTCTTTATAGCATAAAATTCATCAATGACTGAATCAGAATCGATGTTTGTAGTCAAATCGCGTTCAATATAGACTATCATAGAGTTTGACAAGTATTCTTCTTCCATTTTGTTACGAAAACAATTTTAACATGCTTCATCGCTGAAAATGCCTGCTCTGTTGTTGCAGTAGACACCGGAAGAGTTAAAAACAAGACGAATCAATCTGTCGATTAAATTGTAGTCCCGATTCTTATTTGTATCAGCTAATCTTCGACACAATTCAGAAAGAGTTGATAAATCCTGAAAATTCACATGGCACAGTATATCAACTTTATAATGCTCTAATTGACCTCTTAAATAGTGGATCTCCTGATCACTAAAATCAGCACGATAAAACTTTTCAGCAAGAGTGTGTATGTTCAGCTTGAAACAATTTAAATTTATCTTTAGGTTCCAAAGCAGAGCTAAGTTTAAGAAGTTCAACTACTGCATCGTTGAATCTACAACTAATTTCTTCCACTAGAAAATCTATTATAGCATGAAACACATCAAAAAAATAATGGTGTTCAACTGTGATGTCATCTCTTTGCTGACACGTACGACGTCTTGCTGCTTTATAGATATCATCCATATTAGGTATCTCAATATCATACTCTCGACAAACTTCTTCAACATGTGTAAGAAGAATATCAAAACCTTCATCCCTTAATGTTTGAAGTAAAACTTTTGTAGATGAGACATGATACATTGCACTTAAAATATCAAGAAACTTATACTGCAAAGCTCGACAAAGTATATCTGTAAGTCCCATGATTTTATGCATCAAGTACAAGCTAAACACAAAATCAAATGATCCCATTGCAAGCAAACAACCATTAGCTTCCCCACGTGTAGAATTAGATGAACATTCAACCACCATGTGTTCAAGCACAATCATCACAGCACTATACATATCTATTAAACCACAAATTGAATCATAATGAGAAGTCCAACGTGTTGCTCCTGACCGATGCACATTACCAATTTGGTTAGCCCCTTTACCCCTTGAACATTGGCATGTGGCCACCTTTTTTGCAATTTCTTTAGCTTGAGCAGAACGTAACTCAGTATAACGCTTAGAAGAACTTCCAACAAGATTAGAAAAGTGGCATCCAACTTTGAAAAGAACAACCAAATAGACACCTCTTTTTCAGCAGCCGTGATTAAAGCTAATTGCAATCGATGAGCAAAACAATGAACATAATATGTGTAAGGACAATCTTTCAGAAAAAGGGCCTGTAACCCATTCCATGAGCCACGCGTGTTACTAGCACCATCATATCCTTGACCCCGCATATTGCAAATATGTAAGTCATGCCGACTTAGGATTTTAGATATTTCTTTCTTAAGTGTCACAGAAGTGGTATCAGCAACTTGTACAATATCAAAGAAGAGTTCTCTTAAGAAACCATCAAGGTCAACAAATCTCAATACAATAGTCATTTGCTCTTTGTTAGATATATCTTTGGCTTCAACGACTAGAATACATAATTTTGCTTCACCAATTTCCTCACGAATTTGAATTCTCACTCTTTTAGAGAAAAATTTCAATACATCTTTCTGAATATCCGGTGCTATATACATAGCATTTTGTGGGGCATTTTCTAGAACTACATAACCAATACTGACATTCATTCTCCCCAAAAGTTTTATCAACTCAATAGATTACCTCGATTTTTTGAAGACGTGGATTCATCATGCCCTCTTAATGCACATCCTTGCAAGGTAAGCCATCGAACGCTTTCTATTGTCACCATAAGCCACAATCTATTTCTGTTTGACTTCTTCTGATGTTTGTGCATGCATCATTTTGTCAATATGCCGAGATACATTGATAAGAGAATCCATTGAAATCACAACATTATTATGCGGTGAAGTGGGACCTCCTACATGCGCCACAAATGCACATCTATGTCCATCATTAACTCGCTTCCAACTTCTAAATCCAATAGAACTAAATACACAATTACAATCACTTGACTTCTCGAAGAGAAAACAAGGGAAACAGTAAACTGCATCTTTTGTAGGTGAATATTCTAACCAAGAGAATTTATTAAACCAAGAATTTTGAAATCAACGATATTGTTCTCCAAATTTTGTCCGTGGGTATTCAGCCAATATAGATCGATGTGGTCCCATGTTGATGTAATCTCGTCTAATTTCATCCCTTTGATTAACATGATGTTGCCAAATCGGAGTACGTAAACCCGGATCCGCTTCAAGACGACCAACATCAATTTCAACTCTTTGAGACTTCATTGTTGGTTGTTCATTATAATCCGAGTTACCATTACCGGTAGAAGCGTTTTGCTCACTCATTGATATATGTTCTCGTGGTTTAAAGAACGAAAAAATAGTTTTTCCTCTCTTAACTCCTTGAGATTCCCTCATGACCTGTTAAGATGCAGTTGAAAACCAAAAACATAGTATGACATGTACCACATACATTTATAGCTGAAAAATAAAGGAAAATAGTTTAATTAATATATGCATTAGTACCTTTAACCCAAATTAGGATCGCCGAAACTAACTATGTTAATTAACTGTTTTTCCTTTAATCAATAATGGTTTCTATAATTTCATGGACATCAATAAGCAAGCCGAGTATCAATATTTATTAAAGAAATCCAAACAAAATAAAAAATATATAAATATAATATAAAGTTTATCCTTCACATATAAAAATGTATGCACGACAAAAAAAAATTAGAAAACAAGGAGATTTATTATGCACTGTTGATGTTGAGATTTATTATGCACTGTTGATGTTGATATTTCATTGCTCATATAGTACATATTTGTCAAACTAATCAAACAAACACATTATACAACTATTGTTTTTTTTTTAAAAAGGAAACAAACCTTTGAGCTGAAGTAAAATTTAAATCAGATCAAAATCTCCACCATAAATTTTTTCTTCACGGGTCATTAAATTTCTCTCTGACTCACTTCTAGACAATCATGTTCGAGAGAAGAAAGAGAGGATGCTACAAAAAATATTTCTCTAGAACGGCTGGAAGTTAATAGAAAATGGGCGAGAGATCTTTTTTTCCCCTTCTGAACAAAGGCAAGAGGAATTCTATTGTCAAATGCATTTGAGATAGGTTTTTTTTTTTTACTTAGACTGGACATGGGCTATAATTTGAATATATAGATAATTTTTTTTTCACTTGGGCTGACCTCGGATGTAGTCTAGGTCAGCCCCACTTACCATCCGCTCTTGCATACATCATATGATGTATTTAAATTAAAAATTAATTTTTAATCTAGGATATATATTTGGATACGATCAAATACGTGTGACTCAGATATATCCTATTCGGTGATCCGATATGGCATGTCCGGAATTAAAAATTAATTGTTATCTCGGAATACATATTTGAATATGATCAAGATACGTCTGAGACCATATCCGACACGGTAAATATATGTCAACTTTGTTATTTTGACTTTTAATGTTTAATGTTGATTATTTGTTTTTAACTAAATCTTTTATAAATACAAGGGAAATTACATTTAACATCGTATAGTTTAATACAAATCCCACTTTGCAATTATTGTTTGAAAAATTACAATTTACATTCTCAACTTTTATGAAAATTTGAGTTAGAGCTAGGAAAATATTGTCAACTCATTCATAGGATTATGAGTGCTTGCAACCTACCAATATGGTGATGTTGAGTTTGATACTTTTAACAATTCATATACTTGAAAAAGTGGAGTATGATGGGATACTCTTTATAGGATTTCACCTATGTAAATATGGGGACGGACCACCTAAATAAAATGTTGGGATATGCCCTAAGACAAGTCATTAGATGATTGTTTAAGGCTTACAATGTTTATGGTTTTATGAATGGCAATTCATTATTATATATTATTCTTTTAACTGTGAATTGTGAATTAATATATATGTTAATGTCCTTAGAATAATATTGTATTATTCTTAAAGATGTCCCTAGTCAAGTATTATCATGAATAGGGATAATGATAATACGTAGAGACTAGTATATGTTGATCGATGAATTGTTCATTGATATGAGATATCAAATCAACATATGGGTACATGTTAGAGAACGATGTACTGGACAGACCCACCATGAGAATGCAACATGGATAGTTATATGATCGTCATATGCAATTCTCATAGTGATAATAATGTATGAAATCCTTACGACTTGTGATCATCAGAGATCCCAACATAAGGAGTTATGTATCTTGATATCGTCAAACGTTACCCGTAATAGGGTATACTATAAAGGCGACTATTGGATACACTACGAATTATGTAGAGGGATGTTGACTGATCGAGATAGGATTTGTCCCTCCTATATAACAGGAGATGTGTTTGGCCCTTGATCAAGTGAGAACTAAAATGCATGGCCATGCTCGAATGAGTCGATATGAGATATCGAGCTTATTCGTTTATTCTAGTTCTACTTGGGGATCAAGAAATAAAGATTGGATATACGAGTATGACTGTTCCATGACTCGTGTTCAATCTAAACACAAAGGACAAAGGGATTAAGTTACATGATTAATATTATCACAAGTTCTAAAGGTTATGTCGAGTCATTGACATTCTTGTAATTTGGGTAGCATTGATGTGTTGCTAGATACCGCTCAATGCTTGAGACGTAAAATGAGATTTTATGTCACTGCCAACATTACAAGATCCTATCGGGTCGCACAAAAGATTAAATCGAGAAGGGAAATTAAATTCATGAGATGAATTAAATAATTAAGAGGAGTCTTAATTAATAATCATAATGATTAATTAAATCATGGGCTTAAGCCCATGAGGCTTTATGAAAGCCTTTAATTAATCATATATAATATGATTGCAAGATGTTTAATTAGTAAGACAACTTCATATCATTAAACCTACATCCAAACTTGAAGCACACGGCCTCCAACCTCAAAATTGCTCTCGGCTTCCACTTGATAGCCGAAGAGGATTTTGTGAAATATTGGGCGTGCCTTTCGATTTGGAATCGATTGTGTTTCTTGTTCCAGTTTAATAACTTGTCTAGCAACTTGTTATTAAACTATCCCTTCACCCGATTTGATCGTGTGGATACCGTTGAGGCAAACCTCATCGAGTTTTGCTAGTGACTCGGAGAAGGCGTAAGACGTGGTGCTGCTCCGTGGATTCTGCTTCAAACACGCTACAAGGGTGAGACCTTCGTATTCATTAATCCGATATGATAACCTATGTATAGATCTGCTGGTTTGTAATCCTAAAATTTTTATTCCGCTGCGTTGTATGCTCATGGGATTACTTACATAAAACACTTATGAAATCAAGATGTGATCATGGACAACACGGTACAACCGAAAAACTAACTCAAATATAGAAAGTTATTGTATACATGCTATTGTTTGGGTTTACACAAACCGCCAAGAAATTCAATACATTATATTCACTTTGTGGCCTAGTGTAAATCCAATAGTGTGCTACTAAGGAAAGTTCAAAGTCAAAAATTACATATTCTGATGCGAAGGGCAAAAAAACACCCTTTCATGTATATAGATCATCTTTTGAATGAAAAACATGATAATATACGTAATTTTTGCAAACAATAGATAACAAAAGATTGAGAGAACCATACAAGTGCAATTACATTTCATTTTTATATCCTTTTTTTGAAAGAGAGGGTTTGTAACAGTGGTTATGAGACTTATGTGTTTTGTGCTACTAACATAAGTTGAAGTTGTTGTATTTTGGGAGAAGTTTGTCTGATTCTGTAAGCACCATAAGCAGAGAAAAATCTTCTTAAGACAAAATGTGTAACATATGCCTCGACCTTTTTCTGTCATTTTTCTACATCTACTGTTACAACGAAGAATTCATGAGATAAGCATTGTATCCCAACAACCACAAGAATATAAAATGTTATTGTCTATTAACAATATCACGATGGGCTCAATAAAAATAGAAAAACATTAGTAATAAATTCGGCCATAGAAATAACAAAAAAATAAAAAGGCCCTTTACGTGGCAACATTACGGAGCAGATTTCCCGTTCCCTTGCTACTCCGCGCCGCATTATATCTGAGGCAGCAAAAGCCCTAGTTTCAAAACCCTAATTTTTAGTCTCGTAGGATCTTCAATTGAACGAAATTGATTGTCCTTTTCGATATTTGGAATTTAAATGTCAGACAGAGAAGTGGATGGGGACTCCGATACTCCCGAGGAGTTTACTTCGAAACAGGTTTGCTCAATTCTTAGCTGAAGTGTTTAATTTATTTAAAAGAACGTTTTTATAATGTTTTTAGCTATAATTTTTCATGATTCTTTTTCAGGGGATGCAACAAGACGAAGAGATCCGAAAAATCCAAAGAGAAAATAAGGCTAGGCATGAATTTATTAATCGAGTTAATTATTTCCCGAAGAATGTGCTATATACCTGCTTTGAGATTCTGAGAAGATTTTAGAAGTATCTATTGAGATATAATGAGTTGCTAATACCGAACTGAAAGTCAGTAGAGGAACTATTTATTTGTTCCAGATGGACTTTGAAGCTTTGCCAATTAAGAGATTGAATTGCATTTTTCATCAATGTATTAATTTTGATGGAGGTTCATTTCCTGCTCTTAATAGGTTGATTTGTCTTCCTGTGCTATCGTCCGCCCTCATAGACTAAAAGATTGCCTTGGGAACCTTAGCTTGAAGCACGCCCAGTAGTTAAATCCTGTTTTCACTTCTTTGGACCTAGATAGTCTGTTTAGATAATCCGTAGCGCGGTAGAGTAACCTTGCCTCGAGTAAGGGAATTTGCTTACTAGCTTTCCTTAGCACCAGCTGCCATTACTCCATAAACTCGGCATTCTTTTTCTCACTGTAGTATCAGCCTTTTGCCTCACTTCGTTCACAATTTTTGTTAAAGTTAGAAAGAGCGAGTCTAACTTATCCAAGTGATGTGGAAGAGACTTTTTGCTTCGGTTGCAAGTCGGTCAATAAGTTGTGTTTGTTTGAATCTATGGTTATTATTGTTGCATTGTACCTTATTCTTACAATTTGAAGGTCGTTTAAAATTCATTTGGACTTGTTCAGCCATTTTAGCCATGATAAATTGGCATCCTTTACAGATTCCCCTCTAGATGCACTTAATAACACTGGTTTCTGCTTCAGTTGATAACAACTGGTTTCTGCTTCAGTTGATAACAACTGGTTTCTGCTTCAGTTGATAACAACTGGTTTCTGCTTCAGTTGATAATTACGCACTTCTTTTAAATTCAACTTCTTGTTAATGACTATCATATCTCTTAACAAATTTTGATCCGCTTAAGGGTGGTTCGTGAAGGGAAAGAACGTCGCAAAAAGTTGGCGCAAAAATTGACTCCAAAGCCGCAACCGAAGGGACAAGAAACCAGTGGTGAAACAGTCATTGAAACACATGAAGAGTCTCATGGCAACAAAGGACTGCTACCAGATGATATTGTCAAACTTATTGCTGCCCGTGAAAAGTACTATCTCTTGCTTTGTTCACGTTCCTCGATTTTTTCTATTCTGATGTATTTAGCAGCTTTCTTTGTAAATGGTGGTACGAATTCTAACCATTGTCGCATTTAATCTGTAGGATAGTTTTTGCAGATTCTGAGGATGACAAAACCGAGGAGAAGCCAGCCTCAAGAAAGAGAAGGCCCAAAAACTCTGGGTTCAGCTCTCTCCATTTCTTTTTACTTCTCTGCCTCACACATATGCTCCTTCTATAGATGTTTTTAAACCCAAATTACGAAGCAGATAAGCTTAACAACTTTTTGGTTTGTTGAACAGATTAGAACCTGTTATTTTGAACGACCTGCCACCAGCTCAATGTACGCAGACTTCACTGGACTTTCTAAAGAAACGAAAAATGCAGGTTTCAAGATCTTCTGCTGTTTTGAACAATTCAAAACCAAGCACTACGCCTTTTTTCAACTTCTGGCTTGAATATCAAGGAAATGGATACCAACACTAAATTTTTACTCAATGTGGCATGTCAATGGATTGTTTTCATTCTTTGCCTAATGAAACTGTAATCGGTGAGAGTTTATGCCTTCTACTCTTTGAAGTGGATGCTATACGATTGTATGCATTATTTTGCTCTTGAAAACAGTAGGCTGTGAAAGTTTATGCCTTCTTACTCTTTGACGTGGATGCTATACAGTTGTTTGCATAATTTGCTCTTGAAACAGTAGGCTGTGAAAGTTTATGGCTTCTACACTTAGAAGTGGATGAGTCATGAGTGGAGGTAGTTCTCAATTCTGAAAGTAAAATAATAATATTAATAGATCAAATTACATGTTTTTTTTTGAAACGATATCGGTTCCAACTCTCTCAAATGCACTATGCCGTCATTTCTCGTTTAAACTAAATCTATTAATTTCTTCGTATTTTTGGAAAATGTTCCATGGAAATGTATTTTTATAAGCTGAATTTGGCAATATGATTATGTTTGTAAATAATTATGGAAAGTATTCATTTCATACCCATAGATTTTATGTTATGTTAGAATTTTATTGGATTATTGTTTTTTTAATGGTAAGAGGGTATTTTAAATTTTATGTTATGGTATTTTGAATTTGAATATTTGGGAGTGATAAAAAAGATGAATTGTATAGAGGGATGAGAGAATGTGGAAAATTTATATTTTTAGAAAGATTGAAAGTAGCATATGAGATATGTCTTTAAATGTCTCCCAAAGGTAAATGTATAAGTTTCCAGTCGATTTGCAGTAGTCAGTTAAATTTTTGAGGAGTTTTGGCTTCATACTATGCATCAACACACATACAGAGATATATATGTATACATATGTATATGTATATGTTGGTATATGGATCGATGTCCACAACTGATTCATGCTAGAATTGCCCCTGAATGTGGCATAGTCTATACTACACTTACTGGAGCATCAGAATTTGCGCCAAAGTTTATTCTTGCTGACTTTCTTTGCTTTGTTTCTCTTTTCATCTTCGCTTTCATGCATGGATTTCTCCTCCCTAATATAGTTTGTGGCAGAGAGATTTAAATAAATACATAATTTTTTTTATAATTTGTTTATTTTTTAATATTGGCTTGTTCTTTGGCTCTTTGCCATCGTTTGAAACAAAGCCAACTGGCTCTGCTCTTTCCAGTTCGATATTTACTTCAACTTTCAACTACTCTAAAGCAGCAGCTACTACTACTACTACTACTACTACTACACTTAAGAGTAGATTCTTTAAAAAAAAAAGTCTCTTCCATCGTTTCTAACTAAACTGATATTTTCTTTCTTTTTCATGTAATTTTCTTTTCAATCAGATCATGTTCTGCTTCAGAAATTTGACAGATTCTTGAATCACTACCCGCTCCAGCTGTTCAAAATTCAATAAATTGAATCCCTTATCTGCTTTGAGCTTAAGTTCATGTTTCTTGATTTGAGCTACTGGTTATAAGTTTGGAATTCGAGAAACTGAAAAAGGGGGAGATTTGGTGTGAATCAAAGTGTAAAATTTTCCATATGTAAATTAACAACGTTACACTTTTATTCTATACTATTCTAAACAAATTAAAAATTAAAAAATAGTTAGAGATATAAATATAAAAAGAAAATATCAACAAGGACTTAAAAGGAAAAATATGTGATAAAGTGATCAAATGACAATAATGTCATTTTAATGGGGCGCATTCGATGTTTGACATTTTCATTTCTTTTTGAGTCTTTCTGATTTCCCTCTGTCTGTTTTATTTGAAACAATTTTCTTGATCATCATCTCCAAAAACATTTTCTGTTATTACTTATTTTTTGAAGTTTTAAAGTGAATTATTCATTATAATAATCCATAAGTTTCACTATGCAAAGCACCTTAATTCACTCCATTCATCATTTAAGAAAGCAGTGCTGCTTTTCACTTTCTTTGACATTTTCATTTCTTTTGTTTTTTGGTTGAGTCTTTCTGATTTCCTCGGTCTGTTTTATTTGAAACAATTTCCTTGGTCATCATCTCCAAAAACATTTTCTGTTATTACTTATTTTTTGAAGCTTTGAAGTGAATTATTCGTTATATTAAGAAAGCAGTGCTGCTTTTCACTTTAGGAAATCGGCTTTTAGAAGACTGACAAGTGACAACTGATGGAGTTGTGATACACTTGATTCTAACAAATTTCGCTGTTATGTAACGGAGAATTGCAAGCCCTCAATTTATAATGAAGAATTTTCATGGTGAGCCATTATACCATGAATTCTACAGAAAATCATACAGCATTTGAGACAAATATATTAGCATCTGCCCAAGGGCGGATCCAGGAGTCAAATCCGTCCTGGGTTGAAATGAAATTCAATGTCCAATAAACCAAAACTTTTTTACAACCAAGGCAGCACCTATAAGATTGATAGTTCATTAAATTAAACGAAAACAATCAAAAAAGCTTTTTCCATAACATCTATTAGCACACAAATTTTAGTTAAATAATACAAAGCACAAGAACATGGTTCGCCATCATGGTCACGGAGGCTTTTGCGGAGGCTACTATTGCAGTTTCAATAACATTTTGCGGACCGGTAGAGTTATTATCGCAGATTTTTCAATAAAAAATTATAAAAATATTGAAAAATATTTAAATTATGATAATAAACTAAATTTTTAATTCAAATAATTAGATTCATAATTTAATGATATATATGTTATTTTATTAGGTAAAATTAGAAAATAATTAGACATAATATCATAACTAACTATATTTAATATAATAGATTTTTTTGCATAGTAGATTTAATTATATAAAAATAATTACAAATTATATCCTTTAAATGTGATCCAAATAACTAATGTATAAAATATAAAATACATAAATTATACATTAAATAAATACAGAAACTATTTTATAATACTAGGAATAATTATTTTACAATATAATACAAAAAAAAATTATTTTATGTCATTTGTTTTTTAAATATAAATTTAAATACCAATATTCATAATATTTAACTTAAAATGAGGGCCCATTAAAAATTTATCACCCTCCACCCAACACTTCTTTCTTCTTCTTCTTCAAAAAACACACACACGCACAATTTACAGAGAACACATGCCACAGCCGTTCCTTTCGATTTATTTGACCTGGCTAAGTATATAGGTAAAAGGAAAAACATTGAGGCTGCCCCGAGCTGCAGCTCAGGTTAACCCCAATGTAGATCCGCCCTTGCATCTGCCCCCCATCTTTTTGCTTAGATATATGTCGACAATTTTGTAAGTGGCTGGTTGCAACACATTGGAAACCTCGACATTTAGTCATAGAGAAATGTGGCATCTCATTTCTCATATGGTTGGACATTACTATTTTGGATTGAGTGTAAGATCAAATGGTCTATATACATGGCTTTCAGTTTTTTTACTTATGTTTGTACGGTTGGCAAACAAAATTTTAGAAGTGGCCGGTTGCAACACATTGGAAACCTCGACATTTAAGCATAGAGAAATGTGGCATCTCATTTCTCATATGGTTGGACATTACTATTTTGGATTGAGTGTAAGATCAAATGGTCTATATACATGGCTTTCCATTTTTTTACTTATGTTTGTACGGTTGGCAAACAGAATTTTATAAGTGGCCGGTTGCAACACATTGGAAACCTCGACATATAGTCATAGAGAAATGTGGCATCTCATTTCTCATAGGGGTTGGACATTACTATTTTGGATTGAGTGTAAGATCAAATGGTCTCTATACATGGCTTTCAGTTTTTTTACTTATGTTTGTACGGTTGGCAAACAGAATTTTATAAGTGGCCGGTTGCAACACATTGGAAACCTCGACATTTATTCATAGAGAAATGTGGCATCTCAATTCTCATATGGTTGGACATTACTATTTTGGATTGAGTGTAAGATCAAATGGTCTCTATGCATGGCTTTCAGTTTTTTTACTTATGTTTGTACGGTTGGCAAACAGAATTTGGTGGAATATTTTGATATAAAAATAAATAAAAAATAGTTAGGATTGCTATGTGCACAGAAGCCATATGGTAGGTGTTGACCCTTCAAATGTTCCAGCATTGGTAAGCAATTAAGCATCACCGAGTCCAGTTTATGTTTTCTCATGCTCTATTTCAGTTTTAATATACCTAATAATGGAGTATATTGACCACATATTTCTGGCCAAATGTTTCACCAATGATCAACCGCCTTCCCTAATGGTTCAAAAATCAAGATAAAGACAAATTTATTATTTAATATTTTTTCAGCAATTAAAAAATCTCACTTTACATAAAATAATTATTATTACTACTCCTAAATGGGTTTTTCTAATAATATAACCCAATTTTAAAAAATATTTGACAAAATAACCTAAAATATAAAAATTTAACAAACTGATCGAAAACGACAACTGGGTTGACATCTCGAGTAGAAGACATCAATGTAGTTGGTGTGTCCAGCATTAGAAGTTGGACACTCCAACTTGATTGGCCAACTTCATACTTTTATCTTTCTTTTTTAATAAAAAATAAACAAATTTAAATTAAAAATATACATTACCTTATCAGATACATTGTAAAAATTACGTCCATATTTTTCAACTTTTTACTTAAACAATTTTTTTACTATCAGATTCGAAAAAGATAAATTTGCAAGATTTAAAGTAATGCATCGTTACGGGGATGCTGGTGGAACCATGTGCTATGTTTGTGTTCTTTCCATTGTTGAATTCAACCTCCATCTCAATAGTATTCAAAGCTAGCATTTCTACGGTGCTTGGAAATAGACATCTTCTTGAACTTACTGGCCAATATAACGTGACGAGGTAATTATATAATTATATAAATTTTATGTTGAAAAAACTTAAAAATATTCCGCGACGGTAATGCCGAGACGTAAAATTACCGTTCCAAGCCGGGCCGCAAAATCCCCTGCCAAAATTCCCGGAACTTTGCAGCTTGAAACGACGATTTTACGGCCCGGCATGACCGTGGCGGAACATTTTTAAATTTTTCAACATAAAATTTACATAATTATATAATTACATCGTCACCTTCTGTTGGTCGAGTCCAAGAAGGTGTCTCTTTCCAGGCACAGTAGAAATGATGGCTTTGAATACTATTGAAATGGAGGCCATTGAATTCAACAATGGAAGAACACAAACACAGCACATGGTTCTATTTCAAACCAACGAACGGATGCAGCATCCCCGTAACGATGCATTACTCTAAATATTGCAAATTTATCTTTTTCGAATATGATAGTAAGAAATTGTTTATGTAAAATCTGAAAAATATGGACGTGATCTTTGCAATTAATCTGATAAGGTAATGCATATTTTTATTTTAAATTTGTTTGTTTTTTGAAAAGTTGAACACGTCAACTTGATTGGCATGCATATCGTGATATTATTAAGATTATTTTTCATAATTTATATTACATATAATCGACACGTGCTTCTTGCTACTTACTTCAAAAGTAGCATAACCTTTTCAAGTGAAGGCACAACATAGGGCTGCTTATTGGGCCGGGTCAATCCGGATTCAATCTGGTTAGCTCGGTTCGAAACTAGAATCGGTTAGCCGGTTCCGAATTGCTCCAAAACTGGTAATATACCGGTCCAAAGTTTCCTGTCAAGACTTCAGCAAAAATGCATCCAATACTCCAAAATATCAATAGCAGGTGTATACTGCATGGAGAGCTAAAGCCAGGGTTGATGCAGTGAGCAGTGTGAGGACCAAACCGGTAGCACCGAAACCGACGGTGCTACCGTTTTGGCTCCCTGGAACCGGCTCGGGCCGTTTTCTTAACGGATCCATTCAAGGATTGAAATCGGTAACACCACCGGTTCGGTTGTTTTTGAATTTTTTTTTAAAAAAAATAAACAATGCAACAACTGAAATAGATGTTGCATTGTTAACGTTGGCAACGACTATTTCAGCCATTGACAACGTTAATTTTATTTTTTTCTTTTTTAAAATAAATTTAAATATATAAATAGGTGTGTGTTGTCATTTGTAAATGCACACAATTCTATCTTTCAAAGTTCTATACTTCTACTAGCTAATATATTCATCTTCATTGTGCATTAATAATGACATCTTCATCTAGCAATGTTGGTCGCAGCCGGGGTCTCATCCCAGGTCGACTATCACTTAGTTCATCATCGGCAATGAATTTGGTTGTGTCAATTCCCGAGTTAAATGAAAGTTAATGTTGGAGGTTCATCTATGAACGTTGAAACACAAGAACATCGAACAACCTGTCGAACCTCCTGGTACCCAAGAGAAATAACAAGTGGAGTCATCCTGAGCCACTATAGTAGCGAGTAGACAACCGACTCGTGCAAAAAGAAGTAAGATATGAGATCACTTTGAACTCGTTCAAAAAGAATGTACAATGAATATGTTACAATATGTAAATTATGTAAGATATAATATTCATATAAATCTGGAGGTTCCATTGGAGGCATCGGAACATTTAAAAAAACACTTAGTAAAAAAACATAATTTTGATGAGACAACATTACAACAATTAGGTAGAGAACACAACACAAGCACAAATTAATATTCTCACTGGCACAAATTTTATTTTAACTGCTGAAATTAATCGTATATCACATGTTAGATATGTTATTAGATGTGAACTACCTTTATACAAGTTGGACATGCTGGTTTTATTGAATTTGCTTCGTCTATATAACACATGTTGAAACATATTTCTAGGCACACACTAAAAAGAAATTGTATGGACGTATTTGTTGAATATAGAAATACATTGATTGAACATCTTTCTAGTTTGCATTGTAGGGTTAGCTTAACAACCGATATTTGGACAAATATAAAATCGGACTCATATCTTGTTGTCACTTGTCATTGAATTGTTGATAATTGGTGTATGCAAAAATGAATTTTGTCTTTAGATGAGTTGGTTGTGCATATACTGGTTATGTAATTGCTAAATATATATTCAATACATGTAGACATTATGGAATTCAGGATAAGATATTTTCAATCACTTTAGACAACTCTGCAATGCGTGATTTAAAGACCTATCTGAAACTAATGCTTGATCTTATTTTTTAATGTTAGATGTGCATGTCATGTTATTAATTTGGCTGCGAAAGTTTGCTATTAAGACAATCACTCAGCATGTATTGATAAAATGAAATATTGAACTAATTGGTTACGCACGAGCCGTGTTAAACGTGATTGGAAACATTTACGTGTATATAATGGTTTGCATAATCTTCTTTTTCCATCACCAATAGAAACTAGATGGAATTCGTTGTACAATATGTTTAATGCTATGTTACCTTACGAAGATATTTTAACTCCATTTTATAATTCATATCAAATGCCTGATACCGATTAAAGTATTTATTTGACTGATGAGGATTGGGAATTTGTTGAAAATTGTGTATCAATGTTAGGTACTTTCAAAGAAGCGACGCTTCTCCGGTGTTACTTATCCAACTTCTGTTTATTTTCTTCCTTTAGTATATTTGATAAGTTTATAGAATTTTAGAAATGATGATGAATTGCATACTTTTGTTAGGGCAATGGAAACAAAATTTATAAAATATTGGGAACAAATCACACACGTGCACTGCATCCAACATTACTAGATCCTAGTCAATGTTTAGCTTCATTTGAAATATTTATTGAATATTATGCTAAATTTTTGGGGAAGGGACGATCATAAGACATCTATAATGCAATCTTTCCAAAATATGTTTCAATTATATTATAATCAACAGCAAAGTGAATCGTTGCAATAAATGGCTGTTGAAGAACCCCAAGCTCAATCCAGAGGCGGATGCATCAATTTGCTTAGGATGCTGTGAGGGAAAAATTGAAGGGAAAAGAATCTTCTACTATCACGTCGACTAATTTGCAAATTTATCTGAATTATCAATTTCTAACGGAAGTAAATTTCGATATCTTACGATGGTGGAAAGCAAATGCAGGACAATTCCCCATCTTAGCCAAAATGGCTAGAGACATTATGCGGTACAAGCTTCAAGCGTCGCTTCTGAACAGCATTCTCAACATGTGGCCGAATTATTGAAGAATACAGAAGTAGTATATCTGCTAATTCATTATGTTTGCTCACATTACTTAAAGACTGATTTGAAGCAGAATGTAAGAATAGAAGAGATGAGACAGTTGACGAATTCATAAATCATTATGACGAGCAAGAAGAAGAAAACGCCAAAACAATAATTATCAATTATGAAGTATGCTAAATACTAATATTTTTATTTAGATTTGCAATTGCCATAAGTATATAATTAATTGTATGCATTTATATTATCAAATGAATAATAAATATATCGAATTTGTTATGAATATTGTGGAAAAAATATGCCTAAAAACAAAATGCAACGGACTGGATCGGATCGATCCGGGACTGGATCAAATCCGGTTCCTTAACGGATCGGACTGGTTTCGGGATAAAGGATCCGGAACCGGGCGGTTTCGGACCGGACCTGTTCGTTCAGTTAAACACCCGTAGCACAACATCACCTTGTTCTATGTTTTTTCCTTAATGGTGGCCGGTTCGATCCGTTAAGCACCCCTAGCACAACATCACCTTGTTCTATGTTTTGTCCTTAATGGTGGACCTATTTGGACCCCACATGTTGTATCAGATTCTCCAGTAGTTTCCTCCTCAGACGGTGACTTCAAATTGGGATTGTGTTAAAACACAATGGTTAAATGGAAAGACTTCAGAGGGGGTGACTTTGAGAGTGCTTCTATAGATAGTGGTTAAAAAAATTTGGCTCTTGGCTTCAGCACGTAAGACACAGACAACACTCACTAGGTGGAAGATGCATACGTAGGACTATATTTGTAATGAAAATCAGTATAAAAAATATGGACACATTTGATTTAACACTTATTATTGCACTTTCATAGTTCACTAATGATATCATGCTCCAAAACCACCATCTCCACACTAATCAGTAAAAAGAGACGAATTATTCTAGAACTTATAGAGGGTAATTGTTCAGTTCAGTTTCCAGAAGCTCATAAAAATTGAACAAAATGAATTATACACTATAGTGTAGCATTGAAATTAGAAGCAAGTAAAATATGATCAATTTTACACAAGAAATCGCTTCGGTCCACACATCATTGTGGAGATGGAGATGTCACAATCATTTACATCCAATTTAATTCATCACCACTACCTGAAATGATAAATTTTCCAAATTTTGTCTACAGAATCCCCAGAAAGCAAATGATTAAATTCCAAGCAATCAGAAACAAGAATGAACAAATTCACCAGCTTGTGGCAAAGATGCAGGAGGGGCCAAAAATTCAGGACAAAGTGTTTCTATGATTTCCTTTCTCCAATTCAACTTTTCTGGTCTGCCCGAATGAGATATATAGAATCAGTAAATCTCTGCATCTTCAGCTTGTAGCAATATGCATATGGAACAAAAGCATTACTACCAGCCTCATAGCCTCAATCTTCTATCTCCTCTGCTAGGGAAGGAAGATTGCCATCTTTTACAAAGGTCGGGTCAAGAAATCTAGCCACAAAGTCCCACAACTTGTAGACATCATCGAAATTGGTCAAAAATCCAAGTGAAGCCGTTACAACCTCAACCCTGATGAATGCACTTTTACCGTCGTGTTTTCCATTTTCCATCGGTTTGCAGAGGGTAGTATCATCTAGGCACAAAGATAGATGTTTGGCATTATCAAGAACCCGTATGTGACTCAGTATTCCAACACCCAGAGAAATACCATGCACTTCAGCCAATTTTTGAACGATTTCTGGACTAATCAGGCCCCGATTTCTATCCCTCACGTTGAATGCCACAGCAGCACCTCTTTCGTATTTAATTTTTGGGCCATAGATGTAAACAAGGGGTATATTATCCGTCCCAGTAGAACTAGGCAGCCTTAACTGGAGCAATGAGGTAACAAGCCAATTGATCAAGAACCGCAGTCGAGAGGTGGTCTTGTTGAGACCGAGCATGTTAATGTGATCAAGATGCCTGCAGCTTATCTCCGGTTCACCCCTCTCTGAATCTTGTCCATCCCCATATTCTCCATTGCTGGTATAATCATCATCGTCTAAATTAATGGAAGACTGTTCTCCTGGCTCCATATTATGACAAATAGGAGCTTTGTTGTTATCTTCAGTGCTAAAGGATACCCTTCCACCCTTGATTCTTGGCTGATCAGTCTCTTCTAATCCAAAAAATCTGCCACCCCCGATTCGACTCTTTTCTCGCCTTTCTAGTAACCGAAATCCACCTCCTGTCTCTCTTCTTATTGCACTCTCCTTCTCAAGGCATGTCTCAGAAACTGACCCATTATGAATAGCCCGATGCTTGGAAACAGAAGGGATATCATTAATACTCGAGCCCTTCGCAACAAAAATACTTGATTGATTGGTCTCTGGTTCTTCTTCGATCTCATGAACATGCTGATTATCGGGAGTGCTGCATTTTCTTGACTCAGGGTGTCTCTCTGTATATTGTTCTTCTTCAGGAATATCCATGAAACGTGCTGATTCATGAGACACGGATCGAACAGCCGCATCAAATGATAAGACGTGGCAATTTTCATGATGCCCCATGTTAAATTTCTTGTCATATATTGGGCTACTTGATAATTTTGATGCTTTTGGAGAGGTTAGCTTATTATTCTTTCTACCTGAAAACCAGGCCGGTGGCTGTGGCGTGGACAACTTTAGTTTGCTTGAATGACCAGCATTATCAGACCTGAGCGGACTCTGACCCAAATCAATCCAAAGTGAGCTATCTGAAGATTCATCTTCACTAAATACCGGGCTTCTTATCACCTCCCCCACAGAAAAACTTTCGGATTCTTCAAATATGGTGCTCGCCCCATCCCTGTCTGAAACGTTATCGTGCTCCATCTCAGTCTCAAACACATCTCTTACCTGAGCAGAAGTGTATGCTCCAGAAAAGGCTGGTAATTGAGATCCCGGGTTGGTTTCAGAATTAACTTCACCATTCTCATTAGCTTCTTTTTCATAGTCAAATCCAGGAATATTATCCATTGAATCACTCAAGTACAGAGGAAATACAGGAGTGATTTTCACTATGCCAGACCCTGCATGACCGGACTGATTCTGAAGGCTACTCATCACGGATTTCTTGATCAGAAGGCAACCAAATCCGGTTGGGTCATAACCAAACACCCTGTAGAATGACGTGATAATAAATTCAGGCCGGAATAAAGACAATCCAAGAGAATCCATGTCCTTTGGGCCCAATGCCCCAGCATCAAGCAAGACATGCCAACTGTTTTGTTGAGCCAAAGCCATCCACTGATATGAGTACTTGGCTCCGGTGACTCTAGATTGAACAGGGAAAACAAAAAGTCCATTCGCGGAATCTTTCTTTCTTCTCTTTTTATTCGAAATTTGTTTCCTCAAATCAGCCGAACAGAGTTTGAGTGTCGGCCATTTATACCATGCACTATGAACCTTTGCACCTTTCTCTCTAGCACTCTGAGCCATCCAACTCACAGACTGGCTCTCGTGATCGAACATGGTCAACAACTTCTTGTTGGTGTGAAAAGGGTATGATTCAGAAAGCAATTTAAAGGCTGAGCCACGGCTTACAGTGAAAACAAGACCATATTCATTTTCTGGTATATTCAAATAATCCATTATCCTGCTCTTTATATCATGTTCCACAGTTCCTTCCTCAGCTCCCCCATACAAAACATGATTACTCAAATTGGCAGTAATCTCAGACAAACTAAATGCAGTAGATTCCCAATAGTGTACAGTTTGAAGCAATGAAAACAACCCGAATCCACAATAGTCGAGACATACCTTTGAAGCAGCACCCGAGAGATGTGAGTATTCATCTCCCCTAAGCTGATCAATCCTCTCTGATGACTGGTACTTAGGGTACATTGTGAGGAACTTTGAGAATACTTCACTAAGCTGCGGGATTGCATCCCCCGGTTCGAATGTGCGCTCCGCGGCAAGAGCAGTGGCTCTGAGGAATTCTTTCTGAGCATTTAATCGTGCCAGCGACCGTGATCTGCCCAAGCCCTCGTCTTGATTGGTCAATTCCTCAGAATCCATATCTTTGGACTTAACAAGGGACCCATCTTCAGATGCTTCTTCAAGAGCCTCCCTCAGCTTGTGTTCTTGAAGTTTCTTAAGAACTGATGGATTTGACTTAATTTCATTAGCCGAATGCTCCGACCCATTGCTTCTTCTGCTCCTTTTGTCCAAGATCAGAGCAGCACAGTGAGATATTGGCTTCCATAGTGAGAGATGCATTAAAACTTTTCTTTTGTCTATCCCCCTCGCAACTAACACAAATTCAATAATAAAAAGACACACGAGTTGCTAATAGGTTTTATTTGGCTTTAGCCCATCTGCCCCAGAAAGGTTGGCTCAGGTTCAAACCTAAGTTGCAAAAAGCTAAAAGGAATCTCAGAACACCTTGTCTTACGGAGGGAAAGTGCAAGAACATTCGCAATCTATTACAGAACTTGGTCAAAAAAACCTAGTTTCAAAATCTATTAAACATTTATTTCAGATGCTGATAGCCCAATAAGAGAGCACGAAATGAGGATTCTTGAAAAAGGAAAATTACAAATAATACCCAACCCCACAGTTTATGGGGCAGTATGAAGGTTCTGTACTTAGAGCTCAGGAATGGCAAATTAAAAACGAAAATTGCAGAACAAACCACATATATTCAAAGACTCAACCTTTGAGCATCAACTTGCAAGACACCCAATAAAAGATAAGCACGAGAATACAAAGGAAAAAAAAAACCCAGAACCCAAACAAATCGCATAGGAAAGGAGAGACGCCAAATGCTAGCAAGAAAAACACAAGAACTACTCAACTATGCAAAAAGCCCTCACAAGATCTCGCCTTTGTATATCACATAAAACACCCTTCTCCCACTTCTCTTCAATCGCCTAAAGAACCTTTAAAACCACAATTTCTACTCAAATTTTCAAGCTCTCCTCCCTCTCTCTCCTCTTTTCTGCAAGTCAATTAAAAGAGCAGACCCACTACAACAACTGCGCATTTATTACAGTATTGAACCCAAAACATATCCCTATTGATTACCATTACCCCAGTTTGCTCTCCTTATTTAAGCATTTACCTCTCTCCTCTCTTGCTTTGACATTGACCCTAGTGGGAGCTAGCGAAGCTACGGTGGAATTGCTTTTTATGTGGTACACTCTACCCACCTCCCCCTTTACGTTCTTAACAAACGAAAGAAATCTCATTTGACCTTTTTACACATCCAAAATCCAAATACGTTTTTTTTATTTTTTTAAAAAAGTTATCATAATAATCTTTGAATAGAATTCGTCAAGGGATTACCTGGAGTTTGACAAGGAAAAGTGAATTATAACTCCAAATTCAAAAACTCGAAAATTTAATTGAATATTTGGTGAACTCCAATCCGACAAACTATAGCTCGTTGAATGGTTTTTCCCGTTATTTTTAATTAGTCGTATTTAATACCCCATCTAATTTTCCTGAACATGGGAATACTCCTCGCCTAAGTCGGTTTAATTGATGATGTTTTTAGAGGACAGATCAATAATTGAACAGGAATATTTTCAACTAATAGTTTATTACCCCTACAAAACATCGTGAGAACAACAGATGTTCAACCGCCCAACTCTATGCACACACATTCATGATAAGACATATAGATCGGAACAGGTTAATTTTCTATATATATATATTTATAAGTTTATATATTGAAGAAATAAAATTACTTATTTATTTATTTATCTATCGCATTCATAAATAATTTTATTTATTATTTAAAAATTATAAAATAAATAAATATAAAAATAAACAAGACCAATCTCAACCCGACCCCATCAAGTAAGTCATGAAATCTACAAGATTTTAAATAGTAATAATTATATTTTAATACCTCTAAACAATTTGCAAATGGTGACTTAGCCATTAATTTATATGCAAGTAGTCCACCAAATCCTTGTATATTTTAGTAAGTCAATTATCAAAACCGAGCACACCATATTGGCCAGGGAATCAAATGCTTTCCTCGAATTAAAATAAATATGTAGCTCAATTAGTATTTTAATCAAATTTTTACACGAGAAAAATCCCAGAAAAATAAATAAATAAAATAACAACTTGAGTGTTAATCCAAAAAGGTATCCGCAATATATGTATAAAACTATGATTTTATGATATTTAAAATATAATGTGATTATTGAAAGAGTGAAATGAGTGATAATGAAACCTATAAATAGTGAGATTCGAAAATTTTGATAAGCAATTTTATATTGTGTGCTCAATTGAACTAGCTAACGACAGTTGCAAGTAGTTGCTATATCTGGGATAATGTCTTGTGAAATGTAGCCAATTTTGGATGAGGATATTCTCATAATGGTTAATCGGACGTACTTCAAAGAACATAATATGTGAGGGTCTGATCATAATCAAGTGTTTAATTATCACACAATGATTATTTTAATGTAAACAACGGAAGATTAGTTTAAAATTTACCAACACGTTGCCCTAAAAATTTTCGGCACGACCTCATCGTACGAGGAGGATATAACCGGTTATACATATATCCATATACCCAGTAGGAATACTGAAAATATATAAACCCAGTTTCACAACTAAACATATAATCCATCACATATACAATCAATATAAAATCTCTCAAATAAATACTCAAAATGCATCTACTCAGGGCATATTCCGGTGAAATGGACATAGTTTTTAAAACTCTTTAACAAAGTACTTGGACTCAAACTCAACAATATCATAACCCGAGCTCGTTTTCACTGAGCTATGGTACTCCTAGGTGCTTCCTCACTAGCATCTGAAAATCCGTCCACATGTATTACCTATCATGCTCATACATAAAGACATGACAACCCCCACAACGGGGGTCAGTACGTAAATCCATTATAAATCACGATTGTAAAACAAAATACCATGTGATACATGCCGTGCATTGATGCAATATGTGTACTGGTACAATAATCTCAGATATTACAGTCTCAGGAGTCCAATGAATGATCATCAACAATATAAAGCTCGAGCTAAGATGGCGACACGCTCAGCGTTACAATGACTCCCTCCGTCGAGCCAGCGGTGTGCCCAACATCCTCTCGTGTCTGGACGATTGCGATACACTCGGCACTACAATTACTACCTAAACTGAGCCAGCGATGTGCCATCATTCCAAGAATCACATACCATAGATATCAATAAGAATGATACAAGTATCAAAGAATCGCTAGGATCAACATAATATGTCCAGTGTGATTGACATGGCTAATTAAATCTTTGTGTATTGACAAAATATTATATCATGTTATGTTGCACATTGATACTCAACTAGTAAATGCATCTCAATGTCACCAATAATCACATATCAGTCAAATAATGACAAATAAACATACACCGGGATCATCACATTTCTTTGTCAAACATCGTGATAAAACTGGTTTCTACGTACCTCAAACCAGCTAAATATGTGGGGCCTCGCTACTTACTTCAACACTCACATATATGCGTTCCTTCCTGAAAAAACATAAGTTCAAATAACACCACATCCTTACCCAAGCACTTGCCTTCACTCTAGAATCAAGTTCCTACTTGATGTCCAAGCTAATTCCAAGCAAGTTTCCAAGAAAAAGAGTGAGGGTTTGCAAGAGGAACTTTGTAGAGATTACTATGTGTTTATGGTGTTGGTATGCGGTGTAAAATCTGAATTGATTTAATATATATTCCAACATTCAATCCAAATACATATGAAATTCATATTAAGGTCATTTCAATTTCATGTATACTTATTGTCCAATTATGTATAACTCATAGTCTTCCTACACATAACATAAACATAGTTCTGGTCTCATATCAACAATTCATGTACACATAACTCATTTCATAACTTAACATAGCAATTGCATAAGCAACACACATGGTTACTACCAATTTCATATACTGCTACCCACTTGATTATATTGCATTTAGTCACATAATCATGTCCATTTGCCATCTAACCACACTTCATATAATTTCTCGTACTCGGTTCAACTCGAACTCGAGTCCACGTCATACCGTAATTATTTCATAAGTACTCCATAATTATATAAAACATGCATGCTTCATATCTAAGCATTACAAAATATGTACCAATAACTTGTATTTCCTCAAATCGACCATGGGATATAATAACCTGGTTAAATATCATCCAAATATTTCAAAACGATCAATAAAATTATTCCAAAGATCACGTTTAAAGCTTACTCTAAATTTTAGTCAACATGCATTCAAAAATAGACACATAACTCTTCCAAAACTTAACCAAATGACATGGGGCCCAGATTAATTTGAAAGATAACTCAAAATATGACATTTGATATGTTTTAACACTTCTCCAAATTCGTTCATTAACCGAGTCTAAAACAAGCCGGAACAGAATCCAAAACACACAGGAAGTGGTGTCATTAACAGCTCGACCCATTTTTATAGAAAATTCATAATTAATTCATACGATATCAAAAGAATTAGTGATGAATTCAAGATAATGCAACATACTACATTTCAATTTTTTATGAGTTTAAGCTAGTTCATTCATCTTGAGACATATATGTAGCTAATACCTTTGAATTCTACAATTGACTTCACTATGGTTTTCTAGATTGAGCGCATTTAGCAAAACTTGCATAATTTTTTCATATAAACTCCAAATACTGTAGATCTTATGCTAAATCATAGCTAACCCATAGATCTAGAATATTTATTTAGACACTGACACCAAATTCATAACACAAATCACAATAATTCGATGAACAGGTTGCCTATACACTGATTCGAAAGAGAATGCATTATACAACAACAATTCAACTCAATTTCGAGGTAATGCACATTCTAACTTGATTCCAGCTTATAAAATTGAAGCATACATGTTTACCTTCAAGTATATTCAAGATTTGAAGCCAAATCAAGAGCAAAATCATCCTATGCTCATGGATGTCTACTAAATTTTGATGTTTGCTGCACTCATTCCATTCGTGCCTTTCTTCTTGCCCATTTCGAAAACTAAATTCGTGTTTTTGCATGTGTTCTTTGATGAATAAATAGTAAGGAGAAAATGGAGGCAAAGAAAATGAGATGCATGTATTTTCTAGGTGTTGGATGATGTATTGTGTGTGTGTGATGTTTGTTTTACACACCACACACACATACACATACACACATACATATATATATACATACATATATATATATATATATATATATATATATTATTAATTATTTTTATGTGGGGGGGATTTCAAATATGTTTGGCATCGTCCAGCCTCGAACGTGATATGTCTCTTTTAGGACAATTGATGACAATCAACCTGAAAAGACGGGGTGTAATATATATGTATAATAAGACTTTTGAAAGGGTTACGTATAGAAAAGATGGTGATTAGGACATTTATGTTGTTAAAGAGTATAGTGTTAGCAAATTCAATAATTGAAATTGTTCCTTAAGAAATGTAAAAAACTAGCGTGTTAACACATCTTCTTTGGTCAACTTCAAATAATCTTATATTTTTTGTCTTTGACTGGATCATCATCATCAATTTTTTATTTGGACGATGAACCTTAACGTCCCTTCCATCAAGGACGAGGGAGGCAGGAGCAAGGGGCGTAAGTGCAGAAACATTGTTGCTGCTCTGAAGGATATTGTCTTTAAGTGCATCATCCACCATCCATGTGAATCTTTTTTTCTTTTTTTAAAAAAGATTCCAAATAAACGGTGATGATGCCCCTAAGGGCACTACCCTTAAGGGCATCATCAACTAAACCGGTAAGTGCCCCCCTCCTCCAAAGACAAAAATAGTTTAATAATTTTTTTTTACCTTAAAAAAAGATTTTTTTAAAAAATTACAATTTTACCCATACAAAATTATAGTTTGCCCCTTAAAATTATATTTTGCCTCTCTTTAATTATATTTTGTCCCCTAAAATTTTTTTGGCAAAAAATTTTTATTTTAACATTTTTTGTTTCCTCTTCTCTAAAATCATGCTTTCCTAAAATCATGCGTCCGTCACTGGCTTTATTACACACGATATCAATATTTATATGCGATTAATACATATATATTATAGTAATACAATTGTATGTATATTTTAATTTTTTTTATATAAATTATTTTTCTATTAGATTAAATTTCACCATCAAATTTTGTGTCAAATTTCTGTACTATATAAGGATCTTTTACTTGATTATATATATTATTAAAAGTGAAATAAACTAGAAGTTTATTATTGAATATTAAAAAACGATAAAAATCCCACATTTTTAAATATGAATTTAAATCACGTCTTTTCCAAACTATCTTTTCAGCCGATTTTGTTATGTTGGTCACATTAAGGTAGACATCTTGCTGCACGTATCTATTTTTTGTATTAAAAAAATTAAAACAAAGGGATATATGTTGCTTAATGTCTTCGCAAAAACAGTATTTTTAAGGACGACATCAAACTAGCTATTTTAAGCAGCATTGTGTTTTTATCAACGAAATATAATATATCAAATCATAACGAAGTGCCTAGTCCTAAGGCTGGACCTTTACGAATTAGGGCAGCCCGGATATTCTGAAAAAGCCCAACCAACTTTAAAACATGTACTCATCCGGCCCATAAAAACAAAACATATTTTTGGCTTCTATATTCTGAATTTTCCTTTCATTCCACCAAAACATATTTTTCCATAACAATTACCAAAATAAGGTCGGCCAATGCATATTATTTTCCATACATACAATATCAAAGTGGTTGAAGAAAGCTTAGCACCAACATCCTATAACATATGATTTGATATGTTTTAGGTATTTATAATCAGGGGCGGACCCTGAGGTACACATGGGGCCGCACCCCCCAAAAAAAATTAAATGCTAAAAAAAATTCTGCCCTGAAATTTTGTTCTCTGGCTCCGATACTGTTTATAATTATTCAATTGCGTAAACTTCGTATTTCGAAAGATAGTAGATGGAGGGTCCGGATAAGGTTGCCTCTTCTTTTCGATCTTGTATTTTTATTATGCATGAAATTTTGATTTCATATACCTTTGTGTGAATTACATGTATGTATCATTTATAATTTAATAATAATTACCAAGACATCATTAATGACGTGTATTATATAATATCATCCAATAAGTAGTGCAGCATTTTCTTTTAAATTTAAAATTCAAAAATTAACATAACAATTAATACATGTAATATGTTAAATTTTAATTTAACTCGTCACATTTATGAACGCAATGTTTGTTTTTTGCAAATTAGTGCAAAATTAAATGCTATCACCTCATTTCATTTTTTCCCGAAACCTCAATTTCTACACTTCCCCATTATAAACATCATAGTATCCTTCTATTGCCGAGTATCAAAATCCTTCAATCCAATGCTATCGGTGATTAATTGAATTAATCACCGATAGCATTGGATTGAAGGATTTTGATACTCGGCAATAGAAGGATAATTAATCACCGATAGCATTGGATTGAAGGATTTTGATACTCGGCAATAGAAGGATACTACATCACCTTATTTTATACTACCTCACCTTATTTTACTTGACCGACCTACCGACCTGCTTGGGTTAAAGTGAAGATCATTCAACATTGATGACAACCTACCGACCTCCCGACCTGCTTGGGTTAAAGTGAAGATCATTCAGCATTGATTCCAATCTACCGACCTCCAGACCTGCTTGGGTTAAAGTGAAGATCATTCAGCATTGATGACAATCTACCGACCTCCCGACCTGCTGGGGTTAAAGTGAAGATCATTCAACATTGATTCCGACCTACCGACTTAATCATCGTTTTGTCTCCGAGATAATCACAACTTCAAAACAAGAAGACCTAAATCTCCGAGCTCCTATATGATCGATCAGTGATGATGCTCATTAACCTGGAAAGCTCCAGACCTCTTGCCTCTAATAATGATTTGACCAAGTCCACATTGATCAAGCACGTCCCGAGATTTCAGGAAGTGGAAATGAATAACGACTTTATCAGTTGGCAGACATGCTCCGGAATCCCAGGAATCGTGTAAATCGTGGTCTTACTGCATTAGGATGTATCTTCATGAGGTAAACTCTATAAATAGGGCGCTAGTAGAAGATTTCAGGTATGCTTTTTCACATATACACGCCCACTTAAGTGTTGGGATATGCCCTAAGACAAATCATTGGATGATTGTTTGGACATACAATGTTTATGATTTTATGAATGGCAATTCATTATTATATATTATTCGATTAACTGTGCAATGTAAATTAATATATATGTTAATGTCCTTAGAATAATATTGTATTATTCTTAAAGATGTCCCTAGTCAAGTATTATCATGAATAGGAATAATGATAATACGTAGAGACTAGTATGTGTTGATTGATGAATTGTTCATTGATATGAGATATCAAATCAACACATGGGTACATGTTAGAGAACGATGTACTGGACAGACCCACCATGAGAATGCTACATGGATAGTTATATGATCGTCATAAGCAATTCTCATAGTGATAATAATGTATGTAATCCTTACGACTTGAGATCATCAGAGATCCCAACATAAGGAGTTATGTATCTTGATATTGTCAAACGTTACCTGTAACATGGTATACTATAAAGGCAACTATTGGATACACTACGAACTATGTAGAGGGATGTTGATTGATCAAGATAGCATTTGTCCCTCCTATATAACAGGAGTAGTGTTTGGGCCCTTGATCAAGTAAGACTGAAATGCATGGCCATGCTCAAATGAGTCGATATGAGATATCGAGCTTATTCGTTTATTCTAGTTCTACTTGGGGATCAAGAAATAGATATTGAATATACGAGTATGACTATTCCATGACTCGTGTTCAATCTAAACACATAGGACAAAGGGATTAAGTTACATAATTAATATTATCACGGTTCCTAGGTTATGTCGAGTCATTGACATTCTTGTAATTTGGGTAGCATTGATGTGTTGCTAGATACCGCTCATTGCTTGCGACATAAAATGAGATTTTATGTCACTGCCAACATTACAAGATCCTATCGGGTCGCACAAAAGATTAAATCGAGAAGGGAAATTGAATTCATTGGATGAATTAATTAATTAAGATGAGTCTTAATTAAATGATTAAAAGAACTTAATTAAATCATGGGTTTGGGCCCATAAGACTTTGAGAAAGTCTTGAACTTAATTAAGCCCTTTTAATACCAAGTATATTAATTAATTGTAAGACACAATTAATGGATCCCAACCCTTGGAAGCTCAAGGGCACACGGCCGCCTCACTCACTCTTCTCTCTCGGTTTAGTCATAGCCGAAGGGAGATTGGTGATTTCGTGCCATCTCTCGATTGTGAATCGAGTGTGCTTCTTGTTTTTGGTTTAAGAACAAATCTAGCACTTTGTTCTTAAGCTTTACCTTCGTTCGATTTGATCGTGTGGATACCGTTGAGGCAAAACTTGATAAGTTTTGCTAGTGACTCAAAGGAGGCGTTGGACGTGGTGCTGCTTTGTGGAATCTGCTCAAACACGCTACAAGGGTGAGACTTTTGATCCTTTATCCGATATGATAACCTTTGTATAGATCCGGTGTTATAGTAATCCATAATTTTAAATTCCAGTGCGTACCATGCTTGTTGGATTACTTACAGTGGTATCAGAGTCGTGTACAAGGCTCATATCGGATTTATGTGGTTAAATTGTTTTAATCATAGTAGGATTATATTGCATGCTATAAAACTGTATATAATCGTATATGATATGATTAAATTAAGTTTGTGAAATTATCATGAAATTATATTTGATATAATTGATGTTTGATGTATACGATACACGAAGCGAATAATCGAATCAATTGCATGATGTTTTGGCCACCACCTAGTGCACTTGACCCACGGCTTAGCCACGTGAGGGCCAGGGGTTTCGGACTCCTTGGCTCAAGATGGCCTAGTCGTTGTGGCTCATGTTTGTGCATGGAGGTTTCGAGACGTGGATGAGTTTTGAACTCTTTGGCTCGATAATGGTTCACGCATGCATGGATAAGTGGCTTCACCACGTGAGAGCTAGGGTGTTTCGAACCCTTGGCTCGAGATGGTTGAGCCACAACCGTGCATGGCCTGACCATGATTCGTGGCTCATGAATTCCGGCGTTTCGAACAAGTTGGTTCGATGGAAACACAAGATTGGATCTTGATGGCGCATGTGGCTAGGTCAAGGACGGCCGCCGCACCCACATGGACTCGGACCAAGTCGTGGGCTAGGGTTTCGAACCCTAGGCCCATGATTGGTCCAATCGTGGTCCATGTTGGTTCGAACCATGGTGGTTCGTTGGTTTAATCGCTTAAGTTCGTGGCATGTGATGTCCCGAGCGTACGATAATTTTTCAAAATTTTATTTTACAGTTTTAATTAAAATTAAATTTTAAATTGTTTAGAATTTAATTAATTAAATGTTGTAGCATGTTTTATGTGTTGTTTGAGCATGGTGCATGGTTATAGCCCTTTTGACCTATTAGATAGGATTTGTGAATGTTTGTAATTTATAATACGGCCTGCGAGTCGTGCCTTCTCTATTTTTCTCTAAATGTTATCCCTCCCCTATGTTCCCCTCGAATGTGAATCGAGGAATTCTATATCTTATAAATGTTATATAGTATAGTTCATTTGTTGATGGTGATCAATGAAGATGGAACATCGTGTCGGGATGAGGAGGCCATTCACAACTTGGAGCCAAAGGAAGGTGCTTATGAAGTTACCTTAGGTTGACTCTTAGGATTTTCTCATTGGCTTGAGAAAATCGCTAGTAGGGGCTATAACCATGTCACGTTTAATTTATGTATGTTGATGCATGATTTATCTTATGTTTTATTTAATATTGATGCTTATATATATATGTAGATATGTATATATTCATATATGTACGGGACATATTTTCAATATTAATAAAATCATGAGATCAATAAATCCCTCTAAAATATTAAGTTTTAGATGCCTTCCAAAATTAAAAGTACTCGTCAAAACTTCGATTGTACATGTGTGGGTTTGCCAAAGCAAAGCACCGTGACAATCTTGGTAAGGCGCGAAAGGATAATAGTGATATCCGTTATACTTTAAATTGGGTACGACTTAACTAGGTTATCTCAATAGGATTGGGAACCTAGAGGCATGGGTTGGGTAATAATTCATTTGATGAATTTGAACAAAGTGTTGTTCGTCCAACTATCCAAGAATTACATGTGATGTAATTGACAAAGTGTTGTCTACCTAAATAACCGAGTCTTGGGCGATTAGCCAAAGCTAACTCAATATTAAGTGAAATATGGGTCTTGGCCCACTAAAGGTTTCGAGGGTTGATATTTTTTAAACAAAATAGTGGGAGTGTCATTTAATATAAGACCATATTAAATGATTAAATCATAAACTAATTTTGCATATTTATATTGTAGATATCCATGGCAACTAACAATACAACAAGCACATTATCACTGCGATCGGTCCTTGAGAAGGACAAATTAAATGGGACTAATTTCCTAGACTGGTATAGGAATCTGAGGATAGTCCTCAAGCAAGAAAAGAAACAATATGTCCTAGAGGAATCCGTACCTTTTGAGGAACCTCCCGTAACGGCTGCGAAAGCCGATAAGGATGCTTACAAGAAGCATCAGAATGACGCGCTTGACGTTGGCTGTTTAATGCTTGCCACCATGTCCTCTGAGCTTCAGAAGCAACATGAGGAAATGGAGGCGTTCGATATGATCGAACATTTGAAGCAATTATACCAACTACAAGCGAGACAAGAGAGGTATGGCGTCTCTAAAGCGTTGTTCCAGTGCAGGATGGTAGAGGGAAGCCAAGTTGGATCGATATCCTTGTATATAACTTTGAATATCTACATTAGACTATCTACATTAGAATATCTACATTAGACTCCATATCCTTGTATATAACTTTGAACCATGTCATTTTCAGTAGTCCTTTTGTTATCTTGAGATGACCGAAATTCATGAACTCCACTCGACGCACAGGTGCATCGCTGGGCCTACGTCGTACATGATCAGACCAGCATAAACGACTTTTTTTGCATCTTTTTATTCTATACAAGCCACACATAATTCAGCTCGATTTTTTTCGTTGTTACTGAATTTTTATTTACATTTACACATTTTTATGCCAGACTTTTCTATGGCGATTCACCGGCCGGAGATTCACACGAGGAATCCAAAGCCCGTAGTTGATTCAAGCACAAAGAAGACCCCGGCAAAATTTCCCCTTATCCACAAACACCTCACATAAATTGTTAGGTTTCCATACACCGGCATCAGATCCAAACGCAGCGGGATAATACAAAAACAGATCTAACCCGGGGACGGATAGATCGCTCCTGATTCATACATTAGACATGCAAATATCATAAATAATACACGAAAAGAGATTATCGTTCACCGATGTAATTCTGACGGCAGTGACCCTTGAGTACAACCAACCTGACCAGATCTACAAGCTCAGCATCGGTGCTAGTTTGGTGTTAGCGTTTCTACGAGAGTGAATGGAATCATATCATAAAACATAGAGAATGTCTGACATATTTATAGTTGAGCTAGGGTCCATTAAACCCAACAGGCCAACCATTGGCCCATTGGCTTGAAGGACATTGCTAGCAATCTCCCACTTGCCCAAAAGCCAACACAAAACTACAAACTCATAATCCAAGTAACTCAATCCAATTGAACAACTTGATGTACTACCAATTTACATAATTATGAGACATAAATATATCAAACGTTTTAATTTCAGAACTTTCTATAAATGGAACATTTACAAATATAGAAACTCCACTAAAGTGAGGAGCTTTCAAAAAATTAAATGCATATCTTCTAAATCACTTAAATTGAGCACTTAACATTTATGTCTCAATTCTCATCGATAGATCGACAGCCGGTTGATTGTGACCCAGCGAGGCTCAAGTGTATCATAGCAGTAGGATCACAACCTTTGTGATTTTAGAAGTCAAACAACTTCTTTGGGCTTACCCTGAATGCCCCATTGTCAATTAAACTCATTTAATAGACAATGACCGAAATATAATTCCAGCAACATCCTACCGATCATGGGTAGCGCCCAGCATCTGCGCTTCACGAAAACCTAGATACAAATGACTAGCAACGTACGAGAACCTTTCAGCCATAGTTAGCATGCAGTACATTCCTTTCATTCAATATGTCCCGATTGAATCTAGGGCATTGGTTGGTCGAGGCCCCTTATGATTTCAATAACTATGTATTTGTTTCACGTTATATGATTCATTGTGTGCGTAAATGAAAAACTCTTTTTTTCACAAGCACTACACACTCTGGCCAGAGATTCCTTGAATCATATACAGAAAAACACATAGGACATCCTGGTTCATCAAGACCAGTGGTGAATCCCCAACGACAATCATAGGTCTCTGACATCATCACTACATACCCAAAATAACAATTTTATGACCTACATGTGATTAGTCATTAAATCAAAGTACGCAGCTATCTATCAAGACATCAATGATGCCTCAGGTCATGAGGAGTAATGGTGCACAACTATGACTAGGAATTCTATACTCGACAAATGGTAACCACTTATAGAATTCCGAGTAGGGTCGTTCAGTGAACTCATTCCTAATGACCACCTATTCACGTGTGCTGACTTCTCCAAGACAACGCCGATGAAACGCAGCGCTCTACACTAGACACATCATGAATACCAGTCTCTAACGAGCATATATCGATATCCCATTCTCGAAAGCTCATCGACCAGGAACATTTAGAAATAGCAGTCGAGAATGTATTTCATGGTCACCATCATATGCGTAACCACATTCTATGGACTATAGCAATCTCAAGGACTTCATCAATGCATCAAGATGCATGGGTAAACAGATGAAGAAGTGTCATATATATTAATATTCAAACAAAGATTTGTCATAATAAGATTATAAGTACAATCAATCAACTATTGATTTACTTAATCACATATGACAACAATATCTTTCGGTTTCTCAAAGCCAACTACTCATGTGTCTCAAGACCATCTTCCCAAGATGTCTGACAGACACCAATCGTTGTAAAGGCTTTGTCAGTGGATTCACTATATTTTTCTGTTGAAGCAATTCTCTCGATAATAATGTATTCTCTACCATCTCTCTCATTAGATGGCATTTTCTCAATATATGTTTGGATACTGATGAGATCTTGGCTATTCAAGCAGCTCAACTATTGTCACAGCACCTAGGAACTGTATCAACCGTACTAGAAATTACACTCAACTCTTGGATGAAATTTCATATCCAAACTGCCTCTTTGCTGCATCGTATGCTGCAATGTATTCAGCTTCAGTGTGGAATCCGATGTGGTGTAACGTTTCCAAGAGACGACATCATCATTAAGCTTAAATACAAATCCGAACATCGATTTTGTATCATCTACATCCGATTGAAAAACCAACATCAACTTAGCCTTCAACTTTTATTTCTCCACTTACAGATCCAAAAACCATGACCATATCCTAAGTTCTTCATAAGTACTTGATGATTATTTTCACAGTTTTCCAGTGGCCTTCACCGGATCTTTCTGATGTCTGCTCATTACTCTAAGAACATACATCAGACCAAGTACATAATATTGCATACATTATGCTATTAAAAGGCGAAACATAAGGTGCCAATGTCATCTTTTCTATCTCCTCATCAATCTAAGATATATTGACTCGAGAGATGAATACTATGACATATTATGAAGTAACTTATTTTTTGACTATTCTATGCTAAACCCTTTTAGCACAATGTTTATGTACGCAGATTGAGAGATCTCAAGCATCATTTAGATCTATCCCTATAGATCTTTACGCTAAGCACATATGACGTTTCTCCAAAATCTTTCATGGAGAAATTAGTAGATAATCATGCTTTAATTGATTAATCCAATACCATTCACAATGAGCATGATATAATCGACTTAAAGCATCACAAATGTAACCATGCTACCACTAACCCTTTTGCACACACGTCAATTCCAGATTTTTAACAAAACCAAACACTTTAATGATGTTATCAATACGGAAGTTCAAATTTTGGGATGCCTTCTCAGGCCCATAAATGGGCCTTTGGAGTTTGCAAGCCTTTTGCTTACTCCCAATGGTTGTGAAGTCCTCTGGCTGCCTTGTATAATAGTCTTCACATACATCTGTTATATCCCATAGTCATAATATGAAGATATAACTAATAAAATTCGAATAGACTTTAGCATCATAACCGATGAAAAGTTTCTCATAGACAGCTCTTTGCCTTTGAGAATGACCATTTCCCACCAATAAAGCTTTGAATGTCACTACCTTTCCATCCACTCCAAGCTTTCACTTGTAGATCCATTTGCAGACAATGAGAACAATTCTCAAAGAGGATCTACTAAGGTTCATACCTTATTAAAGTACATGGAGTCTATTTCAAATTTCATAGCATCTTGCCAATATCCTGAAACGATGTCCAACATCGTCTCCATGAAAGTCTTAGGATCACATCCATGGTCAAAATCATTTTGACTACTTTCTAGGAGTAAATTCAATTTATCAGGAGTTCTTGAAACACTTTCATATATCCCTGGTATGTGTAGTTCAAAGGTTATTGTAATGACCCAAATTGTAAGGCCTAGTTTAATGGCCCAATTTTTAACTAAAATTTTTGTTTTAAAAATAAATAAAAAATCAATCAAAGCCTAAATCCCAAAATAAAAAAAAGCCGTCCCTCTCTTTGCCCATTCCCATTTCATAAAAGAATTGATTCTCTCCATCAACGCACGCCCGTTTCTCTTCCCAAACTTCAGTTTTCAAATCGTTAATTCCGTCGCCTCAAATCCCTAGCTCTCTCTTATTTAGACCCCTGAGGAAACGTAAAACAGTGGGGGAAAATCTCAAGAGGGTCGAGGAAAATCGAGCGAGAGGAAGTGCAGAATTCTGAAGAAAAAAAAAATTCTGGTATGAAACTTTACCGCTTCGATGCTCCGAATGTTGATATAGTTGTGTTAAATTGAAATCATATCATTCCTGTAAAGCATTAGTGCGATTTTGTGAAATAGGAAATAGTTCTGTGTTATGATATATGTTAGAACTGTGAACACTGGTTTTGGGATAGGCTAATCTTAAATCGATTTTACCATTTGCAATTAGCAGGTAAGGTGTTATGCTAGTTTGATCATGTTAAGCTACTATGTACTTGGAGCATGTTGCTTATTCAAAGTGTTGGTTTTTTTTTTTTTTAAATAAAATCTAAAGCTACTGGAGTGTGTTAAATAAAGCATGTTATACTTGCAAATCATTAGTTTTGTGTCGGGGAAAGTATAATGTTTCTCTGTTTTTTGAAATATCCTGTAAGATTCTTTGATTTATAAAATAAGATTGTAGTTGGAAATATGGGGTTTTAGGTGGAAGCATATGCAATTATGTTTCTTTATTATTTAGAAATGTCATAGAATTTCATCCTTAATTAATTCCTTAATATCACCATATATATATATATAAGTAAATTGATTTAGTTATATATTATGCTTTACTTTTTGTTTGATAAGTAAAGTATATATCTAATAATCTTAAAATGGATAAATTAGAATAGGTAATATGGATGCAATGATAATTGAATCTGAGAATACTACATAGTTACAAGTAAATTGAATATTGTTTTAATGATGTTGAAACGTGTGATAGGAAATTATTGATACCTGTGGATATTGTTTGGAATCTTTTAGCTTGAAACAAAGTTTTAGGAAGCTTTGAGGTACGTAAAGGGAGTTGCATTTTACGTAAATTATTTTAAGTATTTTATGTTATTTATTATTGAAATGTTTTGGGATAGTAAGCATGCAAGATTATTTTGAAAGAAATGATTTTTGATAGAAATGTGATTTTGTTGAAAAAGGAAATTTTGAATAACATTTTATTGTGTGTAAAAAAAAACTATTTTGAGAAGGCATGTTTGAGTGAATATGAATTGAGGTTGTGAACTGAGGATGTTCTTTGTTTCGTTTGTCTCGCTTGCGACGAGGGTAAAAACAAGCACACTTTCGGCTCGTTGGCGACGAGAATAAATAAATGTATTTTGTTTTGCCAAAAGGCGGAGGGGGTATAATATCTGCCGATACCCTTCCAGCGGGTAAAGTCTGGAATGATATCGTTGTGTCACCTCCTTATTTGAGTATGCATTTATTTCATTACAGCATGTATATCGTATGGTTATTATGTGTGTTATATGATACTGTTTGTATTCGTTGGTTATCTGTGCAGTTATTTCTGTTATGATTCTATTTTGTGGAAGTTAACTATGTTAACTGCTCAGATTAACCCATATATGTGTGAAAGTTATTTTTGATATGAAATTGTATTATTTTTCGTCACATTATGAAAAATGATGTTTTTAATACTTTTGACAAATGTTTCTTATGATTACTATAAAATACTGCAACTTACCTTTACCTGTAATGTGACATATTACAGATGGAGTCGAAGACATAAATGATGCGGATATAGAGAATAATTAGATATATAATGAAGTTTGATTATGTTGAGGATGTTATGCTATTTTGAGGAAATGGATTTAGTTTTATTATGTTTTGAGACTTATTTATATTATTATTGGGATATTAGTATTGTTGGATTGAGTGATCTGGATGATCACATGGTACAAATTTTAAGAGGAGACTCTGCCCAAATTTTTTTTAGAAGTCAAAGTCAAATTTTATTAAGTCAACACATTTTAGTTCTTTATAAAATTTGGAACGTTTCCGCTAAACAGAATTTCAAAGTGATAACTAATTTTTGAATTGAGTGAAGCCTTGTGTTCAAGCAATTGAACACGGCGGGCGACCCGTTGGGGCTGGCCGTCACAGTTGGTATCAAGCAGTAGTTTATATGTTTAGATTAGACATTTGTCTTAAGAATAAGTTTATTTATGTTTGACTATGTATCTTTCTTGCTTATGAATTTTATGATAAAACTCCACTCTTGTTTTAAGATTCCAAATGGCTAGAGGAAGAACCAGTAGTAATCGGAGTGGTAGTCAGGAGCATGGCTCAAATCATGACTCAGAAGAAGGACAAAATCAGAATTTGAACCAAAATCAAGGTGGAAACCCAAATATAAATTTGGGAACAATGAATGAGGTGGAAATTACGAACATATGCCGCATTATAGCTGGAGTTTTGCAACAAAATGTCGTTGCGGCACCACCACAGAACAACAGAGAAGGACCGAATTTGAGAGATTTAGAGCACTCTGACCACCGTACTTTGGAAATGAGACTGATCCCTTGAAAGCTGAAGAATGGCTGAATAAGATCGAGGAATTACTTAAAGCTATAAACATTGCCGATGGAGAAAAAGTTACAGTGGTGACCCCATTCCTAGAAGAAAATGCAAAGCACTGGTGGACCTCAGTGGAAGCAAGTATGGGACGAAATTCCATCACCTGGACGAGTTTTAAAGAGAAATTTCTGCAACAGTATTTCACTGACGCGGTCCGAATGGCTAAAGAAGATGAATTTTTGAGGCTAAGACAAACAGATAATATGACAATGCTGGAATACCTTAGGAAGTTCCAAGAGCTCGGAAGATTATGTCCTCTATATTTGCAATCTGAGAACAGCAAGATTACAAGGTTCAGACAGGGTCTTCGCATTGGCATCAGGCTTAAAGTGGCACCTCTCATGGATACTAAATTTGATGAACTCATGGAAAGGGCATTGTTCGTGGAATCTGAATTGATGAATCTAGAAACCCCTCAGAATCGAAAGCGAAAGCCTGAATTCAGAAACAGAGATCAGAGGCTGCCACCTCCCAAAATAGATAAACATTGAACCTAAGAAGAATGAAGTCTGCCCAAAGTGCAATCGGAGTCATACAGGGGAGTGCTACTGGAACACTGGAGGTTGCTTCAAATGTGGATCTAAAGATCACCGGATTAGAGACTGTCCCCTTATGAAGCAAACCTCAGGAACAATCAACAACGTGGACAACAACATCACAATCCAAATAGATTGTATGTTGTCCGTGCTGAAGAGGATAATTTGCTGATCGGAGGTAAATTTAAATTCTTGAATCAAGATGTTTACGTGTTATTTGATTCTGGAGCATCAAATTCCTTTATATCCAAGTCTTGTGTGGAGAAACTTGGTTTGCACTTCAGTCCATTGTTATATATAATGCAAGTATTGAGTCCATTAGGAAAGACAGTCTTAATTAAATATGTATGCAATGACGTAACACTTGTTGTGGAAAACGAAGAATTCAAGGCCAACCTGCTTATTATCAACATGAAAGAATTCGGCATAATTCTTGGAATGGATTGGCTGAGTAGTACAAAGGCTCGCATTGACTGTTACCGAAAGATTATAACCTTACAAACAAACTCTGGTAAAGATATCTGTTATGAGGGCGTGAGCTTGCACGAACGATTTGTGGTCATGTGTCTGAAGTAGAAGCAAAAATAAGTAAGATTTGCACGGTAAATGAATTCTTGGATGTTTTTCCCGAGGATTTGCCAGGACTGCCACCAATTCGAAGTACTGAATTTTCCATTGATATTATTCCGGGAGCAGAACCTATTTCCAAAGCACCCTATATGATGGCACCAGCAGAGCTGAAAGAGTAGAAATGACAATTGAAGGAACTGCAAGACAAAGGTTTCATAAGGCCTAGTGTGTCACCTTGCGGAGCGCCAGTATTGTTTGTGAAGAAAAAGGACGGTAGTATGAGACTGTGTATTGATTACAGGGAGTTGAATCGAGTCACCGTGAAGAATAAATATCCACTACCGAGAATCGATGATTTGTTCGACCAGTTACAAGGTGCTCAAATATTATCGAAGATTGACTTGAGATCTGTTTATCATCAACTCAGAATTAAAGAGCATGATATTCACAAAACTGCATTTTGAACCAGATATGGACATTATAAATTCTTAGTGATGCCGTTTGGACTTACCAATGCACTAGGATTTATGGCTTTAATGGATCACGTATTCCGAGAATGGCTCGACAAATGCATCATAGTATTCATTGATGATATATTGATCTATTCCAGATCAAGGGTAGAACACGAGGAACATCTGAGGATGACATTGGAGAGGTTACGACAACAACAATTATTTGCAAAATTCGAGAAATGTGACTTTTGGTTGGATTCAGTATCTTTTCTGGGACACATTATTGATACTCATGGAATCCGTGTAGACCCATCAAAAGGTCAAGCTATCACCGAGTGGAAAGTTCCAACAACAGTGACACAAATTCGAAGTTTTCTGGGATTGGCCGGATATTACCAAAAATTTGTGGAAGGATTTTCTCGAGTCGCATTACCACTCACAAAGTTAACTAGAAAGGGAGTAAAGTTCGAATGGGATTCCAAGTGTCAGAAGAGTTTTGAGAAACTGAAAGATCTACTTGTGTCAGCACCTATCCTTACATTGCCTGGTGGTCACGAAGGATTCTATATCTACAGTGACGCATCAAAAGAAGGGTTAGGGTGTGTACTCATGCAAAATGGAAAGGTGATTGCATATGCTTCATGACAGCTGAAAGAACACGAAATGAGGTACCCACTCATGACCTGGAACTGGCAGCAGTGGTTTTCGCACTGAAATTATGGCGACACTATTTATATGGAACCACATGTGATATCTACACAGATCACAAGAGTTTCAAGTATATTTTTACTCAAAAGGAGTTGAATATGAGACAGAGAAGATGGTTAGAGCTGATCAAGGATTATGATGTGAAATTGCATTATCATCCGGGAAAGAGTAATGCAGTAGTTGACGCTCTGAGCAGGAAGAGTTACGGATCAATGCTATTGACTACGCAACAGAAACTCATTGATGAGATGTCCAAGTTAAATCTGAATGTCGAATTAAGAGACAACCAGAATGGGACGATGATGTTGTGTAACCTCATGTCACAACCTGATCTTATTGTTGGGATTGAGGGTGCACAATCGAACGATCCTAAGTGGCAGAATTACACGCAAATGGCTGAATCAAACCAAGGAAGTTTTAAAATGCACGAAGATGGAACATTGAGATTCAATGATAGACTATTTGTTCCAGCTGTATCAACTCTCAGGGGCGAAGTCTTACAAGATTCACATCAGACAGTATTGGCCATGCATCCAGGACAGAATAGAATATATCAAGATATGAAGCAATTATTCTGGTGGCCAGGAATGAAGCAAGATGTTGTGAAATCTGTGTCAAAGTGCTTAGTGTGTCAACAAGTGAAAGCTGAAAGACAAAAGCCAGCAGGGACACTGAGAAACTTGGACATACCAAGCTGGAAATGGGAACATATTACTATGGACTTTGTGACCGGATTGCCTAGAGCTACGACACAGAAGGATTCAGTTTGGGTTATTGTTGATCGACTTACTAAGTGTGCTCATTTTATACCGATGAAGAAGACTACATCAATGAACGATTTAGCACAGCTTTACATTAATAAGGTAGTGTGTTTGCATGGATACCAGTCAGTATCATATCAGATCGAGATATCCGATTCACCTCTCAATTCTGGAAGAGTTTACAGACTGTGTTGGGAACGAATTTGAAATACAGCACAGCTTTCCATCCACAGACGGACGGACAATCTGAGAGGACGATTCAAATTCTCGAGGATTTACTTAGAACATGTGTCTTGGACTTTCAAGGACAGTGGGATCGTCATCTGAAACTAGCAGAGTTTGTGTACAATAACAGTTACCAATCTAGCATCCAAATGGCACCATTCGAAGCTTTGTATGGGAGGAAATGTCGAACACCCCAGTGTTGGTTTGATGTAGGAGAGAAGTTATTGGAAGGACCGGATTTGATCAGACTCAGGAATGAAAATGTTTCCATCATCAAACAGAGATTACTTACAGCTCAGAGCCGACAGAAAAATTGGGCTGATGTCCGCAGATGAAATTTAGAATTCCAGCAAGGGGATAAGGTATACTTGAAAGTGTCACCATTCAGATGAGTAATGAGGTTTGGCAAGCATGGGAAGTTAAGTCCGAGATTCATAGGACCATATGAAATTTTGGAAAGAATAGGAACCTTGGCATATCGGCTTGCTCTACCTCCGGAATTAGACCGAGTACATAATGTATTTCACATCTCGATGCTCAGGAAATATGTTCCAGATGAAAGTCACGTGCTTAAGGCAATAGAGATCGAATTATCCAAGGAGTGCACATCTTCAGAATATCCTGTGAAGATACTAGACCGTCATGAGAGAATTCTACGGATTAAGACGATTCCCTTTGTTAAGGTTCAATGGAGCAATCACTCACCTGATGAAGCGACATGGTAAAAAGAAGATGAACTATATGCTAAGCATCCGGAAATAAAACAAGGTACAAGTTTCGAGGATGAAACTTTTTAAAAAACGGGGAGATTGTAATGGCCCAAATTGTAAGGGCCTAGTTTAATGGCCCAATTTTTAACTAAAATTTTTGTTTAAAAAAAAAAATTTATTATGCTTACTATAATCTCTCAATCTCAATTTTTATTACCAGCCCAACTCAAAGCACACCGGACCCTAAATCCCACCAAAAATCCAATTCCAAGGTTTAACACAACGCTGAGAATACAATCTCATCTCTTGGATCCAATGACTCCAATATCGGATTTAAAATCCTCGGGAGTCCCAACACCGCAATTAATTCATAATTGCCACGATTAAAATCCTTTAACGATTAATACTACACCGGATTTACACCAATAATTCCCGGGCATCACATATTCTGTTTTGTGAAAGTTAACTCTGTTAACTGCTCAGATTAACCCATATACGTGTGAAAGTTATTTTTGATATGAAATTGTATTATTTTTCGTCACATTATGAAAAATGATGTTTTTAATACTTTTGACAAATGTTTCTTATGCTTACTATAAAATACTGCAACTTACCTTTACCTGTAATGTGACATATTACAGATGGAGTCGAAGACATAGATGATGCAGATATAGAGATTATTTAGATATATAATGAAGTTTGATTATGTTGAGGATGTTATGTTATTTTGAGGACATTGATTTAGTTTTATTATGTTTTGAGACTTATTTATATTATTATTGGGATATTAGTATTGTTGGATTGAGTGATCTGGATGATCACAGGGTACAAATTTTAAGATGAGACTCTGCCCATTTTTTTTAGAAGTCAAAATTTTATTAAGTCAACACATTTTAGTTCGTTATAAAAATTGTAACGTTTCCGCTAAACAGAATTTCAAAGTGATAACTAATTTTAGAATTGAGTGAAGCCTTGTGTTCAAGCAATTGAACACGGCGTGTGACCCGTTGGGACGGGCCGTCACAGTTATGATTGACTCAATTAATTTTCACCGTTTTCACTTTTCTAGTGCTTTGTGGTTCTTGAACCCTTTCAAGTTATATTATATTCTCATTCCTTTCTAATAGAGACATTTTCTCTAGAAAGATTACACTTGCGAAACAAACACTTTATCTCCAATAGATAATATAAATTTCCACAAAATAACATAAGATGTATCAACTATCCAACTTATCTCCCACTAGCTGCTTCACATAAGCAGAACAATTTCAAATCTATATTTGGATTATTTTTCAGTCCATATCGTATATGTAGTTTTCGTCACTGTATTAGTATGAATTATGTTCAACAAATATGTAACTTTAGAGAGTTACTCAGAGATAATCATATTCTCTTTAAGATAACTCAGCATCATCTTGCACTAACATCTAGTGCTCCACATACGTCCATATGAATCAAATTCAATGGACATTCAGCAGATGCTAAGGATATATGGGATTTAAGTTATCATTATTTTTATATTCTTTGAACATAAACATACTAATCGTTCATAAGTTCACCAGATTCAATAAAACATGCATTCTTAAAAATGTTGCAAATCACATTTGCAAATTTAAAAGAATATCATTCTCTATAAAATAGGAACAATGTTCATGATTAAATCTAGAACAAATAAATAATTGCTCAAACCAATTCATAACCAGTTCAAGATTTTATATTAAACAAATGTTTCAAACAGTCTTTGCAACAACTCTTGCTATAATGCTTAGCCTCATGTATGTTTCACCTTCCTAGGGCTCTATACTCTTCTCAACATCTGCAACTCTTTGCAAAGATGTGAGCACAACTGGTATTATATACCAACAAAGTAGAATCAATAGAAACATTTAATTTTAATATAAAACATACCCTTTCTAGAACGTTTCTAGTCTATGTATTCCTTACAATTTTGCTACCAGCAGTGAAAACATAGATGTTGCTCATTCTTAGTTGCTATTATATCCATTTTCTTCTTTTGAGGTTGGAAACCATTTCCCTTCCTCTTCTTTATCCTTGAACTCTTCCTACCATTGGTAGAAGATTCGACAAGAAGAACACGTTTCTCTTTTTGAATCAATGACTCATGAGTTTCCAACATTTTGACTATAAGATCAAATCTACAGTCAGTTAATGAGGTTTTGTCACATTCAGATTTTCCAATTTCTCAAGAAGAGATATTTTTCTTACACCATGCTCATAGACCGAAGCACCATCTTGCATGTGAAATGAAAATAACTCTTTTGAAGTCGCGAGTCTCACTAATCACGTCCGTTCACCAAACAACATTTGTAGGTGTTAGAAAATATCAGCAATGTGAGCGAGTTTCTCATGTCTGTGTTGAAACTCATTGGTGACATTGATGCTATCATATAGCACATAGCCGAGAGATCATCGTCCCACCACTTGTCAAGTGTGGCGATCTCTCCATGAGACGAACCAGGAGACACTTCAACATGAGGCTCCCACCAAGGGTATATAGGAAGGTTTAGAAGCAAGCACTATTTTGAAATTAATAGTCAATCATAATAATTTGGTGGTTAATTTATTTATATCGAGACTTGATGTAATCGGATTCACATCAATCACAATATTGAGAATAAACAGAAAATATATGCAAACCGTTTGATCATTAATTAATTCAAAAACAATGGACTTTAGTTATTGAATGCTTAAATTTTTCGAATTCATCACCTTCATGACAAATGAACGGAAAATCATATTTTCTTAGTGGGCCGAGTCCAACTAGCTCATAAAAACCCCGGACGTGGATCCATCGGCCTCATGATACTAAAGGTAGATCACAATTGCATCATATGCAACCCCCAAGATATTTGTCTCGATATTGGCATAACCCTACGTCGACAGGACAATTATGCCTTCTCACGTCAAACTAACTCATCCCACGGATGGAAATGTCACGCCCAAAAGACCCCACGTGGGTGAGTAATCTAGAAGGTTAACATAACCGCACCCTTAATTAAGCGGCAGTTAAACACACAACTTTCCCATGCTAGATGCCCACCACGTGGGTGAGTAAGGCAATATGACACAAGTAGCTTCTCATGGCTTAACTGTTGATGGAAGACATGAAGCAAAAAACTCTTTTGAGCTCCCCTTATCAGTTTGATGTTAAAAGTTTTGAATCATATTCAAAAGAGGGATTTAATAATTTAATAATATCATCTAGTGCTTGTTTGTTTGTTTACCGAATTCATGCAACTATGTTTTATTCATGCATCATCATATGTATTAATAAAACACACAAACAAACATTTATCATACATCATATGCATAATAAAAAATAAATATGGATAATTACGACCTTTTTCCTAATTGATCCACGTGAGCCACATGTGGATCACAAGTCTGTCTAAGGTGATGCATGTATGCAATGCAATCCTATTACATATTTGCTTCCATTATACATATCTTGATTCTTGATTCTTGATGCTCCATCTTAAATCTCGATCTCCCACTAATTCTAATGATTTTACATTTAAATCGTGCAAACAAGAGAATGATTATACAAATCTGGGTGGGATACATAAGAAAATAGAGAGAGGAGGCTCGCAGACCCAATAACCAAAATCACAATTATAATGAAACAATAAAAACCTAAGCATTCTCCTAAACACATTGGTCAAGGCCCGTAATCATCCACCATGCAATCACATCATATATAATTAAACATTAAACTAAACAATTACATCATATGTAATTGTACTAATCACATCACATGTAATTAGAGCACAATAATTAATTTATTCTATCGTTTCCCACTAATCGCATCATTAATTGAATATAAAATTAACAAATTAAATAAAATAATTTTATTTAATTTTCAATTAATTGGTAAAATCACTATTTTACCTTCAGATCATAATGGTAATCGAAAATAAAATTAACAAATTAAATTAAACACTTTCATTTAATTTTCAATTAATTAAATTTTTAAATACTTGATAAATCTCCATTTTACCTTAAATCATAATATAATTGAAATTAAAATTAACAAATTAAATGAAACACTTTCATTTAATTTCTAATTAATTAAATTTTAAATTACTTGTAAAATCTCCATTTTACACTTAATAAATTAAAAAAACATATTTTTAATGAATCAAGTATTATGATTTATTATTTCAAAAATAATATCAAGACAAAACATCTAAAATGACCCAAAATAATTTATGGACTCCAAATAATTTGGATCCAAAATAAAGAATGCAATTTCAACCCAAAAATTAACTTAATTTTCGGATTTATCAAATTTTGTTTTTTGTAAATTTCGAAAATATATCCAGTTCACTGTTCATCTTCTACTTCGGGGACGAAAATTAGGGTTTGCTCGCGCTTTCATCGTCACTCCCACAAGCGGCTCATCGCATAAGCTGTGCCGCCGTCACTGCTGCAACTCGTTTGCAACAGGACGATCGCAGTAACAACAACTCGCTCCGTCGCGTCGCCTCGAAGTCCACAGTTTGGTCGCGATTTTCTGCGTGCACAGATTCTGAATCGTGAATCCAGATTCACGTTTCGGAAACAATTTCCAACCAATACTGGTTCGAACCCGTGGCCACTCACAGCCACCGCCGCCACAGTTCCAAACCGTGCGACCATGATGTCGTCCTCGGTTCTTCGGGCGATGCTTATACATCGACTAAAAATAATTTTCAATGTTTGTTCGGGCATCATGATTTCGAAAATCATAAGCGATTAGCATTGGAAACAAGCTAATAAAAATTAATTATTGAATATATTAATCAAGCGCAACCAGGCTCTGACACTGTTGGATTTCTATGAGAGTGAATGAAATCAAATCATCGAGAATGACTGACATATTTATAGTTGTCTAATTGGGCTAGAGTCCATTAAGCCCAACAGGCCAACCACTGATTTATTGGCTTGAAGGGCATTACTAACATAAATTCCCTTCTGTCTTCCTCGGTTCCTCCCTTTTTGCTGCATTATTTTTCCCGTTCTGAACCGGAATAAAGAAATCTTTTTTCCCCGAGATTGTCAGATTCTCTTAGCACACCACTGCTTTCTCCATCTTCATTATCGCCCCTGATTCCGGCGGCTCCTCCGCCTCCACCGGCGATGAAATCATCATCTCTTGGCTGGTTTTTATCAAATGTCGAATATATTTATATTTAGTAAAATGGTATTGTGATGTTAAAATTACAAGAATTACATGGAACAACTGGGACTAGAAGACAAATGATTCAGATGAAATGACTATAATTCCATGTTGTTTGGTGTTTTTGAATCATGTGATTTCAATAGTGTTACAGTACGTCATTAAAATTCTTCTTTTATATACAAATTCTTATATCAAAACGACCAAACCCAATAAAAGAGGATTTGATAAATGTTCATTGGTCATTGTTTCTTCATTTTAATTCACTTGAAAATCGTGGATTTGTATTCTATGTTTTTTATGTAATTTAAACTGTCAAATTGGGTTTGGCATTGGGCTAGTCCAACCCGTCATACAAAAAAAATAGTTTGGTTTATGTTTTAGCAACCCATTTGGAATTGTGTCAAAATGGGTTAGCCCGTTTGGGTTATGAATTGAAGTAGGTTGGAGCAGGTCGAGCTCAGATTAACCAGCTTATTTAAAGAAGTGGGTTGTACCTAATTTTTTACTCATTTTGTAACCGTCATTCAAAGGACTCAAACCTTAACATTCTTCTTGCAACGCTAGTTGTTGGCTCCAATGTCGTCACTCAAATCATCCCAAGGACTCAAACCACTGCATTCTTTAACCATCTCCCACTGAAATTGTGGTTCGGTTCCAGTTCCTAAAAGTAAGAAACTGGAACCAGAATCGTAACCACAAAACTGTAAAGTTAAAAAATAAAGAAAAATATCATCTAATCTAATAAGTAATTCAAACCTAAATGCAAAAATAAATATTCTATGCAATGACACTCGCCGTTGGCTCTAATGTCGTCGCTCAAAATCATCCCAAGACTCAAATCACTACATTCTTCAACCATCGCCCACTGAAATTGTGGTTCGGTTCCGGTTCCTAAAAGTAAGACACTGGAAACAGAATCGTAACCACAATCGAAACCGTAAAATTCTAAAATAGATAAAAAATATTGTCTCATAAGTAATTCAAATATAAATGCATAAATAAATATTCTATGAAATGACACTCGATGTTGGCTCCCTTGTCGTCGCTCAAAATCTTCCCAAGGGCTCAAACCATTGCATTCTTCAACCTTCGCCCACTGAAATTTGGTTCAGTTCAGGTTCCTAAAAGTAAGAAACTGGAACCAGAATCATAACCACAATCGAAACCGTAAAATTTAAAAAATAGAGAAAAATCATCTCATAAGTAATTCAAACCAAAATGCGAAAATAAATATTCTATGAAATGACTAATTTTAAAACTTAGGCAAACATATTTTAATTAAAGACTACATTGTAAGCCAGACTAATATTATTTTCTTTCAGCTTAATGGCTCTTTTCATCTTTGAAAAAGTCATTAAATGAGCTTGTGGATTATAATAATATCTTTAACATGAAAATCTAAAGTTCTAAATATTATAGATAACGTCAAATCCCTGTTATAAATTATAATTCGCTGCATGATCCCATGTAAACTTAGAATCTCTTTCAGTTCCAGGTTCACTTTTCCTTCAAGCACTCGTTTCCTAAACTCCTATTTCTACTCGAACTCAACTTAGTCTCACTTTTTCTTCCTATATAAATACATGTAAATTTTCTCCCCGCAAGAATCAATCCATCCTCTACTTGTTCTAAGCCAATATTGTTTATTTTCCAACTTTTTCAGAAGTTGTTGATCGTTCTTATCAACCATGGATTCGACAGTCGATGGGGTTTTAAGCCACCCTCGATTCAACCAAAACTCAATGGTATCACTACAAAGCGGTGATCATCTCCGGTATGGGGTTCTTCACAGATGCTTACGATCTTTTCTGCGTATCACTCATTACAAAGCTTCTTGGTCGGATCTATTATCACATTCCCGGATCCGTGAAACCAGGGGGTTCTTCCTCCCGTTGCTGCAGCCGCCATCAATGGTGTTGCCCTATGCGGAACCCTACTTGGGCAACTGTTCTTTGGGCTTCTTGGTGATAAATTTGGCCGCAAGAAAGTGTATGGGTTTACATTGTTTCTAATGGCTATCTGCTCCATCAGTTCGGGGCTTTCCTTCGGCAGCTCTCGTAAGGCTGTGTTGACGACGCTGTGCTTTTTTTCTGGCTTGGGTTTGGGATTGGCGGAGATTATCCACTCTCTGCCACTATCATGGCGGAGTATTCTAATAAGAGAACTCGGGGATCGTTTATCGCGGCGGTTTTCGCTATGCAAGGGTTCGGGATTCTTGGTGGTGGGGTGGTGGGGATGGTGGTTTCGAGTGTTTTTCGTGCTCTGTATGGTGCTCCAATTTATGCTGTTGACCCGGTGGAGTCGACTCCGCCGGAAGCTGATTATGTTTGGCGAATTGTGCTCATGTTGGGGGCTCTCCCGGCGGTTGTGACATATTACTGGCGAATGAAGATGCCGGAAACCGCGAGGTTCACTGCCCTGGTGGCGAAAAACATCGAGCAGGCGCGCAAAGACATGGAGAAAGTGATCGATATCGAAATTAAAGTGGAAAAGGTTCAAGAAAACACGCTTCTCGGTGAAAATCAAGACCTCTTTGGACTATTTTCCAGGGAATTCATGCTAAGACATGGGCTACACTTGCTGGGAACAGCAAGCGCTTGGTTCTTTGTGGACATTGCTTACTACAGCCAAAACCTCTTTCAAAAAGAGATTTTCAGCGCTGTCGGATGGCTTCCACCTGCAAAAACAATGAGTGCCCTCGATGAAGTTTTCAAGATTTCTTCTTCCCAATTCTTGATTGCACTCTGCGGCACAGTTCCAGGGTACTGGTTCACTGTCTTACTCATAGACCGGATAGGCCGTTTTCTGATCCAAATTCTTGGATTTCTGTTCATGACAATATTCATGTTCGCATTGGCAATTCCTTATCATCACTGGACTTTGAACAAGACTGGTTTCTTGATAATGTATGGACTCACATTCTTCTTCGCCAACTTCGGGCCTAATAGCACGACGTTTATTGTCCCGGCAGAGATTTTCCCGGCAAGACTCAGGTCCGCTTGCCATGGGATATCGGCTGCAGCGGGGAAGGCAGGGGCGATCGTGGGCGCATTCGGGTTTCTATATGCAGCACAGAATCAAGATAAATCTATTACTGATGCAGGGTATCCAGCTGGGATTGGGATAAGGAATTCTTTGTTCATTCTTGGAGGACTTAACATGCTTGGGCTGCTGTGTACTTTTTTGGTGCCGGAGGCCAAAGGTAAATCACTTGAAGAAATGTCCAAAGAGAATCGAGAAGTCAAGGAGAATCAGATGATTGAACAAGTTTAAAATATTATCTTTTCATATAAATTTTGCATGTTACGTAATTAGAATTGGTTTATGGTTTTTGCATGTGTTGTGAAAACTTTCTTGCATTTTTTATAGAGTATGTATGTTTTTTTTTGTGTGTATATATATATTATTTTACAACTATATAATAAGTGTCAAAAGAACACTGTTCAGAGAAACAGTGTTTGGGCTTTCATTTTTTATTTTTACTTTCTCATATCGTGTCTTTTGATTCCTTGCCCTTTTAATATTTTCGTCCCTTTATCATATATCCAGCCCAAGCTAACATATTTATTATTTAATTTTAGATGTTTTTAATTATACTTTTTTTTTTTGGTTTATGAATGATGGGTTGTATTGAGCAGTGTGTAGGTAGACATGACCACGGTTTGTGAACTGCCGGTTCGACGGTTTAAAAGAGCTAGATCTTTACCTTAACCTTCGTAGACGATCCCGGCTCCGGTTCGTGAATCGCCGGTTACGGTTACGATTAACCACCGGTTACGGTTACGATTCCACCCTTATATTTTTTAAATTAAAAAGATTAAAATTAAAATTTTATTTAAAAAAAATTAAAAATTACTATAAAAGAATCATAAAAATGAACAAAGGAAATGTATGGGGGGATGGGAGGGTTTGAACTTTTTAAGTTGCCATTAACTCTCTATATTCAAATGAATCATTTAACAATTTATATTTTGAGTTCCAACGTATGGGTATATCTATTGGAAATTTTCTTAGTCGCATACATTTGTTTCATCAAGCTCGATGGGACCATAAATAAGATAATGTCATTTTTATTGAATGAATCTGATTATCTAATGATACTAATTACATATGAAATTTGTGTGAAACATATACAATTTTGGTACTAATTACAAATGATATTGGTATTAAACATTTACAATTATGATACTAATTACATATGAAATTGGTATGAAACCTATACAACTTTGGTACTAATTACAAAAGAATTTGGTATGAAACATTTACAATTATGATATTAATTACATATGAATTGATCTGAAAAATATACAACTTTGGTACTATTTACAAATGATATTGGTATGAAACATTTATCATTATGGTATTAATTATATATGAAATTGGTATGAAATATGTGCAACTTTGGTACTAATTACAAAAGAGATTGGTATAAAACATTTACAATTATGATACTAATTACATATGAAATTGATATGAAACCTATACAATTTTGGTACTAATTGCAAAAGAGATTGATATGTAACATTTACAATTTTGGTACTAATTACATATGAAATTGGTATGAAACTTATACAACTTTGGTACTAATTGCAAATGATATTAGCATGGAATTTTTACAATCATGATACTAATTACATATGAAATTGACGAGTATAACATTAAATTATTTGTTATTTATCTATAAAAAACAACACAAAAGTTATTGTTATGTTAAAAAAAGTCAGTAATGAGATTTGTCACTATAATTTTAAATAAGACAAATGTCAGTAAAGTTATTTTTATAATGATTTCATTGATTAATTATATTAAGTTAGAAGTTATTGATTTATATAATATAAATATATATTGTCTTTTAGTATATATAGTTATATTATCTAAAATAAAACAGTATCAAGACAATAGTTTAGTGGTAAGAAGTTATATATACATAATAGAGGTGTTCGAATCTTCATCAACATACTTTAATTTTAAATAATAAATAATTTTTTTTTTAAAAGAACTGTGCGAACCGTCGGTTCGACGGGTTTCCGACCCATGAATCATAACCGACCCGTTTAGGCAATGGTCATTTCATTTGACCGACTCATTTTCTTTCATGGGTTAGGTGTGAGGTTTGGTGGGGAAATAATGGTTTTGCTTCTTTGTGCTTCCAATGGGACTGTTGTCTTACGGGAGAAGTGATGGTTGCGGCTGTTCTCTGTGCCTTTCTTATGTGACTTTAGCACAATGATTTTCTGATTGCTTGTTCCATTGTTGATGTGCAGAAAATTAGGTTGATGGGTCACTATTGCTTCCTTCGTGGTTTTGTGCGTTTGTGGTTTGCTTTTCTTGCTTTTTATTGTTGGTTTCGCTTGTTCTTTTCTCATGTATCTGGGAAAGCACACATTCATTTCCAGTTAAACTTCTTGTATTTTAGGTGGTTTTCTTTTTTCTTTTTGTTCTATTTTTTGCTGCAACTCGCATAAATGACTACTCATATTCTCTTTTAATTTTGTAGGTTTTTGAGATTTTTCGTTCAAAGTTTTTGCAAGTTATAGTATGGGGTTCGTTTTCAAAAAACTGAAAGAAATTTATGTTCCAGCTATTTCTATGTATAGTTAGTTTTTTTACAAACAACACATACTGGCTTTTATGTGTGTATGTTTTTGAGATTTTTCCTCCAAAGTTTTTCTCGATGCTGTTTTCTTGGTCTTGATTTTAGGTGTTTCTTTTACGATTTCTGATGGTTATAGTATGGCTTTGTTTTCAAAAACTCAAAAGAAATCCTTCAATTTCCAGGTTATCTCTTGACTTTGGAACTTTCAAAATATCAAGAACCTAGCGACCAACAATCGGCTGCTTTGAAAGATGATGTAGATTTATGAACTTCAGATTGATCTCCACAATTTCTTTGATCTTTCATTTGACCTCTTTCAACATGCTCACCATTGACAATCGGTACATTAAATTGCATCTCGATGAACTCCTAGAAGAAAATGATAATTTATTGGGGAAGGTGATTTTCTAGCTTATGACTTTATAAACTCGTGATGATTTGTTTTTTGTTTTGTTTTCGTGTGACAAGTCTCGTCTTACATAGTGGATCAGCATTTGTAATGTATATCAGTTACCATTTCACAGTCACCTCTTCTATTCGGTTGTTCATTGCAGGAAAAAGGTGTGAGGAGTCCGAGGCAAGAATGATGCAGCTCGAGCAACAGGTAAGCCTGCACTGTAGTCAAACTCCTCGATACAAAAGTTGAAATTTATGTTTCATTTGCTTAATAATACCAGTAATGAAGTGCCTTGCATTATGTTTCATCTTCAAACATATGTATGCTCATATCGCCTACATCTCTGAATTTCCGAGAATTTGAGCTGTGAGTTTATTGATATCTCTTGGTCTTGTTCTATATTGCATCTCTTGGAGGAGGCATATCTTTAGAAGCTCACCTTCTGAGCAGGTAAATTAATTTAAACTCTCTCACAAAAAATAATCTCTAAGTAACTTTTCATACTTTTGGTTGAAAGTCACTGAATGTTGCTATATCGATCGTCCTTGATTATATTTATCTACTGTATGTTTCGCAGTTAACAATGATCTTGAAGAAAGGGAGAAAGTCCTACAGGACATGAATGATATCTCGAAAAAGGCCTGAAAGCATGCTTGCTTTTAGTTGATAAAGGTCTCATGGAGCTGAATTCACTTAAGGTTATCTACGGATCTTGTGTCTACATTGGAAAACCAAAACTTAAACCTTGATTATTTTATTTGAACTCAAGTAGGATTGAGTTTTTGTAATTATTTTTGAAGGTAGAGGAGGTAGTACCATATTAATGGCCCAAAACGTCGCCCGAGTATAGCAAACTTGGCTATGCTTGTTCAATCATGTAGACTTTATTATACTAAAGTGGGATTAAGATCTCTCGCCCGATAGTCATTGAATTGTTTTATTTGCCATCTCATTCAACTTGTCTGAGTTTTTCATCTTGTGTATTATCAAATGTGTATCTATGGGTTTGTGTTTAATGTACGTCTTCTAGGTGCATTTACTAACATAACTTTGGAACACTCGTGCACTTCTCACTGTTTAATCCGTGGGTTTTTGTTTAATCGTAAAATTGTGTTGTTTTTTCATCTATAAGCCATGGAAAAACAAGATATGATGGTCAAATACACTGTTAACTGGCACCGCGCCTTGCGCGGTGCACATCGAACTAGTATATATATAGGTACTAATTATTTGACGAGTAAAGTGGATGAATTTTTAAATTTTTAGAATGAAATATGTTAATTGAAAGATAAGTTGACTGATCAACAATGAAGTATGATAGATGTTTATTAATAGTTAGAAAATTCTAAATACAATCAATAAGAAAATGAATTGAAACATGAAAGAAATGAAGAGGCATTGACATAAGGAAAATTTACAAAATCATTCCCACATTCATCTATTTTGAGTTTTGATCTTTTAATTAATCAAAAAATTGGTTTATGTCCAATAAGTTCAACTTTTTTTTTTTACTCTGGCTCCTTCCTTGCCGGAGTATTTATGTGGTTCTAGTAAATTCTAACCTGGCACCAATGTACCGAATGTAATATTATATTTTTAATGAAAAAGGATTAAAAGTAAAAGATCTTCACAATTTATTATACTAAAACCAAACTTTGATGACTTAATTAGACGCATAGTTTATTAAATGTAAAAACAAAAAACAAAAAACAACATAGTAAAAGATCTTTATAACTTATTATACTAATGGTTAATTTAAAAAAATGATTCCATAGAAAATGATTTTTTCAATACTAATCCCAAATTTTAGGATTAATCAAATACAGTCTAACAAAAATTGTTTTTAATAAAAAATAGTCACACATAACTGTTTTATAACAAATTTAGTCCCCACAAAAAGTAATGTTTAACAAAATTAGTTTTATAACAAAAACGGGACCATTTTTTGTAAATTTACCCTTATTACCAAAGTCTAAATTTTGCGTTACACGTGAAAATGTGGCTCCCACATTTTCATATGTTTGTTCAATATAAATGTAAGATTTAGGGTTGATCCAGTGTGATGAACTCTAACCCTTCCCTCCCCCATATGCCTGAAGCAACGTCTCGGGCATCGCAACAGCTCCTTCGTGCAACACTCAACGGTCGTTTAAACCCGCTCAGCCAGTATCTTTTTTATTGGCTTCAAAAATTATCCAGTAATGTATTATTAATTTGGAAATTCTAATAAAAAAATTTTGTGAATGCATTCTATTTCCTTTGATATCCTCATGTGCGGTAAACATTTATGGTGCCCAATTATTATTATTATTACACCAGTAAATGAATTGATTTAAGCTCTCGAACAGTTTGTTCATGCTATAATTCTATAAATTCTTAACCATTAGATTCCCAAATCATACTACAAATCTCCAATAAAGTACATGGCACTCTTCTCGAACCCACATGCTAGTTCGAACCCGCCATTCTGTAGGATCGAACCATCGGCATAGGGACCACGGGGAATGCACCCTCCCTTCAAAATATTCTGTTCTATGCATTTATTTTAATTTATATATATATATTACTTTGCCTTGGATATTTAAAATTTTTACACTTTTATTATTCTCAATAAAAATCCACAATTTTACCACCCACCAAAAGGCTAGAATCACAGTGACAGGAACCCCAAGGGAATTTGAATCTAAATCCTTAATGTTGGATCCAAAGGTCCAAAATAATATTAGGTATGATGTCATATGACATATTGACTTCATCGGGTAAAATCCCTCCCCGAACCGAACAAGTCATATACCGAACAGAATGATGTCGAACAGATTAACACTGAGCAGGGTTTTACCGAACAACTGCTAAACCCTCCTCGGTTTTCTAGTCAAAGACTAGCGGAAGACCCGGGGATAACCAACAAATCAATCGGTGTGGATAAACGTGCAGTAATGGGGCGCAGTTTTCTCGGACACGTTTGGCTCCAGTTAAGCCACGATCAGAGGACATCGTGTTCCGGATCTCCCGTGAACCAATCACTGGGAACAGCCCTATAAATACCCACGGATGGTCTCATTGGAAGGGGTTGAAATTTTCTAGGCAAAATGACTCCGAGGAGAGCATATTCACTTCTGTTCGGTCATTTTTATTATTTTTCTGGGATATTTTTATACGTCATTTGATGATTGTAAATTGTGTCCTAGGAGTCCTGTAATCAACAAAATGTGTGATAGTAAAATTTATACTGGACTAGGTCCCGTGGTTTTTCTCCCAAATTGAGGGTTTCCACGTAAAAATCTTGGTGTGTTCTTCTTTATTTTTCGTTAACACTTCATTCTACCTAATACCTAAAAATATCGGTTCACATCATTGGCGCCGTCTGTGGGAACAAATGAGTAAAGACGTTGAAGTAAGGATATTTCATTAAGAATCCAGGGAAAAATGGTTAGAAGCAAGGGACGAGGGCCAATTTCGGGGAGGGATAAACCAACTCCCCCCTCCCCCCCCCCCCCGCGTTCATGCCCAGAACCAGAAGGAGCAGGGGATGCTGGGTCATCTCAGAATGTTTCATGGGCATTACCTATCGGAGGAATACCCATGGAACATTTAACGGAGATGATTGCTAAAACCGCCGGAGAGGTTATGAGGCAGTTTATGACACCCCCCCTGTCAGGAAGAAACTAGGGAAGAAGAGGAAGACTCAGCCTCTATAAGGAAGTCGGAAGAGGAGGTTAGAGAGTCGAAAGATCTTCCCAATCACTTATATGATGAAATAGACAAGACTTTGCATCGCCAAATGGAAGATTTAAAGGAGGAGTTACAAAAAATGCGCAATAAAATGGAAGGGCTTATTTACTCAGCAAGGAGGAGCACCCCATTCGCTCCTCAAGTCATTGATGATCCTCTGCCTCTTAATTTTAGAACCTTAAATGTGGCGAATTATGATGGTAGCACAGATCCAGAGGAATATTTGTCTCGGTTTGAGAACGCTTCACTCCTTCATCAGCTGACAGATGGAGTGAAATGTAGAGTGTTCTTGACTACCCTTGCCGGCGCTGCTCAATCATGGTTCAATCAATTACCATCAGGAATAGTAGATTCCTTTCCTAAATTCAGCTCACTGTTCCTTCATCAATTCGCGAGTAGTAGGAGTTGCAAGAGAACAACCTTGAGTCTGTTTGGTCTCAGGCAAATGGAGAAAGAGTCCCTACGGGGTTTTTTGAAAAGATTCAATCAAGCATGCCTGGATATTCCACATGATACGTCCGAAATACTAGCCAGCGCTTTCACCCAAGGGCTGAGGGAGGGGGACATGTTCAGATCATTGGCAAAGAAGCCAACGTCGGATTATGACGAATTGCTGGGACGTGCCTCTAAATACGTTAATTTAGAGGAAGCACAAAGAATGAAACAGAAGAAAGAAGTAAAAAATGGTGGTGAATTCAGTAGAAAAGAGAGGCCAATGGAGCAGCCTAAGAGGAATTTTGATCAATACCTACCGATGAGATCTCATCGGGAGGTAGCCATCAATCAAATTATGCCGAAGCGAGGTCGGGGAGGACTTTACGGAAGAGGAATATTATGAGGAGGAAACACTCGAGGAGGGAACATTCAGGGAGGAAGAATGGGTATAAGGCAAGGAGGTGAAGATCTAAGGAGCAATGTCCCTTTTCCTCGGAATAATGCTAATCCAGGGAGAGGAGCACTTCAGCCAGTTCCTTGGGCAGTGCGGGGGGAAAGATTGGAGGGAGGAAATCAAGTCCCCGGAGAAAGGACCCTGAACAATGTTCCTAACCGAGGAACTATACATATGATCTCGGGAGGAATATCATGTGGAGATTCGAACCGAGCAAGAAAAAGATATGCTCGAAGTACTATCCATTGATCCAAATCATACACACAAAAGTCCTTCTATAGCTTTCGGGCCTGCAGACTTACAGGGGATTTATTTTCCCCACGAAGATGCATTGGTTATCTCTGCCACGGTAGCTAGAGCTGTCAGAACGGGCCAGCCCGACCCAAACGGGCTGGCCCGCCCAACCCGCGGCCCAAACGGGCCCAACCCGTTTGGGCCCGCCTCCAACCGGGTTGGGAAAACCCCAACCCAACCCGACCCGAAGCGGGCCGCGGGTTGGGGCGGGCTGGCCCGCCGAAATGTTTTTTTTTTATTTAATTTTTTTTAAATTGAATTTTTTAAATTTTTTTTTTTAAAGAAAGTTCAAAAAAAATGTTTCCAACTAAACTTGCCGAACCAGAAAATGATGCTAGAAGAATACTGAAACTTGTTTTAGGTTTTATCTAGATATTAACACTGCTACTAAAAGAACTTGATTAGTGAATCAGTATTTTACTCAATTTTGAAATACTTGTTGCAACTTTAAAACAAGACCAAGTGAAAAATATACAGTAGATCGAATGCTTCAATGTGATATTGAGTATTTATCTATGAATTGAGCATAAAAAAAGAAATAACATTTTTAAAAAAAAAAAAAAGTTAGGGCCAACCCGCGGGCCAGCCCGCCAAAACCCGCGGCCCGTTTGGCCAACCCATATAGGCCCGCCTGCTGGCGGGCCTTAAAAATGCTGGCCCAACCCGCCTATTTGGCGGGTTGGGTTGGGCTAGGCCCGCGGGCCTGGCCCATTTTGACAGTTCTAACGGTAGCCAACTATAATGTACAAAGAATCTTCGTGGATACAGGCAGCTCGGCAGATGTGCTCTTCCTTAATACTCTAAAACAGATGGAATTGGGAAGTATAGCCGTGCAGAAAGTAAATACTTCTTTACATGGGTTTACTGGGGAGGTCATAAGCCCGATAGGGCAGGTGTCCTTACCAGTTACCCTAGGCGAAGAATCAAAGATAAAAACGAAAATGATCACTTTCCTCATAGTGGATGCACCTTCCTCTTACAATATAATATTGGGTCGTCCGGCGTTAGCGGCTTTTGAAGCAATCGCTTACCACTTGAAGATAAAATTTCCAGTAGGAGATGAGGTGGGACAGGTAAGGGGGAGTCAGAGTTCATCGAGAAAATGTTATGTACAAGAACTAAAGCAAGAGAAGGGGAATGACAGAGAAGAAGGGGAACAAGGAAATAATAAGAGGAAACATAGACAGTTGGAGGCTGAGGAGCGGATAGTCCCCGAGGAGGAATTTCTTAGCATCGAGCTTGGTCATCCTGCTAAAACTACCCGCGTAGGATCCAAATTGGATCCGGAATTAAGGAAGAAAGTGATTGAATGTTTGATTCATAATGTGGATGTGTTTGCTTGGAGTACTTTTGATTTGAATGGAGTAAAACCCGAGATTGCTGAGCATCATCTCAATGTGGACCCGAGTGCTCGGGCAATTAAGCAAAAGAGAAGGCATTTCGGACCCGAGAAGGATGCCGTCATTGCTAAACAAGTAGAGGAGTTGCTGAATGCAGGTCATATACGGGAGATTAGTTTCCCTACATGGCTCTCAAATGTGGTTCTAGTACCTAAAGCAAGAGACAAGTGGAGGATGTGTGTAGATTTTCGGGACGTGAACAAAGCGTGTCCCAAAGATTGTTATCCATTGCCGATGATAGATCAATTAGTGGACTCTACTACGGGACACGAGTTGTTGTGTCTTATGGATGCTTATTAGGGATATCATCAAATCCCCTTAGCACAAGAAGATCGGTCCAAGGTTAGCTTTGTCACAACATGAGGAACTTTCTGCTATGTGGTAATACCCTTTGGGTTGAAAAATGCTGGGGCCACTTATCAGAGATTGATGGATAAGATGTTCAAAGATCAGATAGGGGGGAATGTGGAGGTTTATGTCGATGATGTCCTAATCAAAAGCAAGAAGGCCCAAAATCTGATCGAAGATATGGAGGAGGTCTTCGCCACTTTAAGAAGATTTGGCATGAAATTAAATCCCACCAAATGCACTTTCGGAATTCATAGTGGAAAATTCTTGGGGTACATGGTGACAGAGAGAGGCGTGGAAGCTAACCCTGAGAAGATCCGAGCAATCCAAGAAATGAACCTCCTCGGACATTGAACGAAGTACAAAGGTTAGCAGGGAGAATAGCGGCACTTAGTCGATTCATATCGCGATCGGCTGATAGGAGTTTGCCCTTCTTTAAAGCATTAAGGCGAGGATACGATTCGAGTGGGATGATCAGTGTCAGAAAGCTTTCGTTGACTTGAAAGAATATCTAGCTCAGTTACCATTAATGAATAAACCCGAGCACAATGAAACCCTCCTCGTCTACTTGTCGGTAACCGAGGAAGTTGTCAGCTCGGTGTTAATTCAAGAGAGGTTAGGGCATCAGCAACCGGTATACTATGTCAGCCGAGCTTTGCAAGGGGCCGAACAAAGATACCCTAAAATTGAAAAATTAGCCTTGGCTCTAGTGATCACTGCGGCTTCGGCCGTACTTCTTATCTCACCCTATCATGGTGGTGACGAGCACTCCCTTGGGAAGGCTCCTGTCAAAAGGAGAAATTTCAGGACGGATGGTGAAATGGCCACTGAATTGAGTGAGTTCGATATTTCTTATCAACCTCAAACTACCATCAAAGCTCAGGCCTTGTCATATTTCTTGGTAGAGGTGACTCATACTCCTGAAGAAAAAGATTGGAGCTTGTTTGTAGATGGATCATCTACTCAAATAGGAAGCGGTGCAGGAGTTATACTTATTAGTCCAGAAGGAGAGGAAATTGCCGTAGCTATCAAGTTCGGTTTTCATTCCTCAAACAATGAAGCCGAATTCGAAGCTCTCCTATCAGGTTTACGAGTAGCATTAGACGCCAGAGCTCGGAAAGTAAAAGTGTTCATGGATTCAATGATGGTTGTTCAGCAGGTAAATGAGGTATACAAGGTAAAAGAAGAAAAATTGAAAAAATATGTGGAGAATGCGCACACATTAATGGCTCAGTTCCAGGAGGTGGAATTGAAGCAAATACCACGAGAAGAGAATAACCGAGCCGATGCACTCGCAAAGTTGGCCAGTTCCATTCACGAGTGGAAGAACAGGAATGTACTGGTACAAGATCTTTTAGTCTTGCACATAGCTATCAACGGTATAATGAATTTGGAACCCTGTATTATATCCGATTGGCGAGAGCATATCATAAAATTCTTGAAAAACAAGGTGTTGTCATCTGATCCGAAAGAAGCTGCTCGGGTGAAGAGAATGGAGAGGCGTTTCGTGTTAGCAGAAGGCAAATTGTTCAAAAGGGGGTTTCCAACTCCCTTCTTGCAATGCACATCAATACAAGAAGGAGAACATTTGCTAAAGGAGATTCACGAAGGCTGTTGTGGAAATCATCTGGGAAGCAACATGTTATATCAGAAAGCTCTTCGAGCAGGATACTATTGGCCCATCATGAAAGAGAATGCCGAAGAAATTATTAAAAAGTGCAACAATTGCCAGAAGCATGCAAATTTATCTCATGTGCCCGCGGAGGTCTTAAATAGTAGTGTTATTTCTTGTCCCTTCGATCAGTGGGGGATGGACATCGTCGGACCTTTTCCTCTTGCCACGGGACAAAGGAAATTCCTTCTAGTAGCAGTTGAGTATTTCACAAAATGGGCGGAAGCCGAGCCTTTAGCAAAAATAACTGAAGAGGAAATCATTAGATTCCTATGGAGAAGCATAGTGTGTCGCTTCGGAATACCGAGGAGAATAATTTCCGATAATGGAAGGCATTTTCAGGGAAAGAAAGTGCATGAGTGGTGCGAGGATATGAGAATCAGGCAAATATTTGTAAGTAATCCATAAAGCATACAACGCAGCGGAATTTAAAAATTGGATTACTAGACACCGGATCTATACATAGGGATTCATATCGGATAAAGGTTTACAAAAGTCTCACCCTTGTAGCGTGTTTGAGCAGATTCCACGGAGCAGCACCACGTCCAACGTCTCCTTCGAGTCACTAGCAAAACTTGTCAAGTTTTGCCTCAACAGTATCCACACGATCAAATCGGGTGAAGGGATAGTTTAAAAACAAGTTGCTAGACAAGTTCTTAAACCGGAACAAGAAACACACTCGATTCTAAATCGAAAAGATGGCACGGAATCACCACCCTCCCTTCGGCTATCACGAAACCGAGAGAGAAAAGGAGTGAGGCGGCCGAGTCCTTCTTTGTGTGTAGGTTGGAATGAATAATGAAATTGTCTCCTACAATTAATTATACCAAGTAATTAAAGGGGCTTAATTAAGTTCAAGACTTTCTTAAAGTCTTATGGGCCCAAACCCATGATTTAATTAAAACCATTTAATCACTTAATTAAGACTCTTCTTAATTAATTAATTCATCCAATGAATTTAATTTCCCTTCTCGATTTAATCTTTTGTGCGAAACGATAGGATCTTGTAATGTTGGCAGTGACATAAAATCTCATTTTATGTCACAAGCAATGAGCGGTATCTAGCAACACATCAATGCTACCCAAATTACAAGAATGTCAATGACTCGACATAACCTAGGAACTTGTGATAATATTAACCATGTAACTTAATCTCTTTGTCCTTTGTGTTTAGATTGAACACGAGTCATAGAATAGTCATACTCGTATATTCAATCTTTGTTTCTTGATCCCCAAGTAGAACTAGAATAAACGAATAAGCTCGATATCTCATATCGACTCATTCGAGCATGGCCATGCATTTTAGTTCTCACTTGATCAAGGGCAAACACATCTCCTGTTATATAGGAGGGACAAATCCTATCTCGATCAGTCAACATCCCTCTACATAATTCGTAGTGTATCCAATAGTCGCCTTTATAGTTTACCCTGTTACGGGTAACGTTTGACAATATCAAGATACATAACTCCTTATGTTGGGATCTCTGATGATCACAAGTCGTAAGGATTACATACATTATTATCACTATGAGAATTGCATATGACGATCATATAACTATCCATGTTGCATTCTCATGGTGGGTCTGTCCAGTACATCGTTCTCTAACATACACCCATGTGTTGATTTGATATCTCATATCAATGAACAATTCATCAATCAACACATACTAGTCTCTACGTATTATCATTATCCCTATTCATGATAATACTTGACTATGGACAATGTGTAAGAATAATACAATATTATTCTAAGGACATTAACATATATATTAATTCACATTGCACAGTTAAACGAATAATATATAATAATGAATTGCCATTCATAAATCATAAACATCGTATGTCAAAACAATCATCTAATGACTTGTCTTAGGGCATATCCCAACAAATCTCCCACTTGCACTAAGACCACTCAGACATATACCTAATGCCTAGAGATCTAGTATGACGATCATGCTTCTGCTGTGACAGTGGCTTCGTCAATGGGTCAGATACGTTATCATCTGTTGGTACTTTGCATATTTTAACATCTCCCCTTTCAACGATTTCTCGAATGAAATGAAAGCGCCGAAGTATGTGCTTGGATCTTTGGTGAGATCTAGGTTCCTTAGCCAATGCGATCGCTCCATTGTTGTCACAATAGAGTTCTATCGGATCTTTAATGCTAGGCACCACTCCAAGTTCAGAAATGAACTTCCTAATCCAAACAGCTTCCTTTGTTGCATCCGAGGCAGCAATATACTCAGCTTCCTGTTGTAGAATCGGCTACTGTTTCTTGCTTTGAACTCTTCCAGCTCATAGCACCTCCATTTAGGCAATACACATATCCAGATTGCGATCGAAAATCATCTTTGTCGGTTTGGAAGCTTGCATCAGTGTAACCCATTACATTGAGCTCTTCCTCACCTCCATAAATCAAGAATGTATCCTTAGTCCTTCTCAAGTACTTCAGGATGTTCTTGACAGCAATCCAGTGACCTTCACCTGGATCAACTTGATATCTGCTCGTCATGCTCAAAGCATACGATACATCGGGACGAGTACATATCATGGCATACATGATAGATCCAATAGCTGACGCATATGGAATCTTACTCATGCGTTGTCTCTCATCTGGTGTTGAAGGACACTGTTCTTTCGAGAGATATATACCATGTGTCATAGGCACGAATCCTTTCTTTGATTCTTGCATGCTAAACCTTTTAAGCACTTTGTCTATGTATGTACTTTGACTTAGGCCGAGAAGTCTTCTTGATCTATCTCTATAGATCTTGATTCCTAATACATATGTGGCTTCTCCCAAGTCTTTCATCGAAAAGCAATTCCCTAGCCAAATCTTTACAGATTGTAAGGCAGGGATATCATTCTCAATGAGAAGTATGTCATCTACATACAACACTAGGAAAATGATTACGCTCCCACTGACCTTCTTGTAGACACAAGGTTCATCTACGTTTTTTGATAAAACCAAACTCTTTGATTGCATCATCAAAACGAAGATTCCAACTCTGAGATGCTTGCTTCAATCCATAAATGGATCGTTGTAGCTTGCATATCTTTCCAGCATCCTTTGGATCGACAAAACCCTCGGGTTGTGTCATGTACACATCCTCGAGCAGATTTCCATTAAGGAAAGCTGTTTTGACATCCATCTGCCAGATTTCATAATCATGAAATGCAGCTATTGCAAGTAAGATCCTTATGGATTTAACCATGGCCACTGGTGAAAAGGTTTCATCATAGTCAATACCATGAATTTGTTTGAATCCTTTTAGCAACAAGCCGACCTTTATAGGTTTGTACATTACCATCCATATCGGTCTTTTTCTTGAAAATCCATTTGCACCCTATGGGTCGTACCCCTTCAGGTGGATCAACCAAAGTCCATACTTGGTTTGCATACATGGATTCCATCTCAGATTTCATGGCCTCTTGTCATTTCTCAAAATCAGTGCCCATTATAGCTTGTTGATAAGATGACGGCTCATCCTCATCAATAAGTAGTAAGTCACCTTGTTGAGTCACAAGAAATCCATATCTCTAAGGCTCCCGGTGTTCTCTTACAGACCTACGCTGGGCTTGTGTCTCTTGAGCAGGTACTTCTTCCACAACAGCTTGCGGTGCCTGCTCTGTTTCCATCTCAATCTCAGGTTCAGTGTTTTCTTGTGGTTGAACTTCACTAAGTTCTATTTTCCTCCCACTGGTTTTTCTAGAAATAAATTCTCTTTCAAGAAATACACCAGTCCGAGCAACAACTACTTTGTTCTCGGTGGGATAATAGAAATAGTATCCTTTCGTTTCCTTAGGATACCCCACAAATAAACACTTATCAGATTTGGGTCCAAGTTTGTTAGTGGCGTGACGTCTAACGAAAGCCTCACAACCCCAAATCTTCATAAAAGACATACTAGGACGCTTCCCAGTCCATATCTCATATGGTGTCTTTTCCACTGATTTAGATGGAACACGGTTCAGTAAGAAAATCGCTGTTTCTAGAGCGTGTCCCCAAAACGATATCGGAAGATCTGCATGACTCATCATTGATCTAACCATGTCTAACAAGGTTCGATTTCTCCTCTCGGATACACCATTCCATTGTGGAGTATACGGAGGAGTGAGTTGTGGGACTATCCCACACTCCTTTAGATAGTCATGAAACTCTTGGCTTAAGTATTCACCTCCTCGATCTGATCGAAGGATTTTGATACTTTTGCCAAGTTGGTTTTGTACTTCATTCTTGAAATCTTTGAACTTTTCAAAGGTTTCATGCTTATGCTTCATTAGGTACACATACTCATATCTACTGAGGTCATCAGTAAATGTAACGAAGTATTGAAAACCACCTCTAGCTTGTGTACTTATTGGTCCACATACATCACTATGTATTAGTCCCAATAAAACATTTGTCCCTTTCAACATGTCCCTTGAAAGGGGCTTTTGTCATCTTGCCCATTAAACAAGATTCGCATGTTTCATATGATTCAAAATCAAATGAATCTGTTACTCCATCCTTATGAAGTTTAGATATGCGGTTCTCGTTTATGTGGCCCAAAGCGACAATGCCAGAGATAAGTCGGATTACAATCATTATTTTTAATCCTTTTAGTATTTATGTTATAGATAGGCATATCAAGATTTAATAAATAAAGACCATTCACCATTTGTGCACTAGCATAAAACATATCATTTAAATAAATAGAACAACAGTTGTCCTTTATCATAAATGAAAATCCACACTTGTCTAAACAAGAAATAGAAACAATGTTTTTGGTAATGGATGGCACAAAATAACAGTCTTTTAAAATCAACGATAAACCAGAAGGCAAAGATAAATAATAATCTCCTATAGCTAATGCAGCAACTCTTGCTCCATTTCTAACTCGGAGATCTACTTTCGCCTTTCGCCAACAATCTACTCTTTTTGAGGTCCTGCACATTTACACAAATGCGAGATCCACATCCAGTATCTAATACCCATGATGAAGAAGTAGATAAATTGACTTCTATAACAAAAATACCTGAAGTGGAAGTCACACTTCCTTTCTTTAGATCCTCCAGATATACTTTGCAGTTTCTTTTCCAATGGCCGGTCTCACCGCAATGGAAACAGTTCCCTTCCTTTGCTATCCCTCCCTTTGGCTTCAGGCATAAGACTTTGGCTTAGATTTAACAAAGACCTTCTTTGCTTTCTTATTGCCTTTAGCTTTGGCCTTTCATTTGCCCTTATTCACAATAAGAACATTTGTGGCCTTAGTCTTCTTTGTATTTGCTTCATATGTTCTCAACATACCAAGCAATTGTGGTAGAGTCTTTTCCATGTCAGTCATATTGTAATTTACTACAAATTGACTGAAGCTCTCAGGCAACGATTGCAAGATCACATCAGTGGCCAACTCTTGGTCCAATGGAAAACCCAGCTTCTCCAGATTCTCAATGTACCCAATCATCTTGATCACATGAGTTCCAACTAGGCTTCCCTCTACCATCCTGCACTGGAACACTCTCTTGTCTAGCTTGATGTTGGTACAATTGCTTTAAGTGTTCGATCATATCGAACTCCTCCATTTCCTCATGTTGCTTCTGAAGCTCAGAGTTCATGGTGGCAAGCATAAGGCAGCCAACATCAAGTGCGTCATTCTGATGCTTCTTGTAAGCATCCTTATCGGCTCTCGTAGCCGTCATGGGAGGTTCCTCAACAGGTAAGGGTTCCTCTAGGACATATTGTTTCTTTTCTTGCTTGAGGACTATCCTCAAGTTCCTATGCCAGTCTAGGAAATTTGTCCCATTTAATTTGTCCTTCTCAAGGACCGATCGCAGTGATAAAGTGCTTGTTACGTTGTTAGTTGCCATGGATATCTACAATATAAATATGCAAAATAAGTTTATGATTTAATCATTTAACATGGTCTTATATTAAATGATGCTCCCACTATTTTGTTAAAAAAAAATATCAACCCTCGAAACCTTTAGTGGGCCAAGATCCATATTTCGCCTAATCTTGAGTTAGCTTTGGCTAATCGCCCAAGACTCGGTTATTTAGGTAGACAACACTTTGTCAATTACATCACATGTAATTCTTGGATAGTTGGACGAACAACACTTTGTTCAATTCATCAAATGAATTATTATCCAACCCATGCCTCTAGGTTCCCAATCCTATTGAGATAACCTAGTTAAGTCGTACCCAATTTAAAGTATAACGGATATCACTTTTATCCTTTCGCGCCTTACTAAGATTGCCACGGTTCTTTGCTTTGGCAAACCCACACATGTACAATCGAAGTTTTTTGACGAGTACTTTTAATTTTGGAAGGCATCTAAAACTTAATATTTTAGAGGGATTTATTGATCTCATGATTAGTTTGATAGTTTAAAATATGTCCACTACATATAGGTGTATACATATCTACATATATGTGTAATACAATTATCAATCTAAAACATAAGATAAATCATGCATCAATATACATAATTAAACGTGACATGGTTATAGCCACTACTAACGATTTTCTCAAGCCAATGAGAAAATACTAAGAGTCAACCTAAGGTAACTTCACAAGCACCTTCCTTTGGCTCCAATTTGTGAATGGCCTCCTCATCCCGACACGATGCTCCATCTTCATTGATCACCATCAACAATTAAACTATACTATTTACAAGATATAGAATTCCTCGATTCACATTCGAGGGGAACATATGGGAGGGATAACATTTAGAATAAAATAAAGAAGGCACGACACGCAGGTCGTATTATAAATTACAAACATTCACAAATCCTATCTAATAGGTCAAAGGGCTATAACCATGCACCATGCTCAAACAACACATAAAGCATGCTTTAACATTTAATTAATTAAATTCTAAACATTTTAAATTTAATCTAATTAAAACTGTAAAATAGAATTTTAAAAAATTATCGTACGCTCGGGACATCACATGCCACGAACTTAATGCGACTTAAAAGGAATCAAGATGGTTTTCGAAAAACCCTAGCAAAAAGGCGACGACGGCCGAGCCCATGCACGGCTGCTAGGGTTCGAAACCCTAGCCGTCATGAGCTAGCCGTCACGAGCCAATGGGTTCTAAACCCTAGCAAATTTCGACACTTCCATGCACAATTATTAGCCACAACGGCTAAACCATCTCGAGCCAAGGGTTCGAAAACCCTAGCCCTCATGTGGCTAGCCGTGTGTCATTTGTGATGGTGATGGCCGAACCCACGTGATATATGGTTCGATTTTAGCCTTCTTGTATCATATACAATAATTCGCCAATTTATATCAAATATAATTTCAGGACAATTTCACAAATTCAATTTAATTCATATCATATATGAATTATACAGTTTTAAAGCAATGCAATACAAATCTAACTATGATTAAACTATTTAACCACATAAATCCGATATGAGCCTTGTACACGGCTCTGATACCACTGTAAGTAATCCATAAAGCATACAACGCAGCGGAATTTAAAAATTGGATTACTAGACACCAGATCTATACATAGGGATTCATATCGGATAAAGGTTTACAAAAGTCTCACCCTTGTAGCGTGTTTGAGCAGATTCCACGGAGCAGCACCACGTCCAACGTCTCCTTCGAGTCACTAGCAAAACTTGTCAAGTTTTGCCTCAACGGTATCCACACGATCAAATCGGGTGAAGGGATAGTTTAAGAACAAGTTGCTAGATAAGTTCTTAAACCGGAACAAGAAACATACTCGATTCTAAATCGAAAAGATGGCACGAAATCACCACCCTCCCTTCGGCTATCACGAAACCGAGAGAGAAAAGGAGTGAGGCGGCCGAGTCCTTCTTTGTGTGTAGGTTGGAATGAATAATCAAATTGTCTCCTACAATTAATTATACCAAGTAATTAAAGGGGCTTAATTAAGTTCAAGACTTTCTTAAAGTCTTATGGGCCCAAACCCATGATTTAATTAAAACCTTTTAATCACTTAATTAAGACTCTTCTTAATTAATTAATTCATCCAATGAATTTAATTTCCCTTCTTGATTTAATCTTTTGTGCTACCCGATAGGATCTTGTAATGTTGGCAGTGACATAAAATCTCATTTTATGTCGCAAGCAATGAGCGGTATCTAGCAACACATCAATGCTACCCAAATTACAAGAATGTCAATGACTCGACATAACCTAGGAACTTGTGATAATATTAACCATGTAACTTAATCCATTTGTCCTTTGTGTTTAGATTGAACACGAGTCATGGAATAGTCATACTCGTATATTCAATCTTTGTTTCTTGATCCCCAAGTAGAACTAGAATAAACGAATAAGCTCGATATCTCATATCGACTCATTCGAGCATGTCCATGTATTTTAGTTCTCACTTGATCAAGGGCCAAACACATCTCTTGTTATATAGGAGGGACAAATCCTATCTCGATCAGTCAACATCCCTCTACATAATTCGTAGTGTATCCAATAGTCGCCTTTATAGTTTACCCTGTTACGGGTAACGTTTGATAATATCAAGATACATAACTCCTTATGTTGGGATCTCTGATGATCACAAGTCGTAAGGAATTACATACATTATTATCACTATGAGAATTGCATATGACGATCATATAACTATCCATGTTGCATTCTCATGGTGGGTCTGTCCAGTACATCGTTCTCTAACATGTACCCATGTGTTGATTTGATATCTCATATCAATGAACAATTCATCAATCAACACATACTAGTCTCTACGTATTATCATTATCCCTATTCATGATAATACTTGACTAGGGACAATGTTTAAGAATAATACAATATTATTCTAAGGACATTAACATATATATTAATTCACATTGCACAGTTAAACGAATAATATATAATAATGAATTGCCATTCATAAATCATAAACATTGTATGTCAAAACAATCATCTAATGACTTGTCTTAGGGCATATCCCAACAATATTCACGTCAGTGGCCTACCCGCAATCAAATGAGCAAGTCGAAGTTATTAATCGTATTCTATTACATGGGATTAAGACAAAGCTGGAAGGTGCCCGAGGAGAATGGGTAAACGAACTACCTGGTGTCCTGTGGGCCTACCGAACAACTCCTCGGGTATCTATAGGGGAAACTCCGTATAGCCTAGTATATGGTTCGGAGGCCCTCATTCCAGCGGAAATTGGGGTCGAGTCTCTCCGAGTACAATGTTATGATCCAGAGCAAAACGAGGGTATAAGGAAGCAGGAGTTAGATGAGATTGATCATCTAAGAGAACGAGCTGTAGCAAGAACAAAGCTATATAAAGTAAGGATCACCAATGCCTATAACCGAAGGGTTCGCCCAAGAACATTTCAAGTTGGGGATTTGGTATTGCGAAGAACAAATCCTGCTAGTGAGGTGAAAAAACTAGAACCCAAATGGGAAGGCCCTTATAGAATCAAGGAAGTGATCGGAAGAGGATCTTACAGACTGGAAGATCGTGAAGGCCGGGAGTTGGTAAGACCTTGGAACATTCATAACTTGAAGAAGTATTTTGTGTAATCTTTCCTTGTTATTTTTATTATGAATTTAGTAGCAATAAAATGAAATTATTTGATTCATTGAGCTTGTTCGAAATTTTATTTGTTTACTCGTGGGATCGGGATGTTTGGTCCACGTTTAAACTTAAAATTGCCTAAGTGTTTGTGCTCGGGGTTGCGAGCTTGTTCGGAATTTTATTTGTTTACTCGTGGGATCGGGATGTTTGGTCCACGTTTAAACTTAAAATTGCCTAAGTTGTTGTGCTTCGGGGTTGCGAGCTTGTTCGGAATTTTATTTGTTTACTCGTGGGATCGGGATGTTTTGTCCACGTTTAAACTTAAATTGCCTAAGTGGTTGTGCTCGGGGTTGCGAGCTTGTTCGGAATTTTATTTGTTTACTCATGGGATCAGGATGTTTGGTCCACGTTTAAAATTGCCTAAGTGGTTGTGCTTGGGTTTGCAAGCTTGTTCGGAATTTTATTTGTTTACTCGTGGGATCGGGATGTTTGGTCCACGTTTAAAATTGCCTAAGTGGTTGTGCTCGGGGTTGCGAGCTTGTTCGGAATTTTATTTGTTTACTCGTGGGATCGGGATGTTTGGTCCACGTTTAAACTTAAAATTGCCTAAGTGTTTGTGCTCGGTGTTGCGAGCTTGTTCAGAATTTTATTTGTTTACTCGTGGGATCGGGATGTTTGGTCCACGTTTAAACTTAAAATTGCCTAAGTGGTTGTGTTCGGGGATTGCGAGCTTGTTCGGAATTTTATTTGTTTACTCGTGGGATCGGGATGTTTGGTCCACATTTAAACTTAAAATTGCCTAAGTTTTTGTGCTCGGGGTTGCGAGCTTGTTCGGAATTTTATTTGTTTACTCGTGGGATCGGGATGTTTGGTCCACGTTTAAACTTAAAATTACCTAAGTGGTTGTGCTCGGGGTTGCGAGCTTGTTCGGAATTTTATTTGTTTACTCGTGGGATCGGGATGTTTGTTCCACGTTTAAACATAAAATTACCTAAGTGGTTGTGCTCGGGGCTGCGAGCTTGTTCGGAATTTTATTTGTTACTCGTGGGATCGGGATGTTTGGTCCACGTTTAAACTTAAAATTGCCTAAGTGGTTGTGCTCGGGGTTGCGAGCTTGTTCGGAATTTTATTTGTTTACTTCGTGGGATCGGGATGTTTGGTCCACGTTTAAACTTAAAATTGTCCTAAGTGGTTGTGCACGGGGTTGCAAGCTTGTTCGGAATTTTATTTGTTTACTCGTGGGATCGGGATGTTTGGTCCACGTTTAAAATTGCCTAAGTGGTTGTGCTCGGGGTTGCGAGCCTTGTTCGGAATTTTATTTGTTTACTCGTGGGATCGGGATGTTTGGTCCACGTTTAAACTTAAATTGCCTAAGTGGTTGTGCTCGGGGTTGCAAGCTTGTTCGGAATTTTATTTGTTTACTCGTGGGATCGGGATGTTTGGTCCACGTTTAAACTTAAAATTGCCTAAGTGGTTGTGCTCGGGGTTGCGAGCTTGTTCGTAATTTTATTTGTTTACTCGTGGGATCGGGATGTTTGGTCCACGTTTAAACTTAAAATTACCTAAGTGTTTGTGCTCGGTGTTGCGAGCTCGTTCGGAATTTTATTTGTTTATTCGTGGGATCGGGATATTTGGGCTACATTTAAACTTAAAACATCGTTGCAGCCAAGTGAATAAATTAATTCATGATTGAAAAGTAATACAAGAAAAGTAAAAAACCCTATTCTATGGGTAAAATATCTCTTCAGGGAGACTTTCTAAGGCAGCCCCCACATCGAGGAAATCTTTGAAGCTCCTTCGGGAGGGTAGCCTTGAGCTTCAAATTGGCTGACACATGCTTCAAATCCATGGTCAAAAAACTTAGAAGCACGGTCCGCCACCAGTTTGCCAAACTCTGGAGACTTCAAAAACTCAGCCTTCTTGGTGAGCCAGAATTCTTCCATACGAGCAGCAGTGGAAGATTTCTCTTGAGCAAGTTGCTCAGAGACAGATTGATATTGCTCGGTCATGGATTTATACTGCTCCGATAAAGTACAGTTAGCACTTTCCAGATCGGCAAATTTTGTCTGCTCTTCTGCAAGGGCCTTCTCCGCTTTATCCCGAACTGACACCAGTGCCAAGTGCCGCTCCTCCAGAAGGCTCACCGACTTCTTCAGGTCCTCACCCATACTTTCCAGCTGCCTGATGCACTTCTGGTTATGGCCATCGGCTGATCGTATTGAATGAAAACGGGTGAGAAGTTCACCCGCCATCATGTGGGCCTGCATCAGAGCATATAAAAATAAAAATGATGAATGAAGGTATAAAAAGATACAGGCGGGGAAGATTAATTTGTAAAAGTATCTACCCTGAGTAAAGGAGGAGGAGAAGTCGTTCACCAGGTTGCTGAAGGCCAATCCCCGAGATATTTACGATCGGCTGAGTTGGGGGTGTAGCACAAAATGGATTGGGAGGCTTTGGGGTCGGGTTTTTTCAGTAATGGGACACTTGGAGAATACGTCCAATAAGGGATGTGGTCTCTCGAGGTAGGCCGAGAAACACCAAGTGCAGGTTGGGAAGAGGCTCGAGGTTCGGAAGGGGATGATAGAAGAATAAGTTTTCTTAAGGGGAGGGGCTTTGGGGGAAGAACTTGGACCCTCGAGAGTAGCCCTCTTTCGGCGTTGAAGAGCTTGAGTCCCCTCTGGAGAAGCCTTCTCCTCAGCGGGAGTCACAATCTCGACGGAAGGGGAAGAAGCCGGAGCAGTAACAGCCGTAGAAGTTTGGCCCTTCTGGCGCTTTTCCTTTAACTTCTCGGCCATCCTAGCCTTCATCATCTTCGTTTCTGAAAAGAGCAGAGAAATATTAGTCCGAACGTAACAGTCGAAAGTAAAACGAATGAGACTGCTTGAAAAGCACTCACCGAGGGCATTTTCAAGGATGCACCCTTCGGGCTCAGCTGGAACAAGTATAGCAGTCCGTCGTCAATCAGCTCCATCAAATTAAAACACTGATCGCCAAGTGCACGACGAACCGACAAATACGGTTCCTCCTCAAGGTGACCCTTGATTGACTTGCCCCTCGGGAGATTTTCCCTTCCACTCCATAGGGCAATCCCAAGGTTGGAGCGGACGAGCAAAAAAGTAGGAGTTTTTCCAGTTTTTATGGACGAGGGGTATTTTTTTAGGAAGCCAACCCCTGTCCGAGAAGAAAAGTAAAAGAGCCCGATCTCTTTCTTGTTTAATTGAAAAAAATAATGGAAAAGTTCTGGAGTGGGGGTAAAACCCTAGAAAAGAAAGAACTATGAAAAAGCCCGCTAATAACCGATAACTATTAGGAAATAATTGGCTAAGAGAAACAGAGAAGTATGAGGCTACTTCAATAAAGAAAGGAGGGATAGGAAAATGGAGGCCTCCTCGGAGTTGGTCTATGTAAAAAAGGAAAATACCCCTTAGGGGGTAAGTGGGGACGAGATCCGGAAGGGGGAGCAATAATAGAAGTCCCCTCGGAAATCCCCCATTTAGTTCGAATATTACTTAGATGCTGAGTCAATTTGACCTCAGACTCAAAGATCTCGAACCAGGGAACACGGGCTTTCATTAAATCTCGCTCTGTAGCAAGTCTCTGCTCTTGTATACGAGCAGCTGACGCGGCAGAAGAGCTTAGAGTTTTGTCGCTATCAAAAGAAGAGGAAGATGGTTGAGGAGAGGGGCTAAGAGAGTCTCCCTCATTGAACATATCTATCGCCTGTAAAGAAGAGTCGGCTGAGGAAGAAATCATACTTGGTGATTGAAAAATGAAGATTACTGAGGAAAGTTGTTCGATCGTCTGATGCTAGCTCGGAAGCAAAATGCAGCAAAGTAAGATAGATGAAGAAAAATGATGGGTATTTATAGATGGGACCATATGAACAGTCATTTAATCTTCACCGTCCAAAAATGATGTAATGAACGGTCATAAAGGTGCATCGGGAAACGAAACGTCACGCGGCATTTGAAATTTTTAAGCGGGAAAAAAGGACGGCAGGAAATCCTGAGCAGGTTAAGGTTAGGATTTTACCCGAAGACAATAAAACAAGACTTCAAAAGTCTCGTCTTGCTTTACTTTAGGGGGGTGAGGTGATGTCATATGACATATTGTCTTCCTCGGGTAAAACCCCCGAACCGAACAAGTCATATACCGAATAGAATGATGCCGAACAGATTAGCACCGAGCAGGGTTTTACCGAACAGCTGCTAAACCCTCCTCGGTTTTCTTGTCAAAGACTAGCGGAAGACCCGGGGATAACCAACAAATCAACCGGCGTGGATAAACGTGCAGTAATGGGGCGCGGATTTCTCGGACACGTTTGGCTCCAGTTAAGCCACGATCAGAGGACATCGTGTTCCGGATCTCCCGCGAACCAATCACTGGGAACAGCCCTATAAACACCCACGGATGGTCTCATTGGAAGGGGTTGAAATTTTCTAGGCAAAAAGACTCCGATGAGAGCATATTCACTTCTGTTCGGTCATTTTTATTATTTTTCTGGGATTTTTTATACGTCATTTGACGATTGTAAATTGTGTCATAGGAGTCCTGTAATCAACAAAAAGTGTGATAGTAAAATTTATACTGGACTAGGTCCCGTGGTTTTTCTCCCAATTTGAGGGTTTCCACGTAAAAATCTTGGTGTGTTCTTCTTTATTTTTCGTTAACACTTCATTCTACCTAATACCTAAAAATATCGGTTCACATCAAGGCATATTGTGACAGAAAAAAGCTCGAGAATTGAGCATGAAGATGAAAGCAAACATACCTATAAAATGGAAATGATGATATGAACCAAATATGGATTGTATCTATGGGTCAATTCAATATGATTAGTCTAAAATAATTGATATGTTAGTTTATTTATTTATTATTTAAAAAGACATAATATTTTAATATTGAGTTGATTTATAAGTGAGATTCAAACTGGGTATATACAATCATTTCTCAATAAAATAATGTCCTGATAGATGCTCGTATGGTATCCAATGTCCCAAAATTTGATATATGGGACATAGCCACGTGAAGTTTTTCTATTGATTTTTTTTAACATTTTAATGTAACTTTGGCATTTGTGCATTAATTATATGTGGTAAGAAGCTAATGTCGTTTTCACTCAGATAATAATTAGATTTTATACGCATGTGCAATAACTAAAAGAAAAGTAGACAAATACACTGAATTCTTGCACAAGTTTATAATTGGAAAGTAAGATGAACTTTAAATTGCATATCCTTTGTTTTGTTCTATTCAAAGGTACTTGTAATGTTGAAATCAAGATAAAAGAATGAAGTAATCTATGTTATTTCTTATTTAAATTGAGATGATTAGTGCATAACTAAATCTTGTGATATGTATATTTATGACGAGAGAATCCGTAGCCGCTACCTCTGTAGTGCATACTGGATAAACGTCGGGGTTGATGCAGCCTGTAAACCATGTCAACCAGGTAAATAGTATTGTGCAAGCCTAATGCGAACGAGAAAGTGTTGGTAAATGGAATCGAACAATGGTCTTACTGTCCCGAGTTCACTATACTCTGTCAACTCGGACATTTATTGGGGCAATATAAAAAAATATTATTATAACTATATAAAAATGCATTAAACAATTTTTAAAATTTATTAACCAATAATTGGTCACCGACAGAGAAATAAGCGGAAAGTTGCTTGGTAAATAAATATTACGCCGCTTGTTCCAGTGGCGATGACAAGCGAAAGCTTCTATAGTGAAAAAAACCCTCAATAATGGAGGAAGATCGGAAGCCTACAAATTCGTGATGTTCCCATGGCTGGCTTTTGGCCATATCATTCCATTTGTACAGCTCTCCGAAGCCATGGCTCAAAAGGGTCACAAAATCTCCTTCATTTCTACCCTAAGAAACATCGATCGCCTGCCAAAACTCCATGCAAATCTAGCATCTTCCATAACTTTCGTCAAAATCCCATTACCAGAAGTTGAAGGACTCCCTGAAAACGCAGAGGCCACCATGGATATCGGAGGCGGTGAGGTCGATAATCTGAAAAGAGCTTACGACTTGATGGAGCCTGCCGTGGCTCAGTTTCTGAAAAACTACCGTGCAGATGCTATTTTGTATGATTTTTCTGCTCATTGGCTGCCTCCAATTGCGATCGATCTTGGTATTTTGCGCGTGGTTTTTTGGGTTTTCCAAGCTTGGTTCTTGGCTTGGTTGGGGAAACCCGAGGATTTGATCAATGGACTTGAGGGAAGAAGGCCGGAAGATTTCACTGTTGCTCCAGAATGATTTACACTTCAAACCAAAGGGTCGTGGAAGTACCACGAAGCTAAAGGATTTGTTAGACTGGGCACAGACAGTGGTTCCGGCTTTACTGATGCGTATCGGACTGGTGCTGCGACGTTGAAATCTGATGCAATAATTATGAGACACTGCTACGAGTTTGACACCCAATGGTTCAATCTGCTGCAGAATCTTTATCCACAAGAAGTGATCCCAATCGGATTCTTGCCATCCCCTCATGTTCAAGAAACCGAACAAGACGATTCAGAAATGTGGATATCGGTCAAAAAATGGCTTGATACACAAGCCAAAGGCTCTGTTCTGTACATTGCATTTGGAACAGAAGTTGCTCCAAATCAAGATGAACTTCATGAGCTAGCTCACGGGCTCGAACTGTTAGCATATGTGCCTTGCAAGTCAAATGTTGGTCTATTGGGCTTTATACACCCAAAGCCCATTAGTTACTCAATGACCCTATAAATAAGTCATTCTAGTTTCTGAGAAAATATCTCATAGAAACGCCGACGCCAAACTAGCACCGGTGTTGGCTTGTAGATCTGGTCAGGTTGATTGGACTCGAGGACCACCAACCTCAGATTGATTTCGTTGTTATCGGTAATTCTCTTTTCGTGCATTTATTTTGATATTTGCATGCTAATACATGAATCAGGCGCGATCATCCGTATCCGGGTCAGATCTGTTTATTGTATTATTTTCGCTGCGTTTGGATCTGACGCCGGGGTACGGAAACCCAACAGTGGTATCAGAGCCAGGTTGCGCTTTGATTTATGTATTGTGATAATTAATTTTATTAGATCGTTTCCAATCGTTTAATCATGTTTGATATTTCACAAATTTTGGAATCTTGAAAAACATAGAAATTGAATAAAAAGAAGTTTTAATTCTGACCCAAAATCGACCCTGCCGATCGTTTCCGGTGGTCGCCTCCATGGAGGGCCGACTGTGAGCGGCGGCATAATTGACGGAGAAGCGTTCTCCACCATGGTACGTATAATAACAACAGTGATAACTTAAATCCCACATATCTTTAGCATGTACTGAATGTTCATTGAATTTGATTCATATGAACATATGTGGAGCACTAAATGTTAGTGCAAGATGATGTTGAGTTATCTTAAAGATAATGTGATTCTCTCTGAGTAACTCTCTAAAGTTACATATTTGTTGAACATAATTCATACCAATACAGTGACGAAAACCCCATATACGATATGGACTGAAAAATAATCCAAATATAGATTTGAGATTTTCTGCTTATGTGAAGCAGCCAGTGGGAGATGAGTTGGATAGTTGATCCATCTTATGTTATTTTATGTAAATTTATATTATCAATTGGAGGCAAAATGTTTGTTTCGCAAGTGCAATCTTTCTAGAGAAAATGTTTCTATTAGAAAGGATGACAAAAATAATATAACTTGAAAGGGTTCAAGAAGCACAAACCACTAGAAAAGTGAAAACGGTGAAATTAATTGAGTCAATCATAACATTTGATTCACACACCAAGGAGATTTGAAAATGTTTCAAGAACTCCTGATAAATTGCATTTACTCCTAGAAAGTAGTCAAAATGATTTTGACCATGGATGTGATCCTAGGACATACAAGGAGACGATGTTGGATATCGTTTTGGGATATTGGCGAGATGCTATGAAATTTGAAATAGACTCCATGTACTCTAATAAGGTATGGACCTTAGTAGATCCTCTTTGGGAATTGTTCTCATTGACTGCAAATGGATCTACAAGTGAAAGCTTGGATTGGATGGGAAGGTAGTGACCTTCAAAGCTTGACTGCTTGGAAACATTTATTCTCATAGGCAAAGAGTTGTCTGTGAGAAAATTTTCATCGGTTATGATGCTAAAGTCTATTCGAATTTTATTAGTTATATCTTCATATTATGACTATGAGATATAACAGATGGATGTGAAGACTTTTATACAAGGCAGCCAGAGGGCTTCACAACCATTGGGAGTGAGCAAAATGTTTGCAAACTTCAGAGGTCCATTTATGGGCCTAAGAAGGCATCCCGAAGTTTGAACTCTGTTTTGATAACATTATCAAGTGTTTGGTTTTGTTAAAAATCAGGAAGTGAAATGTGTGTGCAAAAGGGTTAGTGGGAGCACGGTTATATTTGTGAAGCTTTAAGTCGATGATATCCTACTCATTGTGAATGGTATTGGATTAATCAATTAAAGCATGGTTATCTACTAATTTCTCCACTAAAGATTTGAGAGAAGCATCTCATATGCTTGGCATAAAGATCTATAGGGATAGATCTATGAGGATGCTTGAGCTCTCTCAATCTACGTACATAAACATTGTGCTAAAGAGTTTGGCATGGAATAGTCGAAAACATGTAACCTCCCAATTTGTCATAGTGTTCATCTCTCGAGGTCAATGTGCATTAGATTGATGAGGAGAGAGAAAAGATGACATTGGTAACTTATGTTTCGATTTTTTAATAGCATAATGTATGATATGTTATGTACTTGGCCTGATGTATGTTCTTAAATAATGAGCAGACATCAGACAGATCCCGGTGAAGGTCACTGGAAAACTATGAAAATAATCCTCAAGTACTTATGAAGAACTTAGGATATGTTCATGTTTTTTGGATCTGTAAGTGGGGAAATAAAAGTTGAAGGCTAAGATGATGCTGGTTTTTCAGTTGGATGTAGATGATACCATATCGATGTTCGGATTTGTATTTAAGCTTAATGATGATGTTGTATCTTGGAAACGTTCCAAGCAAGACACCACATCGGATTCCACCACTGAAGCTGAATACATTGCAGCATACGATGCAGCAAAGAGGCAGTTTGGATATGAAATTTCATCCAAGAGTTGGGTGTAATATCTAGTGCAGTTGACACAGTCTCAGTGTACTGTGACAACATTTGAGCTATTATGAATAGCCAAGATCTCACCAGGATCCAAACATATATTGAGAAAATACTATCTAATGAGAGAGATGGTAGACGCGACATTATTATAGAGGGAATCGCTTCAACAAAAAAATATAGTGAATCCACTGACAAAACCTTTACAATGATTGGTGTCTGTTAGACATCTTGGGAAGATGATCTTAAGACACATGAGTAGTTGGCTTTGGGAAAGTGAAAGATATTGTTGTCATATATGATTAAGTAAATCAGTAGTTGATTGATTGTACTTATAATCTTATTATGACAAATCTTTGTTTGAATATTAATATATATGGCACTTCTTCATCTGTTTACCCATGCATCTTGATGTATTGATGAAGTCCTTGAGATTGCGATAGTCCATAGAATGTGGTTACGCATATGATGGTTACCATGAAATACATTCTCGATTGCGATTTCTAAATGTTCCTGGTCGATGAGCCTTCGAGAATGGGATATCGATATATGCTCGTTAGAGACTGGTATTCATGATGTGTCTAATGTAGTGCGCCGCGTTTCATCGGCATTGGCTTGGAGAAGTCAGCACACATGAATAGGTGCTCATTAGGAATGAGTTCACTGAACGGCCCTACTCGGAATTCTATAAGTGGTTACCACTTGTCGAGTATAGAATTTCTAGTCATAGTTGTGCACCATTACTCCTCATGACTCATTGAGGTCTTGACAGATAGCTGTGTACTTTGATTTAATGACTGATCACATGTGGGTCATAAAGTCATTATTTTGGGTATTCAGTGATGCTGTCAGATGCCTATGATTGTCGTTGGGGATTCACCACTGGTCTTGATGAACCAGGATGTTCTATGTGTTTTTCTATATATGATTCGAGGAATCTCTGGCCAGAGTGGATAGTGCTTGTGAAAAATGGGTTTTTCATATACGCACACAAGGAATCATATAACGTGAAACAAATACATAGTTACTGAAATCACAAGGCCTCAACCAACCAATGCCCTAGATTCAATCGGGACATATGAGTGAAAGGAATGTACTGCACGCTAACTATGGCTGACAGGTTCTCGTAAGTTGCTAGTCATTGTATCTAGGTCTTTGTGAAGCGCAGATGCTAGGCGCTACCCACGATCGATAGGTTGTTGCTGGAATTATATTTCGACAATTGTCTATTAAGGGAGTTTAATTGACAATGGAGCATTCATGGTCAGCCCAAAGAAGTTGTTTGACTTCTAAAATCACAAAGGTTGTGATCCTACTGCTATGATACACTTGAGCCTCGCTGGGTCACAATCAACCGGCCGGGATCTATAGATGAGAATTGAGACTTAAATATTAAGTGCTCAAGATTGTGATATTCAAGATATGAGTTTAATTTTTGAAAGCACATCACTTTAGTGGAGTTTCTATGTTTGGAAAGGTTCCATCTATAGAAAGTTCTAAAATTAAAAAGTATGATATATTTATCTCATAATTATGTACGTCAATTGTACATCAAGTTATTCAATTGGATTGACCTACTTGGATTATGAGTTTAGTGCTCATGTGTTGGCTTTTGGGCAAGTCTGAGATTGTTAGCATATGTGCCCTACAAGCCAAATGTTGGCCTATTGGGCTTTATGCACCCAAAGCCCATTAGTTACTCAATGACCCTATAAATAAGTCATTCTAGTTTCTGAGAAAATAAGAGACTCCATTCATTCAACAATACACTATCTCATAGAAACGCCGACGCCAAACTAGCACTGGTGTTGGCTTGTAGATCTGGTCAGGTTGATTGGACTCGAGGACCACCGACATCAGATTGATTTCGCTGTTATCGGTAATTCTCTTTTCGTGCATTTATTTGATATTTGCATGGTAATATATGAATCAGGCGCGATAGTCCGTCCCCAGGTCAGATCTGTTTATTGTATTTCCGCTGCGTTTGGATCTGGCGACGGGGTACGAAAACCCAACACGAACAATCTCAGGTTCCTTTTCTTTGGGCTTTTCGAAATCCGGCATTAACAAAAAGGAAGAAGCTCAAACTGCCCCAGGGATTCGTAGAGAGAGTAAAGGGACAAGGGGTTATTTGGAAAGATTGGGCACCACAGTTGAAGATGCTCAAGCATGATTCAATTGGTGCATTCTTGACTCACTGTGGAACCACTTCGATGTCAGAGGCGCTCATGTTTGGTTTACCCCTAGTTATGCTGCCAATGGTTGCGGATCTATGGTTGAATGCTAGAATTTTAGAGGAAAAACATATGGGTTTTGTAATACCAAGAGATGATGAAGATGGATCGTTCACGAGAGATTCGGTTGCGTGTAAGAATGGTGATGGTTAAAGATGGTGGGCAAAAATTTAGAAATAAAGCTAAAGAAGCAAGTGCAGTTTTTGGTGAAAGACAGATACATCATGGATACGTAGACAAATTCATGGAGTATCTCCCAAGGAAAAGTTGAAATACTTTGTTGCATATGTTGTATTATCTTTACAAAATAAATTGTTTCACATTATAAAATTGGGTGCACGATTTTTGAGGCCAAATTAATTAAATGAAATAGAAATGAAATATTTTTTGAAAAATAAGGTAATTAAGGTAGGAGTTACGGAAATAAGGAGAAACGTGTTTGAGAAAAGCGTTTTTAAAAAAACGTGCTTTCAATACACGATTCTTCAAAAAAAAAATTTTAATTATATAAAGAAACGTGGCTTTGGTCCACGTTTTTTACAACATTTTTTTTAAAAAAAGCAAACAAGAAACGTGATTTTAAATCACGTTTCTTTATATTTATAAAAATATATTTATTTAAATATTTATTTTATTTGATTTATAAAAATGATTTTTTTTATAAATATTTTTAGAATTTACGACAAGTTTAAAAATTAAAAATCGTTTGAGTGTGTGGACAAAATTTATAAATAATAGAGACATAGTGGATAATAGTTTTAAATGATTAGATTATTTGAAACAATAGATAAAATCTAAATATTTATTTATATTTCAGTCATTCAAATACAATATTATTTATTGAAACTCTAAATATTTTCTCCGGTCCCACAACCACGTCTATGTATCTGTCATTGTGGTCTTCTAGATGGCTCAGCTTCCGCAACATTATTTGTTTGTGTTTCGTCAGTGTGTAATCCTGGCGATGGACTCACCAATATCATGATAGTGTGGAGTCAAGTCAGAGAATGCAACAGGCGAGACATCAAAATTTGGACGTAATTGTGAAGAACCAGATACTCCAAGCATTAGATCAATATATGATAACCATATGGTAGGGTTGGAACCGGTATATACGGAGTATATGGGGATGGCTCTTCCTGGTGGGCAGTTTGGGGCACGTAGTAGTCAGAAGATGCTTCATCATAGTGGAATGATGGACGATACGATGTGGATGCACCACCTGCATCAAATGTGCCAGTTGTAAAAGGAGGGATGTCATCGTGAGCATCTACTGAAGTATCAGAGCTAATTGATTGTCTTCTCCTCCGGTTCGCCCCCTACCGATAGCTGGCTGTCGTGCAGGCACACCATATCTATTTTGTTGAGCCATAGCAAGTTCATGCACTTCGCCTGCAATAGCTATGTTGTGATCTAATACACGCCTGACCCCCGGTGATATCTCTTCTTCCTCACTCAAACTTGAGCAACTAAGTCTGAGTTGCTCCATATGTGCATTCTCCAAAAAAAAAATATGGTTAATATCTACCATAATTCAGAAGACAAAGAAAAGGATAAGTAAGAATGAATGACATATATACATACCACTTGCAACCATGCAGCACCATCTCCTGCACGGTATCCTATCTCAATATTATTGGCGGGTGGAGATATAATATGACGGGTAATTTGACCGTACCACGCCATGTAATCCTCACTAACAGCGTAGGAGCCTGAGGCCTGAGGGGCATTCACGATATGATATCGTCTGGCTGTCCACATATCTAAGTACTCACTATGTTGCCATGCCCAACTTGTGCCATAACGACCTCGGCGATCGACTTTATGAAAGTTATCTGGTTGTCAGCTATTGATGGTGGGACCGTTTGGAACATACCAAACTGTCACAAAACTCTTTCTGGACAATGCATCAACAATGGAATAATTTATTATTGGACATTGTGCACGCCAATCATCGTCCGACTCCACGTCATTCGGAGTCCAAATAAACTGTAATACAAAAAAAGGAAACAATACGTAATATTTAACTTTCACCAAACATAATTAAATACTTGCAACCTTTAAATTACTTGGTCCCAAAACATCCCATCTAGTATGTCACGAAATACACGCAATGCATGTCGGACAGTGTGTCTGAAGCTAAAAAATTGAGCCCACCTAAATAATTTGGATATGATAATGTTAGCACATTAAATAAAAATAATAAACACAAATAACATGTATTATCATACCATGCACCATATGGAGGGGTAGGGAGTATTTGCTCGTCATTGACTATAACTGGGCCTTGTTGAACTCGAGTACCATGAGTTGTAGGATGGATACTCTTTATCCTCGTATATGGCCAAATCTGAAATTTTAATATAACATAATTTGAGTTTATATAAAATTTTATTCAAATTGACGAGGCTAATCGATTTTATTACCTGTAGCATTTGCATTGCACCGCCGATATTCGTTCTTTTCTGCTTGGAGGCATTGCATAACTCACGATACAAGAATGCGAGTATTGCGCTACCCCAACTGAAGTTACTGAACTCTTGAAATATCTCGTAGTTGACGGATGTATAACATCGACACGTAGTTCCCCGATGCATCTGGACGTAACACACCACCTAGTAACATGAGTACACATGACCTCGTGTACTGATGCACCTGCTCCTCAGTGCTGTCATTCATTATTGGGTTAGCAGATAGATGACCCTGGATTGCAGTCAAGGACACATGTGAAGTCTTGAACTTATCACGCGGAGGGAAAAAACCAAGCCATCGGGCACAATATTCCTGCCATTCTGATACGTGCATATGAGTATCATCCCCACAAATGGCATCGCCCGCAATCGGTAGATCCCATATTACAGAAATGTCCTGCAATATGATAGTCACCTCCCCAACACGAAAGTGAAATGTGTGTGTCTCGGGTCGCCATCTCTCAACCAGTGATGTTATCAGATGGCTGTCAATAAGGAAGTGTCCATATCTATATTACTCCATAGAATCCCATTTCATTTAAGGTGTGTAGTACACGTATGTGAAGTGGTCTCTCTTTACACATATCCCAAAAACGTGCATCTACACGCCGCACTACCAAAGTGGTGTCCACATCACCATTAAACACATCCTCAGAACGGTGCACAGACTATTTATTGAGCACACTGGTGTCAAGTGGCTCATACGTACGCAATACATACATCCTATAAATATATTACAACTAAGAAAATCAACAAATCAAAGCAAAATTCATAAATGTGTAATTGAAATTATTCGCCTAAATACATATTTACAAAAATTAATGACACATATTGATTAGCATTGTCGGTGCGAACTCTGTCCTTGGTCTTGAGCTCTACGTGTCTGCTGTCTTGCACGAGCTTGAGGCCAATCCATTTCATTTTGCATGCGCGATGTACGAGTTCTTCCACATCGTGTTTTCTCTCGTAGTGAAGGGTTGTGTGATAACATGAATAAGGGGGTCCTCCAATATTCTTCTGAGAACAACTGGTTCAAATCTCCCTTGGATATGCAGCAGCATAATATTGCAAGCTATAGTACTCACTCACTGAGTTCAAACTTTAAGCGAATATTTTTGGTTATTGATATCTATCTGTTCATACAGTTTTGCCCAACAACTCAGACATTGTAATATTTCGAGGCATTCACATGTATCTTATTGGAGGTCGATCGTAACTATCAGTCATCCCATCATGTGATATACGACCACCATAGTACAATAAAACATCAATTTGACGTTGAACCGACATATTATCTACGAAAATATAACATCAGCTCATTAATGATAAATGGAAAATGACATAAATAATACTTATAATATATTTTATTTACATAGATTTAAAAATTATATTTTATTTACATATATTTATATTTTTTAGTAATTTTTCGTTTTAAATATTATGTTTAAATACAAGTTTAAAAATTAAAGTTTAAGGCATTAAGTATACCATGACACTGCGCAGCAAATCACGTTTTTCGAATACAAGAGAAGCGGACGGTCTTCGCGTTTTTTTTCGAAATTCTACAAGAAACGCGGACATCATCCGCGTTTTTCGAACTAAACTTCCGGCAGTACAAGAGACGCGGATACCAGCCGCGTTTTATAAACATATTTTTCGAAAAACTTCAGTACAAGAGACGCGGATATCAGCCGTGTTTTTGAACTAAACTTTTTCCGTCAGTACAAGAGACGTGGACAGTATTCACGTTTTATAAGCATATTTATCGAAATTACTTCATTACAAGAGACGAAGATACCCTTCGCATTTTTCGAATTAAACTCCCGGCAGTTCAAGAGACGCGGGACAGTCTTCGCGTTTTTTAAACAAATTTTTCGAAATTAACTAATCTTCAGTACAAGAGACGCGGACCATCCGCTTTTCTTCAATAATTAATGAGAATCGCGAGTTTCGAGCATAAAACTTTTTACCAATAAATATTTTCTTAATTTTTCGATACAACCATAATTTTTTTTTTTTACAATTGTTCTAATTTAAAATACAATTAATATATAACAAATACAACATATCTAAAATTTATCATTCTAAAATTTCAGGAAAACATACCTCAAAATCAAGATTTGTTTTTGGAAACTCAAAACCAAGGCATTCAAACCTACAAAAATTACACAATATAGGTAATTTGCATGCATACATACAACAAATAATTAGAAAATTTACTCTATAAAATTTGTTAAACACTTACCTTCAATCGCAAGAGGATTTCTCTACTTTCATATTCTTCGTTTCCTACTGCTTTTAAAGACAAAAAAAAAAAAATTTAACAATTTTTTTAAAAAAAGAAATAAATAAATCCCGTGACTCTCAGCTATAAAGCTGAGAGTCACAGGTTGTACTTTTTTCGGTTTTCTCTACCAAGAAACGTGGAGCACGTTCGCGATTCTATTTTAAATTTTTTTAAAAGAATCGTGTTGTTGCTCCGCGTTTCTTTGTCATATTTTTTAAAAAATCACGCTTTGAATTCGCGTTTCTTTAAAATAATTTAAATAAAAATCGTGTTCTTGATTCACGATTTTGTTTATTAATTTTTTAAAGAATCGCGATTCACGTTACTTCCTTAAAAAATCTATAACAACATTAATTTTTAAATAATTTTTTATTTTGATATTATTTTATTAAATTTGCCCGATTTTTTAGCATAATGCTGCACAATTTTTTAAATTGGGTTCACAATTTTTATCTAGGTGGTGCATTTGATTTTTGTAATTGTGTGGTGGGCGGGGGCGGGGCGGGGGCGGGGTGGGGGATGGCTGGGTGCATGATTTTTTGTAATGGTGGTGTACGACTTTTAACAACTTTTTAACATGTTGAAGCACAATTATTTAACATGGTGGTGCACGATTTTTGACATTGGATGTACTAGCATTGATTTTGATGCACGATTTCGGCCTGTGAACATTTTTTGGCAAAACAAATTTCAGAATTTTGCGATGCACGTGCTACAGTATTTTTTGTGCACGTGCTATAGTGATTTCGTGCTACAGTGACCGCGCGAGGGTTATTAATGCCATTTCAACAGGAAATAGACTTAAATGAATTGTTGTTTTTTTGGTAGACTATATTGAATTCTTATCCACCAAATGGTATCGGCCCTGTAAGTGCCCCTTATTTTACACAGTCTAACTGGGCATAACCAAATTTTTACGGCAAATTTAATAAAATAATACCAAATAAAAAATTATTTAAAAACTAATGATGTTATAAAATTTTTAAGGAAGTAACGTGAATCGCGAATAGAAGTCGCGATACTTTAAAAAATTAATAAACAAAATCGTGAACGGAGATCACGATTGTTTTTTAAATTATTTTAAAGAAACGCGAAATCAACCCGCGATTCTTTAGAAAGGATTAAAAAGAAACGCGAAGCTACATCGCAATTGTTTAAAAAAAATTAAAAAAGAATCGTGGATGCACTTCGCGTTTCTTGGTAACTGAAAACCGAAAGAAAAAGTACAACCCGTGACTCTCAGCTATAAAGCTGAGAGTCACGGGAATTTTTATTTTATTAAAAAAAATTCGAAAAATTTGCTTAAAAAACGCGAAGACTGTTCGCGTCTCTTGTACTGCCGAAAGTAATTTAGTTCGAAAAACGCGATGTGCGTTCGCGTGTCTTGGTAATTTGCTTAAAAATTTGTCCTAAAACTTTTATTTAAAATTTTATTTAAATATAATATTTTAAACGAAAAATTACTAAAAATATATAAATCTATGTAAATAAAATATTATTTATAAATCTATGTAAATGAGCTGATGTTATATTTTCGTAGACAATATGTCAGTTCAACGTCAAACTAATATTTTATTGTACTATGGTGGTCGCATATCACATGATGGGATGACCGTTAGTTACGATCGACCTCCAATAAGATACATGTTAATGCCTTGAAATATTACAATGTCTGAGTTGTTGGCAAAACTGTATGAATAGATAGATATCAATAACCAAAATTATTTGCTTAAAGTTTGGACCAAGCATACTGTAGGATCGAAGCGCTTACCGCTTTATCAATAACTATAGTTAAGGGTAATGGCACAACATCAATCTTTTCAACCATACACTGGCACAAGCGCCACATGTTCGACCGATCACAAAGCAAAGGCAATTGTTGAACCCCAACAATCCCTCCCCCAATAATTGCACTCTCTGCAACTCATGGGAATCGAACACGCGACCTTGACTCTGATACCAATTGTAGGATCGAGCGCTTACCGCTTTACCAATAACTATAGTTAAGGGTAATGGCACAATATCAATCTTTTCAACCATACACTGGCACAAGCGCCACATGTTCGACCGATCACAAAGCAGAGGCAATTGTTGAACCCCAACACATACATTCAATAATACTTCTGGGCGAGTCGAGCATTTATTAGAAATCGCAAAAGACAATGATATTTGGTTTTTCTTTGACCCCAAAGTTGGGAATGTTGGTGTTAATTTGTATATCGAGGCTGAAGAAATACACCACAGTAATGTGCCTGACATCCAATATACTCAAGAGTTGGGCACATATATGTCAATGCTTACTGATCATGAACTTGGATATACCGACAGTCACACAGGGTCTTGCAACTATGAGAGTTGAAAATAACTATGCTAGCAGTTCCAGGTAATGTGGGCCATAACATGTATAGAACTGAAGGGGCATATGATGAATCAAGTGACGAGGGCATAAATGAGTACGCCAATGCCGATTATTTTGGTCCTGAAAACCATGTCGATTCCGAACCAGATGAGGCAGGGCTTAATGTTCATGATGATAGCGACGAAGATGTAGCAATTGATGTTATATTAGAAACATTTTCCTGTCCTTCCATTCTTCTCGACAACATTTTCAGATGTTCCTGTTGACTCTGTTGATATTCCGACTGGTTCCTGGGGAAATTTCTATGACCATGTCAAAGGGAAAATTGGAATTGGGTATGTTACTTTAAGAGTAAATCTCATTTGCAGTCAGGCATTGAAGGACTTCTCCATACGAGTTGCTAGACGTGAGTACCATGTTATTGAGAGCACGACAAAAATATGGAAAGTAGTTTGTAGACACAATTCTACGGTTATGCCATGCGGGTGGATGGTCGGAGGGATATATAAAGAGAAAATGAATGTTTTCAAAATTTCAAAATACGGTGGAGACCATACATGCCTGATGAATGAATTGTCGGTTGACCATCGTAACTTGAGTAGGAATGTAATTGCCAGTCTATTGGTGGGGTTCGGAAGGATCCTACGTATGAGATAAAATTCGTACAACAGACGGTTAAAGATAAATATGGCTTCGAAATCTCATATCATAAGGCATGGCATGGTTTGAAAGCTGCCCGGGAGCAAGTGTACAGAACATGGGAGTGCTCAGTCACACAATTGCCGAAGTATATGTCTGCCCTTAAACAACACAACGAGGGCACCGTTACTGAGTGTGACCATATTGACACTGACATACCTAATCAAAAGATCATTAAATATGTTTCTTGGGCATTCCGACCGTGCATAGAAGGTTTCCGTCATTGTCGAAAAGTGATAAGTGTTGACGGTACACATTTGTATACAAAGTATAAGCACAAATTGTTAATTGCAGACGGAATTGATGGCAATCAATAGGTTCTGCCTTTGGCTTTCGCGCTTGTAGATGAAGAGTCATTGTCGTCTTGGAGATAGTTTCTTCATATGATCTCTAGACACATTCTTAGTGGTTTGGATGGCATATGCCTTATTTCTGATAGACACCAAGGTATTCTCTAAGCAGTTCAATGTGAGCCTCAATTTAAGCCCCCCAATGACTTTCATCGTTTTTGTCTAAGACGTGTATGCTCTAATTTCAACAAACAATTTAAAAATGTAATGTTGAAAGATATGTTCTGGAAAGCGGGTACAACTCATCAAACTAGGAAGTTGAACTGATACATCGAACAAATCAAAAGCATCAACGAGGGAGCATTCAATTACCTTAGTGGAATTGACCAAACACAATGGACGTTGGCACACGATGGAGGATGGCGTTGCGGAATTACTGACTACCAACTTGTCTGAGGCGTATAATGGAGTTTTGAAAGGTGTCCGTCATCTTCCAATTACAACCATTGTACAATTGACTTTTGGTCAAACTGTTCAATATTTCATGGAGCGTCGAGTCAAGTGCCAAGACATGATACACAATAATCAAGGGTGGACAACATTTGCATTTCAAAAGTTCACTCGTTGGCAACACGAATCATTGCAACACCTTGTCCAGAAGTACGATAATACAGAACCAACTGCTTCAGTGATAACTGTCGTCCGAGCTAGAGTGGGGAACAATACACATGTTGTGAACTAAGAGCAAGGATATGTTCATGTGGGAAATGGACACAGGTCGGGATTTCATGTTCGCATGCTATACAACATTCTGACATTTTGGTGTTAATGCATCGAACTCAGTGAGTGAGTACTATAGCTTGCAACATTATGCTGCTACATACCAAGGGAGATTTGAACCGTTGTTCTCAGAAGAATATTGGAGGACCCCTTATTCAAGTTATCTCACAACCCTTCACTAAGAGAGCATACACGACGTGGAAGAACTCGTACATCGCGCATGCAAAATGAAATGGATTGGCCTCAAGCTCGTGCAAGACAATAGGCACATAGAGCTCAAGACCAAGGACAAAGTTCACACCGACAATGCTAATCAATGTGTCATTATTTTTTGTAAATATGTATTTAGGCGAATACTTTCAATTGCACATTTATGCATTTTTCTTTGATTTGTTGATTTTCGTAGTTTGAGTATATGTATAGGATTGATGTATTGCGTACGTATGGGACACTTGACACCAGTGTGCTCAATTAACAGTCTGTGCACCGTTATGAGGATGTGTTTAATGGTGATGTTGACGTCACTTTGGTAGTGAGGCGTGTAGATGCACGTTTTTGGGATATGTGTAAAGAGAGACCACTTCACATACGTGTACCACACACCTTAAATGAAATGGGATTCTATGGAGTATATGGATGTGGACACTTCCTTATTGACAGCCATCTGATAACATCACTGGTTGAGAGATGGCGACCCAAGACACACACATTTCACTTTCGTGTTGGGGAGGTGACCATCAAATTGCAGGACATTTATGTAATATGGGATCTACCGATTGCAGGGTGATGCCATTTGTGGGGATGACACTCATATGCGCGTATCAGAATGGCAGGAATATTGCGCCAGATGGCTTGGTTTTTTCCCTCCACGTGATAAGTTCAATACTTCACATGTGTCATTGACTGCAATATAGGGTCATCTATCTGCGAATCCAATAACAAATGACAGCAATGAGGAGCAGATGCATCAGTACACGAGGTCATGTGTACTAATGTTACTAGGTGGTGTGTTATGTCCAGATGCATCGGGGAACTACGTGTCGATGTTATACATCCGTCATCTACGAGATATTTCAAGTGTTTCGTAACTTCAGTTGGGATAGTGCAGTACTCGCATTCCTGTATCGTGAGTTATGCAATGCCTCCAAGTAGAAAAGAACGAATATCGGTGGTGCAATGCAAATTCTGCAGGTAATAAAATCTATTAGACTCGTCAATTTGAATAAAATTTTATATAAACTCAAATTATGTTATATTAAAATTTCAGATTTGGGCATATACGAGGATAAAGAGTATCCGTCCTACAACTCATGGCACTCGAGTTCAACAAGGCCCAGTTATAGTCAACGACGAGCAAATACTCCCTGCCCCTCCATAGGTGCACGGTATGATAATACATGTTACTTATGTTTATTATTTTTAATTTAATGTACTAACATTATCATATCCAAATTATTTAGGTGGACTCAATTTTTTAGCTTCAGACACACTGTCCGACATGCTTTGCGTGTATTTCGTGACATACTAGATATGATGTTTTGGGACCAGGTAATTTAAAGGTTGCAAGTATTTAATTATGCATGGTGAAAATTAAATATTACGTATTTTTTCCTAATATCTTAAGTAATTATATGATGTTTTTGGTATTACAGTTTATTTGGATTCCGTATGACGTGGAGTCGGACGATGATTGACGGGTACAATGTCCAATGATAAATTATTCCATTGTTGAAATGCATCGTCCAGAAAGAGTTTTGCGACATTTGGTATGTCCAAACTGGTCCCACTATTAATAGCTGACAACCAGATGAACTTGCATAAAGTCGATCGTCGAGGTCGTTATGGCACAAGTTGGGCATGGAAACATAGTGAGTGCTTAGATATGTAGACAGCCTGACGATATCATATCGTGAATGCCCCTCAGGCCTCAGGCTCCTATGCTGTTATTGACGATTACATGGCGTGGTACTGTCAAATTACCTGTCATATTATATCTCCACCCGCCAATAATATTGAGATAGAATACCAGTGCAGGAGATGCTGCTGCATGGTTGCAAGTGGTATGTATATATGTCATTCATTCTTACTTATCCTTTTCTTTGTCTTCTGAATTATGGTAGATATTAACCATATTTTTTTTTTTGGAGGATGCACATATGGAGCAACTCAGACTTAGTTGCTCAAGTTTGAGTGAGGATGAAGAGATCTCACCGGGGGTTAGGCGTGTATTAGATCACAACATAGCTATTGCAGGCGAAGTGCATGAACTTGATATGGCTCAACAAAATAGATATGGTGTGCGTGCACGACAGCCAACTATCAGTAGGGGCGACCCGGAGGAGAAGACGATCAATTAGCTCTGATACTCCAGTAGATGCCGATGACATCCCTCCTTTTACAACTGGCACATATGATGCAGGTGGTGCATTCACATCGCATCGTCCATCATTCCACTATGATGAAGCATCTTCTGACTACTACGTGCCCCAAACTGCCCACCAGGAAGAGCCATCCCCATATACTCCATATATACCGGTTCCAACCCAACCATATGGTGGATTATCATATATTGATCTAATGCTTGGAGTATCTAGGTTCTTCACAATTACGTCCACATTTTGATGTCTCGCCTGTTGCATTCTCTTACTTGACTCCACACTATCATGATATCGGTGAGTCCAGCGCCAGGATTACACACGATGAAACACAAACAAATAATGTTGGGGAAGCTGAGCCATCTAGAAGACCACAATGACAGATACATAGACGTGGTTGTGGGACCGGAGGAAATATTTAGAGTTTCAATAAATAATATTGTATTTGTAGGATTGAAATATAAATAAATTATTAGATTTATCTATTGTTTCAAATAATCTAATCATTTAAAAACTATTATCAACTATTTCTCTATGGTTTATAAATTTTGTCCACACATTTAAACTATTTTTAATTTTTAAAATTGTTGTAAATTCTATAAAATATTTATGAAAAATAACTCATTTTTTATAAATCAAATAAAATAAATATTTAAATAAATAAATATTTATAAATATAATAAAGAAACATGATTTAGAATCACGTTTTTGTTGGCTTTTTTTTAAAAAAAAAGTTTTGTAAAAAACGTGATACATGTCACGTTTCTTTATTTAATTAAAAAAAATTATTGAAGAATCGTGAATTGGTGTCACGTTTTTTTAAAAAAAAAACGCTAATCTAAACCCACCGTTTCACTTTATTTCCGTAACACCTATCTTAAGTACCTTATTTTTCAAAAAATAATTCATTTTTATTTTATTTAATTAATTTAGCCAACTTTTTACAATTAAATTGTCAAAATGAAAATTATACTTTTTGCAATATTTTATTAGTTTTAAAATCTTTGTACGACAAAATAAAATAAAAAGTGTAATTTCATTGCGTGATAAAGGGCATGACCGTGAGATAGTTTTAAAGTTAATCTTGGTTAAACCTTCAATTTGATTTGTGACATTTTTTTAATATTTTTTTTGCAAAATAATTTTCAAATATATATTAAAAATAAATTTCAAACAAAGATAAAAATTTGAAAAGCTTATATTTCAAAATTAGAGTCAAATAAACGTCATTTGTTTAAATAATAACGATGAACTATTGAATTGCATTTAACTTTATTGGGTAATAATCTTGACACAACATACATAGTATTCAAAGTGGTGAGACCCCATAAGCATAAACACAAGGGCAAAATAGTCAAGCCAAATTCCGGAAACTAAACATATTTTTTTACTATCTCCAGGAGACATTGACAAAGTTCTTGAGGCGTGGATAGCATTGCCATGTGGTCTGCGTTCTCAATTTCTTTTACTTCATCCACTCCAATGTTTTCAATTTGCCAGCGCTGGTAATTTACAGGAATGGCCTTGTCCTGAGTGCACACAACGTAAACCCTCTTCACAGATCCAAAGCCTTCAATTGAGAATGGGCTCTTCTTTGACAAATCTTCAAGAAATAGAGAGCTTGGCCTCAGCAACATATTTGCTAACGCCACATCCTGCCAAACAGGGAGTCAATTGATCAGAATTTTATTTAAATTTAAGGTTGTCGATTCGAATCGACACGGGTTTGGGTTAAATCGAGTTATTTTTATTATATTCATCATTTTTGAGTAAAAAGTAAAATAATAAATATGTGATAAAAGGAGAGATCCAGCATCGAATGTTCGTACAGCAGTATCCACAACCCATTTACGAGCTTCGTAGCAAGAAATGATATATTCTATTAAAGAGAGCCCTTCGCGTAAATTGCTTTGAATGGGTAAATCAATCATTTGTCCTTGAGGATCCGACATAAATCCTCTCATACCTACTAATTGATGTACCTGAGATGCATTTCCTCTAGCTATTTTTATTATATTCATCATTTTTGAGTAAAAAGTAAATTAATAAATATGTGATAAAAGGATGAAAACTTATGGAAAAAAAAATTTGTGGGGGGGGGAGGTGGGGATTTTTATTTATTTTTAAATAAGGGTAAAGAAAATTTTAAGTCTTTTTTACATTAATTTTTTTTTGAGTGGCCTTGACTCGACGGTAAAGTTATTTTAATGTGACCTAGGAGGTTACAAGTTTATGTCGAGGAAAACATCATCTTATGATACAAGAAAATGATATCTACATTAGACCCAAATTGATCCGACCTCTTCCCAAACTCCTCACATAACCGGAGTTCCATTGGTTACAAATGCCGACTGATGATGGTGATGACGATGATGATATCGAAAAAGAGCCGAGTCCGACACATAAGATGTTAGCCAAAAATAGGAAAGGAGAGAACCTGTGGGGAACATAACTGATAGAGCTTGAAGCTGACAAATTTGGGGCCGAACAACATTGATGTTAGAGGATGTTCTGTGCCACTACCAATGGTTGACATCTCTGTGTCCAACCATTCTTCGTCTGGAGTTCGTTCTAAATACTTCATTTTTTAATAAAAAAATATATTAAAAAAATCTAACAATACTGATAATAAATAAGATTAAATTTAAGAATATTGAACTGAATTTTAAGTCATCCTTTGGTTCGTGGGATTATAAAATTGTACCCGTAGATGGCTTACCAAACTTGTTTACAAAAAGATTATCGATGTTGTGAGTTATAAGATAATGTATATATGGAAAAAAATACATTTATATCCCATGTAGAAAAGATTTATTACAACTATTGACATCTAATTTGAACAATCACGGATGAACACGTGTAGAATAGATGTATTATAGATAATAGATATAGAAAAAATTACAACTATCTCTCTTATTATTTGACATAAAAAATAGTAGAAAGGGAGGTAGAAGTTGTTTATACTATAAATGTGAAATTCGTTATTGTTCAAACTAGACGAGGTCTGTATGTAATACTTGACTTTATTTTAATAATTTTTTTTATGAACTTTAATGATTACTACATCTACAATTCATATTTATACCTTTACCGAAAATCCACACATATTATAAATATTCGAAATTTTGAATAAAAGATAAATGGATAATATATTGAATCAAAATATTCAAGATACATTTGAGAATTTCAATTATATTACAACTTTTCCATAGATTAAAAATGAAAATTTCCTGTATTTTCTATGGAAAATTTTTATATACAAAAATCTAAATCACAGGTCAATAACATTATTTAACAAATTGATCAAAAATTTTTATTTAAAAAAAGTATATCAACCGACAACATAATATTTCCGACGCCAACTGATATAATTTCCACCATTAAAAAGTTAAAACAAGGAACACATGCTGACAATGACATGCACAATAACAACTTGGGCTATTCTTAGGTCGTCGGCCATTGTTTATTTTCCAAAGGGTAAATTTAACGATTGACATGGTGAAAATACATAAAATTTCCCGTGTTACAAAATGAACAATATTCAGAATTTTAAAGTGGATATTTTTTTTAAGGTATAATTTTAAAATAAATTTTGGATAATATTCTAAAATCTTCTTTTAATGAATGTATGCTTATTGGCCAATTGAAATTATTTTCTTCAAATTTTGGATATATTAAATAGACAATAATTACAAATGTAAAAAAATATGCATTCCGAAAACCATATAACACGTTTTCACAATAATAAATCTATTTATGTACAATAAAATAAGCTATATATAAACCAAATACACCTTAAAAATTATTCACTTTATAATTCTTAATATTGTTCATTTTAGCTTTAAAAGAAGAAATCATTACATAAGAGGAGAAAATGATGTAGAAGGAGAATTTGGAGGACATATTAGACAATTTCTCCATAAAAATAAGTCAAAATAGGACTAAAAGTAAGAATTTTGTACATCTACCATTTTGTACATCTTTAAAAAAAATAAGTTGTTCGTGCAGAGTTTAAGAAAATATAATGTTTTTTTTGTGGCTATTTTGTAACACATGGGAGTTTGGTACATGATTTTCAAAAAACGAGAGGTGAGTTCTTTGGCGTATTTTTTTAACACGGAGAATTTGTGCAAGTTTAAGAAAATATAAGGATTTTTTTGCTTAGTTTTTAATAGAGTGAGGTCGTGCTTAAACCTTGTAACCACAGGGTCAATCTGGAATTTACCCTTTTTAATGCTTTTTAAAGACAAACTCAAATACAAAACATACATAGTAGTTAGAAAATTTTACCTGGTCCAGAACATAGGATGGCCCATGTTTAGCGTCAGGCATGAAGGCCGTCAAGAAAACAGCCACACCAATCTTCTCAGGATACTTGTCCATAGCAAGGGCTATGTTCATTCCACCAAGGCTATGTCCGACTAAAACCACCTTCTCATTTTTCGGAATAGAACCGATGACTTCTAACAACGGTTTGGTGTAGTCCGCAAGTGTTCGAATGTCGGTCAGGCTTCTTGGATCGATGCCGGAGGCCGACAAGTCCAGGGCCGTGACATGGTGGCCGACGGCCTCGAGTAGGGGCTTGAGTTTGTACCAACACCAAGCACCGTGGCATGCGCCGTGGACTAGAACAATATGTGCCTTTTGCTTTGTGACTTCCATTAGTTTGAGTTTAGCTTGTGTGACTGTGGAATATGCGATGATGCATGTCTTTATACAGAGGGGCTAGACAGAAGAAAATAGACATAAAAGACTTTGACTTGTAGTTAGGTCGTTCTAGCACTATTTGTTGTACAATAGCAATTATTAAGAATTTAACGACAATGGATTGAGTAGACTATATGAGCCAGGAATAAATAGGATCGCGTATATGCGTCAGTCTTCTCCAAGAGCTTCTTTCAGTCAGAATATCCTCGTTGATCCCTTTGGATTCCAAATCTTTGTGTATCATCTTGCTATCGTGAAAGGGACGAAATCTACGGACTCCGTCGAAGCACATGTACATTGTTGGACTACGTCGTAGTGACCAAACCATCGTAAACTGCGTTCTTCCAGCTTATCTTCTATACAAGTCAAATATACTTCAACTCGAATGTATTCGTCCTTATTTTATATATTCTGGTTTTATCGCACATCTACCGAGCGTACACATCTCTATCATATTGAAGTTAATATAAAAATAAATTATTTAGAACTCGAATCTGATTTGAAAATTAATTTTGATTTGGGTTCTCAGGTTAGTTCAAACCAAATAATCAAAGTTTATTAAGTAAAAACCTTGGGATTATGAAGACAGAATAACTTTATTACGTAATCAATTTTTGAGTAAACATGGAATGCCACAAAATATGAAATTACTATTTATGCTTATGACAAAGACTCATAACTTTACATGCTAAATATATAATAGCTACGTTCTTAATTTACTTGGTATATATCTAATATCTAATGACCAATAATAGACTAAAACAAATGTGGGCGTGTGATAAAGAACATATACACTAATTCCAAATATATGAGCCGTTTAGTAAAAAGAATATTGATTTGCTCGCTCGGGATCAGTATTCATGAGTTCGCTGGAAAACATTTTTTTCGAAATTTTTAAACGATTTCAACAAGTCGAGTAAATAATTTATAATTATAGTTATGTAACATTGATCGTCACCAAGTTTCACAATTGATATATGGTCCAAGTACCATTAAAAATAAATAAACTTTGAAGTTAAAATAGAAATTGAAAATAACAATAAATGTTTTTTAAATAATATTATTTCGAGATACTAGATAATATATCAACTTATATACAGCACTTTATATACGAAATAGTAAATTTTTTTTTTAGTACAAATGTGGATGAGATATTCTATTGCTATCTGGGATTGAACTCATGATCTTACTTTAGCGATATGTGCCACCGTAACCTAATGAGTGTGGTGGCGAAATAGTAATAATTTGATTCATAAAGAAAATATAAATAATATAAAATCGTCTACCAATATCATCGCTTATGTATATAATATATATAAAATACCTCGTACCTCGTAATCAATACCGTAGGAGGCATTTGCATTTGCATTTGCATTTGCATTTGCTTCTTAAATTCCAAATTGCCGATGATATACGTGCACTAAATTTGTTTCCTTTACATGCCATGCCGCCTAGAAAGTCAATTGACCCTCGCCCTGCACCAAATTCATTAGGACCACGAATTGTGTTAGCCACATATGTATGGGGCCATCTGGAAAACCCCATTGCTATGACCAATAATAGACAATTAGATCAAATATCGTACGGATAACATCCAACTAATTCATTAAAATATAACAAACTTTAGTTTTCTTTGCGGTAAGGACCATAGTACAAGATTGTTAGTTTCGGACCTTATCGATGAGATTTTAAAGATGACAAAACATATCAGACCGGATCGAGTGTAATCAGACTAACCAGATCGATCGCTCAAAACAGATCAAGCTAATGAGGCATATCAGACCGGATCGATAGAAATCAGACTGACTAGATCGAAGCTTCAGATCGATCTCAATCTTTATCAGATCAGAGCAGTCAAGGATGAATATAGAATGACTCTTCAGTCCGAATCATTAACGGCTATTTATTGAAGCATTTAATGTCGCAATTAATGCTGAAAAAGACCATAGACTGAATATTACCATAAAAGGTAAGAAAACAAAGAAGAGCTTACCTGACAGTCGCCGAAAGCATGAACCAGACAGCAAGTACCCTAAAGAAGAAGACTGTAGCTTACTCAGAGTCAAGAGTTCCACATTAAGGGAATAATATCGTTGGTACATGCAACTATAAAAGGATGCATCAGAAGATCTCAAGAAGAGAGTCTGAAAAATCGAAAAACGCACAAGAAAGCAAAACAGCACAAGCTTACAAGCTCAGAAGCTCTCGAGCTGAAATTCTTCTTAAGCCCGAGTACATTGTAATATTTGATCATTTAGGATCACTGTGTGCATAGACTAAAGTCTATCTTGTGTATTCTGTATTGAAATATAGAAGTGAGAAACTATTGTAACTGTCAGACAGAGTGTGTCTGAACAGATCGAGTGACTAGGAGTTTCAGTCTGGTAGTGAGGTAAATCCAGCTGAATCGGGTTTGTACAACAGGATTGTATAAATCAAAGTCTTCTAGTGGAATCCTTCCTTAATTGGAAGAAGGGGAGACGTAGAAGGATTACACCACCTTCGAACTTCCAGAAACATATTCTGTGTTTTTATCATTCTGCACTCGTTCTATTATTCAAGCCATCGAGCCGTTCTTACTAACTTAAGAACAGACCGTTCCGCACTAAAAATATTCAGTGGTCTGTTCTGCAAAAGAGTTGATTAAGAAACAGATTTCTTTCACTAATCCGAACGAAATCACAAGGGATTAATTTTTATAGGAGTGTTCATTCACCCCCCTCTAAACACTCCGGATCGATCCTAACAAGTGGTATCAGAGCAGGTCATCTTAATCAGCACAAAGACACTTGAGCTGATGGCATCATTCAACAAAAGTCCTATGTTCTCAAAAGAAGACTATGATGATTGGAGAATCAGAATGCAAGCTCATCTGGCAGCACAGGATGACGATATGTGGTTCGTCATCACTGATGGACCAATGAAGATTCTGAAAGTCAATACAGCAGCCTCCATTACTGGTGGTGAACCCCAAATGGTCGAGAAGGACAGATCCCTCTGGACAAATGAAGAAAGAAAGAAAGCAAACCCCGACAACGTTGCCAAAGACATCTTGTTCAAGACATTGGACAAGAACATGTTCAGTAAAATCAAAATGTGCTCTACTGCCAAAGAAATTTGGGAGAAGATAGCACAGCTATGTGAAGGGAACGACCAGACCAAGGAAAACAAGCTGACTGTTGCTCTTCAAAGATTTGAGAGCATAAAAATGAAGATTGGAGAAACTCTAAATGAGTTTGATGAAAGAGTCACTGGTATCATCAATGAACTAAATGGTCTGGGCAAGGAATATTCAAACAGAGAGATCGCTCTGAAAGTTATGAGAGCCCTGCCAAAAGAATGGGATGTTAAGACCATTGCAATGAGGGAGTCCAAAGATCTGAACAAGGTTGAACTTCATGATCTGTTCGCAGATCTTAAAGCATATGAGTTCGAACTAATCAGCAGAGGTGAAGCAGAGCCATTCATCTCTCAACCAAACAAAGCACTGGCAGCCATTCCAGACCAGACCGCCCCCACAACAGATCGATCTATCGAACAGATAAGTAATGATGCTATGTCATTATTTATCAAGAAATTTGGGAAATTCATGTCTAAAAATAAGAGAAACTTTAAACCCTCTCATCATTATAAATCAAGAAAGGACGATGCTATTAATGATCAGGCTTGCTACAATTGTGGTAAGACCGGACATTTTATTGCAGATTGCACCAGACCAGAAGAAAGAAGAACGTAAAGAGAAGCATCGTGATGACAGGAAAAGAAGCACTACAAAGACCGCAAAAATCATGGAAAGTCCCAAAAGGTCCTAGTAGCAGAAGAAGGAAACAGCAAATGGGCTCAGACTGATTCAGACTCAGAAAGCTCTGAATATTCTTCCAGCGAAAGCGAAGAAGATATTCAATGTCTAATGGCAGACGAATGGCAGACGAAACTATGAGTCAAACAGACGAGGTATTCGATCTTGACTCAAATGAATTTACACGTGAAGAGCTCATGTCCGCACTGCAAGACATGGCTAATGATTATAAAATCTTAGCTGAATTATTTGAGAAAACCAAAGCTAAAGCCAATGATCAAATGGATGAGCACATCAAACCAAGCTGCTCTGAGCTGGGTGAGTGCAACAATCTACAGATTGAGCTGAATAAGCTAAAAATCTCTTATGACCAGCTTCATGAAGAAAATAAGAGAATTAGCACACAAAATGCTAAGCTTTCTCATATCTTCAAAACATGGACAAAATCCAGAACATCATTGCAAGAATTGCAAGAGGTACAAAGAAATGTCGGTGATGTTACAGGCATAGGCTTTGATATCAAAGACTGCACCAAAGATGAATCTGAACTGTTGCTGGTAAAGAACAAAATCAAACAAATGACATTTGTTAAATCCAGCACAGTATATGAGACTGAAGCACCTATAATTCAAACGGGAGTCTCTTTCGAGAATCAAGGTTTGAGAAAAGGGATTGGATATGTCAACCAAGCCAAAGAAAAGGCACCAGCAAGCTTTGCGTCTTTCAGACCAAATCTAAAGGTGCAAGATCTAAGGCAAGGAAGACAATACTACTATAATTCAAAACCAGTTCAACGAAGATATAGACTACCCTATGAGAATAAAAGGTTTCCATATCGCACACATTATCACACACAACATCGAAACAGATCAGCTCACAGCACACCAGACACACACAAGCCATTAAAGCTGATACAGATGTGGGTTCCCAAAGGGCTAATCCGTTCTGGACCCAAGTAGGATTGGGTACCAACAATAATCTTGTTTGATGACAGGTACCGAAGAATCTTGTATCAGACTGGTACTTAGACAGTGGATGTTCTCGTCACATGACTGGAAACATCGAGCTGCTGTCTGAAGTCACAGAATGTACTGGACCCAAGATCATCTTCGGAGATAACTCAAAGGGTAAGACCGTGGGCAAGGGTAAGATTGTCCATGGTAAAATTATTATCAATGATGTGCTGTTAGTTGAAATTCTATGCTATAATCTGATTAGTATAAGTCAACTATGTGATAATGGTTATACTGTAGAATTTCACAAACACACTTGCACTGTTAAATCGTCAGACGGTATGACCATGCTTGTAGGAATCAGAAATGGAAATACATATAAGATTAACTGGAATTTTGCTCAACCTGATAATCCTACATGCTTCATCGCTAATAATGATAATAAACACTGGCTATGGCATAAACGCTTGAATCATCTAAATTTTAAGACTATATCTAGCCTGTGTAAACATGATTTAGTTGCCGGTCTGCCCAAGATCGACTTTGCTAAGGATAAGATCTGTGAAGCGTGCCAAATGGGCAAACAGATCAGATCATCCTTCAAAAACAAGAATGCCAAATCCTCCTCACGCTGCTTAGAACTACTGCATATGGACTTGTTTGGTCCTATACCAATAACAAGTTTAGGGGGAATGCGGTATACTCTTGTTGTTATTGATGATTACTCACGTTTTACTTGGACTATATTTTTGAGCAGTAAATATCAGACCGGTCCGAAATTGATCAAGCTGCTGAAACGCACTTAGAATGAGAAATCATCCAGCATAGACAGGATTCGAAGTGACAAAGGCACTGAGTTTTCAAATCAGAATCTTGAATCCTTTCTAGAAAATCATGGAATTAAGCATGAATTTTCAGCCGCCCGAACTCCCCAACAAAATGGAGTTGTAGAACGAAGAAACAGAACGCTTAAAGAGGCAGCAAGAACAATGCTTGCTGATTCTGGAATTTCGCTAGGATCAACATAATATGTCCAGTGTGATTGACATGGCTAATTAAATCTTTGTGTATTGACAAAATATTATATCATGTTATGTTGCACATTGATACTCAACTAGTAAATGCATCTCAATGTCACCAATAATCACATATCAGTCAAATAATGACAAATAAACATACACCGGGATCATCACATTTCTTTGTCAAACATCGTGATAAAACTGGTTTCTACGTACCTCAAACCAGCTAAATATGTGGGGCCTCGCTACTTACTTCAACACTCACATATATGCATTCCTTCCTGAAAAAACATAAGTTCAAATAATACCACATCCTTACCCAAGCACTTGCCTTCACTCTAGAATCAAGTTCCTACTTGATGTCCAAGCTAATTCCAAGCAAGTTTCCAAGAAAAAGAGTGAGGGTTTGCAAGAGGAACGTTGTAGAGATTACTATGTGTTTATGGTGTTGGTATGCGGTGTAAAATCTGAATTGATTTAATATATATTCCAACATTCAATCCAAATACATATGAAATTCATATTAAGGTCATTTCAATTTCATGTATACTTAGTGTCCAATTATGTATAACTCATAGTCTTCCTACACATAACATAAACATAGTTCTGGTCTCATATCAACAATTCATGTACACATAACTCATTTCATAACTTAACATAGCAATTGCATAAGCAACACACATGGTTACTACCAATTTCATATACTGCTACCCACTTGATTATATTGCATTTAGTCACATAATCATGTCTATTTGCCATCTAACCACACTTCATATAATTTCTCGTACTCGGTTCAACTCGAACTCGAGTCCACGTCATACCGTAATTATTTCATAAGTACTCCATAATTATATAAAACATGCATGCTTCATATCTAAGCATTACAAAATATGTACCAATAACTTGTATTTCCTCAAATCGACCATGGGATATAATAACCTGGTTAAATATCATCCAAATATTTCAAAACGATCAATAAAATTATTCCAAAGATCACGTTTAAAGCTTACTCTAAATTTTAGTCAACATGCATTCAAAAATAGACACATAACTCTTCCAAAACTTAACCAAATGACATGGCGCCCAGATTAATTTGAAAGATAACTCAAAATATGACATTTGATATGTTTTAACACTTCTCCAAATTCGTTCATTAACCGAGTCTAAAACAAGCCGGAACTAGGGCTGCTTACCGGGCCGGGTCAAACCGGACCCGGCCCGGATTCGGACCGTTAAGTCCGGTCCGAAACCGGAACCGGACTTAACGGTTCCGGTTCGCCCCGGAACCGGTTAGAAACCGGTCCGGGGCGGTTCCGAAGAACCAAACCGGTAGGACCACCGGTTCCGGTCCTACCGGTCCGATTCCGGTTCCGTAACCGGAACCGGTAGATTTTTAAAAAATAAAAAATAAAAAAAAAAAATAAATTGTTGAAGGCAACGTTAACATTTGTTAACGTTGCCTTCAACGTTAACAATGTTAACGTTGGCAACGGCTCTTAGCCGTTGCCAACGTTAACTTTTATTTTTATTTTTTTTTAAATTTTTAATAAAAAAAAAAAAACTATAAATAGGGGATGTTGTGTTGTGTATTATTTCATAACAATTCTTGTAACGAAAATTACTTCACTCTCATATTTTCCTCTCAATTGTGCTATTTACAATTTATTTATAGTCTTATATCATAATGGCATCTTCATCTAGCAGTGGTGCTGGTCGTAGCCGGGGTCGTAGTCGGGGTCTCGTTCCGGGTCGTCTATCACTGAGTTCATCTTCTGCAATGAATTTGCCTGTGCCAATTCCTGAGTTAAATGAAAGTTATGATTTTTTTGCTGACCTCGATGTTGGTGGTTCTTCTATGAATGTCGAACCCCAACAACCCCAACAACCTGCCGAACCTGTTGCTGCCCAACCCCAAGAAAGACAACATGTGGAGTCATCCGGAACCACTACAGCAGCAAGTAGACTACCTACTCGTGCAAAAAGAAGTAAGATATGGGATCACTTTGAACTCGGTCAAAAAGAAGGTACTAATGAATCTGTTGCAATATGTAAATTATGTAAGATCCAGTATTCATATAAAGCCGGTGGTTCCAGTGGAGGCACCGGAACATTTAAAAAACACTTAGTAAAAAAACATAATTTTGATGAGACAACATTACAACCATTAAGTCGAGAAGCAACACAAGCACAAATTAATGTTCTTACTGGCACGAATTTTATTTTAACTGCTGAAATTAATCGTAGGTCACTTGTTAGATATGTGATCAGATGTGAACTACCTTTTGTACAAGCTGAACGTGCTGGTTTTATTGAATTTGCTTCGTCAATACAACCCATGTTTAAACATATATCCAGGCACACACTAAAAAGAAATTGTATGGATGTTTTTGTTGAATATAGAAATACATTGTTTCAACATCTTTCTAGTTTGCCTTGTAGGGTTAGTTTAACAACTGATATTTGGACAAATGTAAATTCTGATTCATATCTTGTTGTCACTTGTCATTGGATTGATGATAATTGGTGTATGCAAAAAAGGATTTTGTCTTTAGATGAGTTAGATTGTGCACATACTGGTTATGTAATTGCTAAATATGTATTCAACACTTGTAGACATTATGGAATTCAGGATAAGGTATTTTCAATCACATTAGACAATGCTGCGAATAACAATGCTGCGATGCGTGATTTAAAGACCTATCTTAAACCAATGTTTGATGGTATTTTTTTTCATGTTAGATGTGCATGTCATGTGATTAATTTGGCTGTTAAAGTTGGTTATGAGGACAATCACTCAGCATGTATTGAGAAAATGAAATACTGCGCTAAATGGTTACGCACGAGCCGTGTTAAGCGTGATTGGAAACAATTATGTTTATCTAATGGTTTAAAGCATCTTCTTTTTCCATCACCAATAGAAACTAGGTGGAATTCGTTGTACAATTTGTTGCATGCTATGTTACCTTACAAAGATATTTTAACTCCATTTTATAATTCATATCAAATGCCTGATAGCGATGAAAGTATTTATTTGAGTGATGATGATTGGGAATTTGTTGAAAATTGTGTATCATTGTTAGGTACTTTCAAAGAAGCGACGGAACGTTTCTCTGGTGTTACTTATCCAACTTCCGTTTATTTTCTTCCTTTAGTATTTAACATGTTTGATAAATTTATAGAATTTAGAGATGACTATGACTTGCATGCTTTTGTTAGTGCAATGGAAACTAAATTTATAAAGTATTGGGAACAAATCCCACCCGTGCACTGCATCGCAACATTGCTAGATCCTAGTCAATGTTTATCTTCATTTGAGATATTTTTTGAATATTATGCTAAATTTTTGGGGAAGGTTGTTGACGATCAAAAGACGTCTACAATGCAATCTCTCCAAAATATGTTTCAATTGTATTATAATCAACAGGCAAGTGAATCATCGCAACAAAGGCCTGTTGAAGAACAACCCCAAGCTCAATCTAAAGGTGGGGGCATCAATTTGCTTAGACTGCTGGGCAGGAAAAAACTTAAGGGAAAAGGACCTTCTACTAGCACGTCGACTGAGTTGCAAATTTATCTGAATTATCAATTTCTAACCGAAGACAACTTCGACGTCTTACAATGGTGGAAGTCCAATGCAGCACAATTCCCTATCTTAGCCAAAATGGCCAGAGACGTGTATGCTGTACAAGCTTCAAGCGTCGCTTCTGAATCGGCATTCTCAACATGCGGCCGTATTATTGGAGACTACAGAAGTAGTCTATCAGCTGATTCGTTATGCATGCTCACGTTACTTAAAGATTGGTTTGAAGCAGAATGCAAAAATAGAAGAGATGGGACGGTTGACGAATTCGTAAATCATTATGACGAGCAAGAAGAAGAGATAGCCAAAACAATACTTATCAATTATGAAGACTGTTAAGTACTAAATTGTAATATTTTTTTATTTAGATTTTCAATTGTCATGTCTTTACAATTATTTGTATGCTAGAAATATTTAAACACATAGACATGTTTAAATAACCCATAAAAATTGTTAAATTTCTAAACCTTTATTTAATTTCCACTTTATTTAGAATTTTTTTTTTTTTTTAAAGGAGGCGTAACTACGCCACTTTGGAGGCGTAGTTACGCCTCTTAAATAAAAAAAAGCCGTAGCTTAGGCGTAACTACGCCTGAATGGGGCGTAGTTACGCCTCCGTAAAAAAAAAAAAAAAAAAAAAAAAGGAAAAATCCGATAAACCACCGAATCAAACCGGAACCGGTTGGAACCGGAACCGGTTCGATCCGGTTCCTTACCGGACCGGACCGGTTCCGCCCATAACGGGGCCGGAACCGGCCGGTTCCGGACCGGACCGGACCGGTTCCAACCGGTAAGCACCCCTAGCCGGAACAGAATCAAAAACACACAGGAAGTGGTGTCATTAACAGCTCGACCCATGTTTATAGAAAATTCATAATTAATTCATACGATATCAAAAGAATTAGTGATGAATTCAAGATAATGCAACATACTACATTTCAATTTTTATGAGTTTAAGCTAGTTCATTCATCTTGAGACATATATGTAGCTAATACCTTTAAATTCTACAATTGACTTCACTATGGTTTTCTAGCGCATTTAGCAAAACTTGCATAATTTTTTCATATAAACTCCAAATACTGTAGATCTTATGCTAAATCATAGCTAACCCATAGATCTAGAATATTTATTTAGACACTGACACCAAATTCATAACACAAATCACAATAATTCGATGAACAGGTTGCCTATACACTGATTCGAAAGAGAATGCATTATACAACAACAATTCAACTCAATTTCGAGGTAATGCACATTCTAACTTGATTCCAGCTTATAAAATTGAAGCATACTTGTTTACCTTCAAGTATATTCAAGATTTGAAGCCAAATCAAGAGCAAAATCATCCTATGCTCATGGATGTCTACTAAATTTTGATGTTTGCTGCACTCATTCCATTTCGTGCCTTTCTTCTTGCCCATTTCGAAAACTAAATTTGCGTTTTGCATGTGTTCTTTGATGAATAAATAGTAAGGAGAAAATGGAGGCAAATAAATGAGATCCATGTATCAATGGGTTCTAGGTGTTGGATGATGTATTGTGTGTGTGTGATGTTTGTTTTACACACCACACACACATACACATACACATACACATATATTACTAATTTTTTATGGGGGGAGGGATTTCAAATATGTTTGGCATCGTCCAGCCTCGAATGTGATACGTCTCTTTTAGGACAATTGATGACAATCAACATGGAAAGACGGGGTGTAATATATATGTATAATAAGACTTTTGAAAGGGTTACGTATAGAAAAGATGGTGATTAGGACATTAATGTTGTTAAAGAGTATAGTGTTAGCAAATTCAATAATTGAAATTGTTCCTTAAGAAATGTAAAAAACCAGCGTGTTAACACATCTTGTTTGGTCAACTTCAAATAATCTTATATTTTTTGCCTTCGACTGGATCATCATCATTAATTTTTTTATTTGGACCATGAACCTTAACGTCCCTTGATGATGTTTTTAAGGGTAGTGCTCTTAGAGTCATCACCATTCATTTGGAATCTTTTTTTAAAAAAGAAAAAAAAAATTCCACGTGGATGGTTGATGTGCCCCTGAGGGCAGTGCCCTACAGGGCAGCAACAACGTTTTCTCCCTTCCAGCCTTCCATTATGATATCAATATTTATATGCGATTAATACATATAATATTATAGTAATACAATTGTATGTATATTATTTTTTTTTTGTAAAATATTTTTATATTAGATTAATTTTCACCATCAAATTTTGTGTCAAATTTTCTGTACTCTATATAAGGATCTTTTACTTGATTATATATATATATATATATATATATATATATATATTAAAAGTGAAATAAACTAGAAGTTTATTATTGAATATTAAAAAACGATAAAAATCCCACATTTTAAAATATGAATTTAAATCACGTCTTTTCCAAACTATCTTTGCTACCCCATGGGGCGGTGCCCCATGGGGTACATCTGACCACACATTGGGAATATTCCCGTAGGAATATTCCCAATGTGTGGTCAGATGTACCCCATGGGGCACCGCCCCATGGGGTAGCAAAGACATCACCTTAAGGTAGACATCTTGCTGCACGTATCTATTTTTTGTATTAAAAAAATTAAAATAAAGGGATATATATTGTTTAATATCTTCCCAAAAACAGCATTCTTAAAGACGACATCAAAATAGGGGTGGTTACCGGTTCGGACCGGTCCGGTCCGAACCGGAACCGGCCGATTCCGGGCCCGTTATGGGCGGAACCGGTCCGATCCGGTAAGGAACCGGATCCAACCCGGAACCGGATTTTTTTTTTTTTTTTTAAAAAAAAAGGAAAAAAGGAAAGGATTTATCGAAATATTTTTTTTTTAAATGGATCCGGTTCCGGTTCAATCCGGAACCGGATTCGTTTGGTCCGGAACCGGTAAGATACCGGATCCGGAACGGTAGAACCGATCCGGTCCGGTATCAAACCGGTTCGAGACCGGTTAGTCCGGTTCCGATTTCGGACCGGACTAAGCGGTCCGATTTTTCGACCCGGTCCGATAAGCACCCCTACATCAAACTAACTATTTTAAGGAGCATTGTGTTTTTTATCAACGAAATATAATATATCAAATCATAACGAAGAGCCTAGTCCTAAGGCTGGACCTTTACATATTAGGGCAGCCTGGGTATTCTGAAAAAGCCCAACCAAATTTAAAACATGTACTCATCCGGCCCATAAAAAAATTGACCTATTTCATTTCTTTTTTCCCCTTTATTTTTACAGTCTAACGGGGGTAACCAAATTTTTTTACAATTAAATTGTCAAAAATTAAAATTATACTTTTTACAATATTTTATTAGTTTTAAAATCTTTCAACGACAAAATAAAATAAAAAGTGTAATTTCATTGCGTGATAAAGGGCATGACTATGAGATAGTTTTAAAAATAATCTTGGTTAAACGTTCAATTTGATTTGTGACATTTTTTAATATTATTTTTGCGAAATGTTCTTCAAATACATATAAAAATAAATGTCAAACAAAGATAAAAACTTGAAAAGCTTATATTTCAAAATCATAGTCAAAACGTCATTTGTTTAAATAATAACGATGAACTATTGAATTGCATTTAACTTTATTGGGTAAATAAATCTTGACACAACACTCGTAGTATTCAAAGCAGTGAGACCCCATAAGCATAAACACAAGGGCAAAATAGTCAAGCCAAATTCCGGAAACTAAACATATTTTTTTACTATCTCCAGGAGACATTGGCAAAGTTCTTGAGGCGTGGATAGCATTGCCATGTGGTCTGCGTTCTCAATTTCTTTTACTTCATCCACTCCAATGTTTTCAATTTGCCAGCGCTGGTAATTTACAGGAATGGCCTTGTCCTGAGTGCACACAACGTAAACCCTCTTCACAGATCCAAAGCCTTCAATTGAGAATGGGCTCTTCTTTGACAAATCTTCAAGAAATAGAGAGCTTGGCCTCAGCAACATATTTGCTAACGCCACATCCTGCCAAACAGGGAGTCATTTGATCAGAATTTTATTTAAATTTAAGGTTGTCGATTCGAATCAACACGGGTTTGGGTTAAATCGAGTTATTTTTATTATATTCATCATTTTTGAGTAAAAAGTAAAATAATAAATATGTGATAAAAGGAGAGATATCCAGCATCGGATGTTCGTACAGCAGTATCCACAACCCCTTTACGGGCTCCGTAGCAAGAAATGATATATTCTGTTAAAGAGAGCCCTTCGCGTAAATTACTTTGAATGGGTAAATCAATCATTTGTACTTGAGGATCCGACATAAATCCTCTCATACCTACTAATTAATGTACCTGAGATACATTACCTCTAGCTATTTTTATTATATTCATCATTTTTGAGTAAAAAGTAAAATAATAAATATGTGATAAAAGGATGAAAACTTATGGAAAAAAAAATTTGTGGGGGGAGGGGGGGAAGGGGGGGGATTTTTTATTTATTTATAAATAAGGGTAAAGAAAATTTTAAGTCTTTTTTACATTAATTTTTTTTTGAGTGGCCTTGACTCGACGGTAAAGTTATTTTAATGTGACCTGGAGGTTACAAGTTTATGTCGAGGAAAACATCATCTTATGATACAAGAAAATGATATCTACTGATACCCCGATAATTGTCCCGGTGCGGTTTGGACCCGGATTCTAGGGACTCGACCCGATTTAATAAGATACCGGAGGCCATCCTACCTTGACCCGTTTGCCTTGGCCCATTTCCTATGTTTGTTTGGCCCATTTATCATTTATAATAGGCCCATTATTGTAGCATCTTATTAAACTATTGGCCCTTTAATTAATTAATTGGGAGGCCCTTTTAACCCTAAATAAAGGCCTTAATTGAAAGTCCATTAACAAAAAAGATAAATGAATGTAATAGTAGGTTTAAAAGGAGAGGGTGGCAACTTCATCAAGGGGGTTCGGCCAGCAGCTTCTTCAGCTCTGCCCATGGCTTCTTCCCCATTTTTATTTTCTCGATTTTTGCTTCCTCTTCCACAGAACCAACATTGTAAATTCTTGTTCATAGTGAAGATTCAAACTGGACCAGGTCCCGTGGTTTTTCCCTTCGGGGTTTCCACGTAAAAAAAATCTTGATGTCTATTTATTTTCTGTATATTATTCATTTGTTATCGAATCGAACCAAAAAATGAGATAACAAATTGGCGCCGTCTGTGGGAAATCGAGCTAAGACGTTGATTTTTGCAGTAGAGTTATCGTCTGGAGAAAAGAAAAAAAAATGGGAGATTTCGGAAAGCTGTGGGCGAGGAGCTTCTGGTTCGTATGGCTATGGCGGCGGCGAGTTCCTGGTTGTGTGAGGCGGCAGCGGGGTCATGTTGCCCGTCGCAAGGCAACGACAGAGCTGGGCGCATCTTTGATGCGTTCAACTTCGTTACGCTTTTGGCCGGCAGAAGGGCTAGACATCAGCTTCAATGCTATCCTTGGACACCGAGCTGTTATGGTACCGTGCGCTTAGGGGGTGCGGCAGCTGGTCTTGCCAATCTTGTTCTTCCTGAATCCAATCGAGCTTTGTACTTTCTTCTCGGGTCATCTTCAAAAAAGGACAGACCCCGTTTTCTCCTTCTTAAGCTTCATTAGTAGTTTATTTTGGGCATGAGCTGGGGTATTCTTATATGACCCATAATATGTTGTGGGCCTTGTTGCACGATCCCATATTGCACCATTATCTTCATCGCAATCTTTCCTCTCTTGGCATGAACTGTCCTTTGGGTTTCTTTATGTGTGAAATTAACTCATGATTCTTCAAGTTCAATACACGTATAAAAATTCAATATGTCCAGATCTCATCTTCTTCGAATGGTCCAAAAGATACTTGGAAAATTTATACCGAGGGGCAGAGAGTCGGAGCGTCATCGAGTCGGGACCATGAAACTGTTTTAGCTATGTAGAGAGAGGCAAACTAGCCGTGTACTGTTGCGCGTGAAGCTTTTGGATAAATTATGGTTCTCGGTTTTGAGAAGAAGTTGAATTGGCCATTTCAAACTCCGAGCTATGTTGCATGAGAATATGATATTGTACTTAGTTCCGTCTTGATTTGTGATTGGATTTAACCCTATATGATGTTATTATCTTCATGAGTTTGTGAGGATTAAGAAATGTTGAAGAGATTATACTGTGGGTTGACTGCTATTCACTATTTTGAGAGAGGGGTTTGTTTATTATCGGTGAAAACTATGGGCTGTGTTTGTGGTAAAGCTTCTTCAAGAATTAAAGATGGTGAAGATATGGAGCTCTGTGCATTCAGAACTTCTCCTCGAAGGTACATTTATGTGACACTAGACAAACTTTCACATGAGTATGGTTGTCCAAGTGTGGAGGAGATTGAATTATTCAGTCCTGAATACAAAAAAAAAAAAAAAAAAAAAAAACTGGATGAAGTAGGTGCGACGGGAGAAGTACCCGATGATTTGGCTCTTGGAGTGTCAAGCTCCGGTGCTGAGGTACTACTTAAAGTACCTGATGACCTGTGGAGGTTTAGAGATGTGCCAATGGTAGTAAGCTATACTGAAGATTCAGACACCAGCTACTTGGAAAAGAGGAGTATATTTTCTCGACTCCATCGAAGCAGAATCAGTATGGTGCATATGGAAGTTGGCTGACGTAAAGGAGAATAGAGAGCCCACTGCAAAGGGGAGGCCATTGAGCCGTAAGCAGAAAGAAGAATCAGGAGCGCAGTCCTGAATCCCACAGATTTCCACGTTGAAATGAAAAATGAATATTATGATTCTCCCATGGTAATGCACGAACAGCCAAGTCGGCCGAGCTATACTGACGTCCCTTGTCTTTGTTATGATAAGAAGATGGAGAGCTTTCAAAATCCCATGGATTATGGAGATACTGAGATAGAGATCGCAACAGTCGATAGTTCATCTAAAAAAGCAATGAAAGGTAGCGATGCTGAAGTACTAAGTAAATGTGCTGATTCTGCGCCTGTTCTTGGTGCATCTAGTGGATTGGAAATGGGACTGGGTTCTATGAGATATAGCTATTCTGAGATAAATATAGCAACAAATAATTTTTCACCGGATAATCTACTGGACGAAGTGGGGTATGGAGTGGTATATAAGGGTCAGCTTGAGAATGGCCAGCTTATTAGTGCAAAGGTGCAAAAGGAACCTAGTACCCAAGGGATTCCAGAATTCCTGAGGTTTGCATGCCACAAAAACATCGAGATGTTTCTTGGTTATAGTTGCAATGAAGAATTGAACATCCTGGCTCGTTGCAGGGGCAGGTGAAGCTACCCGGGGATGGATACCACGTAAGGCACATTTTCGAAAAACTTGATAAGGGTCGCTACACGACTAAAGTTTAGCTACAATTTGGCTCGGCCTTGGTTCATTAAGGGATAGCTCGGGACATGCTATATTTGGCTGTCCTCGGCCCCTAGCTCGGTACTACCGAGCTCATGACATTTAGTTCAACAGTTGACCTCAACTTCGGCGCTCGGTCTACATGCCATTACTTGCGGTTATTTCTTTTTAAGCTACTTCAAAGTTCATATATATTTGTGCATTGTTGTTTTATTATTATTTCAGGACAGTATCAACAGCTCGGGCATGCAATCTCGCAGTAAGCCCCTACTCAGGAGTTCAGCTCGGGCATGCAATCTCGCAGTAAGCCCCTATTATATCAGCTCAGGCATGCGATCTCGCAGTGAGCCTTATTCATCAGCTTATGATCTTTATTTGATCTGGATTTTTGATTAACTTATTCGGATGATGTGATGATGGGGAGTTCGGATGGGATATTCGGAGTAAGCCCACGTGTATGAGGCCGTGGCAAATATTCAGCACAGGTCCGCCCTGGTTGCTTAAGCCCAGGTGTATGAGGCCCTGGCAAACATTAGCACAGGTCCGCCCTGATTGCTTAAGCCCAGGTGTATGAGGCCCTGGCAAATATCAGCACAGGTCCGCCCTGTTTGCTTAAGCCCAAGTGTATGAGGCCTTGGCAAATATTTAGCACAGGTCCGCCCTGATTGCTTAAGCCCAGGTGTATGAGGCCCTGGCAAACATTAGCACAGGTCCGCCCTGATTGCTTAAGCCCAAGTGTATGAGGCCTTGGCAAATATTTAGCACAGGTCCGCCCTGATTGCTTAAGCCCAAGTGTATGAGGCCCTGGCAAACATTAGCACAGGTCCGCCCTGATTGCTTAAGCCCAAGTGTATGAGGCCTTGGCAAATATTTAGCACAGGTCCGCCCTGATTGCTTAAGCCCAGGTGTATGAGGCCCTGGCAAACATTAGCACAGGTCCGCCCTGATTGCTTAAGCCCAGGTGTATGAGGCCCTGGCAAATATCAGCACAGGTCCGCCCTGGTTGCTTAAGCCCAGGTGTATGAGGCCCTGGCAAACATTAGCACAGGTCCGCCCTGATTGCTTAAGCCCAGGTGTATGAGGCCCTGGCAAATATCAGCACAGGTCCGCCCTGTTTGCTTAAGCCCAAGTGTATGAGGCCTTGGCAAATATTTAGCACAGGTCCGCCCTGATTGCTTAAGCCCAGGTGTATGAGGCCCTGGCAAACATTAGCACAGGTCCGCCCTGATTGCTTAAGCCCAAGTGTATGAGGCCTTGGCAAATATTTAGCACAGGTCCGCCCTGATTGCTTAAGCCCAGGTGTATGAGGCCCTGGCAAACATTAGCACAGGTCCGCCCTGATTGCTTAAGCCCAAGTGTATGAGGCCTTGGCAAATATTTAGCACAGGTCCGCCCTGATTGCTTAAGCCCAGGTGTATGAGGCCCTGGCAAACATTAGCACAGGTCCGCCCTGATTGCTTAAGCCCAGGTGTATGAGGCCCTGGCAAATATCAGCACAGGTCCGCCCTGGTTGCTTAAGCCCAGGTGTATGAGGCCCTGGCAAACATTAGCACAGGTCCGCCCTGATTGCTTAAGCCCAGGTGTATGAGGCCCTGGCAAATATCAGCACAGGTCCGCCCTGTTTGCTTAAGCCCAAGTGTATGAGGCCTTGGCAAATATTTAGCACAGGTCCGCCCTGATTGCTTAAGCCCAGGTGTATGAGGCCCTGGCAAACATTAGCACAGGTCCGCCCTGATTGCTTAAGCCCAAGTGTATGAGGCCTTGGCAAATATTTAGCACAGGTCCGCCCTGATTGCTTAAGCCCAGGTGTATAAGGCCCTGGCAAACATTAGCACAGGTCCGCCCTGATTGCTTAAGCCCAGGTGTATGAGGCCCTGGCAAACACTAGCACAGGTCCGCCCTGATTGCTTAAGCCCAGGTGTATGAGGCCCTGGCAAACATTAGCACAGGTCCGCCCTGATTGCTTAAGCCCAGGTGTATGAGGCCCTGGCAAACATTAGCACAGGTCCGCCCTGATTGCTTAAGCCCAGGTGTATGAGGCCCTGGCAAACACTAGCACAGGTCCGCCCTGATTGCTTAAGCCCAGGTGTATGAGGCCCTGGCAAACATTAGCACAGGTCCGCCCTGTTTGCTTAAGCCCAGGTGTATGAGGCCCTGGCAAATATCAGCACAGGTCCGCCCTGATTGCTTAAGCCCAGGTGTATGAGGCCCTGGCAAATATTATTGCAGGTCTTATCTGCTCATTTATTATCCGGAGTCCAGCCCAGACGTGTTGTATCTGCTCATGTTTATTCTCTGGGATCATATGAGGAGCTTTATTTGCTCAGTATTCTATCAGCTCAAGAGCTCATGACATCTTTCACTTCGTGAATTCAGATGAGCTCTATCTTCGCATATCTATTAGCTCTGGAGCTCAGGTCGGGCGAGACTTATATGCTCGGTTTATTATCTTCGGAGTTCAAACAGGTCAGTCCTGTTAAGATTTAATTCTGTACTTAGAATTGTTTCTAGCTGTTATTGCAGGTCAGCCCTGCACATATAACAGGTCAGCCCTGGATAGGTAACATGTCAGCCATGATTAATATTTAATCAAATACTTAGAATTATTTCGAGTTATTATTGCAGGTCAGCCCTGCCAAGAAAATAGGTCAGCCATGTTAAGATTTAATTCTCTTAGAATTATTTCTAGTTATTATTGCAGGTTAGCCCTGCACAGATAACAGGTCAGTCCTGTTAAGATTTAATTCTGTACTTAGAATTATTTTGAGTTCTTAATGCAGGTCAGCCCTGCACAGATTAACAGGTCAGCCCTGTTTAAGATTTAATTCTGTACTTAGAATTACTTCGAGTTATTATTGCAGGTCAGCCCTGCACAGATAACAGGTCAGCCCTGTTAAGATTTAATTATGTACTTAGAATTATTTTGAGTTCTTAATGCAGGTCAGCCCTGCACAGATTAACAGGTCAACCCTGTTTAAGATTTAATTCTGTACTTAGAATTATTTCGAGTTATTATTGCAGGTCAGCCCTGCACAAATAACAGGTCAGCCCTGTTTAAGATTTAATTCTGTACTTAGAATTATTTCGAGTTATTATTGCAGGTCAGCCCTGCACAAATAACAGGTCAGCCCTGTTAAGATTTAATTATGTACTTAGAATTATTTCGAGTTCTTAATGCAGGTCAGCCCTGCACAGATTAACAGGTCAGCCATGTTTAAGATTTAATTCTGTGTTTAGAATTACTTCGAGTTGTCATTTCAGGTCATCCCGGCCGGGATAATATGCATCCTTACAACATGCCAGCTCAGTTTCGACACTCTGGAGTCTTAGTTGCTCCATGTTGATTGCCTGGAGCTCGGCTGTATATATTTACTCAACATATTTTACTATTTCGCGAGTTCGGACAGATGTCATTTGCTCGATATATCTTGTCTCGGGAGCTCACATCAACTTATTTACTCCTCGGCTCGGTACTACTTATGGAGCTTAGATCAGCCCGGATTTATTTGCTCTGTACATGGATCATTTTTGGAGCTCATCTGTATTTTGTTTGCTCAGCACGTTTATTAGCTCTGGAGTTCGGTGAGCTTTATCTGCTATGGAACTGAGCTAAGCTTTATTGGTTATGGAGTTCAGGCGAGCATTATTTGCTCTTATTTATGTCGGAGCTAAGATCAGATCAGGTCGGGCGAGCAATATTTGTTCATATCATGTCGGAGGGGTATTATCTTCTCATACATCATCTCAGGAGATCAGGTCGGGCGAGCTTTATTTGCTCAGTCCGGCCCAACAAAGAAGCATTTTATCACCTCGGATCTCTCGATCATCTTTGTCAGCTCGGAACTCTCGATTATTGTAGCTTCAGTTCGGATTCCTACTGCCCAGTCTGACCTACTATTATTGACAGAAGCTCAGTATCGTGAATACACCGGTTCCTCGTATGAGTTCTACGAGCCACCTACTTCATCAAGGACCGACATTCGAATTGTCGTAGCTCTACCGACAGCATGACTCGGGAACTCGGTACGGCGCAAGGTCACATCATGGTTTGGCATTTGAAGGACTATCGATCCGGGTCCTCACCTAACCAGTTGGAGTCGATACAGCGCTACTCTAGCTCGACTAGAGGGGGATACTGATGATACCCCGATAATTGTCCCGGTGCGGTTTGGACCCGGATTCTAGGGACTCGACCCGATTTAATAAGATACCGGAGGCCATCCTACCTTGACCCGTTTGCCTTGGCCCATTTCCTATGTTTGTTTGGCCCATTTATCATTTATAATAGGCCCATTATTGTAGCATCTTATTAAACTATTGGCCCTTTAATTAATTAATTGGGAGGCCCTTTTAACCCTAAATAAAGGCCTTAATTGAAAGTCCATTAACAAAAAAGATAAATGAATGTAATAGTAGGTTTAAAAGGAGAGGGTGGCAACTTCATCAAGGGGGTTCGGCCAGCAGCTTCTTCAGCTCTGCCCATGGCTTCTTCCCCATTTTTATTTTCTCGATTTTTGCTTCCTCTTCCACAGAACCAACATTGTAAATTCTTGTTCATAGTGAAGATTCAAACTGGACCAGGTCCCGTGGTTTTTCCCTTCGGGGTTTCCACGTAAAAAAAATCTTGATGTCTATTTATTTTCTGTATATTATTCATTTGTTATCGAATCGAACCAAAAAATGAGATAACATCTACATTAGACCCAAATTGATCCGACCTCTTCCCAAACTCCTCACACAACCGGAGTTCCATTGGTTATAAATGCCGATGATGATGGTGATGATGATGATGATATCGAAAAAGAGCCGAGCCGACACAAAAGATGTTAGACAAAAATAGGAAAGGAGAGAACCTGTGGGGAACATAACTGATAGAGCTTGAAGCTGATAAATTTGGGGCCGAACAACATTGATGTTAGAGGATGTTCTGTGCTACTACCAATGGTTGACATCTCTGTGTCCAACCATTCTTCGTCTGGAGTTCGCTCTAAATACTTCATTTTTTAATAAAAAAATATATTAAAAAAATCTAACAATACTGATAATAAATAAGATTAAATATAAGAATACTGAACTGAATTATAAGTCATCCTTTGGTTCGTGGGATTATAAAATTGTACCCGTAAATTTCAAATAATTCATAAGATGGCTTACCAAACTTGTTTACAAAAAGATTATCGATGCTGGAGTTATAACATTATATTTCTATGGAAAAAAAGACATTTATATCTCATGTAGAAAAGACCTATTTCAACTATTGACATCTAGTTTGAACAATCACGGATGAACACATGTAGAATAGATGTATTATAGATAGTAGATGTAGAAAAAATTACAACTATCTCACATATTATTTGATATAAAAAGTTGTAGAAAGGGAGGTAGAAGTTGTTTAAACAATAAATGTGAAATTCGTTATTGTTCAAACTAAACGAGGTTTGTATGTAATACTTGACTTTATTTTAATAATTTTTTATGAACTTTAATGATTACTACATCTACAATTCATATTTATATCTTTATCCCAAAATGCACACATATTATAAAAATTTGAAATTTTGAATAAAAGATAAATGGATAATATATTGAATCAAAATATTCAAGATACATTTGAGAATTTCAATTATATCTACAACTTTTCCATAGATTAAAAATGAAATTTCGTGTATTTTCTATGGAAAATTTTTATATTAAATATCTAAAATCGCAGGTCAATAACATTATTTAACAAATTGGTCAAAATAAAAATAAAAAAAAAAGTATATCTACCGACAACATAATATTTCCGATGCCAACAGATATATTTTCCACCATTGAAAAATTAAAACAAGGAACACATGCTGACAATGACATGCACAATAACAACTTGGGCTATTCTTAGGTCGTCGGCCATTGTTTATTTTCCAAAGGGTAAATTCAACGATTGACATGGTGAAAATTCATACAATTTCTAGTGTTAAAAAAATAGCTAAAAACCTTATATTTTTTTAAACTCTACACGAAACTCTCTCTTTTTCAAAGATTTGCAAACGCATTAGATGTGCAGAATTTTACTTTTAGTCCTATTTTGACTTATTTATAAAGCTAAGTTGTCCATTATGTCCTATAATTTTTCTCCCTCTACATCATTTTTATTTTATTTTAAAATGAACAATATTCATAATTTTAAAGTGGATATTTTTTTTAAGTTATAATTTTAAAATAAATTTTGGATAATATTCTAAAATCTTCTTTTAATGAATGTATGCTTATTGGCCAATTGAAATTATTTTCTTCAAATTTTAGATATATTAAATAGACAATAATTGCAAATGTAAAAAAATATGCATTCCAAAAACCATATAACACGTTTTCACAATAATAAATCTATTTATGAACAATAAAATAAGCTATATATAAACCAAATACACCTTAAAAATTATTCACTTTATAATTCTTAATATTGTTCATTTTAGCTTTAAAAGAAGAAATCATTACATAAGCGGAGAAAATGATGTAGAAGGAGAATTTGGAGGACATATTGGACAATTTCTCCATAAAAATAAGTCAAAATAGGACTAAAAGTAAGAATTTTTGTACATCTACCATTTTGTACATCTTTAAAAAAGATAAGTTGTTCGTGCAGAGTTTAAGAAAATATAATGTTTTTTTTGTGGCAATTTTGTAACACATGGGAGTTTGGTACATGATTTTCAAAAAACGAGAGGTGAGTTCTTTGGCGTATTGTTTTAACACGGAGAATTTTGCGCAAGTTTAAGAAAATATAAGGATTTTTTTGCATATTTTTTAATAGAGTGAGGTCGTGCCTAAACCTTGTAAACACAGGGTCAATCTGGAATTTACCCTTTTTAATGCTTTTTAAAGACAAATTCAAATATAAAACATACATAGTAGTTAGAAAATTTTACCTGGTCCAGAACATAGGATGGCCCATGTTTAGCGTCAGGCATGAACGCCGTCAAGAAAACAGCCACACCAATCTTCTCAGGATACTTGTCCATAGCAAGGGCTATGTTCATTCCACCAAGGCTATGTCCCACTAAAACAACCTTCTCATTTTGCGGAATAGAACCGATGACTTCTAACAACGGTTTGGTGTAGTCCGCAAGTGTTCGAATGTCGGTCAGGCTTCTTGGATCGATTCCGGAGGCCGACAAGTCCAGGGCCGTGACATGGTGGCCGACGGCCTCGAGTAGGGGCTTGAGTTTGTACCAACACCAAGCACCGTGGCATGCGCCGTGGACTAGAACAATATGCGCCTTTTGCTTTGTGACTTCCATTAGTTTGAGTTTAGCTTGTGTGACTGTGGAATATGCGATGATGCATGTCTTTATACAGAGGGGCTAGACAGAAGAAAATAGACATAAAGGACTATGACTAGTAGTTAGGTCGTTCTAGAACTATTTGTTGTACGATAGCAATTATTAAGAATTTAACGACAATGGATTGAGTAGACTACATGAACCAGGAATAAATAGGATCGCGCATATGCGTCAGTCTTCTCCAAGAGCTTCTTTTAGTCAGAATATCATCGTTGATCCCTTTGGATTCCAAATCTTTGTGTATCATCTTGCTATCGTAAAAGGGACGAAATCTACGGACTCCGTCGAAGCACATGTACATTGTTGGACTACGTCGTAGTGACCAAACCATCGTAAACTGCGTTCTTGCAGCTTATCTTCTATACAAGTCAAATATACTTCAACTCGAATGTATTCGTCCTTATTTTATATATTCTGGTTTTACCGCACATCTACCGAGCGTACACATCTCTATCATATTGAAGTTAATATAAAAATAAATTATTTAGAACTCGAATCTGATTTGAAAATTAATTTTGATTTGGGTTCTCAGGTTAGTTCAAACCAAATAATCAAAGTTTATTAAGTAAAAACCTTGGGATTATGAAGACAGAATAACTTTATTAATCAATTTTTGAGTAAACATGGAATGCCACAAAATATGAAATTACTATTTATGCTTATGACAAAGACTCATAACTTTACATGCTAAATATATAATAGCTACGTTCTTAATTTACAAGGTATATACCTAACGCTTTGCTGAAGAACAGGAAATGACCAATAATAGACTAAAACAAATGTGGGCGTGTGATAAAGAACATATACACTAATTCCAAATAAATGAGCCGTTTATTAAAAAGAATATTGATTTGCTCGCTCGGGATCAGTATTCATGAGTTCGCTGGAAAACATTTTTTTCGAAATTTTTAAATGATTTCAACTAGTCTGGGGATATTCTATTGCTAATTGGGATTGAACTCAGGATCTCTCTTGAGAGATCTGTGCCACTTTAACCTAATGGGTGGTGGCGAAATAGTAATAATTTGATTCATAAAGAAAATATAAATAATATAAAATCGTCTACCAATATCATCGCTTATGTATATAATATATATATATAATACCTCGTACCTCGTAATCAATACCGTAAGAGGCATAGACATTTGCATTTGCATTTGCATTTGCTTTTTAAATTCCAAATTGCCGACGATATACGTGCACTAAATTTGTCTCCATTACATGCCATGCCGCCTGGAAAGTCAATTGAGCCTCGCTCTGCACCAAATTCATTAGGACCAAGAATTGTGTTAGCCACATATGTATGGGACCATCTGGAAAAACCCATTCCAAATTGCCGACAATTAGATCAAATTGTTAGCATATATGCCCTGTAAGTCAAAAGTTGGTCTATTGGGCTTTATGCACCCAAAGCCCATTAGTTACTTAATGATCCTATAAATATGTCATTTAGTTGAGAGACTCAATTCATTCCATACGATTCCATTCACTCTCATAGAAATGCCAACGCCAAACTAGCACTGGTGTTGGCTTGTAGATCTGGTCAGGTTGATTGGACTCGAGGGACTACCGCTATCAGATTCACGTCGGTGAACGGTAATCTCTTTTCGTGCATTTATATTTGATATTTGCATGTTATTATATGAATCAGGCTCGATCTTCCGTCCCTGGGTCAGATCTGTATATTGTATTATTTTCGCTGCGTTTGGATCTGGCGCCGGGGTACGGAAACCCAACAGTGGTATCAGAGTCAGGTTGCGCTTTGATTCATGTATTTGATAATTAATTTTTATTAGATCTTTTCTCATCGATTCTAATCGTGTTTGAGTTTTTCAAAAATTTTGAATCCGGAAAACATAGAAAATTGGAATAAAGGAGTTTTTATCCGAACCCAAAATATCCCGGCACCGGAAAGCGTTTCCGATGCACTGTTCATCGCAAGGCCGCGCACGGAGGCGCGTTGAATGGCGCGGTCTGCTCGCTCGTGGTTGCACCGCCGCAGGCTTCTTCATAGGATGGACAGCCTTGCGCAATGGCTTCAGAAATCGGACGTTTCTGCAATGGTTGCAGACGAAATCCCATCGCCATGGATTCTGCAAATGTTGCAGATGAAACTCGCGCAGGTTGTTCGCGACCAAGCTCTGGCCTTCGTGAAACGTTCACGACGAGGTGTGCGTGTGTGCAGACTGGATGGGTGGCGGCGGCGGCGGCAGCATTAGGGTTTGGGAAACCCTATTTCGATTTTGTTTTGTGGGGAAGGAAGATGAACAGTTTTTTCTCGAAATATTAAAAAAAAAAAATCAAAAAATGGGTGGAATAATTTCGATAGTTGGTATTAAATTCTGACACATTTGGATCCAAATTGGTTTGGAGTTCATTAATTTTTGGGTCATTTTAGATGTTTTATCCGGATATTATTTTTGAAATAATAAATCATAATACTTAATTTATTAAAAATGTGATTTTTAATTTATTAAGTGTAAAATGGAGATTTTACAATTAGTTAAAAATTTAATTAATTGAAAATTGAATGAAAATGTTTCATTTAATTTGTTAATTTTATTTTTGGCTAATATTATGATTTGAGGTAAAATAATGATTTTACCAAGTAATTGAAAATTTAATTAACTGAAAATTAAATGAAAGTGTTTTATTTAATTGTTAATTTTATTTTTGATTATCATTATGATTTAAAGGTAAAATAGAGATTTTACCAATTAATTGAAATTTAATTAATTAGAATTAAATAAAATGGTTTTATTTAATTTGTTAATTTCATTATCAATTAATGCTACGATTAGTGGGAAACGATAGAATAAATTAATTATTGTGATCTAATTACATGTGATGTGATTAGTCCAATTACATATGATATAATTGGTTAGTTTAATGTTTAATTACATATGTTGTGATTGCATGATGGATGATTACGGGACTTGACCAATGTGTTTAGGTGAATGTTTAGGTTTTTATTATTTCATTATTATTGTGATTTTGGTTATCGGGCCTGCGAGCCCGCTCTCTCTATTTTCTGATGTATCCCACCCCGGATTTGTATCCATATTCTCTTGTTTGCACGACTCAAATGTAAAAACTTTAGAATTAGTGGGAGATCGAGATTGAAGATGGAGCATCAAGAATCAAGACATATATAATGGAAGCAAAAATGTAATAGGATTGCATTACATACCTGCATCACCTTAGACAGACTTGTGATCCACGTATGGCTCACGTGGATCAATTAGAAAAAGGCTGTAATCGTCCATATTTATTTTTATTATGCATTTGATGTATGATAAATGTTTGTTTGTATGTTTTATTAGTACATATGATTGCATGAATAAAACATAGTTGCATGAATCCGACAAACAAACAAACAAGCACATGATGAGATTTTAAAATTATTAAATCCCTCTTTTGAATATGATTCAAAACTTTTAATATCAAACTGCTAAGGGAGTTCAAAAGGGTTTGTTGCTTCCTGTCTTCCATCAACAGTTAAGCCATGAGACGTTACTTGTGTCATATTGCCTTACTCACCCACGTGGGGGGCATCTGGCATGGGAAAGCTGTGCGTTTAGCTGCCACTTAATTAAGGGTGTGGTTATGTTAACCTTCTAGATTACTCACCCACGTGGGGTCTTTTGGGCGTGACATTTTCATCCGTGGGATGGGTTAGTTTGACGTGAGAAGGCATAATTGTCCTGCCCACGTACGGGTTATGCCAATCGCTAGACAAATATCTTGGGGGTTGCATATGATGCAATTGTGATCTACCTTTAGTATCATGAAGCCGGTGGGCCCACGTCCGGGGTTTTCATGAGCTAGTTGGACTCCAAGCCCACTAAGAAAATATGATTTTCCGTTCATTTGTCATGAGGGTGATGAATTCAAAAAATTTAGTGGGAGCATTCAATAACTAAAGTCCATAGTTTTTCAATTAATTAATAATCAGACGGTTTGAATGTATTTTCTGTTTATTCTTAGTATTGTGATTGTCGTGAATCCGATTGCATCAATTCTCGATATAAACAAAGTAACCGCACCAAATTATTCTGATTGACTATTAATTTTAAAGTAGTGCTTGCTTTTAAAAGGTTGCTATATACCTTTGGTGGGAGCCTCCTGTTGAAGTATCTCCCCGTTCGTCTCACGAAGAGATCGCCACACTTGGGAAGTGGTGGGACGACGATCTCTCGGCTAGGTGTTATATGATAGCATCTATGTTACCAATGAGTTTCAACATAGATATGAGTAACACGCTCATATTGCTGATATTTTCCAACACCTACAAATGTTGTTTGGTGAACGGACGCGATTACTGAAACTCGCGATTTCAAAGGAGCTATTTTCATTTCACATGCGAGATGGAGCTTCGGTCTATGAGCATGGTGTAAGAAAAATATCTCTTGTTGAGAAATTGGAAAATCTGAATGTGACAAATCCTCATTAACTGGCTATAGATTTGATCTTATAGTCAAAATGTTGGAAACTCATGAGTCCTTGATTCAAAAGGAGAAACGTGTTCTTCTTGTCGAATCTTCTACCAATGGTAGGAAGAGTTCAAGGATAAAGAAGAGGAAGGGAAATGGTTCCAACCTTGAAAGACGAAAAATGATATAGTAGCAACTAAGAAATGAGAGGCATCTATGTTTTCACTGCTGGTCACTAGCGCAAAATTGTAAGGAATACATATACTAGAAGCGTTCTAGAAAATGGTATGTAATATATTAAAATTAAATGTTTCTATTGTTTCTACTTCTTTGGTATATGATGCCAGTTGTGCTCGCATTTTTGCAAGAGTTGCATGTGATGTGAAGAAGTAGAGAGCCCTAGGAAGGTGAACCTACCTGAGGCTAAGCATTGTAGCCAGAGTTGTTGCAAAGGCTGTTTGAAACATTTATTTAATATAAAATCTTGAACTAGTTAGGAACTGGTTTGAACAATTATTTATTTGTTCTAGATTTAATCATGAACATTGTTCCTATTTTGATAGAGAATGATATTCTTTTAAATATGCGAATGTGATTTGCATTATTTTTAAGAATGCATGTTTTATTGAATTTGGTGAACTTGTGAATGATTAGTATGATTATATTCAAAGAATATAAAAAGAATGATAACTTAAATCCAACATATATTTAGCATGTGCTGAATGTCCATTGAATTTGATTCATATGGACGTATGTGGAGCACTAAATGTTAGTGCAAGATGATGTTGAGTTATCTTAAAGAGAATGTGATTCTCTCTGAGTAACTCTCTAAAGTTACATATTTGTTGAATATAATTCATACCAATGCAGTGACCAAAACTCCATATACGATATGGATTGAAAAATAATCCAAATTTTTATTTTGAGATTGTTCTGCTTATGTGAAGCAGCCAGTGGGAAATGAGTTGGATAGTTGATCCATCTTATGTTATGTTGTTGAAACTTATATTATCAATTGCAGGCAAATAGTTTGTTTCGCAAGTGCAATCTTTCTAGAGAAAATGTTTCTATTAGAAATGATGGCAACATAATATAACTTGAAAGGGTTCAAGAACCACAAACCACTAGAAAAGTGAAAACGGTGAAATTAATTGAGTCAATCATAACCTTTGATTTACACGCACGAAGGAGATTTGAAAATGTTTCAAGAACTCCTGATAAATTGAATTTACTCCTAGAAAGTAGTCAAAATGATTTTGACCATGGATGTGATCCTAGAACTTTCAAGGAGACGATGTTGGACATCGTTTTGGGATATTGGTGAGATGCCGTGAAATTTGAAATAGACTCCATGTACTCCAATAAGGTATGGGCCTTAGTAGATCCTCTTTGGGAATTGTTCCCATTGGCTGCATAGATTTACAAGTGAAAGCTTGGAGTGGATGGGAAGGTAGCGACCTTCAAAGCTTAACTGATGTGAAGAGATTATTCTCATAGGCAAAGAGTTGTCAGTGAGAAACTTTTAATCAGTTGTGATGCTATAGTCTATTTGGATTTTTATTAGTTATATCTGCATATTATGAATATGAGATATGATAGTTGGATGTGAATACAACATTTCTCAATGGTGACATTGAGGTAGAAATGTAGCAGCCAAAGGTGTTCACAACTTATGAGCGTTAGCAAAATGTTTGCAAACTACATAGGTCCATTTATAGGCCTAAGAAGACATCCCAAAGTTTAAACTTCCATTTTGATAACATCATCAAAGTGTTTGGTTTTGTTATAAATCCGGAAGTGGCATGTGTGTGCAAAAAGGTTAGTGGGAGCACGGTTACATTTGTGATGCTTTAAGTCGATTATATCATGCTCATTGTGAATGGTATTAGATTAATCAATTAAAGCGTGATTATCTACTAATTTCTCCATGTAAGATTGGGAGAAGAGTCATACGTGCTTAGCATAAGGATCTATAGGGATAGATCTAAAGGATGCTTGAGATCTCTCAATCTACGTACATAAACACTGTGTTAAAAGGGTTTAGCATAGAATAGTCGAAAAATGAGTTACTTCATATTATGTCATAGTATTCATCTCTCGAGTCAATGGGCCGTAAGATTGATGAGGAGAGAGAAAAGATGACATTGGTACCTTATATTTCTACTTTTAATAGCATACTGTATGCTATGGTATGTACTTGGCCTGATGTATGTTCTTAGAGTAATGGGCAGACATAAGACAGATCCCGGTGAAGGTCACTAGAAAACTGTGAAAATAATCATCATGTTCTTATGAAGAACTTATGATATGTTCATGGTTTTTGGATCTGTAAGTGGAGAAATAAAAATTGAAGGCAAAGCTGATGCTAGTTTTTAAATTGGATGTAGATGATACCATATCGATGGTCGGATTTGTATTTAAGCTCAATAATGGTGATGTCTCTTGGAAACGTTCCAAGCAAGACACCACATTGGATTCCACCACTGAAGCTGAATACATTGCAGCATACGATGCAGCAAAGAGGCAGTTTGGATAAGAAATTTCATCCAAGAGTTGGGTTTAATTTATAGTGCAGTTGACACAGTCTCTGTGTACTGTGACAACATTTGAGCTATTATGAATAGCCAAGATCTCATCAGGATCCAAACATATATTGAGAAAATACTATCTAATGAGAGAGATGGTATACGCGACATTATTATCGAGAGAATCGCTTCAACAGAAAAATATAGTGAATCCACTGATAAAGCATTTACGATGATTGGTGTCTGTTAGACATCTTGGGAAGATGGTCTTAAGACATATGAGTAGTTGGCTTTGGGAAAGTGAAATATATTGTTGTCATACATGATTAAGTAAATCAATAGTTGATTGATTGTACCTGTAATCTTATTATGACAAATCTTTGTTTGAATATTAATATATATGGCACTTCTTCATCTGTTTACCCATGCATCTTGATGCATTGATGAAGTCCTTGAGATTGCTATAGTCCATAGAATGTGGTTACGCATATGATGGTGATCATGAAATACATTATCGACTGCGATTTCTAAATGTTCCTGGTCGATGAGCCTTCGAGAATGGGATATCGATATATGCTTGTTGGAGACTGGTATTCATGATGTGTCTAGTGTAGTGCGCCGCGTTTCATCGGCGTTGGCTTGGAGAAGTCAGCACACATGAATAGGTGCTCATTAGGAATGAGTTCACTGAACGACCCTACTCGGAATTCTATAAGTGGTTACCATTTGTCGAGTATAGAATTTCTAGTCATAGTTGTGCACCATTACTCCTCAAGACCCGAGGCATCATTGAGGTCTTGATAGATAGCTGTGTACTTTGATTTAATGACTGATCACATGTGGGTCATAAAGTCATTATTTTGGGTATTCAGTGATGCTGTCAGAGGCCTATGATTGTCGTTGGGGATTCACCACTGGTCTTGATGAACCAGGATGTCCTATGTGTTTTTCTATATATGATTCGAGGAATCTCTGGCCAGAGTGGGTAGTGCTTGTGAAAAATGAGTTTTTCATATACGCACACAATGAATCATATAACGTGAAACAAATACATAGTTATTGAAATCATAAGGGGCCTCGACCAACCAATGCCCTTGATTCAATCGGGACATATTGAGCGAAAGGAATGTACTGCACGCTAACTATGGCTGACATGTTCTCGTACGTTGCTAGTCATTTGTATCTAGGTCTTCGTGAAGCGCAGATGCTAGGTGCTACCCACGATCGGTAGGTTGTTGCTGAAATTGTATTTCGATCATTGTCTATTAAAGGAGTTTAATTGACAATGGGGCATTCAGGGTAAGCCCAAAGAAGTTGTTTGACTTCTAAAATCACAAAGGTTGTGATCCTACTGCTATGATACACTTGAGCCTCGCTGGGTCACAATCAACCGGGCGCCGATCTATCGATGAGAATTCAGACTTAAATGTTAAGTGCTCAAGATTGTGTGATTGATATTCAAGATATGAGTTTAATTTTTGATAGCTCCTCACTTTAGTGGAGTTTCTATGTTTGGAAAGGTTCCATCTATAGAAAGTTCTAAAATTAAAAATTATGATATATTTATCTCATAATTATGTCCGTCATTTGTACATCAAGTAATTCAATTGGATTGACCTACTTGGATTATGAGTTTAGTGCTCATGTGTTGGCTTTTGGGCAAGTGGGAGATTGTTAGCATATATGTCCTGTAAGCCAAAAGTTGGCCTATTGGGCTTTATGCACCCAAAGCCCATTAGTTACTTAATGACCATATAAATATGTCATTCTAGTTGAGAGACTCAATTCATTCCATACGATTCCATTCACTCTCATAGAAATGTCAACGACAAACTAGCACTGGTGTTGGCTTGTAGATCTGGTCAGGTTGATTGGACTCGATGGACTACCGCTATCAGATTCACGTTGGTGAACGGTAATCTCTTTTCGTGCATTTATATTTGATATTTGCATGTTAATATATGAATCAGGCTCGATCTTCCGTCCCTGGGTCAGATCTGTATATTGTATTATTTCCGCTGCGTTTGGATCTGGCGCCGGGGTACGGAAACCCAACACAAATATCGTACGGATTACATCCAACTACCTCATTAAAATATAACAAAGTAACTTTAGTTTTCTTTGCGGTAAGGACCATAGTACTAAGATTATTGTAATTCTTATAGATGGATCTCTTTCAATTATGGTTAACACTAATACCATATTGGTTGTAGCCTTCTTTTTCAAGGGCGAGTTCTTGCTAACATAAAGACAATATCCACAAGAGAATTTATGTAGTCTCTTGGGGGCATGTGCCCTTCTCAAAATTTTATTTTTATTACTTAAAAAAATTTATATTTTGCATCCCAAAAATTATATTTTACGCTCTTAAAATTATATTTTAATCCCTTTAATTTTTTTTTGCCCTTCATTTTTTATATTATTATTTTTTGTCATTCTAAATAAAAGTTCTAGATATGCGCCTGATATACTCTAATACTTTAGATCAAAGATCCGAAATTATTTTGGATATGTGAGATGTACATAAAGTATGAACTCATATATTCAAATTAAATTTGGACTACTAGATGTCTCATGCAGCAAAAAAAAAAGAAGAAATTATTTTCATAACTGTTCTTGCCAATATAAAATAAGTTTAATTATAAATCTTAAATTGATAAAAAGAAAAACAAACCTAAATGAGCCCTCGTGGCCCTCACCTGAGCGAAGTCATTATTGACGCCTATTTCTTCAGGCCCGGACCTTTTCCGCACTACAAAAGGCTACATTTTTATGACAATTGGATCACCCTTACCTTGTCCTAAGTGTAGCGTCGAACAACTCCGTGCAACCACACAATAAATATTATGAGAGAATTGATCTAGGTTCTAATTTTCCCCAATAAGAGATGAACATTGTGAAGACGTGTTAACTAGCCACTATCAAATTTCAGTTCTAAAACTGATGTTCCAATTCTACCTTCTTGATAAATTAAGATTAAATCTTCCATGTTTTTGAGAATCACCAATTCCGGTTCTACTTTCTTAGGGAAATGTAACGAATCTTTTACAAGTTTCGCTTTGATTTCAAACGATTTCCCAACAAATAAACTCTTAAAATGAAACTTAGTGAAAGCAGTTTTAATGTTGATATGTACATATCAACAGTTTCTTCAACCAAAACACTTCTGCTTGTAACTTAAGCTGCGATTCACAGACTTTAGACCATAAGCTGCAATTCACATACTTTAGACCACAATTAATATTCACAGGTGAACCGATCTACTCGAATTCCTCAACAAACACTTGTAATAAAAGAAATGGGTCGTCCCGGGTCGTCGCAAGTCAGCTGAGCATTGTAGGATGCCCAGTTTGGAGCATCCTTTTGAACATGTCCATCCCAAATGCAGAATCTGATGAACTAAGAGAAGGCAGTACATAACTAAGCAGCTTTATACTTGGCTTCAGGTACCTCTAGGAAGACAAAAATAACAATAGCAACATTGAAAGAGATGGTGATAATTTGTTGTAATTGCAAAACCAGAGGTTTATCAATTAATTTAAACTTGGCCAACTATATTACTGCCTATCTCTAAGTCTGGTGCGCTAGAAAACCACACAAACATAATTGGCATCAAAAGCCATCACTTATTGCTACAAAGTTAACTGTCACATTCTAACGTTGGTAATAAAGCAGGATTTAAGTAAGATTTGTTTTTTCTGAAAGAAAATAGGGAAAGAAAAAAAAGAAGCCAAACCCAGTATTCCAGTATTGTTCGGTACGAAAAAGCACATTTTCTGTGCCTTTTGCCAACAATTCAAAGCTAGGGCTTTTTTTCTCATCTGAAAGAGAGAACTAGTTATGTTTCACTGAAAACGTTCTAATATGCTTCAAAATAAGAAATTAAACAAACTATACATCAGTTAAAAGGCATTAGATTACATGGTGAAAAGATGTGATATTACCTTGGACAGAAGTTAGTGCAAACATGATTCATCTGCATACCAGACTACCAGTGTAGCACCAGATTTCAAAGATTTTAGTTTGCATAATAGAGCGGAACTACATTAAGATTTATCCTATGGGTTATAGAAGGATCTAAAACTTCCAGTGTTCCCTATAGATACACTAGTTGACTCCATTTAAATACATGATATCACATGCGCCATAGAAACAGTTAAAAAGGTTTCGCTTTTAAAATCATGATATTGAAATAAAACAGTGTAAAAGCCAGTATGAAATAATATACTAAAATCTTGCAAGCTATCAGCAAAGGCATGACAAAATAATGCATATGAAGGTGAGGGGAGAACCTTGAGATGGTAATTTCATAGGGAAATGAAACACCTTCAAGGTTTGGTATTGGAGGAACATGATCCTTCTTATCATTCACAAATCTGATAATCTGAAACAGAACATCACGAAGAGAAGCTTCCAATGCAGTACGCCGAGCACTCCTTGCCTCTGCCGCAGTATCTGTATGCAATGACAGAAAATTAGTTCGACAGCTATACGCATGCTAAAAGTAAAGTGTAAAATCTTGCATCTTTAAACCAGATTCAAATTTTACCTCCAGGATCAACAACTATTTTTGAATAATGAGACTTGCCAGAATGTCCTTTAGGGTGTTGTGCCACATTCAAATTTATATACCACTGTTCCCAGTAGAGGCGTTCAACTTTGTGAGTGAACCATGTGGCCTGTTTGTTTTTGACTTCGTAGAAGGACAAACATATCTGTGCCCCAGTAATGTATCAAAAAAAAAAAGTAACAAAACCAAGAGATGTCATACCATATATAGAAAAGAGAATTTCAAGGCATAATCAATTCATTAAGAATAATGTCTACCAATTCCTTCTTGCACTACTAGATGCATCACCTAAAAATCGACATTCAGCTTGCACCAGGAGTGGATTAGCATTGTCATTTAGAATAAAGCAGTATGAATTAAATTCTGATAATTGACCAGCTCTCAAAAATGTTTGCTACTCAGAAGCATTAAAAAAACACACGCCACACAGACTGGATGCTTATAAGCCTTTGGATCGGAAAAAAATACATGCTACATCAGGTATTGCAACAGGAAACGAACCCAACAAAGAGATAGGTGTGTTGATTCGAAAACAATTGTCAAATGTCTTGCCTTAGGGGCTCGGTGAAAAAATATTAACAGCAAAATAAGCTAGGACGGAATTATAGAGTGGGGAGGAAGACCAGGTGTATCCATATTTTAGAAAATTCTCCAGTATGACAAAAGAAAAAATGAATTTAACATATGGCAAGTAAAAACCAAAGGTGGGTGGAGAAGAATGGCTTGTCACAATTAATGCCAATGAAACCTCTCAGTGCTTCATGGTTCCCACACTTAAAAAAAATAAAAATAGATTGACCACATGTATATGAAAGACAGGCTAATGATCATCCAATAAGTGATCATTTGTTGAGTTCAAGATTATTGCAATCCACGGACCTGATTTTTCTTGTTCGGGTGCTTCTCCACCCTATCTATGAACTGGTCAATCTTTTCATCAATTTTCCTCTCAACCTCCATATCACCACATTGCACCTGCATATTAGATAAAAAAAAGGTGAAGGACCGGTACAACATAAAAAAAAATCTCATTTGAACTACCCACGAGCCAGTAATTGAACTTTTTTTTAAAGTAAGAGATTTTTAAGAGTAGGTTGGCATTGCATCAAAAAAAAATTCTTTTGAGGACAATAGTAGGAATGCCTACCCCAAAGCCGCAAAAGAGAGAGAACTGAAATTTAAACAAGAAAATCTATCATTATTAAACCATACATCAAGCACCACCTTGGAAACCACATTAAGACTACCAAAAATGAGAAATATACTGTTGTCGTATCCTACAAAATTTGGTTTCAACTCATAATTGTTCAATTCTTACGCATCTAGAAGTGCCATGGCCACTTCGGCAGTCACATCGTCCCAATATTTTTCACTAAGTACCATACTCATGCAATAAGCTATCTTGCCAAGAACAAGACTCAGGCAATCCAACACCCTTGTGAAGTCCACTGTTCAAGTAAAGCTTAAATAAAGAGCAAAGCTTGTTTGTTTATATTACAGAATAAAGAAACTTAGAGCAGTCAATTCACCGCTGCATGAGGAGCATAATCAAGCGAAACCGTTTATCGTTCAAAGAATGGGCCCCAATAATTTTAGAAAAAAGTGCCAAAAATCTCTGATCAAGTTGAAGTCCCAAACAAAACGATCAAAATCATTCTCCAAGTTGATTAGTCTCTCAAAATTACCTCAAATACAATGCAAAACTTACACACTACAAAAAAGTTCTGAGCAAGATTAAATTTACTAGAAGTTGAAATCAATAAAAAATGGAGTCAAGGAAGATTAAATCAGCCAATCTCTCAGAAATTGGAAATCACTTACATATGTGATCTCAAATAGCTCCAAATCAACATCTTTCGGGCGCACTAGCCCTAAAGCTCGATGGAACATCACAGTGTGTAGAATACCTGCACATCAAAATTTCACCCCATCAGTAAATGTAAGCAAAAATTGCATCAACTTACAAACAACTGCGTATTAGCAATTCACAAAATCTTGACTTGTTTAAAAAAGTAATCACCCATGGTTCTCAATGAAAAAGATTAAGAGCGATCAAAAATCATTTATTATTCTAGATCAGATTAATATCAATCACAAATTCTCATCATAAAAATTACTGCGGAAGAGAATCAAAATTCAGCAAGCAAATAAAAATGGAAAAGATATCGCTGTAAACGATCAACCTAGCTATAAACAAGTCGAACCATCAGTTCAACACCAAAGAATAAAAAAATAAACCAAAATTTAAAGAAACAAGGTAAAGAGAAAGCAACTTACACCGGAGAACTTCACGTATCTCAAAATGCTCAACTTCCTGATTTAGTGCGTGAAAAATTAATCGTTAATCACAGGTGTACAAAATATACCATCATAAGGATAAGAAAGTAGCATACTTACGAGTTCTTTGAGTTGACAAACTTCGCAATTCATCTCGATTGTTGGACAAGGAAGAGTACGAAGCTGATCGAAATTTTGAAAATTAGAGAGGAAATCAACGGAGTGACCGCCGCCGTTATGAGCCCCGATTAGTGGTGGCGCAAATAGTTCAAAGTTTCCAGGTTGGAAGACTCCGTGAAGCGGATTGACTTTGCCGCATATGCATTTCAATCATTGATTTTGTTAATGCGATTTTGGGGTTCTGCTTGGGATGGTCGAAAGACACACGTTTTGGTAAACATTTAATCTCTAAGCTCTATTCGGCTTGAATGATGAGGGTGATTGATAGACCAATTAATAGTTATTCCCAAACTCACATAATTCCCATATTCCTGGCATTTCGGTCTAGAAATGATGCATTGAATGTTTGTGCGGCGCTTTAAGATACACTAAAGTTTACTACGTCGCGCACTAAGTTTTTGTTATAATCAAACGCTTATCACTAAACTAAAAGATATAGCTGGCAGCATAGGCGCAACTTCAAACCCTTATATAGTGGCAGCGCAAAGCCCCGTACTAAGCGACAGGTAGACATAAGGGGTTGCACACTACATGCGCCAATGGGCCGGATTGTTAAGCCACTGGATGACAGATGACACACACATTCGTCCACGAGTGCACATGATGACTTACTGGGTGCAAAACATCCAATAATCCCCACCCCCAAGAAAGTGCTTCCTAGGTGACTCGAACCCATGATCTCGCTCTGATACCAATTGTAGGATCAAACGCTTGCCGCTTTACCAAAAGTTATAGCTGATGGTAATGGTGCAACTCAAATCTTTTAAACTGTACAGCAGCATAAGCATCACGTTTCGATCGATCACACAGCTTGGAAAATTGTTGTACCCCAACAATCACCCTCCCAATAATTGCACTCCTTGCAACTCATGGGAATCGAACACATGGCATTGGCTTGAATATCACTTGTAGGATCAATTCTTACCACTAAGGTAAAAGCTATAGTTGGTAGCACAGACGCAACTTCAAACCCTTATACAGTGGTCGGCCTCGTACTAAGAGACAGGTGGACATGAGGGGCTCCGCAATACATGCTCAAATGGGTCTGGCTGTTAAGTCACTGGACAACGGACGCTTTCGTCCACGAGTGCACAGAAGGGCTCAATGGACGCAGCACACACAATAGTTTTACTAAGTCGCGCACTGACGCTCCAGTCGTGATCTGGCACATTGAGTGCGCTTACGACGCTTAACGACTAAGTTTTATTAAGTCACATATTAAGATTTACTATGTCGTGAACTTAAATGTTAGATATTCTTAATTCTCCGGAATAATATAAGTTATTGTTAATAATTCATACTATTACAAAACATGTTGAAACATGATGTAATATTTGGTTTTATTTTTTGAATTCATTATCTTATGACCAAATATTATAATCCATTTTCATTTTTCATTCTCTAAAATATATTTATCGGAGAACAATAATTATCTCTATTAGGAGATCGATAGAATAAAAGATTTGAATTGCACTATAAATAATATAAAAAATGATATACGTTTGTCAAATATGATGTGTATTAGATATGTATAACTTTATTTCATCGATTTGTGCACATACACACATATTTATATATTGAATTAGTAGTTATCCCTCAAAACCAGGACCGCCACGGTTCCGAGTCATTACCATCCCTACCAGTATACGAGTGAATCAGATGTTTGTGTTGTTGCCGCCCTTAAAAGATATCTACAACATACATCTTGTGTCTATTTTGTATATAAACTATATATGTAGATGCTCTCAAGAGCATCAACATCAAAAGGACCCATATTTGAAAGAGAGGCTCACATATCCAAGGATGTGGAATGTACTGGATATAAAATGTACGATATAGTCGGATAATTCTATCCTATACAGGGAAGTTACACCCATTTCTTTATTTGATAACCATAATTAACAAAAGAAAACATACGAGCGTAGAAAATTTTAATTTTTTATGTTAAAATTATAGATTTAAAAACTCAATACTTAATATTTAAGAATTATATAAAAATTTACATTCAATAGTAAGAAGTATACATTTCCCACTACAGTTTTGTTTTTTTGCAAAATCATAATTTTAAAATCAAATACTTATATGTTTGAATATTAATGTGATTCGTTATCTCTCGTGTTCGGTAGAATTAAGTGTTTGCAAAAAATAAACAAAAAACACCACAATTTTTACATGAAAAACCCTCAAGAATGAAGTAAAAATCATGGGACCTTGTCCAATATAATTTCTTTACTATAAAAAATTGATTTGTTACAAGACTCTGATACAAAACAAGAAGAACAAACTCCTAAACAAGAATATCAGAAATGAATACGAGAAATGACCGAACAGACTTAAAATGCTCTATTCGGAGTCTTTTCTTGCCTCAAAAGTCGGCCCTTTGATTCATAGCTACTTCCCGAGGAGGTCTCATCGGGAGGTATTGATCGAAACTCCTTTCCGGCTGTTCCAATTGTTTATCCCTCCAATTTGGCTCATTTATTGGTTTCACATCTTTCCCCTGCTTCATTTTTTGGACTTCTTCTAAGTTGTTATACTTAGAAGCTCTTCAAGCAGCTCGTCATAATCAGAATGTGGTTTTTTTAGCTAAAGATCTGAACAGATCTCCTTCTCGTAGCCCTTGAGTAAAGGCACTGAGGAGTATCTCTGAGGTAACATGAGGGACATCGAGGCATGCTTGCTTGAATCTTTTCAAAAAGTCCCGAAGAGACTCATTTTCTACTTGCTTGAGTCCGAACAGACCGAGGATTGTCCTTTTGCAACTTCTGCTAGTCGGGAACTTGTGTAAGAATAATGAGCTAAATTTCGGGAATGAATCTATGATCCTCAATGGCAGTTGGTTAAAGCAAGACTGAGCGGCCCCAACTAGGGTAGTCAGAAAACTCGACACTTCACTCCATTTGTAAGTTGGTGAAGGAGCGAAGCGCTCTCAAATCGGGATAAATACTCATCGGGATCTGCGCTGCCATCATAATTCCCTACATTTAAAGTTCGGAAATTAGATGGTAGGGGATCATCAACAACCTGAGGATCAAATCACGTGCTCCTCCTTACTGGATAGATACTCCCCTTCATCTTGTTGCGCATCTGCTGCAATTAATCTTTTAGATCCCCCATCTGATGGTGTAAAGCTTTATCACCTACCTCACCCATCTTACTGGAGAGATTCTTAACCTCTTTCGTTTCCTCTTTGAGCTCCTTTGAAGAAGCCAAATCTTTTTCATCTTCAGTGGTTCTCTCTGGTTGGGGCGGGGTCATAAATTGCTTCATGCCTTCCCCCACAATTCTTGCAATTACTCCAGTTAACTACTCCATAGGTATTCCACTAGTAGGCAATGCCTGAGGAATGTTTTGAGATGACTCCGCATTATCTTCTTCTCCTTCGCACATCGGGACTGAATATGAAGGGGGTTTGGTATGTTCCCCCTTGAACCTTGTCCACGTCCTTTACTTCTAACCATACTTCCTTTCTTAGATCTATGCCAAAAATTCATTTTTCTTCAACGTCTTTGCTCGAAAAAACTTCCCACAAACGACGCCAATGATGTGATTCGTTATCTCTCTCGGAGTATTTTCTTGCCTCAAAAGTCCCCAATGCTGTAACGAAGCTTACTTTTGGCTGATCTTCTCGTGCCGAAGAGAATTGATGATATCCCTGATAGGCATCCATAAGACATAGCAGTTCATGCCCCGCCATAGAATCTACTAACTGATCGATCCTCGGCAACGGGTAGCAATCTTTGGGGCATGCTTTATTCACGTCTCGGAAATCCACACACATTATCCACTTATCTCCTAAGAATGAAATTTCCAGTAGGTGAGGAAGTTGGGCAAGTAAGAGGAAATCAAAGTTCATCGAGAAAGTGTTATGTGCAAGAGTTGAGGCAGGAGAAAGAACAGAAGAAAGGGGTCGACGAACTAGGAGACAATAATAATAGGAATCGAGAAAAGCTGGATGAGATTAAAGAATGAGTAGTTTCCGAGGAGGAATTTCTCACAATTGAGCTTGGACTAGAACCACCAGAGTGGGTTCCCAGTTAGATCCAGAGTTACGGAGAAGAGCGATTGACTGCTTGAATCATAATGTAAACGTGTTCGCTTGGAGGACGTAGTAATCGATGGAAAGAAATGATCCACATATGGCATAGAACATGTCTCCATCGATTGGCTCAAGTCAGAATCTTTGAAAGTCTCTTCCTTTTCCAACATCACACTCGACTCATCTTCACATGTGAACTCCTCGGTAACGTCTATGAAGTAGGATCAATCTCTTGACGAGGCTCAAGTTTCCTCAACTCTTCCTTATTAGTATGATCACTCCCCCAAACTTGGTTGGTGGAGTACTAATCATCATGTAAGCAATCTTGATTCGTCTCCTCTTCTTTAGTAGGTATCATCTCATTCTCTTGGCAGGTTGCTGATAATGTTTCCATGAGGATCGTCATTTGCTGCTCCAGACGACGTGTGGAGTTGGTCTGACTTCAATCATTGTCTCACATAATGCCATAAACCTAAGTAATGTATCCTCTAGATGAGTATTGACTTCTGCAGAACTGTCACTCGTCTCTCCGTGATGTTCAAGTGGTGGGTGTGTAAAATGAGGGTATTGAGGCTTTGGTGGGTATTGGTGGCTCCAACCCTGCAGTGAAGGATTCCAATGCCACTAGTAGTCGAAGTTATCCATGTTATTAAACAAGTGCAATACACCGTCTTCATCTCTATCAACCATACTACCAGTTGCCAAAGCTCCGTTGAATATCAATCCTTGTGTGTCCGCATCCAAACCACTGAAGAAATATTGCAGACGAGTGTAGTTTGGAAAGTCATGATACCGGTACGTATTTGCCAAATCGTTGAATCTCTCCCACGCTGCATAGAACGGCTCGGAAGGTTGTTGGGTAAATCTTGTGAATTCTTATTGATGTAGTATCTCCAAGTATCTCACAAGAAAAATAAATCAATTAAATATTATATATAATTTTTATTTTGAATTAAATAGAAAAAAAGAAAAAAATGGTTAAATTACAGTCAAAGAATCTCCTATGGTATTACTAAAGTTAGTCCCCGGCAACGGCGCCAAAAACTTGATCGCGATTTATTTAAACAATAAAATCCAAAGCAGCGCGATTATACAGCAAATTCATGGTGTCAAGTTTTAGTATAGAAAGGAAGAATACGGATTGTCGAACCCACATGGACTAACAAGCAAGTACCAAATAAGATTTCTTTAAATTATATTTAACCTACGATAATTAATTAATAAGTTAACTAATAACTAAAATATACTACTCTAATCCAACCAAAACAATCGATGATCACGAGAAAAGTCCACAAGAAAGAATTATCAAGACAATGATTCACCAATCCCTTACAATTCTTTTATCCAACCATCCTTAAGGTGACGGGTTTTTTCCGAATTTATTCAATATACGCTATCGAGCTATATTAAACCTAACACCAAATTACAAAAAGTAACTTTCATTCACTTATTAACAATTCGATATTGAATGAAACTTTATGAAAACCACTATCTTTAGATTAAATAACCTAAAGCTATCACTCGTATGTGATTTTATCTTTCGATCTAATCTTAAACACACGTCATGAATTACTATGTCGTATTATTATTTTATCTTTCAATCTCAATTATAATAACTAGAATGATCCAAAGGTGGCCAAACCTTCAAAAGAATTAAGTACAATAAAACATGCATATTGAAGATGTAGGAATTCAATCACAATATCAAAGGAAAAAACTATGTTTAAGATATCTCTCAATCATAAAAAACACAACAAATCCAATATTCATTCAAAACTAAAATAGAAAAGAGAGAGCAAACTCCCAAGTTTACTTCGTTCGTTGATTCTCTATCCTTCGCTCGCTTCTTTCTCGATCGTGCTCATCGATTATCTTGTTGGCTTGTTCCAATTCCTAGGATAGATTTTGTGGTGAAGGTGGATGATAGTGATATGGAGGATGTTATGATGGAGGCTAATCCTAGGTCTCCAAGTCTCTCCTTAAGTCTGATTTTCGTGCATCTATTTATAGAGGAAGGAATATATGAAACTTCCTTGTTGGACACAAGCTCTATAAGTAATTTATTTTTCAGAAACTCTTCTGGGCGATCGATCGAGCAGTGTAGCCGATCGATCAAGACAAATTTCTGGTCGAGCCGATCGATCGAGACGTGAGACTGATCGATCGAGACATATGATTTTTTTTATTTTTTCTTTTCTTTTTGTCTTTGACGTGTTCGATGGGTTTGGTTTTTTTTCATCATTTTTGGCCCATTTCCTCTACTTTTATGCATTTCAACATTGATTCCTGAAACATACAAATCTATACAAAAAGCGTAAAATCATAAACGAACAATACTTAACCATTAGAAAATCACATCTACATAAGTGAAAAACGACACTTATTAAATATCTATATGTTTCTTTTTTAATTGTGGTTACCAAAATATGGTGACTGCTAAATAAAGATATGGGGTATAATCACCCGTTGTAGAGTAGAATAATCCGATACAGTCTGCAAACTTAGTTGTATTTTTATAAATTTTTTTTTTTGAAGAGGAATTTCCATAATTAATGTTATTATATTATCCCAGTTATCTAGTATGTCATACTGCAAATTTTGGACCATTTGTCCAATTCACTTGTTTCTAAAAATATATTAAATCGCACTGTTTTTGACTTATTATATGTATAAAAGATAATTTTTAAGAATTATTAAATAAACATATCTCATCACATAAAACAACATAAAATAAGCAAAAGGGGTAATAATAGCCAAGATTCTCACTCAAGAAACTAACCTAGCAGCCAACCTCTTATGACTGGAAAACGTACAAATCCTTCATTTCATTAAAATCCTCGAACTAGCCATGAATCTTGGTTCTACCCACAGCTTTGCCGCAGAGTAGAACATTTGTAGGTATATCATATTCATTAGCCAAACTGGGAATTGGATTGTAAACTCTCAGGTATAATTGCTGGCCAAGATATTGCCGTCCCCACATTGCAGACCTCAAATTCCACATTCCTTGGTTGTCTAACGATACTAAAATAGCAGTCCAAGAATTGGGGTATACCTGAAAAATGTAAAGAAAAAAGTAAGCAAATGTTCGTGAAAAAGATTGCAGAAATGTGTAGAATATGATGGTTCTGAGTTTGCGGTTACCTGCGTGGTATGTCTGCTCAAGGCATCAACGAGATTGTATCCTTTCCTGTTGGTTTGTGTCCACTGTCCTGCACCGAATCTGTTTACAGGCAATAGGAACATGGTTAGATCTTTCATGCCCCAAGCCCAGACCCGCGCAAACGCGAGCTCCCGTAGCAACTACTTCAGTCCTCAATTTACGAAAATGAATAACCCAAATTGCTATAGGATTCAATTCTAATCACTTATAAACCATTTTGAACCTCCGATTTTTACTCCTCTCTCATACGGCACAAGGGTATTACGATATCTCAATCAAGAAATAAGATTTTCACAAAGGACGCTAAACACGGTAGCTTACCCAACGACCCAGAAATCGTAGCCATCAAGATGCCAAGATTGCATGGTGTTCTCGTTGTTTTGGAAGACGACTTCTATGAATTCGTGCAAGGAAGTTCCAATGACAGATGTAGATAAGTAAGCACCACTGCCGGATGGAGAACTTGGGATTGAATTTAGACTAAAAACACCAGGAATGTTGAAATGATCAGCAAGCTTTAGAGGGGTGTCAGCATTGATGTAAGAAATGCCATTGACAGCATATCTTTGTTTCCCGTTTATGATAGGGGCCGAATTAGCCAAAACAATTGTCCTCGATATTGTAATATTCCCATAATGGAACGAGCCCTGAGGGTTCGGCCTGGCAGCATTGGATATCAAGTTCCTCCTGCAAAAAAAAGACGGTAGATTAAGGTTTTTCAAACAAAAAACAAGTTCTGGCAGTTGGTTTTTCGAGTCCATTGTTCTTAGTTTTACCGGTAAGTTCTAGCTTGCTCAATGGACCACCCAATTGCGGGAGGAGGGCCAGGCGGCAAGGGTCCAGAAACTGGAGACCGAGAGTTCGTGTAGTGTAAAACCGCAGTTGAGGTAAGAACTGTGGTTGTGAATCTTGTGCTCGCAACTATATAATAGTCTTTTGGAGGCTGATCCAAGATGACTAAAATCGTCACAGATTGGCCAGGGTGTACATCAAGAGATTCGTACACGTTCTGAACCACGTTTGATCCTTCAACTTCAACTAGCTTCAATTTATGCCCCTGGATTCTGAAATTAAAGGAGGTGGATAGGCCAACATTTGAGACCCTGAACATGTATGTTTTACCTGGACATTTAGATAGAGAAACAGTAAGAATACACAGCTCTCGATATGAAATCCACGATTCTAGCATGAAAAAAGGGAGGCTTCCCAAATTTCTTTAAAGCATAAATGGTCCCCGAAGTATAACCTTGATCACCACTGAAGGCAGCTCGACCCTGACCATTAATAAGTAAACCGTCCGGGGAAGGCAAATATTTCCCTGAATCAAGAATTTGCTGCAGACCCTGCAGAACATTTTCAAAAGAAGTTAATAATAGGGTTATTGGCAACGAATGGTTTGTGGAAATAAGTAGTTTAGCCCCTGTAGTTCATGACCCCTCCGCGTATGCTATATTTTGCAAATCATAAGGTAAAACGTCTATTTTGAAAACTGTTTATTTACAAACCACCGGGCATAAATGCTTATTAGGGATACCGCATGGTGTTAAAATGTCCATTTACAAACCATAGGTGCATAAAATGCTTATTAGAGCTATTGCATAAAATTGCCACTAGCTCATTAATAATACACCATAGTTTTCAACAGATCTATATAGTTGATTGTAACTAGCTTGAAGCGAAGGCTCCAGAAATGATGATTATAATGATGTATCATCTATGACAATATTGAACTCACCTTGTGACTGGTTTTGTACCAATCACCAATAAGCAGGCTGAAATCTCCGGCAGGTGGGGCGTACGGGACCGGAATAACAGATCTTGCATACACATTAAGCACACCAAATCCTCCGGCAGCTCTGTGCATCAGCGTCGATGGGAAGTAGGTGTAGCTTCCAATTTGATCCTTAGTTTGGAACTTGTATGTGTAGTTCGAATTTGGTGGGATTGCACAATTAGTCCCCACAACACCATCTTGCCAAGAATTCTTTCTTTGTTTGATTCCATTCCTAATTCATTTAATGCAGCTAATTCAAATGATAGGTTTTACCTTTCAAGCATCCAATCTCCTAAGAAAACAACACTAGTAATATACGTAGTTTGGACAAAATAAACTAAACCACAGTGTCAAAAGCAACTTGTTCGAGTCAGATAAGATGTATAAAAAAATCATTGAAACCCACAGTTTCCAAGACTACCACTATTAGTTTCTCTAGGGTTATTGGCAACGAAACCGTGGTTTTCCAAATAGATAGATTATTCTCGTACGAATTGAAAATAGACAGTTTACACATGTTGTTTGTGAATAGCTGCATAACACCAGATCCGGATATGTTATGTTTTGCAAACCACAGATGTTGTCTATTGAAAAGCATAGAGACGTAAACAGTCTATTGGAAAGGGGTAAAGTATGGATACCATATAGGATAAAATATATATTTACAAACCACATGATAAAGTGTTTATTATCGATTCCAGATGAGTAAATTGCCAATAGCTCCTTTCTTGACTTGCTACAAGTGGTTGTTTTATGTGACTCACCATGTCAAAAGAAAGGGCTGGTCCAATTTATTGACAAGGTTAAGGATTATGTTGTCATTGGTCACAGTATCAAGCCGAGGACCTGGAAATTGACCATTGATGAGGATAACCTGCAAAACCAATTAACCAAACATCAACATCTCATAAATTCCAAGAACTCAAAAATATACTATATCCCAATCTCGTCCAAAATCTTGGGATGGATCCAGTTGGCACTGACCTGTTGAGGTTGGCCAAGAGGGGAAGCAGTTCCATAAGTGACTGTCCAAGTGTAGTATTTGTAAGCATCCTCTGCTTTCACATATGAAACACTCCGAAAGGCCAAGATTGTGAGAGAAAACAACAGCAATGTTCTCCTCATTGGCAAAAACATATGTATCTGCAAGCATCCACCTCAGATTCATCAAAACATTCTTAAATCTTAACTGCCCTCCTAGATATCGTAACTGTTGGCTCATATATACTATAATGCGCATTTTAACGAATGGGTTCTGAACTAGAAGTAACAGGAACACTGATTCTTGACCAAAACATGAAATGCTGACAAGAATCTAGCAGATCTGAAGTGGGCTTTCAACCAAACAGAAAGTAAAAACAGATCTAATACAGAAAGATTTGAAACATACCACGTTAAGTTGAACAAAGTTACAAGAAAACCGCAGCAATATCAAGAATTTTAGCGACTCATACTATAAATATGTATATAAATAGATAAAGTTTTAATACTGACAGAGATTTGAATTAGGAAGAAATAGCATCTTCACTGAGTATGACCTCTGTCCATAATTGCCAACTCTCACATTTCGGTGCAGTTCACGCGTTTCCCCGTGATTATTATACGTTATTATTAATGAATAAAAGACTCCATTTTTATTTAGAATTTTACTGATATTCTCCATTATCAGTTGCTAAATTTACTCCTTTTCTTCATGGTAAAAAAAATAGAAAGAAAAGAAAAGGGGCGGTTGACAATAATGAGCTAAATGCCAGTAATATGGCAGATAGTTAATGGTTTCAACTTCTTTCGGTCTATTGGCTTTTGTTTCTCCCTCCAAATTATTCGAATTATATTGTGTTCAAATCAATGTGAAATTGAGTGTCAATTCTATGAGGTCGAGTCAAAATCGTTATCTGGCAAGTCTCTCATCGTAGATTTCTCTATGTTGAAGTTTGAATAATGATGTATATTTGATACAATTGTATTGATAAATTTAAGCACCTACAAGGAAGTAATGTGCTAAATATATACAAAGAAACTACAGAACTATTCTAGGAAATTAGCTATGTATGCGACTGTAATATTGGAGTTGTTATAGGACTTGATTGGAGTTGTTATATGGTTTGATCATCGGCTAACTATGTGGCTGATCATCTTTGATATTATCTGTTGCTTGACTGAATGTAACTTTCTTAATACGCTCCTGCAAGATAGAGCTGCCACCCGCAAGTCCAATCTTGTCTTGAATGTATTCCATGCGCTGTCTGGACAAAGGCTTGGTGAGAAGGTCAGCAAGCTGATCATGGGTGTTTACATGATGAACTCTTAGCACTCCTTTTTGAACTATATCGTGAACAAAATGTAGATCGATTTGGATGTGCTTCATCCTAGAGTGTTGAACAGGATTGAAGCTAAGATGTGTTGCACCCAAGTTGTCACAGAGCAGTTTTGGTGGAGAAGGAAAGGGTAATCCGAGTCTTAAATAGTGATAATAACCAAATGGTTTCAGATGCAGCATTTGCAAGTACCCGATACTCGACTTCGGTAGATGATCGGGCAATAGCTCGTTGTTTTTTTTAATTCCATGAAATTTTATTATCACCAATGAAGCATATGTAGGCCGAAGTGGAGCTTTTATCTTCTAAATTACCAGCCCATTCAGCATCCGTATAGGCAGTTAGGGTGGTATCTGAGCTTTTGCGTATATGAAGACCATGATAAATTGTTTGTTTCAAGTAGCGAATAAGCCTTTTCGCAGCCGTCCGGTGTGTAGCAGTGGGTTTATGCATGAACTGCGATAGTTTGTTGACTGCAAAAGATATGTATGGGCATGTGAGAGAGAGGTATTGAAGTGCTCCAATGACACACCGAAACTCAGTGCCATCAACCCCTGAAGTGCCATCAATGAGTTTAAGAACCGTGGTTTGGGATAGTGGAGTGGACATCTCTTTGGCACCAAGCATGTTTGTCTTGGAGAGTAGATCATGGATGTATTTTTGCTGAGATAAAAAGAGACTAGCAGTAGTCGGAATGACTTCTACTCCTAGAAAGAAATGAAGTTGTCCCATGACGACATTCGGCGACACCATTTTGTTGGGGGTATGAGGTGCTGTGGTGTAATGGCTAATCTCATGAGTTGAAAAATATCTTTTAAGGGCAACAAACTCCCCACCATTGTCAGAGTAAACACTTTTTTATTTTCGTTTGAAAATGAGTTTCCACTAAATTCTTGAATTGGGGAAATATGCGACTAACAATGGATTTGTTCGGCATACAGTAGATCCACATATATTTAGTGAAATGGTCAACCAAGATTAAGTAGTAGCGTGAACCATCAAGAACAACAATATGTGTAGGACCCCAAACATCGGTATAAATAAGATCAAGAGGAGCATGACTTTGAAGGCTAGTTGAGTAGAAAGGTTGTTGGTGCGCTTTATTGATAGAACATGAAGTACAAAGATTTGACACATGATGTTCTTTTTTTATTGGAAGAGAAAAAATATTAACTAGGTGATTGCCAATATATGAAGAAGGATGCCCAAGACGTTTGTGCCACCCATCAACTGACGTCCTCTCATGCACATTTGCATCCATTTTGGAATCCATCAATGAGTCAGGGATTGTGTACACGCCGTTTTCACATGCGCCTTTGAGAAGTATCGCTCCCGTGATATGATCCTTGACAAGAAAGTAAGAGGGGTGAAATTCAATAAAAACATTATTTTGGGAGGTGAACTGATGGACAGAAACCAAATTTTTATGAATGCTTGGAACACAAAGAGTGTCATCTAATTTGAAGGTGCGTGTTGGGAGGAAAATACCAATGAACCAATATGTGAGACATGCAAACCTGAACCATCACCGATGACAACTTGATCTGTGCCATCATAGTCTGTGAGAACTGATAAATTTGCCAAATCACCAAAAATATTGTAAGGACCCTAGTTCCTTAAGTGTAAAATAAGGACATAAGTAGAGCTAAAGTATATTATCAGAGTAAAAATTTCGTGTTGAGGCCTTGAGCTTTAGAGGGTTACATGCCAAAATAAATACTTCCAAACGGATTAATTACATTCCTAACAAAATGAATGTTAATCCTATAGATTTACACTACTTCTAGAGTAGAAACTATACAAAAGAATTCCAGCTTCTATACCAAAAGCCCTCCTCGCTAGCTCACTGCGTCAACCCGACCATGCCCCCTTTATGCCAATATGTACCTACAAAGACAACCCCCAAATCATGAGCATATAATAATCCATATTAAACATAGCATGATTAAAAGCGTAAATGCAGAAACCGTAAATACGAAACACTTCCTGTTTCCCAATTGCATTTTAAACCCCCCCTTTTAGTTGTCCATGTATAATAACTCATGAGTGTAATCAATGGATTATTCAATGGTTTTACAAATGTCATGACATATCACCAATTACCAATCCCTAGTCTGTTATAACAGTGTATTTTAATGTACCTCGCATGTCATGACATCGACACCAATACCCTCGCTTCGATATATTAGCGGCATTGAATAACCTCGCTCAAATGCGATATGCGGCAATACCCTCGCTTCAACATTTGGCGGAAAATATTCATTCCTCGCTATAATATGACAACGGCAAGTATTCTATCATCGCTTCAAGTGACAGCGGCAAAGCATTAAAATCATCACTCGAATATAACCATGACTCATGAGATGTGCACCAATCAATCAACATATACATATGCAATCATAATGCATAGATCAACATGTATTTGCATCTACAATGCACAATTCAATATACACTTGCATCACAATGCATATCCCAATGCGTATATAAATTACATGTTACCGCTGGGTGCCCGTACGTCTTCTACGTACCTTTCCAAAAGTAGGGGATGGTAGGACTTTACTTCCTTGGATGTGTTGCCACCTGGGATGGTTCCCTCTTTGCTCCAACCTTTAGCAAGGTTTCAAGCCTTGAAATGACAGATCTCTTCCTCCTGGTCCCTTGCCTAATGCTGGACGTTTATTTGGGAAGAAAGGGAAGAGGTTTGAGTGATGAGGGTTGAGTGTGGGGGGAGTCAAGTGGGGGTATGGGTTCAATCTGCAGATAGGTATGGGTTGGGGGGTTGGTTAATGATAGGTGGTGTTTTTGGTCCCGGTATTTAGCATGATGTATTAAAATATCATCACATGATATTTTATAGCATTTATTCAATAAAATACATCAATTTCCAATTAAACATATTTTACCAAAACGAACAACACCCACCCCAAATAAACCATGTCATAACTCAAATTCCCAACATATATGACATGCACCCTGAAATACATTACTAGGTCATGACCACCGCATGACTAAGCATTTTCCATTATTATTAAATCAACACCAATAAATTAACACCATAATCCTCACATAACATAAATGTTCAATTGCACATATTCATTTCGGGGACATCACAAATATTGTGAGATGCAACGGAATCAATTAACCATTTCGTGTTGTTTTGGTTACTGGTTGAAACACAGTTGGCAGTGGGATCCAAAAAATTGAGTTTGGAACATTGTTTTGCAACATGACAGATGGTCACATAGCTGACACTTTGGCTGGTATCTGCGCTGGCTTGGATATTATTGGGTTGCTTCTTGTTGTCTCTCGACCAATTTTGATTCCTGCTACCTTGGTTTTTGGGAAAGCCTCGATAAGAATTGTTGTCATTCAAGGTGTTTACACCTGGACGATTTCCAACAGAGCGATGTGAATAGTTCGATGTTGCCACAAGCTGCTGTGTGGGTGATTCAAGATGGCGGATATATCCCTCATGGCCCACGAGCATGTCGTAGAGACGTTGGGGACTTTTCCCTGGCTCGAATCAATGCAGCGATTTCACGATAGTCAGATCAGAGACCGTTGAGAATGTAAAGGGTAAGGTCGTCATCGGAGATGGGATGATCAAGCAAGGCAATTTCATCGGCAAGAGACTTGACTGTATGAAGATACTCCTGAATTGTTTTATTTTCTCTTTTTATCAGGATGAGTTCTTCTTTAAGTTGCATTGCTCTGGTGCGAGACTTGCTAGCGTAAATAGTGTTTAATTTTTGCCATGCTTCCTTGGAAGATTTAGCAACCGATAAAAGGAGTAATTGATGAAGTTGTGGAGGCTAATATTGCACTGAGGATGAGTTTATCCTGCCGAACCCAATGTAGTTTTTGAAGAGAAGATGTGGAATTGTCATTAGGCACAGGACACGGATGATCACCGGTGACATAATCTAGAAGATTATAGACAATGAGGAGAGCCTCAAATTGTGCACGCCATTGAGAAAAAGTTGAAGGAGTGAGCTTCTCGTTGATTTGCGAAGAGATGTTGAGAGCAATTAGTGGGTTTTCAATTGGGGATGGTGGGGGCAAGTGGGTGGTGGTTGAATTCTCGTTGGAGGATGGCTCTGATGCCATATTGAAGTTTGAATAAGGATTATATTTGATATAATTGTATTGATAAATTTAAGCACCCTAATTACAAGGAAGTAATGTGCTAAATATATACAAAGAAACTACAGAACTACTCTAGGAAAGTAGCTATGTATATGGCTGTAATATTGGAGCTGTTATAGGACTTGATTGGAGCTGTTATATGGCTTGATCATCGGCTAACTATGTGACTGATCATCTTTGATATTATCTGTTGCTTGACTGAACGTAACTTCCTTAATACTCTATATAACTTTTTTTTTATAACAGGGAACTCACAACCTCTATCCTTAAGGTGCACACCGATAAACACTCGCGCTGACGAAATAGCCTGTAAATCGCATCAGTCAGGTAAACCACACTAGATAAATGATGTGCGACATGCTCTACATGACTTTGCTTAAATGTGTTATGAAATTGACCATTTTGATTCAATGATTCATATCAATTAAATCAGATTGATGTGTTTGCTTGTAGTTTGAAAACCTAAAACATAATTTTCGTTCATCTTACTCTTTGAGCCGTGATCGATCTAAAACTTCAAAGATTCATAGTTTAGGTAGAGAGACTAATATTTAGGCCAATGTTATTTATATCCTATTTTTGTTAATCACACCTCACTTTATATATAATATAATTTGCGATGTGAATAATATCGCTCTAAAATTTATTTGTAAAAACCGAGTGCATTAAATATAGATCATCCATAGTTTGAACAATTATGAATTATTATTTATTCACCTTTAGTTTAAACAACAACGTCTACATCCACATCTATATATTTTATATCAAATCATAGTGGAGACAAATATAATTTTCCATCAACCTGTTAGAGTGAGTGAATTTGTAATACAACTATTCTTAGAGATGACAATGGGTCCGGGTTAAACCCGGACCCGTATTAAACTAGCACCGTCCGGGGCGGGTCTTGACCAGTTGGACCCGGTCCCAGGTCGGGTCTGGACCTGGTCAACGGGTATTTGAAGCTGTGCGGGCGGGATCCGGTTTGGCTAAACCCGTCATATTATACATATTATTATTCTTTTTTCAATTTTTTATCGAATATACATTTAACTTCTTTAGCTGAATTATAACATGATATTATTTAATTTTATATCAAAAACTCATGTGTTCATATGAAATAAGTTGGATATTTTGAAGGGAATGAGAGCAAAATAATAAAGATATATAGCTTAAAAGATTGTTTTACAAGACTTATTATAAATATTTACTAGAGAAAAACATGAAATTCAATCACGAAACTCAATTATTGTGCTTCAAAATTGATTTTCTAGCTAATAAAAAAACAAAACGGGTTCATTGGTTGAACCATCCGGGCTTCAAGGGTCTGGACAGGTTAGGTCTGAGATCTTTTCTTGTAGTGGGGTGGGTCTCGAGTTGGATTAAATACATCCTAAATCCACACTGTTTTCATCCCTAACTATTTCAATATAGTTTATTTGTTATTGTTAAATTAGAGATAAAATTGTATGTTATTTTAAAATCAATATATTATTTTAACATTTCTATAACAGTTAAATTGACCATTGTTGAGGCAATTGGATTTTGTTTTATGTGGACAGATATGATTTTGCGGAGAGCTCTGATTGCTGGGTAGGTGACCAAACTTGACTATTTATTAAGTAATTAAATCCTAAGGCAGCAGTACATTTATCAATAAAATTAAGTATAATACGTTCATATTTATTAATATTTTATGCATATTTTTTTAGAATTTTATAATGTTATTTAATGATCTATTCCAATGTGGTCATGGAGACAACATGAATTGGTTTATTTATTGTTCTGTGCAGAGGTTTGGTTGAACTTTAGTCAAATGTTATTAATGCCGTGGGACTGAGTCTGAGCGTCTGCATTAACATGAAGTTTAAAACAATCAACCGACGAGATCCCAATATTAAAAATAATACTAACAATTCCACACCAAATGATTTTTAATAAAATATATATAAAACCTTCATTTCTTTTAGCAAATTCTCAATATCGAATCTTGTTGATAAATAAACTCATAGAAGTTGTAAAAGTTCCATTTAATATGATCGATCTCACTCAATTTTGAATTAGTCCCGAACAATGTTTGCTCCTAAAATTATTTGAAACTTGACATGATACATGAATATAAGACGACAAAAGATACAATTTTGATCATGGTGAGACTAGAGGTGGCAAAAGGGACGAACGACCCCAAGAAATGGGTTATTCATCACTGTAGCAAGTGGTCCCGGTACGACCCATATTTTTTAAAGGGTAGGTCCAGCACAACCCATGGTTCATGGGTTTACGAGCCGTGTCGGGTTGCCCCATATTCATTTTTTTAATATTGGTGCCTAGAAGCTACTCTCACATCGGGTGGCACGACCCACAACCAAAAATAGGTACCCAACACGACCTTTATATATGGATCATGCTTCACATGGCCCATTACTATAACAAAAATGGCTGGGTTGGCCTCAAGCGGTCCACCCATTTTGCCATATCTAGGTGAAAGGTCATATATATTCTCTTTTGTTTTATTTTTAGGTATATTTAAACATTTATAAATTAATATACTTGGGATTGTAAAGATCCTACTAATTTGGCGAATTTAAATAATCGATGAAATTTTAATTTTTGATTTATAGATTAATTAATTAATAACTTATAATTCATGATTTTACAAAATGTTTATGCTATTAAGAGGTTTTATGTGGTAAATTTTAGTAAAATAGGTAGAAAATAGCTTTAGAAAAATCTTAATTTGACAGTATGTTGTTCTAGAAATTGTATGATTGCTCATATGGTATGATAATTATTAGTTTAACAAATATAAACAAATTATCTTCCATATTTTAGACACAAAAGTTCCAATGAATATTATATAATTTTTTCAATATAATAACTAATGTAATGTTTTTTGGAAAACTTTTCTGACTTTACGTATAAAATGTTTAAATTTTGAATAGACGTTTGTTGAAGTCTTTTAGAGGGATATGTAGCAGGTGAGTCAAATCCAAAAAACAATTAATGTTTCAGATGTAATGAATCTTGAAAATTCTGTTTGGATTATAGATGTTCATGCAAATACAATTATAAATTGTTTTCTTCGATCAATAGATAATATGATCAAGCTATTTAATTATAGTTATTTAATTGATATTATTAAAATAATAAATATATACTATTTTATTAAAATCTTTATGATAGTTTATCACATGGGTGATGCATGCAAAGTAACCAAATTCATGCAACTTGCAACCTCTTCACGGACGAGGCAACCACACATTTAAAGAGTTAATATGTCGATGAATAGTCCATTTGATATCTAGATGTCTCGTGTTTGAATCTTCGTCTTTCACCTAAATAGTTATAATATTTGCTTAAGAAAAAGTTAATATTAATATTGTAGGCAAGGACATATCTACTGTAGGGGCTGGGGTGAGCTTTAGCCCCCAAACCCATCTCAGAATAATACATATAGAATAATATGTTTAGATAAATACAAAAGTAGTCTAAAACAGATGGTGTTTGACACGGGGTTTGATACTCGATCATTACAGCCTCTTAAGATTTTCGATTTTATCTCCAAAATTATTTGATTTAAATATTTTATCATCCCATCACATATTTTTGATTTATTTATTTACCAAAAAAATATTTATTTTTAAACATTAATGAAAATAAATTTATATCTATTTGTCCCAACTTCACATCTTCCTAAATATATATTTTTAAAAAAAATATATTTTTATACATCATTTTTTAAACTTTAAAAAAAATATATTGATATATATCGTTTTTTAAACTTAAGCTCCACTCTATATATTAATTGGAAATCCAGATTAAATGGACTATGAAGTGTTTACTAAAAATTAAGACTGAAGTGGCGAATAAAACTTATTTATATGGAGAAATCTCTTATTGGGCAATAGCTAACGAGTATGCAAATGAGGTGTTTAGACAAAATAATTATGAAAATAATATATTATATTTATACAAAAATACTGTAAAATTTTGCCTCTTTAATATAAAATTATATATATTAAATAACGTTTCTTTTTTCTTTTTATGCCTAGCCCCTAGTTCAAAAATCTTACCTATACCCCTGATTGTAGGACATTGAAATGATTTAATTAACTTCCAACACCGTCACCGCAGTTTCTTTTTATTTAATATATATGCATAACCTATTATTAAAAAATTAGAACAATTTATCAATATTGCTAATCATATTTTCATAAACAACGACTCCTATATTTTGTAATATTTCCTACGAATGACTGATGAAGTTATATCAATTAATACAATACGAATACAATTTTAATATATATATATATATATGATTTGATCCGTTATTTTTACGTATTTGGTAGAATCAAGTGTTTATGAAAAATAATGGGAAGACACCAAGATTTTTACTTGAAAAACCGTCGAATTAAAGGAAAAACTAAGGGACGTAATCCAGTATAATTTGTACTATCACAATCTCGATTTATTACAGGACTTTTGACACAATATATGACCACAGAATTATTACACAAGAATATCTAAAAACAATAACAGAAATGACCGAACAGAATAGGTATGCTATCTTCGGAGTCTTTTATGCATAAAAAGTCCAACCCTTCAAATGAGACTCTCAGCGGGTATTTATAGGCTCGATTCCTGTGTTTACTTGGCGGGAAAGTTTAGGAACCCGTCTCCTTAGATTGTGGCGGTAATGTCGCGAGTATGTCCGAAAAATCAGCACCCCATTAATGCACATTTATCCCCGCCGGTTTGTTGGCTATCACCGGGTCTTCTGCTAATCTTTAACTAGAATCCCGAGGAGGGTATAACAGCTGTTCGGCTACCATGTGCTTGGTGTTCATCCTGTTCGGTACCACTCTGTTCGGTATATGACGGTTCGATTCTTGAGGGGATTTTACCCGAGAAGACCAATATGTCATATTACATCACCTCACCCCCTGAAGTAAAGCAAGACGAGATCATTGAAGTCTTGTTTTATTTTCTTCGGGTAAAATCCTAATCTTGAACAGCTCGGGGATTTTTGCCGCTCTTTTTCCCGCTTAAAAAATTTCAAATGCCGTGCTATGTTTCGTTTCCTGAGGCATATTTAAACCGTCCATTCAATTATGTCGGACGGCGCGGATTTAACGACTGTTCACGTGGTCCCATCTACATATACTCCTCCACTCTTTTCATTTATTTCACTTTGCCGCATTCTGCTTCCGAGCTAGCACTAAACGACCGAGCAACTTGTCTTTGATACCTCCAGCTTCTATCTATCAAGTATGGCTTCTTCTTCAGATGACTCATCGTTAAAGGCGATAGAAAAGTTCAATGAGGAGGGTGTTATTAGTCCCTCTCCTCGACCATCCTCCTGCTCTGATAGCGAGGAGACACTAAGCTCTTCCGCTGCCTCAGCTGCTTGTAGACACGAGCAACGAGCTGCTACAGAGCAAAATTATTGAAGGCCCGCGTTCCTTGGTTCGAAATTTTTGAATCCGGGATTAAATCAAATCAGCACCTGACTAACACTGGTACTAAGTGGGAGATTTCTGAGGGGACTTCTATTATTGCTCCCCCTTCGGGATCTCGTCCCTACTTGCACCCTAAGGGCTATTTTCTTTGTTATATAGACCAACTCCGAGGAGGTCTTTGCTTTCCTACCCCCTCCACCCCCTTTTTTGTTGAAGTAGCCTCCTATTTCTCCGTTTCTCTCAGTCAACTGTTCCCCAACAGTTATAGACTGTTGGCAGGCTTCTTCATAATTCTCTCTTTTTTCGGTTTTACTCCTACTCCTGAGCTCTTTCACTGCCTTTTTCAATTAAATAAGAAAGAGATCGTGCTCTTTTATTTTTCTTCTCGAATAGGGGTTGGTTTCCTCAAGAACTACCCCTCGTCGATAAAAAATTGGAAAAAATTATACTTTTTTGTTCGTCCACTCCAGCATTGGGATTGCCCCATGGGGTGGAGGGAAAATCTCCCGATGAGCAAATCAATCAAGGGGTACCTTGAGGAGGAACCGTATCTGTCGGTTCGTCGTAAGCTTGGCAATCAGTGTTTTAACCTAGTGGAGCTAATTGACAACAGACTGCTATACTTGTTCCAGCTGAGCCCGAAGGGTGCATCCTTGAAAATGTCCCTCAGTGAGTGATTCTGAGCATTCTCATTTGTTTGTATATTCAGCTTGTTATGCTTGGACTAACATTCACTTATCTTTTCAGAAACAAAAATGATGAAAGCTAGGATGATCGTAAAACTGAAGGCCAAGTCCTAGAAAGAGCAGACTTCGGAATCCGCCGCTGTTCCAGCCCCTCCTCCGGCTGTTGAAACAACTCATGTTCCCCCCTCTGCTGAGCCTACCTCTTCGATCGATGTTACGGCCTCACCCGAGAAGGAGGCTTTGGCCCATAGGCCTCGCAAAAGGGACTACCCTAACAACCCTGGCTCTTCTTCAAAAGCCACCCCTCTGAAAAAGCTTCTTCCTCCACCATTCCCCTTGCATCCCGATCTTCTTCCCAACCTGCTCAGGGTGATCCGAGTGTTTCTCCGCCCACCTCGAGATACCATATACCCACCTGGACCTACTCTCCCAACGTCCCCCTTCTGAGGAAACCGGACCCCAAGGTTGCCCAATCCATCCTCTGCCATTCCCCCAATTCCTCTGACATTAAATATCTCGGGGAGTTGGATTTCAGCAACTTGGTAATGACTTTACCACATCATTTACCCAGGTAACCATCTTTTACTGAAAAATTTCTAAGTGTTTATCCTCGAAGTATTCACTTCCTCTGTTTTTATGCAGGCCCACATGATGGCATGTGAACTTCTCACCCGATTCCATTCAGTGCGATCAGCGGATTGCAATTGTAAGGCCTCACTACCTTAAGTATGGGTTTAAGTGCAATAAGAGGGCTAAACATTGCATTCATCAGAGTATAAGGTTCATAACATGCCTTGAGCTTAAGGATTAGAGTGTGTTAGTTCCGGATTTTAAAGATGACAAAACATATCAGACCGGATCGATGGAAATCAGACTGACCAGATCGATCGCTCAAAACAGATCAAGCTGATATGGTATATCGCAAATTAGATCGGATCGATGGATATCAGCCTGACCAGATCGAAGCTTCAGATCGATCTCAGCTATTATCAGATCAGAGCAGTCAAGGCTGAATAAGAATTAGTTCTTCAGTCCGAATCATTAACGACTATTTATTGAAGCATTTAATGTTGTAATTAATGTTGAAAAAGACCAAGGACTGAAGATTACCATAAAAGGTAAGAAGATAAAGAAGAGCTTACCTGACAGTCGCCGAAAGCATGAACCAGAACGGCAAGTACCCTAAAGAAGAAGACTGCAGCTTACTCAGAGTATAAGCAGAGTCAAGAGTTGCACATTAAGGGAAATAATGTCGTTGGTACATGCAACTATATAAGGATGCAACAGAAGAGCTCAAGATAGAGTCTGATCAATCGAAAAACGCACAAAAAAAGCTAAACAACACAAGCTTACAAGTTCAGACATTCTCGAGCTGAAAATCTTCATAAGCACAAGTATATTGTAATATTTGATCATTTTAGGATCATTGTGTGCATAGACTAAAGTCTATCTTGTGTATTCTGTATTGAGATATAGAAGTGAGAATCAATTGTAACTGTCAGACAGAGTGTGTCTGAACAGATCGAGAGACTAGGAGTTTCAGTCTGGTAGTGAGGTAAATCCAGCTGAATCGGGTTTGTACAACAGGATTGTATAAATCAAAGTCTTCTAGTGGAATCCTTCCTTAATTGGAAGAAGGGGAGACGTAGAAGGATTACACCACCTTCGAACTTCCAGAAACATATTCTGTGTTTTATCATTCTGCACTCATTATACTATTCAAGCCATCGAGCCGTTCTTACTGATCTAAGAACAGACCGTTCCGCACTAAAACTTTCAGTGGTCTGTTCTGCAGCAGAGTTGATTAAGAAACAGATTTCTTTCACTAATCCGAAAGAAATCACAAGGGATTAAATTTTATAGGAGTGTTCATTCACCCCCCCTCTAAACACTTCGGACCGATCCTAACAGAGTTCAATTAAAAGTTTCCAAAAAGGAATTAATTACATTCCCATCAAAATGAATGTAAGTCTATAGATTTACTCTACCATGTGTAGAAACTATACAAAAGAATTCTTGTCTTGCTATACCAGTAGCACTCCTCACACAACTCACTTCATCAACCCTGGCCTTAGTCCTCCAAGCCAAAATGCACATACAAGGACAACCCCCAAACCATGAGCATATAATAATCCATATTCAACACAATATGATTATAAGGCATAAATGCATAAACAGTAAATACAAAGCACTTCTTGTATTCCAATGCATTTAAAACGCTCCCTCTGGTTGTCCTTGTACCATAACTCATAATCATAATCAATGGATTATATTAGGGTTCCACAATGTCATGACATATAATTATTCCATCAATACCAATATCCATTCCCTAGTCTTGTTATAACAGTGTATTTTAATGCACCTCACTTGTCATGACCGCGGCATCGTTTCAACATATTTGTTGCATCGAATAACCTCGCTTTAATGTGACATGCGACATTTAACCTCGCTTCACATATTAGCGGCAAATATTATTTCCTCGCTACGATATGACAGCGGCAAGTATTCTATCATCGCTTCAAATGACAGCGGCAAAGTATTTAAAATCATCACTCGAATATAACAACGACTCATGGGATATGCACCAAGCATCCCACATACATATATGCGATCACAATGCATAATTCAACATGTACTTGCATCCACAATGCACAATACAATATATACTTGCATTCACAGTGCACAATCCAATAAGTATATACATACATGTTACCGTTTGGTGTCCGTACGTCTCTCTACGTACCTTTCCAAAATATAGAGTGTTGCAGGACTTTATCCCCCGCGTTGTGTTGCTACCTGGGAAGGCTCTACACAAGTGCACAACACAAAATTTCTGCCTTCCTCGATCGATCGAGAATACTCACCGATCGATCGAGAAGTCTCGTCGATCGATAGGGAGTTTTCACCGATCGACCGAGCCATGCATTTTCTTCCCAAAAATTTTTCTGCCATGCGCGATCGATCAAGGTCCCCCGGTCGATTGATCCCCGAGCCCTGCACTCGTGAGAAATCTCCATTTTTGAGCATATGCCTCATGCTACAACAATACATACCATTAACCATCAAACCTCCACAACCAAACATACTTTAAACTTCAATATACTACCATATAACTACACAAAACCAACTTCATCAAAAATACAACCATACATGCCATTTTCACTCAAAACAATAACTCTACTCAACCTAAAATGTTGAACAATGAACACCACATGATTTTCTTACCACTTTGCTCCAATTTCCTAGCAATAAACAAGGAATACAAGCTCTTGAAATCTCTTCCTTTTTCCCTTCTTTTGGTCGATGGAATGTGGGGTTTTGGGGGAAGGCTTTGTGTGATATTGGGAGAGTAGGTCAAGGTGGGTAGAGAGACGTACATGAAGAAATTTTGGAGGATGCTAACGCCACCTTATCGTAGCAGTAAATCATTTTCTGAACAAGCTCGCTACCCCGAGCATAATAACTTAGGCAATTTTATGTTTAAGCGTGGACCAAACATCCCGATCCCACGAGTAAATCATTGAAATTACGAACAAGCTCGCTACCCCAAGCACAATAACTTAGGCAATTTTATGTTTAAACGTAGACCAAACATCCCGATCCCACAAGGTATTAATTAAAATTCCGAATAAGCTCGCTACCCCGAGCACAATAACAACGATATTTTTAAGTTTAAACGTGGACCAAACATCCCGATCCCACGAGTAAATCGATGATAATTTAACGTTTAAACGTGGACCAAACATCCCGATCCCACGAGTAAATCATTAAAATTTCGAACAAGCTCGCTACCCCGAGCACAATAACTTAGGCAATTTTATGTTTAAACGTGGACCAAACATCCCGATCCCACGAGTAAATCATTAAAGTTCGGCACAAGCTCGCTACCCCGAGCACAATAACAATGACACTTTTAAGTTTAAACGTGGACCAAACATCCCGATCCCACGAGTAAATCGAACAAAATAACTTAGGCAATTTTATGTTTAAACGTGGACCAAACATCCCGATCTCACGACTAAATCATTAAAATTCTGAACAAGCTCGCTACCCCGATCACAATAACTTAGCAATTTTATGTTTAAACCTGGACCAAACATCGGATCCCACGAGTAAATCATTAAATTCCGAACAAGCTCGCTACCCCGAGCACAATAACTTAGGCAATTTTATGTTTAAACGTGGATCAAAAATCCCGATCCCACGAGTAAATCATTAAAATTCTGAACAAGCTCGCTACCCCGAGCACAATAACAACGATATTTTAAAGTTTAAACGTGGACCAAACATCCCGATCCCACGAGTAAACAGATGATAATTTAACTTTTAAACGTGGACCAAACATCCCGATCCCACGAGTAAACTCAACTAGGTTTTATAAAAATAATTTCATTTCATTGAGAAAAAATTCATAAATAAAAACAATAATGAAACGTTACACAAAATATTTCTTTAAATTATGAATGTTCTAAGGTCTCACCAGCTCCCGACCCTCCCGATCTTCCAGTCTATGATCCTCTCCCAATCACCCATTTGACTTTATAAGGACCTTCCCACTTGGGCGCTAGTTTCTTCACCTCGCCAGCAGGATTTGTTCTTCGTAATACCAGGTCTCCGACCTGAAATGCTCTTGGGCGAACCCTTCGGTTGTAGGCATTGCTAATCCTCATTTTATATATTTCAGTTCTCGCCACAGCTCGTTCTCTCAACCTATCAATCCCATCTAACTCCCGTTTCCTTATATCTTTATTCTGCTCGGGATTATAACATTGTACCCGGAGGGACTCAACTCCAATTTCTGCTGGGAGAAGGGCCTCTGAACCATACACTAGGCTGTACAGAGTTTCCCTTGTAGATACTCGGGGAGTTGTTCGGTACGCCAACTAAACACCAGGTAATTTGTTTACCCACGCCCCTCGAGCTCCTTCCAATCTCGTCTTAATTTCATGCAGTAGAATACGATTAATCACCTCGGCTTGCCCATTTGTTTGTGGGTAAGCTACTGATGTGAATACTTGCTTGATTTTCATATCCCTGCACCATTCTTGTATTTTCTACCCTGAAATTGCCTTCCATTATCAGAAATTATTCTCATCGGTATTCCAAATCGACACGCTATGCTTCTCCATAAGAATCTAATGACTTCTTTTTCAGTTATCTTTGCTAAGGGTTCGGCTTCTACCCATTTTATGAAATACTCGACCGCTACCAGAAGAAATTTCCTTTGTCCGGCGGTGGAGGGAAAAGGTCCAACAATGTTCATCCCCCATTGGTCGAAGACAGGAAATGATACTGTTGTTAATGACATCTGCGGGCACATGAGATAAATTTGCATGTTTCTGGCAATTGTTGCATTTTTTCACAACCCCCTCGGCATCCTCCTTCATTGTGGGCCAGTTGTATCCAGCTCGAAGAGCCTTCTGATACAACATATTGGTTCCCAGATGATTTCCACAACAACCTTCGTGAATCTCCTTCAGCAAGTATTCTCCTTCTTGTATTGAAGTTGATGTGACTAGAAATAGACACATCTTTAGCGCTTAATTGTCTACGATTTGGTATGTTTTGATGGATAATTTGATACGTATGCTACCTAACCGTATGTTTGTGTAATTATAGGTACAATCGAAGAAAACGAGCTAAAAATGATGTGTAAAGACCAAGAAAAGACATGGACATGACAAGGACTCAAAGTTGATCAAGAAAAGGGCAAAAACGTAATTTTGGAGGAGGCGATCGACTGCATGGAAGAGGCAATCGATCGCCTATGGACAGAAACTTGAGCAACAAAATCAACGAAGTAGCGATCGATCGCCACTTTATAGCGATCGATCGCCTGAAGCTACTGGAGGGAAGTGATCGATCGCCACTTTATAGCGATCGATCGCCTCAAGTTTTCTGCTGAAAAAAATAACGAAGCGATCGATCGCCACATTTTAAGCGATCGATCGCCGAAGAGTTCGAGAATTTGGAAATTAAGTCTCTTACCATGTTTAAAAGATTGTAACCTAATTATTAGCCTCCATATACCTTGAACTCGAATTTTTATCACTGCTGAGATAGATTTTCGAGATTTAGAATAGAGTTAGGTTTTTAGAAGATTTTTCTTTCAAGTTTTATCAAGAACAACGCGAAGAACGGAACCGGAATCGACAAGCAGGAATCGTGATTCGTCTTAGTAATTTCTTTCCCTTTGTTTATCTAATGTTTTCGAACCAAATTTTATTATTTTTAGATTCAATTATGCTAGGCTAAACTCTTAGATTCTTGGTTTAAGGGATACTTGCTTTTGGATTTGAATCTCTTGTGAGAATTTTGGTTTGTTTATAGAATTTAATTTCGATTTCAATTCTGTTTCTTGGTTTTGATTTCCATGATTATGGTGTTTGTTTATTAGTTTGATCACCTAGTATTCATATTCATAATCGATAGATAATTAAGAAGCAACTAAGATTAATAATTACCGGTTGTAGGTGTTATTGAATTCTTAGGAGAAACGATTGGGTAATCCATAGTTAACGGCTATAGTTTCTATTGATTAGATTTATCGAACTCCCTAGTTTTGAAATCTATCATTGATTTAATCATTAACGGCTGTAGTTTTGATTAGAGATTTGATAAGGGTCGGATTGAATGTTGATTTCTCTTTGACTACGATTAAGGTGGGTAGGAATTCAATTTCCAATCGATGAATAATTGAAAAAATTCGTATTTTAGTGATTTGATGATCAAGAGAGAATTTTCCAAAAGTAAAGTTGACCGGAAACCAAGAATCTCTTCACTATCATAAGTTTTAATCGTTTTAGTTAATCTCGTTAATTAGTTTAATTCGTAAAATTTGCTTAGTAGTAATCACTCAACCCAAAACCCCTTTTTACTATTTGTTTTTAAATTGACACGAAAAAAATACTACCTTCCCTGTGGGATCGATCACTACTCTCGATACTACATACTTTTGCTATTAACTAGAGGAGGGTTGTTGAGCCTTAAACGCATGGTTGCGTTTAATGCGTTAAATTATCCCCGGTCAATCTTTGAGTTTTGATGATCAACAAAACTTGTGTTTGTTATACTAATGCATCTACTTAGTGTGCAGATTAAGTGATGAAAAGTGGTTTGGAATGAAGAAAATCGAGTGTGCATATTCTGGCCTGGATCGCCCCAGGCGATGGTGATCATCGCCCCAGGCGATGGCAGCCAGGCGAGGCATCGCCACGCACATCGACAGAGGCGATGGCTAGGCGAGCATGCGAGGAAGATCGCTCCAGGCGATGATGACCATCGCCTGAGGCGATGGCAACCATTTGACACTTCGCCCCTGTAGGGTCTTCCTACCTAAACATCGTCTTAATAACATATTAGGGACTAAACATGCATTTATAACCTCTTAGGGCACCGGTTGTAGCTTTGAGCTAATAAGATTACAGGCCAAAAATGAAATTTCAAACTTAATTAATTACATTCTCAAATGAATGTTAAGGCGATAGAATTATACTACTCCTAGAGTAGAGACTATCCAAAAATCCTGTATCCTAACTTCTTTCATGCTCCTCATAGCTCACTGCCTCAACCCAGCCCTTAGTCCTTTAGTCCAAAAGTTTACCTACAGGAACAACCCATCATGAGCATACACATCGTTACTTAACATCATAAGGTAATGGCATATAAATAAATGCATGAAAGTATTCGGTAACATGTACTTCCTGGTTAATCGCATTAACCCTCTTTGGTTGCCCCTGTTCCATAGTCATGCATATAATCATTAGTTCTTGACATAATGATTAAATTCGTACTTCATTCATAAGCTCATAATCAACAATGTTAATTAGAAATGGGACTGTCCTGGTTCTATTATGACAACGGCACAATTGGTCCCCTCGCTCGACATAAAGCGGAATTGTGATACCCCTCGCTGCACCTTGATAGCGGATGTATCTCCTCGCTTAGCGGAATTATGATACCCCTCGCTACGCCTTGATAGCGGATGTATCCCCTCGCTAGTTATGTGAGCGGCAAGTACATTCCTCGCTTGCCCATAACAACCACCGGACATTCAACCATTCTTAATAACAATGTTAAACATACATCATCATCATCATATCATAAACATCGTCATCTTATAAACATCATCATCTTATAAGCATCATCATCTTATAAACATCATCATCTTATAAACATCATCATCTTATAAACATCATCATCTTATCATAATCGTCATCGTAAATGTCGTATCATCTTCATTTATCATAACATTCATCATAATTTACTTATCATAATCATCATCATAAACATCATAAATACCTATGCAATCAATACATAGTCATAGTTTAGGAATGTGTTACCGTCCGATGCCCGTACGTCTCTTACATACCTTAATCCCAAAAATGGAGAAGTTGTAGAACTTTATCTCCTTGAAGTTGTGGGTACCTGTGATGGTTCTACATAACCATACAAATCGATATTATAAGCTAATTATAGTCCAATATCCAAAAATCACACCAAAAATCCAAAAACTCATATTTTTGTATCTCGCGATCGATCGCCGCCCAGGCCCGATCGATCGGGAGATCATACTGGACGAAGGTGAAAATTTCACACCTTGGCGATCGATCGCCACTTTTGGCGCGATCGATCGCCAGCCTCGCCGATCGATCGCCCAAAGGTGGCGATCGATCACCAAATGTTACTGGCGCCCACTGCTGGCTCGCGATCGATCGCCAAGGACGGGCGATCGATCGCCGAGTCCTGAACCACGAAAAATCGCCATTAATGAGCATTTTTCAAGCTCCACTTCAAACCCTTCAAATCCAAACTTCTCTACAACATCAACATCATCATAACACACTAAAACCCACATAAAACACTTCAAAAATCATACCCCAAACATATATAACATATACCCAAAACAAACCCACATAAAACACAAAAAGCCAACCCATTTCAAAACCAAACATCATAAAAACTTTAGGGAGGGTTCCATACCTCTTGAAGACTCCAAATCTCAACAAAGATCTCAAAAACAAAGGTTTTGTGGAGCTTCCTTCTTCCTCCTTTGAGGGATTTCGAAAATGGGAAGGGTTTTGGGTTGGGAAGTGATTTTGGGGATTTGAAAAGTAATTGGTAAAGTAAAGGGGAAAAGGGGTATAGTGGGGTATATTGGTTAATTTAATTAAACTTGTACCCATTAGTTAACATGATGTATAAAATACTCCAACATGGTATTTTAAAAGCATTTACAAAATGCATACAACTTTCACTAAAATTATGCTTTCCTCATAATTAACAATCACCATAATTAAACCATGTTAACACCTCATTTCTAACATGCATAACATGTACCCTGAAATGCAACCCCGGGTCACGTCTATCATATGACTAAGCATTTCAACATGATAATTAATTTCAACACATAATTCAATTATCAACATAATTCATCATATAAACATAATTAATGCCCAAATTGCATATAATTAATTTCGGGGCATCACATTACTCCCCTACTTATAAGATTTCGTCCTCGAAATCGCATGCACTTACCCAAAATGAAACTAAACATAAATCATACCAGAGAATAGTTTCGGGTAATGCTGTATCATATGCCGTTCCGTCTCCCACATAGCCTCCTCGACACCCCGACGATCCCACTGAACTTTAATCATCGGTATAACTTTACTTCGTAATCTGCGATCCTCACGATCTAGAATCCTGACCGGTCGTTCTACGTAGGATACATCTGAGTCCAACTGCACTTCAGTAGGCTGTAATACATGAGATGGATCTGGCTCATATTCCTCGGGGATAACTTCCCCCGCATACCAAAACGAACTACACCCCTGAAGGGTGAGATTTTCAAGAAGACCTTGTCTTCTACTTGGAATTCTAGCGGTCGCCGTCACTTATTGGCATAGGCTGCTTGCCTATCCTGAGCCGCTTTCATCTTTTGACGTATCGTCTTAATCTTGTCTTCTATATCCTTAATCATATCCGGTCCTCCGACCGCCTTACTAGTCAGGTCCTCCCAATACAGCGGTGACCTACAGCGTCGTCCATAAAGAGCTTAAAAAGGGCCATTTGAATGCTCGCCTGATAGCTGTTATTAAAGGAGAACTCTACCAGTGGTATAGAATCTTGCCACGGAGTATCAACTCCAATACACATGTCCTCAACATATCCTCGAGCGTCTGTATAGTATGCTCTGTCTGACCGTCTGTCTGCGGGTGATACGCTGTACTCAGTCCCACCTCTGTGCCCAAAGTTGTCTGGAGACCCTCCCAGAAATGTGAAGTAAACTTTGGGTCTCTGTCAGACACAATCGAGACTGGAATGCCATGTAACTTCACCACATCCCGCACATATAATTGGGCCATCTTTAGACACGTGAAGGTCATACTGTAGGGATGAAATGAGCTACCTTCGCCAGCCTATCCACGATCACCCAGATCGCATCAACTCCAGAGGCCGTCCCCGGGCAAGCGGGTCACGAAGTACATAGATATGTGTTCCCACTTCCATTGGGGTACCTCCAAGCTCTTCAGCTCGCCACCAGGCCTCTGCCTTTCTGCCTTTACTTGCTGGCAGATCAACCATCTTTTTAACTAAAGCGATCACATCACGCTTCATCCGTTTCCACCAAAACTGGCCACTTAGGTCCTTATACATCTTTCTTCCGCCTGGGTGGATACTAAATCGGCTACTATGAGCTCGCTCCAAGATTCCTCTACGCAACTCCGGCGTGCATGGAACTACTCATCGGTCACCGAGTCTCAAAGAACCATCCTCAGCCACTTTAAACTTGATGGCTGTCCTTGAAGTACTATCAACGACCATCTCTGAACCTCATCATCCGACCTCTGGGCTTTCCTGATAGTCTCAAATATGTCCGGCTCAGCCAACAAGGTCGACACTCGCACCGGCGACGTGTCCACATCAAAATCATAGCCCAGATGGCAATAAGAAGTCATCGTCGTTGATAAACACCTAGCGTCCTCAGTAGCACTCTTCACCTTCCGATTTAAGGCGTCTGCTATCAAATTTACTTTACCAGGATGGTACTTAATTTCACAATAATAATCCTTGAGTGAATCCATCCATCTTCTTTGCCTCATATTCAGTTCAGCCTGAGTGAATAGAAACTTCAGGTTCTTATGGTCCGTAAAAATGGTAATGAAGTACCATATAGATAATGCCGCCAAATCTTCAAGGTGAAAATGATGGCCGCCAGTTCCAGATCATGAACTGGGTATCTCGTCTCATGAGGCTTCAACTGCCTCGAAGCATAAGTCAACACGTACTTATCTTGCATCAACACACAGCCTCAGCCTTCTTGGGATCTACAGACATCCCTTAGCTAGACATAACATGACCCAAGAACACCACACTGCTCAACCAAAACTCGCACTTACTGAGCTCTGCATATAACTGATGATCACTAAGGATATGGAGTACTGCCCTCAAGTGCTTTACGTGTCCCTCTTCAGTTCGGGAGTAAATAAGTACATCGTCAATGAAAACAATGACGAACTGATCCAAATACGGCTGGAACCCCCCTGTTCATCAGACTCATAAACACAGCTGCGACATTCGTCACCCCAAAAGTCATGACTAAGAATTCATAGTGCCCAAATCTAGTCTTGAAAGCTATTTTCTGAACATCAACACTCACAAAGTAGTCAAAATCTGACATTCCCAGATCAATCAAATCTGACCTTAGCCTGCTATCCTCAAAATAAATGAGGCCATCATAGACAATCCGATCAGCAATCAAACTTCTTCCAGCGGGTGTCGAGACTACTAGAGGCGTGGGCGACGGAGAAGTGCATATGTGGTATCTTTCCACAAAACTTGTCGACCCAAAAGAGTGTGACGCACCTGTGTCTAACAATATAAAAGCAGGGTGCGTAAATAAAAGACACGTACCCGCTATCACTTCTTCTGGAGCCGCTGTAGCCTGCTCCCTCGCCAATGCATAAACCTGCCCTTGAGGTGGCCCCATAGGCTGACCTCCATGCTGCCTTGGTACAAACGGTGGCCTGTGCTGCGCTGTTCTGTCCGCAGGCCTCCCCGCAAGGTTCAGTGTCCCTCCCGATTGGGACACTGCCGAGCAAAGTGGCCCTTATTGCCACAAACATAGCAACCTACGCAGTCTTTAGTCATATGTGATTGCCCACAAAGAGAGCACTGGACCTCCCCAAACCTGCCTCCCTGAGACTGGCCTCTTCCTGATGGGGCGTTATTCTTACGGTTTCCCATTCAACGATTCTCGGGCCTCTTACCACTGAATCTCGAAGCCGAAGTATTCCCCCTAGGCTTGAATTGATCACCCCTTGGTTTCAAATTGTCAGAAGTGGATCTCTGAGGGGGTGCTGGAGGTGTCATGACATCAGGATATGCACCAACTCCCAGCTCGGCTAACTCAGCCCTTGTAAGTGCATCATCAAAACAAGCAGGGCCATAAGTGACCACCCTGTCATACAGTTCAGGCCTCAAGCCTTTCATGAAGTTCCTCATCTTTGCTTGAGTACTTGCGGCGATGTGAGGTACATATCTGAGCAAAGAACAATACTGAAGAGCATAATCTGATACAGGCGTGTTACCTTGCTTAAGGTTAGTAAACTCATCTTCCTTGGCCTGTCGTGCAGCAGCTGAGAAATAGCGGGTCAGAAACCGAGTTCTGAACAGTTTCCAATTGATTTCTTGACCCTGAGCCTCTTGCTCTATTACTGTGGTCTTCCACCACATCAGCGCCTTCTTGGCTAACTGTAACTCTGCTAGTCTTATCCAGCCTGTCTTAGCACAAGGAGCTGCCATGAATATTTGTTCTATCCTCTCCAACCATTCCTCAGCCATTTCCACAGTCTCAGTTCCCTCGAACATCGGGGGTCGGTATGTCAGAAATTGAGCCAAGCTTAGCTCCAGGTAATAACTGCTGTTCAGATGGTTCTTCGCCCAAAGCTGGCGGTGGTAGGGGATTTGTACGCCCAGCACTTGCATTAACACTAACTGCATCTCCCACTTCTACATTCGCTGCCATACTGCAAGACAAGGGTTAACAACAATACCCAAAACCAGTTCATATAATACATCGTTAGGAAATCAACCATGTTAGTGTAATATCATATCCTTCATATGCAACTTATACACAAAACATGTTTAAAATTGAGCACCTAGCTAACTTATTGCTAAGGCTACCCTCCACTCATTCCCGGGTTATCTAACCACTGCTCTGATACCACTAATGTAGGGTCTTCCTACCTTAACATCGTCTTAATAACATATTAGGGACTAAACATGCATTTATAACCTCTTAGGGCACCGGTTGTAGCTTTGAGCTAATAAGATTACAGGCCAAAAATGAAATTTCAAACTTAATTAATTACATTCTCAAATGAATGTTAAGGCGATAGAATTATACTACTCCTAGAGTAGAGACTATCCAAAAATCCTGTATCCTAACTTCTTTCATGCTCCTCATAGCTCACTGCCTCAACCCGGCCCTTAGTCCTTTAGTCCAAAAGTGTACCTACAGGAACAACCCATCATGAGCATACACATCGTTACTTAACATCATAAGGTAATGGCATATAAATAAATGCATGAAAGTATTCGGTAACATGTACTTCCTGGTTAATCGCATTAACCCTCTTTGGTTGCCCCTGTTCCATAGTCATGCATATAATCATTAGTTCTTGACATAATGAATTAAAATCGTACTTCATTCATAAGCTCATAATCAACAATGTTAATTAGAAATGGGACTGTCCTGGTTCTATTATGACAGCGGCACAATTGGCCCCCTCGCTCGACATAAAGCGGAATTGTGATACCCCTCGCTACACCTTGATAGCGGATGTATCTCCTCGCTTAGCGGAATTATGATACCCCTCGCTACGCCTTGATAGCGGATGTATCCCCTCGCTAGTTATGTGAGCGGCAAGTACCTTCCTCGCTTGCCCATAACAACCACCGGACATTCAACCATTCTTAATAACAATGTTAAACATACATCATCATCATCATATCATAAACATCGTCATCTTATAAACATCATCATCTTATAAGCATCATCATCTTATAAACATCATCATCTTATAAACATCATCATCTTATAAACACCATCATCTTATCATAATCGTCATCGTAAATGTCGTATCATCTTCATTTATCATAACATCATCATCATAATTTACTTATCATAATCATCATCATAAACATCATAAATACCTATGCAATCAATACATAGTCATAGTTTAGGAATGTGTTACCGTCCGATGCCCGTACGTCTCTTACGTACCTTAATCCCAAAAATGGAGAAGTTGTAGAACTTTATCTCCTTGAAGTTGTGGGTACCTGGGATGGTTCTACATAACCATACAAATCGATATAGAAGCTAATTATAGTCCAATATCCAAAAATCCCACCAAAAATCCAAAAACTCATATTTTTGTATCTCGCGATCGATCGCCGTCCAGGCCCGATCGATCGCGAGATCATACTGGACGAAGGTGAAAATTTCACACCTTGGCGATCGATCGCCAATTTGGCGCGATCGATCGCCAGCCTCGCCGATCGATCGCCCAAAGGTGGCGATCGATCGCCAAATGTTACTGGCGCCCACTGCTGGCTCGCGATCGATCGCCAAGGATGGGCGATCGATCGCCGAGTCCTGAACCACAAAAAATCGCCATTAATGAGCATTTTTCAAGCTCCACTTCAAACCCTTCAAATCCAAACTTCTCTACAACATCAACATCATCATAACACACTAAAACCCACATAAAACACTTCAAAAATCATACCCCAAACATATATAACATATACCCAAAACAAACCCACATAAAACACAAAAAGCCAACCCATTTCAAAACCAAACATCATAAAAACTTTAGGGAGGGTTCCATACCTCTTGAAGACTCCAAATCTCAACAAAGATATCAAAAACAAAGGTTTCGTGGAGCTTCCTTCTTCCTCCTTTGAGGGATTTCGAAAATGGGAAGGGTTTTGGGTTGGGAAGTGATTTTGGGGATTTGAAAAGTAATTGGTAAAGTAAAGGGGAAAAGGGGTATAGTGGGGTATATGGGTTAATTAAATTAAACTTGTACCCATTAGTTAACATGATGTATAAAATACCCCAACATGGTATTTTAAAAGCATTTACAAAATGCATACAACTTTCACTAAAATTATGCTTTCCTCATAATTAACAATCACCATAATTAAACCATGTTAACACCTCATTTTCTAACATGCATAACATGTACCCTGAAATGCAACCCCGGGTCACGTCTATCATGTGACTAAGCATTTCAACATGATAATTAATTTCAACACATAATTCAATTATCAACATAATTCATCATATAAACATAATTAATGCCCAAATTGCATATAATTAATTTCGAGGCATCACAGCCCCGCACATCGACAGAGGCGACGCCGCAACGCGCGGGCATGCGCGCAGGGGAGATTGTTTGATTCGATGGGCTGAACGCCTGAGGCGATGGCTGGAATGCCTGAGGCGATGTGGAGTTCGTTTGAGGCGATGATAAATTTGGACATGCTGAGGCTACGGCCTTGATTTTTGCTGTTGATCGCCTGAGGTGATCCACTGATCGCCTGAGGCGATGTCCGAGGCGATCGAGGAGTGATTTCAGCCTTTTGAGTAGCAACGGCTAGTAGGAGCCTAGGGGGCCTCCTACACTATAAATATTGATGCTTTGGAGCATTTTGAAGCTAAGGAACAATCCTACAACTTATACAAAGTCTTGATCAATTATTATTTCAAATTGTATTGCAATCTCCATACATTGTTGTTGTATTGGAGTTTGTAATTCTCTTCTTTGTTAGAGTCTTGTTTTCTTCGTGTGAGTACACCGTGAAGGTGTTTTTGATTTGATCTATTGTAAAGGTCCTCCAACACCAAAGCAAGTTGGAAATTGCAAAGTCATCAACAAGTCTAGTTGATGCAAGTGTGTGGCTATCCTTGGAGCCCTTAAGGCCAAGAAGACTCGTGAAGAGTGTTGGTAGCTCCGGAAGAGCTTTGTGTACTCGGGAAGAGTATTGTGCTCGGGAAGAGCTTGTGTACTCGGGAAGAGTATTGTGCTCGGGATGAGCGTTGTGTACTCGGGAAGAGTAGTGTGCTCGGGAAGAGCTTTGTAACTCGGGAAGAGTTGTGTTGTGGCTAACTTGGAGCCCTCAAGGCCAAGATCAATTGTTCTAGTGGAACCTCGGTTGGAGGTTATCTAACCGGGAAGAGGAGACGTAGGCGATTCATCGCCGACTTCTATAACAAATCTCTTGTCTTTTATTGCTTTAATTTCCATTACGCATTTATTTATTTTGTTCTTTTCATTTATCGATTGACTAAAGGCTTCCGCAAAGCGCAAAACTCTTTTATTTTTCAAACTCATTTTAAAACGCTAAAGTAGCCAAGGAATCTCATTCACCCCCCTCTTCGATTCCAACAAGTGGTATCAGAGCCATTTGATTTTTGTTTTTAAATCAAAATCTTTTTATGGCTAATCTAGCAAATGAGTTTGCTCAAGGTCAATCGACAAATCGCCCTCCGCTTTTCACGGGTGATAACTACGGTTATTGGAAGAATAGAATTTCTCTATACATCCAATCCATAGATTATGATCTATGAAAAATCATTGTGAAAGGTCCACATACTCCTTTCAAGGATGTTGGGGGAATAAGTGTTCCCAAAGAAATGGATGACTTCACAAAAGCGGATATGATGTTAATTTCTCAAAATGCTAAAGCTATTAATATTTTGCATTGTGCTTTAGATATGAAGGAGTACAACCGGATCTCAATGTGCTCAACCGCTAAGGAGATATGTGAAAAATTGCAAATTTGTCATGAAGGAACCAACCAAGTGAAGGAGACAAAGATAGACCTCCTACAACTCAAATATGAGACATTTGAGATGGAGTCCGGAGAAGAGATGGATTCAATGTTTAGAAGGCTCACCCTCATCATAAATGAGCTTGCCCAACTTGGAGAGTAGTACCCTCCAAAGCAAATATGGAGGAGAGCCCTAAGAGCCTTACCTAAAGAATGGGACGCAAAAAGGACGGCTATCATCGAGTCAAACAAAGGAGAAAGTGCTTCCTATGATCTGGATGAGATCCATGGCACATTGGTGACTCATGAGCTTGAAGTTGCCACAAAGAGAGAAGTAAAGGAGGAGGATAGATAAAAAAGAAATGGGATCGCCTTTGTTGGAAGGAAAGACCATTCCGATGATGAAGAAAAAGATGATGATGAAGAGATGATGTTGTTCACAAAGAAATTCAAGAAGCTCTTCAACAAACATAGCAAGTCAAAGACCTCTAGTGCAACCAAACATGAATCCAAAAATGAGGTAACTTGTTATAATTTTCAAGATAAAGGTCATTATGCTAACAAATGCCCTAGGAAGAAGAATGAAGACAAAGGCAAGAAGAAGGCGTTTATAGCCACATGGAGTGATAGCGACTCCGATGAAGAAGAAGCCAAAAATCTTTGTTTAATGGCGCTTGGAGATGAAGGAGATGAAAGCGACGATGAGGTACCTTCATTTGATGAACTTTTAGAGTCTTATAATGAACTTATTGATGCTCTTGGCAAAACCAAGATGAGTAACAAATTACTCAAACTTGAGATTGCTAAGAAAGATGAAGAAAATAATTCATTGAAAAATGAATTAAATTCTTTAAAGATATCATTTTGCAAATTTAGTGAAAGTAATAAAAAGATGAATGAATTGCTTGGCTTGCAACGTTGTAGCTTTGATAAAGCCGGGTTAGGTTTTTCAAGCAAATCAAAATCATTTTCAAACATGTTAGCTAAAGCCAAGCATGACTCTCCTACTTGTAACTATTGTTGCAAAAATGGCCACACTAAGAATAAGTGTAGGTTTGCTAGAATCCAATACCAACCTAATAAAAGGTGAAAATGGATTCCAAAGGTGCCAAAGGAAGCTAACCATCAAGGACCCAAAAATCAAATGGGTACCAAAGATCCTCCTATTGTTAATTTGTTTTGTAGGGACAACCATGGATTGGGGGATGAAGGACCAAGCAACTCAAAGGAGGAGTTTATTCTATTCACCACCATAGAAGAGGTGAGAGGCGTTGGACCTATGACAAGAACGAACTCTTGTCATCGAGGGTAAAATTTACTTTTTACATGTCAAAAGAGCAATTCAAAATTTAATTGGCACAAAGTAATTGTGATCAATAAATATTGAAGCTCAATATTCATTGGAGTAAAATGCATAACCCCTTAGCATAATTGTTTAATGCATGATTTATGCTTATCTTTTTATAGTAAGTATCTTGATATGCCTTGCATTCAAATTTGAATATGCTATGTGAAAATGTGCAATTATTTGATTTGTTATAAATCATTGATAATTTTATTGTTTATTGGGCATGAATGCATGAACATATGCACACATTGCAACATTTAGAATTTATTGTTGAGTGCCTTAAACGAATTTGTATTTCTCTAATTGATTTGATCTAATAGCTATTACATGCTTGGTGAGGACCATGTGTAAAGTTGTTAAAATATGGCTATGTGTCAACATATTTGAGCTATGTTTATTTAATTTTTTTGCTTTTTGCTTATCACAAAAAGGGGGAGAATTTTGTGATAAACTTGAACCTTAATACATGTATAGTTTAAGGGGGAGAGCTTATGTATGCATAGTTTGAGGGGGAGAGTTATTTGTTCGATGCTTTACTTGTTTAACTTGTATGTGTTATGCAATTGTTAAGGGGGAGTCCTTTTTACTCACATTAAATGCATATTACTTATTCAAGTTTATCAAGTTTTGTGATCATCAAAAAGGGGGAGATTGTTGAGCCTTAAACGCATGGTTGCGTTTAATGCGTTAAATTATCCCCGATCAATCTTTGAGTTTTGATGATCAACAAAACTTGTGTTTGTTATACTAATGCATCTACTTAGTGTGCAGATTAAGTGATGAAAAGTGGTTTGGAATGAAGAAAATCGAGTGTGCATATTCTGGCCTGGATCGCCCCAGGCGATGGTGATCATCGCCCCAGGCGATGGCAGCCAGGCGAGGCATCGCCACGCACATCGACAGAGGCGATGGCTAGGCGAGCATGCGAGGAAGATCGCTCCAGGCGATGATGACCATCGCCTGAGGCGATGGCAACCATTTGACACTTTGCCTCGCACATCGACAGAGGCGACGCCGAGGCAACGCGCGGGCATGCGCGCAGGGGAGATCGTTTGAGGCGATGGGCTGAACGCCCGAGGCGATGGCTGGAACGCCCGAGGCGATGTGGAGTTCGTTTGAGGCAATGATAAATTTGGACATGCTGAGGCTACGGCCTTGATTTTTGCTGTTGATCGCCTGAGGTGATCCGTGTAATTTGGCGACCGTTGGGGCGCGGCGATGGTGATCGCCTGAGGCGATGTCCGAGGCGATCGAGGAGTGATTTCAGCCTTTTGAGTAGCAACGGCTAGTAGGAGCCTAGGGGGCCTCCTACACTATAAATATTGATGCTTTGGAGCATTTTGAAGCTAAGGAACAAGCCTACAACTTATACAAAGTCTTGATAAATTATTATTTCAAATTGTATTGCAATCTCCATACATTGTTGTTCTATTGGAGTTTGTAATTCTCTTCTTTGTTAGAGTCTTGTTTTCTTCGTGTGAGTACACCGTGAATGTGTTTTTGATTTATCTATTGTAAAGGTCCTCCAACACCAAAGCAAGTTGGAAAATTGTAAAGTCATCAACAAGTTTAGTTGGTGCAAGTGTGTGGCTATCCTTGGAGCCCTTAAGGCCAAGAAGACTCATGAAGAGTGTTGGTAGATCGGGAAGAGCTTTGTGTACTCGGGAAGAGCATTGTGCTCGGGAAGTGCTTGTGTACTCGGGAAGAGTATTGTGCTCGGGAAGAACGTTGTGTACTCGGGAAGAGTAGTGTGCTCGGAAAGAGCTTTGTAACTCGGGAAGAGTTGTGTTGTGGCTAACTTGGAGCCCTCAAGGCCAAGATCAATTGTTCTAGTGGAACCTCGGTTGGAGGTTATCTAACCGGGAAGAGGAGACGTAGGCGATTCATCGCCGAACTTCTATAACAAATCTCTTGTCTTTTATTGCTTTAATTTTTATTACGCATTTATTTATTTTGTTCTTTTCATTTATCGATTGATTAAAGGCTTCCGCAAAGCGTGATGTGACTAGAAATAGACACATCTATTGCGCTTAATTGTCTACGATTTGGTATATTTTGATGGATAAATTGATACATATGCTACCTAATCGTATATTTGTGTAAATGTAGGGAAAGGTGAAGAAATCAAGCTAAAATGATGAAAGAAGCAATAAAGTTGAAGAAAAGAGGAAAAAACCAGAATCAAAGACACATGTTGCTCCTTTCTCCTCCAATTTCTATGTATTCCAGCCAAGTTTTGGGAATGTGGTCCATATAAAAGTTGTAGAACTTTGAGTTATCTTCGCGTGGACAGCTGACTCGTCGAATTCGGAGTTCGTATGTGAAAGTTATGGCCAAAATACAAAACTCGCCAGAAAAATGGAGGACAGGCGTAATTACGCCATTCACAGGCGTAATTACGCCAACGCTACGGCATGGACAGGCGTAGCTACGCCATTTTAGGCGTAATTACGCCAATAGAATTTTGGAAAATTAAAAAACTTGATTTCTTTCCTTCCCACATGGATTCTAACCTACTCCATCAGCCTCCCAATACATATATACTCGAAATTCAGACCTTTTAACCATCTAGATAGTTAGGGTAGAGTAGTTTAGGATAGTTATATATTTTCTTTTCAATTTTGTTGAAGAACGGCTACGAAGATCGAAGCGAAGGCGGGATTGACACTTCGACGAGCGGAGATCGGATTAGTATTCTTTCCCTTGCTTTTATTTATTGTTTTTATTAGATTATGTCTAGCTAGTTTTTAATTCTTGGTTGAGGAAGACAAATCCTTGGATTTTATTTATCTTGGGGAGATTCTTATGCTTTACTTATCAATTTTCTTGAGTATCAAGAGTTTTTCTGATTTTATTGATATGATTGTTGTGTTTGTTTATTGGATTGCCAACCTAATAACTTGCATGAAATCTAACGCTAAATTAGATATCAAATACGGAATCGTTTGATCCCTCTAATTTACGAAGCAACTAAGATTGATGAATTTCCGCTTGTGAGTTTGTTACATTCTTAGGAAGAACACTTGACTAGATTAAACATAGACGCTTGGATTATGTTGTTTAGCCTTCATCGATCTCACTAGTTCATATGCTATCATCGATTTAAATCTTAATCGCTTGTATTTTGATTGATTGTTTGATAAGGGTTAAACTAGAACGCTTGGGCTACTTAACTAAACGTAAGGTGAGATAGGACTTTGATTATTGGATTAAACGTCCAACGATGAATATTCATATGAAAAATTGAGTCTTTTGTGAATCGATGAAATAGATGATAATTCCAAGGAAGAGTCGACCGATACCAAGAATCGCTTTCATTAGTTTAATCTTTAATTTTAATTTAAGTAGTATAATTCAATCACTCACAACCCCATCTTTATTTTAATTGTTTTCTTTTGATTTGCATTAACACAAAGATTCACACCTCCTCGTGGGATCGATCCCTACTCACACTACTACATTATTGTTATCAATCTTGAGGATTGAGTGGGGTTAATTTGGGCGTACACGATAAGCGCACTACCAAATTTTGGCGCCGTTGCCGGGGAGGCGTTGTATATTTTTGTGTTAATATTTTCTGTTTTTTTTTCTCTCTTTCGTTTAATTTCTTTCTTTCCCCCACACCACTACTCTTGTTTGTTCGTGCTTACAGGTTGATTTCTTAAAAATTGGATCTTTTCATGGAGGACTATAGGCGACTAGACGAATTGGCGTGTGCACCAACTTGGCGTAGGGAGTGAACAAAGAACATACAACTCAAGTTGGAGTGATCATCCCAATCTCAACTATGACAATCAATGGATGAGCCCACCTCCACCTTACATGCAGTCCTATCTACCGCCATACATACCACAATACCCGTCATGGCCACAACAACCTCAATACCATACCCCTGGTGAGTCTTTAGAGGATCTTGTTTCAAAACTTACTGATAGTACTTTGCAATTTCAACAGGAATTCAGGGCTAGCACTCAGAATTTGGGTAACCAAATGGAGCAACTAATAAGATCGATCGATCGGATAGCAGCACAAAAGGAGACCATGATTGCATTCGAATCATGGAGTGATGAAGAAGAGGAGACTATGGAGAAGGTGGTACTGATGCCACCCGAGCTAGAAGTGGAGATACATGTGCCAATAGAAGAAAAGGAGCTTGTATATCCTACAACTCCGCAAGGTAAGTTTCCAACTGAGAGCTATGTTGAATACTTAGATGAATCAAGTGATGTGGAAGAGGAGTCGGCGATAGAGTACTGTGTTGAAATGGATCCTTGGGACTATTTTTTCGAAGACAACACCTTGGACAGTGGCAAAGAGGTAGAAACTCCAGTAACGATGGTACTGATGCCATCAATACTTGAAGAACAAACAGAGGTCGATGTGGATAACAAGGAATCTTACCAGAATGAGATTCCCAAAGGCGAGCATAGGGGACGACAAGTTAAAGTATGCCATGAGGTAGATCTTGATCGACCTCAACTGACTTCTTTGGAGGAAGGCGACATAGTGAAAAGACAAAAACCCTCCAAGAGGTTCAAGGCAAATAGGCATCGTCTTAAGCGAGAAGATTGGCATCGGGCCACCGACATTAAACAGAGGCGCTGCTTGGGAGGCAACCCAAGGGGAGTTAGTTTCCTTTCTCCCTTTTACTTTTATTTTTTATTGCTTTAGTAGTTAGATTCTCTTTTCTTGTATTTTTGCCTTACATTGGGGACAATGTAAGATTTAAGTATGGGGGAGGGATTAGTGTGTGTTATTGTTTTTCTTATTTCAAAAATACAAAAAAATCGAAAAATTTAAAATTTTGAGCTCATAAGTAATGAACACATGCTTAGAATCACTAGCCCATGATGAAACCTAATTGATATCATGCATGCTTTTGAACATAGGTGAATTGTTAACCTTGGAACACTTTGAACTCTAATGCAAAGTTTACTTTAACTTAGTAGTTGAATATTTTGAGCACATTATTGTCATGGCTTGTGAAGTGTGCATAGCTTAGTGAAGATTGTGTAAACTTTGTGATAGTCTTAAGAAGTCTCTAATACATGCTAGAACTTAACTACATGCTCTTTGAGGCGTATGTCTAGACTACTTGCAAACATGAAAGTGATATAGGCAATCTTTGATGCGTTTGAGCCTTTCAAGCCTACCATGTAAACAAAATCAATCTCTAGTACCCTTTTTGAGCCTTAATGTAAAAGAATGGGAGTATGCTAAGCATACTCAAGACCCCCATTCAACATTCCTTGACTAGCTTATCATCCTTCCCTAATGAGCCTAAATGTGATTTTAATCCATACCTTTTAAGGGAGTATGATGTATTTCATTCAAATGCACTTGGGAATCATTGAAGTATATTTGTGAGCTTAATTGTCAAAAGAATGGAATGCATGAAAGAAAAAGGAATGCCTTGAGAAAATAGATAAAAATATGACTCCAAGGGGAGCCAAGGCACTAAAGAAGAAAAATGTTGAAATAAACCTTGAAAAAAATGAACAAGGTTTGAAAAATTCATACAAGAAGAGAAGCTTTTAGTGTGCATTTCATCATACTCTCTTGTTTGAATATCCTTACCCTTTCTTTCATAAGCCAATACCTAGGCCAAGCTACAAGCTAATAAAGACCTACTTGATTTATGTTTGCAAAGTAGCTAAGATAGTGGAGAAGAGTGTGCAAGTGAGCTTATACTTGTGTTAGTGTATGACTTGAACTATTGTGGATTTACATATTTTGGAACTATAATTTGTACACAACACTTGTTTATGACCACACACACACGTTCACTATTTTGTTGAGTATGAAATGTATAGGGATTGAAATTGTTCCACTGTTAATTTTTCACCGCCTTTCATTACTATGCATGTTTTAAATTGTTGAGGCATAAAAGTGAGGACAAGTTAGTTTGTTATGATGCTATGAGCCAAGCAAAAAAATATTGTAGTTTTGTCTGATTTACTCGAGGTCGAGTAAAGATTAAGTATGAGGGTGTTTGATGTGACTAGAAATAGACACATCTATTGCGCTTAATTGTCTACGATTTGGTATATTTTGATGGATAAATTGATACATATGCTACCTAATCGTATATTTGTGTAAATGTAGGGAAAGGTGAAGAAATCAAGCTAAAATGATGAAAGAAGCAATAAAGTTGAAGAAAAGAGGAAAAAACCAGAATCAAAGACACATGTTGCTCCTTTCTCCTCCAATTTCTATGTATTCCAGCCAAGTTTTGGGAATGTGGTCCATATAAAAGTTGTAGAACTTTGAGTTATCTTCGCGTGGACAGCTGACTCGTCGAATTCGGAGTTCGTATGTGAAAGTTATGGCCAAAATACAAAACTCGCCAGAAAAATGGAGGACAGGCGTAATTACGCCATTCACAGGCGTAATTACGCCAACGCTACGGCATGGACAGGCGTAGCTACGCCATTTTAGGCGTAATTACGCCAATAGAATTTTGGAAAATTAAAAAACTTGATTTCTTTCCTTCCCACATGGATTCTAACCTACTCCATCAGCCTCCCAATACATATATACTCGAAATTCAGACCTTTTAACCATCTAGATAGTTAGGGTAGAGTAGTTTAGGATAGTTATATATTTTCTTTTCAATTTGTTGAAGAACGGCTACGAAGATCGAAGCGAAGGCGGGATTGACACTTCGACGAGCGGAGATCGGATTAGTATTCTTTCCTTGCTTTTATTTATTGTTTTTATTAGATTATGTCTAGCTAGTTTTTAATTCTTGGTTGAGGAAGACAAATCCTTGGATTTTATTTATCTTGGGGAGATTCTTATGCTTTACTTATCAATTTTCTTGAGTATCAAGAGTTTTTCTGATTTTATTGATATGATTGTTGTGTTTGTTTATTGGATTGACAACCTAATAACTTGCATGAAATCTAACGCTAAATTAGATATCAAATACGGAATCGTTTGATCCCTCTAATTTACGAAGCAACTAAGATTGATGAATTTCCGCTTGTGAGTTTGTTACATTCTTAGGAAGAACACTTGACTAGATTAAACATAGACGCTTGGATTATGTTGTTTAGCTTCATCGATCTCACTAGTTCATATGCTATCATCGATTTAAATCTTAATCGCTTGTATTTTGATTGATTGTTTGATAAGGGTTAAACTAGAACGCTTGGGCTACTTAACTAAACGTAAGGTGAGATAGGACTTTGATTATTGGATTAAACGTCCAACGATGAATATTCATATGAAAAATTGAGTCTTTTGTGAATCGATGAAATAGATGATAATTCCAAGGAAGAGTCGACCGATACCAAGAATCGCTTTCATTAGTTTAATCTTTAATTTTAATTTAAGTAGTATAATTCAATCACTCACAACCCCATCTTTATTTTAATTGTTTTCTTTTGATTTGCATTAACACAAAGATTCACACCTCCTCGTGGGATCGATCCTTACTCACACTACTACATTATTGTTATCAATCTTGAGGATTGAGTGGGGTTAATTTGGGCGTACACGATAAGCGCACTACCAAAGCGCAAAACTCTTTTATTTTTCAAACTCATTTTAAAACGCTAAAGTAGCCAAGGAATCTCATTCACCCCCCCTCTTCGATTCCAACAAGGGTTAATTTGGGCGTACGCGATAAACGCTACCAAATTTTGGCGCCGTTGCCGGGGAAGGCATTGGTATAATTTCGTGTTAATTTTTTTTTTTTTTTTTAGTTGTTATCCCGCACTACTACTGTGGTTTGTTGATGAGTACAGGTGAACCCTCTGATCACGAAGAGAATTTTTACTACGATCCTGAGATCGAGAGGACACTACATCGAAGAAGAAGAGAAGCAAGGTTACTTGAGGAAGAAGAAAGGAACATGATGGCTGCGAATCAAAGCTTGAGGCAGTTGGGGAATCCTAACTTGGATCAACAACCTCTCTGCATCACTTTCCCTGCCCTAACTAATAACGTAAATTTCGAACCCAAGTCTGGTTTAATTCACTTATTGCCAGCTTTTCATGGTCTTGCAGGAGAAAACCCGCACAAGCATTTAATGAAATTCCACGTGGTGTGCACTACTATGAAGCCGACCGGAATCACTGAGGATCAAATAAAGTTAAGAGCCTTTCCATTTTCTCTCAAGGACGCTGCAAAGGACTGGCTATTCTACTTACCACCCGGATCGATCACCACGTGGACGGACTTACAAAGAGTATTCCTGGAGAAGTATTTTCCTGCTTCAAGGGCGACCAACATAAGGAAGGAGATCTACGGCGTGAAGCAGTTCCACGAGGAGTCACTGCATGAGTACTGAGAACGATTCAAGAAGTTGTGTGCAAGTTGTCCACAACATCAGATAAGTGAACATCTGCTGATTCAATATTTCTATGAAGGTTTGCTTTCTGGTGACAGGAACTTGGTGGATGCGGCAAGTGGAGGAGCATTTATCGACAAGACAGCGGATGAGGCGAGGAGCTTGATAGCTAACATGGCGGCCAATTCCCAACAGTTTGGACATGTTCGCCATGGACAACCGCAAAGAAAAGAGGTAAACGTATCAAACATGGAACAACAACTGATAGACCTAACTTTTCTTGCAGGTGGAAATGTAGTCTGTCTGGCTGCGAACCATCCTACGGACGCATGCCCCTCACTACAAGAGACAGCTGCTGAGAACGTGAATGCCGCGGGAGGATTCCCAGGGTCACCACAAAGGAGTTATGACTACCCGCCAAACAACTACAGTCAAGGGTGGAGGGACCATCCGAACCAAGGATATGGCAACCCACAGATGCACCAACCTCCACCCTATAGACAGCAATACCAGAGACATCCACCACTTCCAGCGCACCCTCCTTCTGACAGGTTAGAACATAGCATCAAAGTTATTGCTGAAAATAGCTTACAATTTCAACAGGAGACGAGGGCGAGCATCCAGAGCTTGACTACGCAAATGGGACAACTGGCAACTTCTCTCAACAAGATTGAAGCAAGAATCTCAAATGGATACCTTCACAATTGGAGGTGAACCCCAGGGAGAATGTGAGCGCGATCACTGTGAATGTGAGTGGAGATACAGCTGAAGAAGAGGTGGTACTGACGCCACCCAATAACGAAGAGATGACGGAGAAGGAGAAAGAAGTTGAAGAACCCATGCAAGAGGAGAAACCACGAGGTAAGTTCCCCAACTTTTCTGAATATAAAAGTGAACCCCCATTCCACCTTGCATTGAAGATGAATTTGAAGGACAAGGGTCTCAAGAGGCTCTACGAGATGTCCCCACGCTGTAATGAAAAAGATCCACTCAAGGAAGCCAAGAAAGATGATAAGTGCAAGGAACGCGAAGGGCAGCCCAAGGTCGAGCTAGGTGAGAATGTTTCGGTGGACATCCAAAGAAGCATCCCCGATAAATGCAAGGACCCTAGTATGTTTTCCATCCCATGTATGATTAATGCTAATAGGATTGAGAAGGCTATGCTTGATTTAGGATCTTCTATAATTGTCATGCCTTACTCAATCTATTCTCAACTAAAACCGGGACTTTTAAAAATAAATGACAATGTGATTCATTTATCTGATAAGTCCACGGTCATACCTAGGGGGATAATAGAAGACGTAATCGTGCATGTAGAGAACTTGGTTTTGATAATGATGAATTGTAGTCTAATCCTTTTAGGGAGGCCATTCTTGAAAACATCAAAATCAGTAATCAATATGAATAGCTGTATGATAACATTGGAGTCTAATGGTAAAGTTGCAAAATTCAACATCTATGAACCCATTAAGACTCTTGAGCATTCTAGTTACGCTATTGGCATACATGATGATTATGATTCGGATTTTGATAATGATGAATTGTGGGAGATGGGAAAGGCTACTGAGGGCCTTGGTGATAACGGAGGTATGGATTCTCATCCTGTGCATACTGTTCATACTATTGCTGCTTTATCTATTCACGATACTGCTGAACCTCTTATTTCTCACTTGCAAGGTCGTACCGTTGGAAAGAAGCACCCTCCGGATCGACCATGTCAATCAAGTGACGAAGGAGCAAAGACTGGGGACGACCACTCAAAGAGCAACAAGCCGAAATACCGCGGAGTGAAGAAGATATTGAGGTGGTTAAGGAAAGATAGAGCGACACCGCATCACCCACCTTGATAGAGCACTGGCGTCGGGCCACCGACGTTAAACAGAGGCGCTTCTTGGGAGGCAACCCAAGAGGTGTTAGTTTCCCTTTTACCTTTTTAGTTTATTTTTTATTTTTTTAGTTTAAACTTTTCTCTTTTCTTGTATTTTTGCCTTACATTGGGGACAATGTAAGATTTAAGTATGGGGAGGGATTAATGGTGTGTTATTGCTTTTATATTACAAAAATACAAAAAAATCGAAAATTTGAAAATTTTGAGCTCATAGTTAGTAATGAACACATGCTTAGAATCACTAGCCCATGATGAAACCTAATTGATATCATGCATGCTTTTGAACATAGGTGAATTGTTAACCTTGGAACACTTTGAACTCTAATGCAAAGTTTACTTTAACTTAGTAGTGAATATTTTGAGCACATTATTGTCATGGCTTGTGAACTGTGCATAACTTAGTGAAGATTGTGTGAACTTTATGATAGTCTTAAGAAGTCTCTAATACATGCTAGAACTTAACTACATGCTCTTTGAGGCGTATGTCTAGACTACTTGCAAAAATAAAAGTGATATAGGCAATCTTGATGCGTTTGAGCCTTTCAAGCCTACCATGTAAACAAAATCAATCTCTAGTACCCTTTTTGAGCTTTAATGTAAAAGAATGGTAGTATGCTAAGCATACTAAAGACTCCCATTCGACATTCTTTGACTAGCTTATCATCCTTCCCTAATGAGCCTAAATATGAATTCTATCTATACCTTTGAAGGGAGTATGATACGTTTCATTCACATGCACTTATGTTATCAATAAGCTTTATTGTCAAAAGAATGGAATGCGTGAAAGAAAAGGAATGCCTTGAGAAATTTGATAAAAATATGACTCCAAGGGGAGCCAAGGCACAAAAGAAGAAAAATGTTGAAATAAACCTTGAAAAATGAACAAGGTTTGAAAAATTCATGCAAGAAGAGGAGTTTTAGTGTGCATTTCATCATACTCTCTTGTTTGATATATCTTTATCCTTTCTTTCATAAGCCAATACCTAGGCCAAGCTACAAGTACCTACTTGATATATGTTTGCAAAGTAGCTAAGATAGTGGAGAAGGGTGTGCAAGTGAGCTTATACTTGTGTTAGTGTATGACTTGGACTATTATGGCTTTACATATTTTGGATCTATAATTTGTACACAACACTTGTTTATGATCACTCATACACGTTCACTACTTTGTTGAGTATGAAATGTTTAGGGATTGAACTTGTTCCACTGTTAACTTTTCACCGCCTTTCATTACTGTGCATGTTAAAATTGTTGAGGCATTAAAGTGAGGACAAGTTGCTTGTATGAATCTATGAGCTAACCAAAAATATTGTAGTTTTATTTGTTTACTCGAGGTCGAGTAAAGAGTAAGTATGGGGGAGTTTGATGTGACTAGAAATAGACACATCTTTAGCGCTTAATTGTCTACGATTTGGTATGTTTTGATGGATAATTTGATACGTATGCTACCTAATCGTATGTTTGTGTAATTATAGGTACAATCGAAGAAAACGAGCTAAAAATGATGTGTAAAGACCAAGAAAAGACATGGACATGACAATGACTCAAAGTTGATCAAGAAAATGGCAAAAACGTAATTTTGGAGGAGGCGATCGACTGCATGGAAGAGGCAATCGATCGCCTATGGACAGAAACTTGAGCAACAAAATCAACGAAGCAGCGATCGATCGCCACTTTATAGCGATCGATCGCCTGAAGCTACTGGAGGGAAGCGATCGATCGCCACTTTATAGCGATCGATCGCCTCGAGTTTTCTGCTGAAAAAAATAACGAAGCGATCGTTCGCCACATTTTAAGCGATCGCCGAAGAGTCCGAGAATTTGGAAATTAAGTCTCTTACCATGTTTAAAAGATTGTAACCTAATTATTAGCCTCCATATACCTTGAACTCGAATTTTTATCACTGCTGAGACAGATTTTCAAGATTTAGAATAGAGTTAGGTTTTTAGAAGATTTTTCTTTCAAGTTTTATCAAGAACAACGCGAAGAACGGAACCGGAATCGACAAGCCGGAATCGTGATTCATCTTAGTAATTTCTTTCCCTTTGTTTATCTAATGTTTTTGAACCAAATTTTATTATTTTTAGATTTAATTATGCTAGGCTAAACTCTTAGATTCTTGGTTTAAGGGATACTTGCTTTTGGATTTGAATCTCTTGTGAGAATTTTGGTTTGTTTATAGAATTTAATTTCGATTTCAATTCTGTTTCTTGGTTTTGATTTCCATGATTATTGTGTTTGTTTATTAGTTTGATCACCTAGTACTCATATTCATAATCGATAGCTAATTAAGAAGCAACTAAGATTAATAATTACCGGCTGTAGGTGTTATTGAATTCTTAGGAGAAACGATTGAGTAATCCATAGTTAACGGTTGTAGTTTCTATTGATTAGATTTATCGAACTCCCTAGTTTTGAAATCTATCATTGATTTAATCATTAACGGCTGTAGTTTTGATTAGAGATTTGATAAGGGTCGGATTGAATGCTGTTTTCTCTTTGACTACGATTAAGGTGGGTAGGAATTCAATTTCCAATCGATGAATAATTGAAAGAATTCGTATTTTAGTGATTTGATGATCAAGAGAGAATTTTCTAAAAGTAAAGTTGACTGGAAACCAAGAATCGCTTCACTCTCATAAGTTTTAACCGTTTTAGTTAATCTCGTTAATTAGTTTAATTTTTAAAATTTGCTTAGTAGTAATCACTCAACCCAAACCCCTTTTTACTATTTGTTTTAAATTGACACGAAAAAAATACTACCTTCCCTGTGGGATCGATCCCTACTCTCGATACTACATACTTTTGCTATTAACGCGAGGAGGGTTAATTTGGGCCTACGCGATAAACGCTACCAGAAGTACATTGCAAAAAAGGAGTTGAGAATATTTTTTTGAACAACTTGCCTTCTGCCAACACAAAACGATTCTCCATTCTCTTCAGCCGAGCAACCTCTTTCGGATCAGATGGCAAACCCATTGTCTTCAAGACCTTAGTAATATGCTCTCGCCAATCAGACACAATACACGGTTCCAGATTCATTATGCTATTGACAGCTATATGGGAGATTAAAAGATCTTACATTAGCACATTCTTGTTCTTCCACTCATGAATTGAACTAGCCAATTTCGCAAGTTCGTCGGCTCGATTATTTTCTTCCATCGGTATCTACCTTAGTTCCACCTCTTGGAATTGAGTCATTAGCTCCCGAGCATTCTCTGCATATTTTTTTCAACTTTTCTTGTTTTACTTTGTACATCACATTGTTGAACAACCAACATTGAGTCCATAAATGCCTTTATTTTCCAAACTCCAACATCCAATGCTACTCGAAAGCCCGAGATAACAACCTCAAATTCAGCTTCATTATTTGAGGAATGAAAACCGAACTGGATGGCTACTCTGAGTTCTTCTCCTTCGGGACTGATGAGTACATCTCCCGCACCACTTCCCAGTTGAGTGGATGACCCATCCACAAACAAATTCCACTCCTTCTCCTCAGGAGTATGATTCACCTCCACAAAGAAATCTGACAAGGCTTGGGCTTTGATGGTAGTTCGAGGCTGATAAGTAATGTTAAATTCACTCAGTTCGGTGGCCCATTTCACCATTCACCCGGATATTTCTGCCTTAGACAAGAGCTTTCCCAAAGGAGTAGCGTCACCACCATGATGAGATGAGATAAAAAGTATGGTCGAAGCCTCTCGCAGTGGCTACTAGAGCTAATGCCAATTTCTCAATTTTAGGGTATCTCTGTTCAGCCCCATGTAAAGCTCGGCTGACATAATACACCGGCTGCTGTTGTCCTGACCTCTCTCTAATCAATACTGAACTGATTACTTCGTCGGTTACAGACAAATCGACGAGGAGTGTTTCATTATGATCAATGGTAATTGAGCCATGTATTCTTTCAAGTCCTCGAATGCTTTCTAGCACTGATCATTCCACTCAAATCGAATTCCCTGCCTCAATGCCTTAAAGAAAGGCAAACTCCTATCATCTGATTGCGATATGAATTGACTATGTGCTGCTATTCTTCCTGCCAACCTCTGTACTTCGTTCAATGTCCTACGAGGATTCATCTCTTGAATTGCCCAGATTTTCTCGGGATTGGCTTCAACACCTCTCTTTGTTACCATGTATCCCAAGAATTTCTCACTATGAATTCCGAAGGTGCATTTTGCAGGATTTAATTTCATGCCAAACTTTCTCAAAGTTCCGAAGACTTCCTCCATATCTCCGATCAGATTCTGTGCCTTTTTGCTCTTAATCAAGATATCATCTACATATACTTCCACATTCCGTCCAATCTGGTCTTTGAACATTTTATCCATCATCCTTTGATAAGTGGCTCCAGCGTTTTTAGTCCGAAGGGCATTACCACGTAGCAGAAAGTTCCTCCTGCTGTGACAAAGCTGACCTTTGATTGATCTTCTCGCGCCAAAGGGATTTGATGATACCTCTGATAAGCATCCATAAGACACAGCAACTCGTGTCCTGCAGTAGAATCTACTAATTGATTGATCCTCGGCAATGGGTAACAATATTTGGGACATGCTTTATTCACATCCCGGAAATCTACACACATCCTCCACTTATCTTCTGTCTTGGGTACTAAGACCACGTTCGAGAGCCATGTACGGAAACCAATCTCCCGTATGTGGCTCGCTTTCAATAGTTCTTCCACTTGTTTAGCGATGATTGCATCTTTCTCACGCCCGAAATATCTCCTCTTCTGCTTAATTGCCCGAACACTGGGGTCAACATTAAGATGATGTTTGGCAATCTCAGGCTTTACCCCGACTAAATCAGAGGTACTCCAAGCAAACACGTCCACATTCTGATTTAAGCAATCAATCACCTTTCTTCGTAACTCTGGATCTAGCTGGGATACTACTCTGGTAGTTCTAGTAAGATGACCCAGCTCGATATTAGAAATTCTTCTTCGGGAACTACTCGCTCCTCAGCCTCCAGGTTTTCACGCTTCATCTTACTATTGTCTCCTCGCTAGCCTCCTTCTCTTTTCTTTTCCTTCTCCTACCTCAACACTTGCACATAACACTTTCTCGACGAGGTTTGACTCCCTCCTACTTGCCCAACTCCCCCCCACCCCACCCCTACAGGAAATTTTATTTTTAAGTTGTAAGTGGAGGCAACTGCCTAAAAAACAGCTAATGTCGACCGACCCAATATTTATAAGAGGAAGGTGCATCCACTACGAGGAAATTGATCATCTTTGTTTTTATCCTTGGTTCCTCACCCAGCGTAACTGGTAAAGACACATGTCCTATTGGGCTTATGACCTCCCCGGCAAATCCATGTAAAGAGGTATTCACCTTCTGTACGACTATGCTTCCCAATTTCATCTGGGTCAAAGTATTATGGAAAAGTACATCAGCTGAGCTCCCTGTATCCACGAAGATTCTTTGTACATTGTAATTGGCTACCGTGGCAGAGATAACCAGTGCAACATCATGGGGAAGTGGAGCCCGTGCAGATCTGCGGGTCCGAAAGCTATGGAAGGACCCTCGAATGTGTAATTTGGATCGATGGATAATATTTGGAGCTTTCGAGCATGATTTTTTCTTGCTCGGTTTGAATCTCCACATGATATTCCTCCAGAAATCATATGTATAGCTCATCGGCTAGGAACATTGTTTAAGGCCCTTTCTCCGATGGCCCGGTTACCCTCCTCTGATCTTTCTCCCCGAACTGCCCACGGGACTGGCTGAGGCGTTTTCCTAGGAAGGGGATTGTTGCCCCTTAATCCATTGCTGGGTCCTTGCCTTCCATCACACCTATCAACTCTTCATCCTCTGAAATGCCCTCCTCGGAATGGCCCTCCTCTATAAGGTCCTCCCCGACCCCTCTTCGGCATAATCTGATTCATGGCTACTTCCCGATGAGATCTCATCGGAAGGTAATGGTCAAAGTTCCTTTTGGGCTATTCCACTTGCTTATCCTTCCTATTGATTTCACCACCAATTTTTGCTTCTTTTCTTTGCTTCATCTTCTGGGCTTCTTCCAAATTGATGTATTTAGAATCTCTCCCCAGCAACTCGTCATAATCCGAAGGTGGCTTCTTCGCCAAAGATCTTAACAGATCTCCCTCTCTTAGTCCCTGATGAATGCGCTGACCAATATTTCGGAGGTAACATGAGGGAGATCAAAGCATGCTTGATTGAATCTCTTCAAAAAATCTCGAAGGGATTCTTTCTCTATCTGCTTGAGCCCAAACAGACTCAGGGCTGTTCTTTTGCAACTCCTACTGCTCGAGATTGATGAAGGAACAATGAACTAAATTTAGGAAAAGATTCTATGATTCCTGACGGTAATTGGTTAAACCAGGATTGAGCAGCGCCAACAAGTGTAGTCAAGAAGACTCTGTATTTTACTCCATCTGTGAGTTGGTGAAGGAGTGAAGAGTTCTCGAATTGGGATAGATACTCCTCCGGATCTGTGCTACCATCATAATTCCACACATTTAAAGTTCTGAAATTGGGGGCAGGGATCATCAATAACCCGGAGAGCAAATGGGGTGATCCTCCGTGCTGGGTAAATACGCCCTTCCATCTTGTTGTGCATCTGTTGCAGCTCGTCCTTCAAATCCTCCATTTGGTGATGTAAAGTTTTGTCAGCTTCATCATCCAAATGACTGGGAAGATCTTTCGCCTCTTTAACTTCTTCTTCTGGCTCCTTTGTGGAGGCTGAATCTTCTTTTTCCTCTATGGTATTTTCTCGCTGGGGAGGAGTCATAAACTGCCTCATGACTTCCCCTACGGTCCTGGCAATTACCTCCGTTAATATTTTCATGGGTATTCCTCCAGTAGGAAATGCCCGAGAAACATTCTGAGATGATCCTGCACCTTCTGCTCCTTCTTCTGGCTCCGGGAACTAATATGGGGGGAATTTGGTATATTCCTCCTCGAAGCTTGCCCCCGAACCCTTACTTCTAGCCATCTCGTCTTGGATTCTTACCAAAATCTTATTACTTCAACATCTTTGCTCTGAACTTTCCACGGACGACGCCAATGATGTGATCCGTTTTTTTACGAATTTGGTAGAATCAAGTGTTTATAAAAAATAAAGGGAACACACCAAGATTTTTACGTGGAAAACCCTCGAATTGAAGGAAAAACCACGGGACCTAGTCCAGTATAATTTGTACTATCACAATCTCGATTTATTACAGGACTTTTGACACAATATATGATCACAGAATTATTAAACAAGAATATCTAAAAAAAATAACAAAGATGACCGAACAGAATAGGTATGCTCTCTTCGGAGTCTTTTATGCATAAAAAGTCCAACCCTTCAAATGAGACTCTCAGCTGGTATTTATAGGCTCGATTCCTGTGTTTACTTGGCGGGAATGTTTAGGAACCCGTCTCCTTAAATTGTGGCGGTAATGTGGCGAGTATGTCCGAAAAATTTGCACCCCATTAATGCACATTTATCCCCGCCGGTTAATTGTTGGTTATCACCAGGTCTTTTGCTAATCTTTAACTAGAATCCTGAGGAGGGTTTAACAGCTGTTCGGCTACCATGTGCTCGGTATTCATCATGTTCGGTACCACTCTGTTCGGTACATGACAGTTAGGTTATTGAGGGGATTTTACCCGAGAAGGCCAATATGTCATATGACATTAATATATATATATACATGACGTCTGATCGCTCTTATTTTAAACAATTATTTTTCCAGTGTAGCGATTATATCGCAAGTGCACGGTGTCAAGTTAAGTATATATAGGAAGACTACGGATTATCGAACCCACAGGGACTAACAAACAAGTACCAAATAAGACACTTTTGACTATATTTAAACTATGATAATTAATAACTAAACTAATAATTAAATTAAACTACTCTAATCCAACCAAAACAATCGACGATCATGAGAAAAATCCACAAGAAAGAATTATCAAGACAATTATTCACCTAACCCAACTCTTACAATTCTCTTCTCCATACATCTCTAAGGTGACGAGTTTTTCGAATTTATTCAATATATCTCGAGCTATATTAAATCTAACATCAAATTGCAACAAGTAACTCTCGTTCACTTAATTAACAATTTAATATTGAATGTGCTTTATGAAAGCCACTAACTTTAGATTAAACAACCTCGTATGTGATTTTATCTCTCGATCTAATCTTTAACACACGTCATGAATTATTATATTGTATTATAATTTTATCTCTCGATCTCAATTATAATAAAATATCATTCAAAGGGGATCAATCCTTCAAAAGCATGAAGAACAATAAAACATGCACATAGAAGATATATGAATTCAATCTCAAAATCAATAGGAAAACTATGTTATTGATATTTCTCAATCATAAAAAACACAACAAATCCAATTATTCATTTTAAACAATAATAGAAAAGTAAAAGAAAACTCCCAAGTCGACTTATTCGTTGATTCTCGATCCTTCCTCGCTTCTTTCTCGAGCGTGCTCCTCGATTCTCTTATTGGCTTGTTCCAATTCCTAGGATGAAGAGGTGATGATGGATGATGGTAATATGGAGTATGGAGGAGTGGAGGCTATTCATAGGTTAAAAAAAATCTCATCTTTAGTGTAATTTTCATGTATAAATATAGAGGGATAGGAATCATGGACTCCCTTGTTGGACACAAACTCTATAAGGAGTTTATTTTACAGCAAACTCCTCCGGCCGATTGATCGAGTAGACTGCTCGATCGATCGCCAATTTTCTGCCCAAACTGATTGATCGAGATTGAGTCTCGATCGATCGAGCTTGATTTATTTATTTTTAATTTTCTTTTGTTATTTTCTTCCTTTCCCGGCTTTGACGCGTTCGCTCGGTTCGATCATTTTTCATCATGTTTGGCTCATTTCCTCTACTTTTATTCACTTCAACATTGATTCCTGAAATATAGAAATATATACCAAAAACCGTAAAATAATCCAAGAATCAACACGAAAATCATTAGAAAATCACATCTAAATAAGTGTAAAAACGACATTTATCAACTCCCCCAAACTTATCACTTAATCGTCCTTGATTAAGCATTAAAATCACAAGGTTGAGTTCATTCTCGATACTTGAAACATAACTTGCATTATTTTCAGAAATCTCATACGCATATACAAAAGTTGACAAGACATGTTTTCTCCTACGTCAAGCAACACATCTCAAAATCGGAACGTGTGTGTGCTAATTTCAATCTCAAGTTTCATGCACATATTCAAGATCAAATCATGTTAATCAACTCAAAGTCAAGATTATCGTCAAACATCCCATAGGCCTATTTTCAAACAACTTCTCCACTAATGATAGTTACTTCCTAGACTTGGACCAAAAGGAGCTTGTAATGTTTGGTCTTTGGTGTCGGTTACAAAGAAAAGATATGATAAGCGCAAAGAAGAGAGTATAATCATTTACAGTTCAAATTTTTCGCACACTTCGAGCTCCTCTTCTTTTTTCTTGTCTAGCCTTGGCCACTTTGGGTCTTATATACATGCTTTTTTTTCAAGGCTTTTTCTTCTCTTTTCTTATTGATCTTTTTCTCATTCATCAATCTTTTTCAATAAGCTCATCAATATATAATCAATTCACGTGCATTGAATGGAATTCATTATACTCCCTTAGGGTAAGGATAATTATTTTAATTAGGCTCATATTAGGGTAGGTATAATGAGTTAAATAAGAATGTCGAATGGGGGTTTAATTGTATGCTAAGCATAAACCATTCTTTTTCAATTAATCTCAAAGTGAGAGACTAAGGATAAATATAAATCATGGTAAGCTTGAAACGCTCAAACGTTTCAAAGATCGCCTAAATCATTTCCAAGTCAAGTTTGTAACTATAAAACACCGGAAGCAGCTTATGAACTCTTGGAAGAGATGGCTTCTAATATCTATCAATGGCAATCAGAGACGAATGTGCCAAAGAAACCGAGTGGAGTTCATCAAATTGATGACATCACTGCTCTTTCGGCACAGTTAGAAGCATTGAACAAAAAGATAGATAGCATGAGCATGACAGCTATGCAAGCTCAAGTTATCACTTGTGATCTATGTGGAAGCAATCATCCAAGCATCGAATGCCAGGCAGGTAATCCATTTACTCAGTCTAATGAGTCTGCTAATTATGTAGGAAACAGTCAGCCCAATAACCCGTACTAAAACACTTACAACGCGGGATGGAGGAATCATCCAAATTTGCAATGGTCCAACCAAAACGTGTTGAACCCACAACCACAACAGGGATATGTGCCCAAGCTGAGTATAAAGGAGCTCTTGACCAAGTTAATATCATCAACATAAACTAGGATGCAAAATCAGGATGCATCTATAAAAAACTTGGAGGTACAAGTGGGGCAGCTTGCATTAATAATTCATGGACGAGCTCAATAATAATTCATGGACGAGCTCAAGGGACACTACATACTGATACAGTGAAAAACCCGAAGGAGCAAGCAAAATTGGACCACTGAAAAGTAGGTGACAGTCCAGCTTGTGACTATAAATTAAGAACTTTCTTCTCTCTATCTCTTGTTTGTTTTTTCATTTTTAGTTCAATTTTTTATTTTCTTTCTTGTTATTTTAGTTTTTCGAGACTAACTCTGTGCGTTAATTTTCAAATGCAGAAAAATGGAATGAATCAAATTGGTGGGGCGGATGAACATTGGAAAAAGTTTGGGCGAAAATTGTTCTGGAATGGTCGATCGATCGAGAATAAAGCTCGATCGATCGACCATGGGTTACAAAGAAAAAAAACTTTTATGTCTCGCTCAATCGATCGAGCAGAAACTCTCGATCGATCGAGCAACATAAATTTTCTTTTTTAAAGGATAGATGTCAGCAGAAATCCAAAAGAAAAAAAACCCTTCCCAGTATTTTCGAAGAACATAATTCGATTTTTACCCTAATCCCCAAATTCCTTCTATAATATTTCTCACAACTCACAGATCTTACAATTTATGCTTCAAAGCTTCTTCTAATTACACTTTTTGCAACATATTTGAAGATCCAAAGATGAATTGAGAAATTTCATCAAAAAGGAGGAACTCAAGCAAATTCTACAATATCACCTAGATGTCCATGGTATTTGGCTTCAACCCTTCTACATATCCATAAATTAGTGAATATTTTTGTTTGGGTATACAAGGATTGGAGTTTTGGTGAATTTGGTGAAATTAAGATAGTTGAGTAGCTAATTTTGGGGAATTGAAGTGTTGGTTGGTTATTTTGGTGAGTTCTTGTTGTGGTTGGGATTGAAGTAGTGTGAATTGTGAACTGATAAATGGCTCCAAAGAAAAAAACAGAAGCAAGTCGAAGCCACCACTTCGTCTCAAGATTATGATGAGCGTCGATTTGTGAATTCCGTAGCAGCGGAATTAGTTATCGCCGAAAACCCCTCAGTCGCGAAAGAGGAATGAGCATTGATCGACCTGAATGCCCCGTAATTCAAGAAGCAAGGCGACGAGGTTGGTTTGAGTTTATTCAACAACCTATTGATGCGGTGATCCCTGTTGTGCGGGAATTCTATGCAAATCTAAGGACAGTCCACCAAAATTCAAGGGAGGTTGTGTTTGTACGGGGTAAGGATGTTGAATTTGATCAATTCAAACTAAATGCAATTTTTCGGATGCCGTCAATAAAGAACAGTGAGTACAAAGCTTTCAAGACAAGCCAAATTAACTATGATGAGGTACTCTCTGTAATCAGTGTTGAGGGGACTGATTGGCAATGGAACAGCAATGGAGAGCCCCAGTTGGTCCTAAAGAAACATTTGAAACCAGAGGCACAAGCATGGATTTCTTTCATAGCCTCCCGGGTCATGCCATCGACCCGCACTTCTGAGGTCACCAAGGAGAGAGCTGCTCTGGTATTTGCCATACTTACTGGGCAAACGATGGATCTGGGGTACATTATCAATGATCACATCTGTGACATTGGCATGAGTCCGCCCACCTCCGCATTACCTTTTTTCCACCATGAGCTGATAAGGTTTCCATGAGGCTCACCATTTGCTGCACCAGATGACGCATTGAGCTGGTCTGACTTTCAATCTTTGTCTCACATGATGCCATAAACCTGAGTAACGTATCCTCTAACTGAGCACTGACTTCCGCAGAACTGTCACTCGTCTCTCCCTGATGTTCAAGTAGTGGGTCTGTAAAATGAGGGTCATGAGGCTTGATAAGTGTATTTTATACACTTATATTTCTTCTTATTTTGCATGGTTTAGTGTTAGTTTTCGATCAGAATTACGCTTTTGGTTTTGTTCTGTGTTGTTTTGCAGGAATCCAGGTAATTACATGTTTTGTGGACTAAAAGGGTGCAAATGACGGAAAGAACGGATGAATTGAAGCCAAACATCTACACTTTCAATCATGGCAACAGGCGTAACTACGCCTACTTTGAGGCGTAACTATGCCTAGCCCATGACATTTGAGCTTTTAAAGGATTTCAACAGGCGTAAAGACGCCTCATTCAGGCGTAGCTACGCCTAACCCACGGCTTTTGAGAATTTTTATAGGCGTAACTACGCCACTTTGGAGGCGTCATTACGCCTGTCACGCGGGAAGCCAGATTTTTTGACACATCGACAGGCGTAACTACGCCACTTCGGAGGCGTCATTACGCCTGATGAATTTTGGAAATTTTGGACTGCTTTCCTTATTTGATGCACGGGACTTTTAAAGGTTTGGAAAGGAGGATTTTGGGGATTCATTCAGACTTAGACATATTTTTGGAGAGAAGGAGGCTAGGGTTGAAGAACGGAGAAAAATAACGACGACGGCTCGGAGCAAAAAGTAGAGAATTCATCACGAGACGGCGGCGTTCATCGGAGATCGAAGAATAGCGTCCAATTCGTTTTGTATCTCTAAACTTTTAGCAATTTTTATGGATTATTTAAACATGTCTATGTGTTTAAATACTTCTAGCATGAGCTAATTTTATTTTCTAGGAGACGATGTAGCTTGTTTTGAAACTACGCTTATTATGAATTGATTGAAGTTTATTTGGATTTCCGTATGGTTTATTTATGTTTTCATGTTCTTAATGCTTTTAATCTACTGGCCATGGATTGAATGATGTTATATTTGTGATCTATCACTCGGGAGAGGGGGTTGTGAATAGGAAAGAAGGAATTTGTATCGTGGTAGTTATATTGTTCGGAAGGCCTATAACTCCATAGAAGTCGTCAAAGAAATTACTGCGCTTTTACAATTGTTTGATAATTAATCTTAGATAGGGATATCAAGATTGATGTTAGATAATTACTTCTGCTTAACACTCGGGAGAGGGAGTAGAAACAAATAAGAATTCTCGGCTAGTAAACTAGGAAATCCATAAAATGGAAATCAAGGAATGATAAGTGTAGTGGATGAACAAGTGAAATCGTACTCCTAGATTCGTCTCCAACTGATTTCTTTTCAACTCAGTATTTGATCATCGTTGTTAATTAATTTCTGTTATTCGCATAACACTCAACTATTCGATTCTCTAAATAAAGCAAAGATTATTTTAATTCAGTACTTAGATTCAACGATTTAATCAATCTCTGGGGGTTCGACATCTTTTTATACTAAAACTTGACTACCGTGCGCTTGCGGTAAGGGATTTTTCGCAACAAGTTTTTGGCGCCGTTACCGGGGATTGATTTATTTAGTACAATCTGATACTGTACCAATTAATCTTGGTTTTAATTTAGAGCTTTTATTCCTTTTATTTTGGAGTGATTTTGGTCTGTCTGAATTTTTGCAGTGCATGCGAAAGTACACTACTCCTGAATCGTTGCTGTTTGATCCTGAGATCGAGAGAACTGCAAGAAGACTGAGAAAAACAAGAAGGGAGGAATTGATAGAAATGGCTGCAAATAGAGACAACAACGAACCACCTCCACAACTTGTTGAACCTCAAAGGGCGATCAGAGATTATTTCAAACCATTGGTCAACAACAATTACTCTGGGATAGCTCGCCAGACTATCAATGCCAACAACTTTGAACTTAAGCCGGCATTGATAAGTATGGTGCAACAGAATCAGTTTGGTGGGTCCCCTGTTGAAGACCCCAACTTGCATTTGAGGATATTTTTGGAGATAGCTGATACTGTGAAGATGAATGGTGTTCCAGAAGATACTGTGAGACTGCGATTGTTCCCTTTCTCTCTTAGGGACCATGCAAGGAGTTGGCAACAATCTCTTCCATATACTGGTATTAGCACATGGGCGGAAATGGCATCGAAATTTCTCTCGAAGTTTTTCCCACCAGCTAAGTCAGCTCAACTGAGAACTGAAATCAGTACGTTCAGACAAATTGATTCTGAACAACTATACGAGGCATGGGAGCGATTCAAGGATTTATTGAGGAGGTGCCCACAACATAACTATGAAAGCTGGGTGCAGATTCAGTTATTTTACAATGGGTTGAATGGACCAACTAGGATCATTGTGGATGCTGCAGCAGGAGGAACACTATTTTCTAAGACTGCAGATGCTGCCTTTGAATTACTTGAGGAGATGTCGGCCAACAGCTTTCAGTGGCCCAGTGAGCGAGCCATGGCAAGGAAACCCATAGGTATGTATGAGGTTGATCATTTTAGTACTCTTACTGCACAACTGTCTGCACTAACCACGCAGGTAGCAGCTCTGACCAAGCAAGGAGCACAACCTACTATTGAATCGGCCGCCGCTGCAGCTGGAATGGAGTTGTCAAGGGAAGTAGACCAAGAGCACGTTCAGTTCATAAACAATCGGTATCCCAACAACAATAATAACTACCAAAGCAATCCGTATCAACAAGGGTTCCGCAACAATGATAGACTCTCATATGCCAACAACAATAGTGCTCTGAATCCACCACCTGGATATGCTCCACAAAAGAATGAAGGTAAACCTTCACTTGAAGATTTGGTGAGTACTTTTGTTCAAAGTTCGACATTGAGGCTTGAGAAGAATGAGTCGAGGCTTGATACGATTGAGGGTCACATGAACAACATGGGTGCTACAATGAAGTCTCTTGAGGTGCAAATTGGGCAGCTTGCTAATGCCATGAACAACCAACAAAGAGGATCATTTCCTAGCAACACCGAAGTGAACCCAAGGGAGCAGTGCAAGGCCGTGTCATTGAGAAGTGGTAAGGAACTTGGGGATGTAGAACCAGCACATGTTGATGAGCCATCTGTTGAGAAGACTCAAATTCAGGTTGAAACCCCTAAGGAAGTTGAAAAGGAGAAGCAAGCCACACTACCGGAAAAGATTCCTATGTACAAGCCTACACTTCCATATCCTCAACGTTTCCGGAAAAAGGCTATAGATGACCAGTTTGCCAAATTCTTGGAGATTTTCAAGAAAATCCACATAAATATTCCTTTTGCCGAGGCGTTGCAACAAATGCCTAATTATACAAAGTTTATGAAGGATATAATGGCACGAAAGAGGAAGCTTGAGGAATTTGAAACCGTGAATCTCACAGAAGAATGTAGTGCAATCCTCCAAAAGAAGCTACCACAAAAATTGAAAGATCCAGGGAGTTTTACTATTCCTTGTATTATTGGTAGTTCTACATTTAATAGGGCGTTATGTGATTTAGGTGCAAGTATTAATTTAATGCCTTTATCTGTTTTCAGGAGTTTAGGGCTTGGTGAAGTAAAGCCTACTACAATCACATTGCAATTGGCGGATAGGTCTCTCACATATCCTAGAGGGATAATTGAAGATGTGCTTGTGAAGGTGGACAAATTTATTTTCCCTGCAGATTTTGTGGTTTTAGACATGGAGGAAGATGGAGATGTTCCATTAATTTTGGGGAGACCATTCTTAGCAACAGGCAGGGCACTTATCGATGTCCAAAGAGGAGAATTATCCTTGAGAGTTGGAGGAGAAGAAGTCATGTTCAATATTTACAAGGCTCTCAAGGGACCTGACGAGGTAAGTACTTGCAAGTTTTTGGATGTTATTGACTCATGTGTGGATAACTTTGAAGTAGGAGCAATACCAGAGGATCCATTGGAGAATTGCATGGTCAACTCTATTATGAAAGTGGATGCAACTGAACCTGATCTTGCTGAGCAAGTGGAAGCACTTAAGAGCTTGCCTAAGGAGAACAACACTACTGGAAAAGAGGAAGATGTACGAGATACATCAGTCAAAGAAGATACGAAGGCGAACTCGGAACTGAAAGAACTACCGGCCCACCTTACTTATGCCTTCTTGGGTGAGAATTCGACATACCCGGTAATTATATCTTCATCTCTTTGTTCTTTAGAGAAGGATAAATTATTACGTGTATTGAGGACATATAAATCTGCTTTGGGTTGGTCGATTTCTGATATCAAGGGGATAAGCCCGTCTTTGTGCATGCATAAAATACTTATGGAGGATTCCTTCGTTCCCTCCATTGATCATCAAAGGCGGTTAAATCCAGCAATGAAGGAGGTAGTAAAAGCAGAAGTGCTTAAATTGTTAAATGCTGGGATTATTTATGCTATTTCAGATAGTGCATGGGTTTCCCCAGTACAGGTTGTGCCAAAGAAAGGGGGGATGACAGTGGTAAGAAATGAAAATAATGAGTTGATCTCAACTCGAACTGTGACGGGGTGGCGAGTTTGCATTGACTATAGGAAACTCAACAAGGCCACAAGGAAGGACCACTTCCCTCTTCCATTTATTGATCAGATGCTCGACAGGTTAGCCGGTTATTGTTATTATTGTTTCTTAGATGGCTATTCAGGATACAATCAAATTGCCATAGACCCCGAGGATCAAGAGAAGACAACGTTTACCTGTCCATATGGCACCTTTGTGTTTAGAAGAATGCCTTTTGGTTTATGCAACGCACCTGCTACCTTTCAACGGTGCATGCTGGCGATATTTTCAGATATGGTGGAGGAGATCCTTGAAGTCTTCATGGACGACTTTTCGGTATTTGGTTCCTCTTTTGACCATTGTTTGCATAACCTATCTCTTGTGTTACAGCGCTGCCAAGAAAAGAACCTCGTGTTAAATTGGGAGAAATGTCACTTTATGGTGCAAGAGGGTATTGTCCTTGGCCATAAGGTGTCATCTCAAGGACTTGAAGTGGATAGAGCAAAAGTGGTTGCAATTGAGAAGCTTCCACCTCCGAACAATGAGAAGGCTATTAGGAGCTTCCTTGGACATACCGGGTTTTATCGCCGTTTTATTAAAGATTTTTCTAAAATAGCTAAGCCCTTGTGTAATTTGTTAGAAAAAGACTCACCTTTTGTCTTTGATGATTTGTGTTTGCAGGCATTTAACAGGCTAAAGAAAGCACTTATATCCGCACCGATTATCATAGTGCCGGATTGGAAGGAGCCATTTGTTTTAATGTGTGATGCCAGCGACTATGTTGTGGGAGCAGTATTGGGGCAAAAGAGAGACAAGATTTTTAGGGCGATCTACTATGCAAGTAGAACTCTTGATGGAGCCCAACAGAATTACACGACCACCGAGAAAGAGATGCTAGCTGTGGTGTTTGCATTCGACAAGTTTAGAGCATATCTGATCGGGACAAAGGTCATAGTTTACACAGATCATGCAGCGATTCGTTATCTTTTTGCCAAGAAGGATGCGAAACCCCGGTTGATTCGATGGATCTTGTTGCTACAAGAGTTTGATTTCGAGATCTTGGATAAAAAGGGCAGTGAAAATCAAGTAGCAGATCACTTATCTCGTTTGGAGTTGGAGGATCAAATGGATCATGGAGTCATACAAGAGAACTTTCCTGATGAACATCTCTTTGAGGTATGTACTAAAACCCCGTGGTTTGCTGATTTTGCTAATTATTTGTCGTGTGGTATATTGCCTCCAGACCTCACTTATCAGCAAAGGAAGAAGTTCTTTCATGATGTGAAGAATTATTTCTGGGATGAACCGTATGTATTCAGACGCTGTGCAGACCAAATTGTCAGGAGATGCGTAACTGAGGAGGAATCAAGAGAGATTCTTAAAAAGTGTCACTCCAGACCTTATGGAGGACATTTTGGAGCAGCAAGGACAGCAGCAAAAGTGCTTCAATCGGGTTTCTATTGGCCAGAGCTACATCGAGACAGTTATACTTTGGTGAAGACGTGTGATCGTTGTCAGCGCATTGGTAATATTTCTAAACGCCATGAGATGCCGTTGACAAATATCTTGGAATTAGAAATCTTCGATGTATGGGGTATTGATTTCATGGGCCCCTTTCCACCATCTTGTGGGCAGTCATATATTTTGCTAGCAGTGGACTATGTTTCTAAGTGGGTTGAAGCGATTGCCACATCGACTAATGACTCTCATGTCATGGTCAAATTTGTGCAAAAGAACATATTTACACGGTTTGGTACTCTGAGATCGATTGTAAGTGATGAAGGGACCCACTTCTGTAACAAGATCTTCAGTGCTTTGATGACGAAATACACTGTGAGGCATAAGATTGCATTGGCTTATCATCCACAGACTAATGGCCAAGCCGAAATTTCTAACCGAGAAATTAAGCTAATTCTTGAAAAGACGGTCAGTATTAACCGAAAGGATTGGGCTCTGAAAGTGGATGATGCATTATGGGCATACCGCACTGCATTCAAAACTCCCATAGGGATGTCCCCATATCGTCTAGTCTTTGGGAAAGCATGCCACTTACCGGTAAAGTTGGAACATCGGGCTTTCTGGGCCATAAAGAAGCTGAACTTTGATTTGAAGGCTGCTGGTGAGCAACGGTTGCTACAGCTCACTGAGATGGATGAGTTTCGTAATGAAGCATACGAAAATGCTAAGATTTACAAGGAACAAACGAAGAATTGGCATGACAAGCAAATCGTGAGAAGAGAGTTTATTCCTGGTCAGAAAGTGCTACTATATAACTCTCGTCCCCGACTATTTCCAGGAAAGTTGAAGTCACGATGGTCTGGGCCGTTCACTATTGAGAAAGTGACCCCATATGGAGCAATTGAACTGAAATGCGATGACGGCCACACATTTCAAGCAAATGGGCAGCGTTTGAAGCATTATTTTGGGGAAGAAGTAAGAGACGTGGACGAGGTTCACCTGAGCGAGCCTAAGTGAATGGATGGAAGACAGTCGGGCTGAGGACTATAAACTAAGCGCTTTTCGGGAGGCAACCCGAATCCTGTATCTTTATTTTAATTTTATTTTATTTAAAAAAAAAATTTGGCGTATTTACGCCTTTCAAGGCGTAAATACGCCTGAAAAAATATTTTGCAATTTTGAGATGCCGTAGGACAGGCGTAACTACGCCTCTTTGTGGCGTAATTACGCCTGTCCAATTTTCAGAAATTATTAAAATGCCGTAGCGTAGGCGTAACTACGCCTGTTTTTGGCGTAGTTACGCCTACCATTTTTTTAAAAAAAATTTCAAAGCCGTAGGCAAGGCGTAATTACGCCTCTCAAGCGGTGTAATTACGCCTCGCGTATTTTAACTTTGAATCTGCGCATCATTCTTCAAACTTTCTCCTCTCCTTCAACCCTAACTCACGCCTCTTCCCCTCAATTTTTCAATTCCAATTTTTTTCCTCAATCTCTCTTAATTAAGCTATCCCACCTCTAAAGTCCATATTTTTATCGATTAATTGCAGGTTTTTGGAGTCTATTGGTGCAAGGAAGCAAGTTTAGGGGGTTGCAACAAAGTGGTCTTGCTTAGCCAACCAAATCAAAAATTCTTCATCTAAGGGTTGGTAAGTCTTAATCCTTCATGATTATTAAGATTGTGCAAGCAAGGTGGCAATATTGTGTGAGATAAAGATTGGAGTTGAAGTGCATGTGATTATTGTTGTGAAGTTGAATTGGGGTGAGAATTCTGGTGAATTGTGATATTGGAGTGTTGTTGTGGGAGTGCCTTAGCCAAATTGGGTTATTGTTGTATTGGTTTATTGGAATTATCTATGGCACCCAACAAGAAACCAAAGGGGAGCACATCCAAAGGGAAAGCACCCACCGCTTCATCGGGGTCGTTTGACGCCCACAAATTCTGGAACGAAGATGCTGAGGCCAATTATAAGACGGAATTAGCCCGGCCTTGGATAAGCGAGCGTGGGTTTGATTTAGCGGAGCCCCGACACCCCATCATCCAAAATGCACTAGCTCGTGGGTGGGGTGAATTTATAAAGGAGCCTAATGATGCCGTGCAACCGATTGTCCGGGAATTCTATGCCAACCTCTCTGTGCGCCATGAAGAGTTTAAGGTCTTGGTTAGGGGACATATGGTAGCATTTGATCGCCACACGATCAACACACTTTTTTGAGATACACGATGTGGATGGGGATGATTACACTACCTTTGTTAACGGAACCATCGACTATAATGAAGTCATTTTGAGGTTGTGCGGCCCCAATGCCCGCTGGAAGATAAATCAAGACAAAGTCGTCAATTTTCAAGCCTCGGCACTGAAAGCCACCGAGAAGTTATGGTTTGCCTTCATCAAGGCACGCCTTAAGCCGGCTCTGCACGCCACAGATGTCACCAAGGACAGAGCTTTATTGCTATACGCTATTGTGACTGGGATGTCTATTGATTTAGGGCTTCTTCTCCAGTTTTCGATCGAGTTTGCTTGCAGGGGGGCAACGACTTTGGGCTTCCCACACCCCATGCTTATTACTGATCTGTGCCACTATGCGGGAGTGCGATGGGGCCCTGAAGAAGAGCGATTGAAAATTCAAAAGTCGATAATGTTGACTAGATATTCTCGAAGGCGACGCCCCCCATCTTCTAGCCAAGCCGAGGCTTCCAGTGGGCCACAACCGGATGAATCTGAACCACTCCCGGACCTCCCCACTCTTGTTCACCGACTAACGGATTTGGAGCAAAGTGTAGCGGCTCAAGCTAACCAATGGGCTGATTTCTACCAAAGTCATGAGGCTTACATGCAGCGCCAAGAGGCGTTCCAGCAGCGCCAAGACACTTACATGAACTTTGTCGTGGATTTCACATCGGCCCTCGCTCAGGAGTTTCCTCATCGAGCGTTTCTACAGCCGCCGACTTTCCAGCCAGCACCTTTTCCACAACCGCCCCCCGACGATATGGATGACGATGACCACTGACGGTCATCGCTTAGGTATGTGCATCGTTCTATTTATTCCTTCATGTGTATGCATTGAGGACAATGCACATTTCTAAGTTTAGGGGGGGTACTTTGAACTGTTCAAACTACTTGGATTTCTGTTGCTTTTGTTTGTTTGTTTTTCCTTATTTTGTTTGGTTTGTCTTGATTTAGAGTCTTTTGAGTTTTGAGTGTCATAAGTTGTATTACGAGTCAGTTGAGGCCAATGATGAAAAATTGAGTTGACTTGTGGAAAATTTTAAAATTTTCATGTTTTCGTGTTGCTCTTGAGTTCTCACATATTCTTGCACTAGATACCATGACCATTTGATTAATCAATGATGATTTGAACGAACACAAAAATGATATAGGCAATTCTTGATAATTTGGGCCTTGATTCTTTCATAGAAAATTGCCATAGTAGCCCTTTTGAGCTTAAATGTAAAAGAATGAGATTGAATTGTTTGCAATACCTTTTAGAATCTCATTCAAATTTTTACTAATATTACCATGGTTTTCAGATACAACTGAGCACATTGGTCAAATCATGTAAGTTATTTGTAATTTAAGAGTAGTATAGAACTTACTATAGTAATCTTTGAGGCGAAATACAGACATATGTGGCTTAGGAATGATTTAGGCAATCTTTGATTCGTTTGAGCCTTTGAAGCCACCAAAATACATCATTTTATCCCTAGCTACCCTTTTGAGCTTAGTGAAAATCGAATGGCATGTGCTTAGGCACATAATAACCCCCATTCGGCATCATTTCAAAATCCCACATCGACCACCTTGTTGAAAGCTTATACACTATTTCCTACCCTCAAGTGAGTAAGCCCCTATTGCACTTTAAAATATCAAATATCTCTCATGTTCTTATTGAAAAAAAAAATTTGAAGGAGAGAAATAAAGAAAAAAGGGAATGAATGCATAAAAAGATTGTTGAAGAGGTGAAGAAGTAAGTGATGGAAAGAATGAGAAAATAATGAGGTGAATGATGAGGCGGATGAGAAAGGAGGGTGAATTGAAAAGAAAAAAAAAATGATGAATCATCAATAGAAGGAATCGAAATTGAGATGAGATTGCGCAACATGGTTAATATGACTTACTCACTTGTTTTGAAATTCCTATCTTTTTATTGTAGCCATGAGCCAAGGCCTTACGTTACAAGCCTATTAAGACCTATTGACCAAGCCACATTTGTCTAATATACTAGTGGAGAAGGTTATGAATAGTGAACCTATGACACTCGAGAAACACTTGTAATAAACATGGTTTTGACATTCACATATGAGCATCTCATTACCTAGTCTTGTTGCATTGTTAGCATTCATCAAAGCTACACTCTATTTTTTTGAGCAATGCAATTTGAACCTATACCTTGCAAAGACCTATTGATTTGTGTGAGTAAATAGCGTTTTGACTTAATGATTAAATGGAAATGGTAGCACACACACACGTGAGAATTCTTGAGAAAGTGATATACATGTCTGAATACTTCTGAGGCCTACACAATTGGAATGTTTTACAACTTTGTTTTGTGTGTCTTTTCGTGTCAGTTTAGTTTTGATTTGTTTTTGTTTTGTTTTTGTTGTTGTTTTGCTCGGGACTAGCAAAAGTTTAAGTTTAGGGGGTTTGATAAGTGTATTTTATACACTTATATTTCTTCTTATTTTGCATGGTTTAGTGTTAGTTTTCGATCAGAATTACGCTTTTGGTTTTGAATAGTTTGTTTTCCAGGAATCCAGGTAATTACATGTTTTGTGGACTAAAAGGGTGCAAATGACGGAAAGAACGGATGAATTGAAGCCAAAAATCTACACTTTCAATCATGGCAACAGGCGTAACTACGCCTACTTTGAGGCGTAACTACGCCTAGCCCACGTCATTTGAGCTTTTAAAGGATTTCAACAGGCGTAAAGACGCCTCATTCAGGCGTAGCTATGCCTAACCCACGGCTTTTGAGAATTTTTATAGGCGTAACTACGCCACTTTGGAGGCGTCATTACGTCTGTCACGTGGGAAGCCAGATTTTTTGACACATCGACAGGCGTAACTACGCCACTTCGGAGGCGTCACGCCTGATGAATTTTGGAAATTTTGGACTGCTTTCCTTATTTGATGCACGGGACTTTTAAAGGTTTGGAAAGGAGGATTTTGGGGATTCATTCAGACTTAGACATATTTTTGGAGAGAAGGAGGCTAGGGTTGAAGAACGGAGAAAAATAACGACGACGGCTCGGAGCAAAAAGTAGAGAATTCATCACGAGACGACGGCGTTCATCGGAGATCGAAGAATAGCGTCCAATTCGTTTTGTATCTCTAAACTTTTAGCAATTTTTATGGATTATTTAAACATGTCTATGTGTTTAAATACTTCTAGCATGAGCTAATTTTATTTTCTAGGAGACGATGTAGCTTGTTTTGAAACTACGCTTATTATGAATTGATTGAAGTTTATTTGGATTTCCGTATGGTTTATTTATGTTTTCCTGTTCTTAATGCTTTTAATCTACTGGCCATGGATTGAATGATGTTATATTTGTGATCTATCACTCGGGAGAGGGGGTTGTGAATAGGAAAGAAGGAATTCGTATCGTGGTAGTTATATTGTTCGGAAGGCCTATAACTCCATAGAAGTCGTCAAAGGAATTACTGCGCTTTTACAATTGTTTGATAATTAATCTTAGATAGGGATATCAAGATTGATGTTAGATAATTACTTCTGCTTAACACTCGGGAGAGGGAGTAGAAACAAATAAGAATTCTCGGCTAGTAAACTAGGAAATCCATAAAATGGAAATCAAGGAATGATAAGTGTAGTGGATGAACAAGTGAAATCGTACTCCTAGATTCGTCTCAAACTGATTTCTTTTCAACTCAGTATTTGATCATCGTTAGTTAATTAATTTCTATTATTCGCATAACACTCAACTATTCGATTCTCTAAATAAAGCAAAGATTATTTTAATTCGGTACTTAGATTCAACTATTTAATCAATCTCTGTGGGTTCGACATCTTTTTATACTAAAACTTGACTACCGTGCGCTTGCGGTAAGGGATTTTTCGCAACAAGGCTTTTGTGGGTATTGGTGGCTCCAACCCTGCAATGAAATATTCCAACGCCAGTGATAGTCGAAGTTCGCCATGTCATTAAACAAGTGCAATACATTGTTTTCATCTCTATCAACGACAGGACTACCAGTTGCCAAAGCTCCGTTGAATATCCATCCTTGTGTGTCCGCATCCAAACCACTGAAAAAATAGTGCAGACGAGTGTAGTTTGGAAAGTCATTATACCGGTACGTGTTTGCCAAATCGGTGAATCTCTCCCATGCTGCATAGAACGGCTCGGACGGTTGTTGGCCAAATCTTGTGAATGTTTGTTGATGTAGCATCTCCAAGTACCTCACAAGACAAACAAAACAAAAACCAAAATATAAATATTATTATTTTTTCTTCGAAAATTTAGAAAACAAAATAAAAACAATGGTTAAATTACAGTCAAAGAACCTAGTATGATATTACTAAAGTTAGTCGCCGGCAACGGCGCCAAAAACTTGATCGCTCTTATTTTAAACAATTATTTTTCCAGTGTAGCGATTATACCGCAAGTGCACGGTGTCAAGTTTTAGTATAGATAGGAAGAATACGGATTGTCGAACCCACAGAGACTAACAAACAAGTACCAAATAAGACGCTTTTGACTATATTTAACCTACGATAATTAATAATTAAACTAATAACTAAATTAAACTACTCTAATCCAACCAAAACAATCGACGATCACGAGAAAAATCCACAAGAAAGAATTATCAAGACAATTATTCACCTAACCCAACTCTTACAATTCTCTTCTCCATACATCTCTAAGGTGATGAGTTTTCTGAATTTATTCAATATACTCTCTCGAACTATATTAAATCTAACATCAAATTGCAACAAGTAACTCTCGTTCACTTAATTAACAATTTAATATTGAATGCTCTTTATGAAAGCCACTAACTTTAGATTAAACAACTCAGAGCTATCACTCGTATGTGATTTTATCTCTCGATCTAATCTTTAACACACGATATGATTATTACATTGTATTATAATTTTATCTCTCGATCTCAATTATAATAAAATATCATTCAAAGGGGATCAATCCTTCAAAAGCATGAAGAACAATAAAACATGCACATAGAAGATATATGAATTCAATCTCAAAATCAATAGGAAAACTATGTTTTTGATATTTCTCAATCATAAAAAACACAACAAATCCAATTATTCATTTTAAACAATAATAGAAAAGTAAAAGAAAACTCCCAAGTCGACTTATTCGTTGATTCTCGATCCTTCCTCGCTTCTTTCTCGATCGTGCTCCTCGATTCTCTTGTTGGCTTGTTCCAATTCCTAGGATGAAGAGGTGATGGTGGATGATGGTGATATGGAGTATGGAGGAGTGGAGGCTATTCCTAGGTTAAAAAAATCTCATCTTTAGTGTAATTTTCGTGTATAAATATAGAGGGATAGGAATCATGGACTCCCTTGTTGGACACAAACTCTATAAGGAGTTTATTTTTCAGCAAACTCCTCTGACCGATCGATCGAGCAGACTGCTCAATCGATCGCTAATTTTCTGCCCAAGCCGATCAATCGAGATTGTGTCTCGATCGATCGAGCTTGATTTATTTATTTTTATTTTCTTTTGTTATTTTCTTCATTTCCCGGTTTTGACGCGTTCGCTTGGTTCGGTCCTTTTTCATCATTTTTGGCTCATTTCCTCTACTTTAATTCACTTTAACATTGATTCCTGAAATATAGAAATATATACCAAAAACCATAAAAAAATCCAAGAATCAACACAAAAACCATTCGAAAATCGCATCTTAATAAGTGTAAAAACGACACTTATCAACGCCGTTCTTAATTATTCCAAATCTCCATGAATGTTTTGCTATCGATGTTGATGTACGGACCAAAAGGAGTAGACAAGGATAATGATCCTCAAATATGATATTCCTCTTCAAATTTAATGTATAGTTTTTTAAAAATATATATATTTTTTCATGCTGAAACATAATATATTACCCACCATCCATGCAAGTTTGATAATGTCTATAAATAATATTTTTCTTATGTGCATCATTATCTTTGATATTAAATATTATGCATCAATTGAAAATCTAAGATGTATACTGCCTCACATGCATTCCCAAGATATTGCCCGTAGGCAGCATCAAAATTTCCTCCGGTTAGTACTATGAATAAATATAAATTGAAATTGATTGAATTAACATTAGAGTGTTTTCTTAAAGTATGATTAGATATTGGCGATCGATCGACAAATGACAGCTGATCGATCGCCAAAGCCAACTGTCATTTTCTTGACCATTAAATGCATTGACGATCGATCGTCTGGCATGTGCCGATCTATCGCCAATGACAAACTGTTAAAAAATGACCGTTTGTTTTTTTCACATATATAATTTTTTTGTTTGTTATATAAATGGAGTGTTGGTCCAACATTTTATCATCAAATTGCTCACAATTTGCTTCTCAATCTCTGAAGTCTAAACTCTCTATTTCTATCAATTTGTTAGCAAGAAGAAATAAGTTCGTCTAATACTTGGCAATACAAGGCACAAGGCAAGAAACTATCAGAAACAAAATATTTGGTAACATTTATTTTTGCTGTATTGGTATAATTTTAAATAACTCTTCTTTTACATAATTGTCATTATCAATTAGAAAAACTTCTAAAAAAAGAATTAGTAATGTTTGCCTTTATTTTTAATGTCATTATACAAGTAACTAATGCATTAGTCACAAAATATTTGCTATTTATTTTGATAATGCAACTAATAATGCCGCATAAATTACTCATTTAAAAGCTTATTTGAAATCAATCTTAAATGAGTATCTTTTTCATATTCATTGTGCATGTTATATTTTAAATTTGTGTATGCAAGATATTTTGAAACCATTCGAGACACATTTAATAAAAAATAAAGAATATTCAATATCTTAATGATTCAGTTGCTAGAAAACAAGACTTTAAAAGTTTATGTATTTCTCATGGTAAAAATTATAAAGACTTTTGTTATGATATTCCTAATAGGTGTAATTCCACTATTTAATACTGCAGGATGTTTACCTTATACATATGTCATTACTGTTTTTTTAATGAAAAGATGCCTAAATATTTTCATATTTATGAAATAGATTTGGAAATTGATTCTACTATTTTAAATTGTTTGGAACCTTTTTATGATGCTACTAAATAATTTTTGGGGTGTTACTACCCAACATCTTCAAAAAATTTAAATAAAATTTATGAAATTAGTGATTGTTTTACATCACATAGAGGCAATCCTTTTTTTACCACCATTGTTGAACCAATGAAGTATATATTTAAAAAATATTGGAGAACAATTCCTATATTGAATTGTTTGGCCTCAATTATGGATTTTAGATTAAAATTTTATAGTGTAGATATTATAATTAAATCTCATTACACTAACATGAATTATGATAATGTTAATGTTAATCAAGAAAAGTAGCGCCTTAATAATTGTTTATATCTTTGTTTTCTTTATATGATTGACTATATAATAATAGATCATTTTCAATAAGAGAAAGTTGAAGTATTAGTGGTAGTAGCAGTAAAGGTTTTGTGTGGACAATATTAAGAAGAAAAATTCTATTATGTTCCATCTTCATTTACTTAGCTTCAATTATGTTGGGATCGATTCGGGGGTGGGTGTCTAATTCACATCCGAGTTCATTCAACTTAAGTTTCAATATCTCGTGTTCTTGAAATAATTGCATCGAGAGATTATATCGAGCTAAGTTTCAAAATCGAGTGGAAGACACTCGACATAACCCGCCCTATGACTGATTAACCATTTGAAAATCATTTTAAAGATATGCAAGTAAATATGTAAAAACCAGTTTGGTTAAATCATTTTATCAAACACTTTGAATGCTATATTTTGGTATTTATAAAACACAAAAATGCTTCAATTATACTAACTAAAACAGCAAGATAAGTAAAATCAATAATGTAAATGCATATGAATTTGTTTATGGAAGTTCGAAGGCAGTGTAATATTTCTACATCTTCTATTCTTCTACAGAATGGAAGGATACACTAAAAGATTTAGTTTACAATCAAACATGTACAACCCATTTAGACTAATATCACACAGATAGCCTAAACTCTCAGTCTCACACAAATCACACATGACATGTTTTTTAACGTCTCACATGTAAAGACATGCTCACCCAGTTGTGATAAATAACCAACTTTTACAGTGGTATTAACTATTCTATTTTAGCTAAAAAAAGACAATGAATAGAGTAAATACAAAGGCATAAATGATCTCATAGGAGATCTGATATAAGCTTGAAAGAGATGCCAAAAGGTTTGGGGAGTGTTATTCATTTAGCAGATTTTGTCTTTGAAGTCCCCTTTTGAATCACGGGTGGGTATATTTTGGAATGCTTGGATTGATATTCAATCTATTGTTTTTGAGCTTCCAAGTCTTATACATATAGCCCCAAATAATGATATATACGTAGATATAAGAATATAGCCATTGCGAAGGTTTTGGTAAGTTTTCAAATATTGCAACGATCATATTCTGCTTCTGGGCTCTTGTCTGCGAGTCTACTGTTTTGCTTCAACTGGGGAGGTCTAATGGTCGAACCCTGTTGTTCAAGGTCCGTCGGTCGAAGTCTACTACTCGAAGTCAAAGTCTACTGACAACCTTGCTGTCGTCTATTGTTTTGCTCTCCTGGTTATGTCTCTTGATCTTTGACTTCTGGCTAAGTGATCAATTTGAAAGTTGTAGCCCTTTCTATTAGCTTTCCACGAAATCAAGAATTGCTCGATTTTGAATTCATATGAGAGGGTTATGCATGAAAATACAAGATGATACTCCTGCTGTAAGGCTGCTGATTTCATCTGCACAATAAGAGATTTGTAGAGCTTTTTGACCATCTTAATACCTGATTCAATCTTTAACCTTTAAAGATAATTTGTAGATCTTCATCTTATCTTTCCAACACATACTGAATCGTTCCATTTCAATAAGCGAGCTGAGAGATATGGTTGAATTACCACAACTGCTACAATCTGGTTGCTGCTGTTTCAGGCTAGACATCATCAGACACTTGCAGACAAGTTTTCATCAAGTAAACCTTTGAATTTAGTCTGTTGGACTGAAATATAATTTATAGCAAATTGAGTTGGTTATCCAACCCCTTTGGAATTGCATCATTTCGATTTCCAAGCTATGAGATATGTTTGATTTAGTCAGCAGCACTTGGGGTCCAATGAGTCTTGGTTGCAACAGTATGTCGAGTCTATTGGTAGTGTCTGCTGATCCAATAGACAATTTCTTGTGTCTGCTAGCCCAGCAGGATGGTCTACTTTTTGTTTGGGACTGATGGTCCAGTTTCTTCAACCAATTTCTTACTAATCATCAAGCTCATAATCATGATCTATTTACTGTACACCTGATGAAACATGTTAGCAACATAATAACAAGTTTTGTTAACATCAAAATCACGATTATCCAGGTTCCAAAACAAAACAAATTATATTTAAACCAAGTAATTAATTTTAGTGAACAAGAATTATGAACATTTGATGTTTTTACATAATGGAAAGACAATGTTAAACTTTGGCCATTGCTTTCCATCATGTCACGTGATCTACTAACGCCTCCTATACCACGGTTTCACCGGAGTCTTGTTTTAGTGTATGTAGAAGAATCATGATGAAAAAAGAAGTAGAACGAAACCAAACACCGTAGAGATGTGTATCATATTAAAAGATTGGTTGGATGGCGATAGCTGATTACAAATGTGTAAGAGGACATGATATATCTTCTGATGAAAATGAAGAAAGTTGAATGTTTTATGTTAATATTTTGTGATTTTGTTACTTGCTTATTTGTGAATATAGTTTATAGTTATATTGCATCAATCTTTTTTTCTTGTTCTACTATTCTTATATTTAAATAATTTAATTAGTATAAATTAAAATTTTAAAAATAATTGCAAAAGTTCAAAAAAAATAAAAAAATGAAACAAATTTCACGGGCCATGTCGGTACTACCTGTATTTGGGAACGTCCTACCCATATTTGGAAACGGGCCGTCCCGGCACGGCCCGTTCCCAAAACCTACCCGTCCGGCAAGCACGCTGCAGTGAACGACCCGTTTTCAAAACGTTCCCACCCGGTACAGACGCTACAATGCTAGGCGGCAGTGGTGGACACATGATATTTGGGAAGGGGGACAAAAAAAAATTTAATAAAAATTTTAGGCCAAATAAACTTTAGGTGTCAAAATATAATTTAAGGGTGACAAAATGTAATTTTTAAGCAGCAAACTACTATTTTTTTAGAGTAAAATTGCAAAAAAAATGTAAATTTTATTTATTAACGCAAAGTATTTTTTTCCTTTGGGTGCCCCCCTTGTCCTTTTATTGCTGGGGGGCAAAAAAAAAACAAAAGGTCATGCCGGCGGTTTGACATCTCTACTATCTGTAGATGTTGAAACTTATCTTAGACGTCAAGGGTCATATTAAAAAGAGTGCACTTTATTTATTTTGTGAATTGAAAAAGAAAAAAATCTTGACATCTTTGATAATTGTTAACTTTAGATCAATTATGGGCCCAATTTGGTAGCGTCCTTGTGACACTTAATATTTAAAAGCATCAATTAGTATATTTAATCATAATAATATATTATGTGAAGAATGTTGACATCTATCGAGACATACTATATTTGTTTTGATCATAACAAAAATTATAAATATTATTCACATTTTTAAATCACAAATCGAAATGAGAGAAAAACAGACTATCGGTTTTATGATGCATCAACATTGTCGCTTGCACTAATTACAAACTATAAGTAAGTGAATTATTTTGATAAGCCTGACTGAATAAAATCAAAAAAATATTTAAAAAAATTATACTAATTATATTTTAACAGCTAATTTTTTTATTAAATAAATAAATAAATATATATATATATAATTTATTTTAATAAAGTGCTCATGAATTGCATTTTTTTCTAAAAGGACAACTCTCACTTGATTGAAATATGAAGCTTGGATTGTCGTAATGTTTTAAAGATTTGAGTTGAACCATTATCACTAACTATATCTTTTGGTAAAATGACAAGCGCTCGATCCTACAATATGTTCATAGTTAATTCACGTTTTTTATTCTCATGCGTTATAAGATAATATTATTATTGGAAGGAATATTGTTTTGGAGCAATAATTAATACTGTAATATTTGGAGAACTCGAAACATGGCGATTGATATACTATAATGTTAAAAAAATTGTTTTATACTGTTACCACAACTTATAACTTCTGATAAATGATAACTACTAGATTTTACAGAATTTGAGTCAAACTCAAACACACAGAATCATTGCATTATTTGCTAAAAAAATGTATTTAATTCGAGCCAAGCTTAAGCAAAAGAATTAAGCTTATATCATCTTGTTATTCAATATCACAAACTTTTGATATTTTAACTACATTTTATAAATATGCTCACTCTTAGGGGTGAGTAAATTTTTGGTTAAATCGAATTAACCAATCGAACCGAATTAATTCAGAAATTTGGTTTGGTTAATTTAGATATTCAGTTTTGATTTTAAAATAGTCGGTCAATTCGGTTCAATTTTGGTTTCATTTTAAAAATATGGTCGAACTAACCTAATTATTTATTTTTAAATATTTTTTAAAAATGAATATTTTTAAATAAATGTATCCAAATTTTTTTATTTATTTTAATTTTAAAATAAAAATAACTTATTTTTTTAATTTCTTATATAAATATTGGTCGATTTGGTTACCTATTGAATTAATATATATTTTGTTCAGTTAATTCAATTTTAAAAAAAATTAGATGGTTCGATTATTGCCAAAACAATTCGGTTAACTCGATTTTTGGATACTCGGTTCAGTCACCGACCGAATGCTCACCATTAGGGATGGCAATGGGGCGGGTCCAAACCCGGACCCGTATTGAACCCGACCCGCCGGGGCGGGTCCAAACCCGCTTCAACCGGGTTTGGAAGCGGGGCGGGGCGGGTCCTGGGATTGGCCGAACCCGCCCCGCACCCGCCCCGCTATACATTTTTAATTTTTTTTTTTAAAAAAATAATATTGAATATACATTTCACTTCTTTGATTGTACAATAATGTGTTATTATTTAATTTCATATCAAAATTCATGTGTTTATGGTAAAGAAGTTGAACATTTTGAATGGAATAAAAACTAAATAATAAATATTTGATAGTTTAAAGATAGTTTTACGATGCTTATTATAAATATTTACTAGAGGAAAACATTAAATTCAATCTCAAAACTTAATTTTTGTGTTTCAAAATTAATTTCTACCAAAATTTTTTTTTTATATATAAAAAAAATTTGTTTGCGGGGCGGGGCGTGGCGGGTAAACCCGCGAACCCGGCGGGTCTAAGCGGGGCGGGGCGGGTATGGGTTTTATGTGTAGCGGGGCGGGTCCTGGGATTGGCCAAACCCGTCCCAAACCCGCCCCGTTGCCATCCCTACTCACCATAATAACTCAAACCCCAAGTCAAGCCTTTTATTTAATAGTGATAGAGATTCATTTAATTAAATTTAACAAAAAATATCGATCTCAAATTCGGACAAGTCTTACCCAAGTTAAGTCCGCCATCAACCTTTTGGCAAGGCACTCAAGGGTAGAAAACTCTGTAAAGTATAACAGCAACCGACCACATTTTTATCTACAACGACACATTCATAAACATGATGTTGGGATTTATGGCCAAAATAACAAATGGGTTGTAAAAACATTTGATGTTTATTAAATTATTGAGGAATTTATTTTCAATTATTTTTGCATGCATGTTTTGATGCTTTATAAATATAAAAAAATCAGAAGTTTTTAAATATTGTAGATAAGTTGTTATGTGCATGAGGATAATTTAAAGTTTAAATAACCTAAATGTTAAGTCCGTGATATTAAATTAAAGTTGGGATCTTTAATTTTATCATTAACGTGGTTCATTACTGTCACCTGGAATTTTGGTAGGGTGTCTTCCAAAGTTAACAATAACTCTTCTCCCCACCATGATAAGCTATCCTGAAAAGAAAATGGGTTAGAAGGGGGCTGTAGAGGATTCTCCGGCGGAGCCCCTCCGATGATGATGTCAGTAGGGAAGAAATGGACCAAAAGCAAAACAAAAAATGACGATGGCTAATACTTGAATCAATCATCTTGAGATACAAACCTGATATATACACATATACCTAGTCACGCTGTCAAAAAAATACCTTTGTAACGACCTGAAGGGGTAACAGGGGACCACTGTTAACCTGCAACTGAGGATCAGGTTCCTAGAGGTAGGGCCACCAACAGATACTGTTTAAGTTGTTTGACGTGCAGCTTTTAGGATCTTGTTCGTACTTGGGGATATTATTCTCGTGCGTAGACGTATCGGGTCGCTCTCTAATTGGTTAATTTACGAGTGTGGTCCACCTCTGTCACGAATCAGACTTTTACCTCGAGTGAGCCTATCACGAGGGACCACTCTAGAGGTCTCAGCGCCGTCATACTGGATCAAACCACTAGGCTACATATGCAACTCAGCTTGATTACCATTCTGGTCACGATGTTCTCTACCGCCTAGCCATGGCGAACTAGCACCTGTCTCAGCTAAGCCTGATAACATCGGTGGGTGTGGTAATTCCATGCTCCGAGCTGTGGTCTTGAGAGAAGACGTGACGTGCCGAGCTGAGGTGATGATATGAGATTGGAGATGTGCCCAGCTTTGGTGTATCGGGATGGGCAAGCATTTAGAGCAGCATCAACATGGGCTGTCGTGTGTTAGTTCAACGTCTATTGATAACCAAGGGAGGCGTTCGGGGCTCTATACCTGAGATAAGCTCATTACCGATTTGGTCCGGAGAATACCGGGTGTGGGCCCAAATTTTGAGTGGTCGGGTGCGTTGAAATAATACACAATTCGGGTCGATTCCGTACTGAGGTTCTAACAAGGGTATGATGAGTATCCCTCCTTAGTCGAGCTAGAGTAACACTGTTCTTGACTATTCGTGTTAAACCGAAATCCGAACTGAGTTGTCAGAGATTCAAATTTCAAATCTTGATCTGACAGGCTATCATGGAGATGTGACAGTTGTTGTACGCCCTAATCAGCAATGCCACCACGTGTCGCCATCTAGGCTCGAGACCCTTGGTCTCCCACGATCCGCGCCGTTCGAATGGGCCTGGTCCAAAGGGCCCCCACTTCCACCGCCTATAAATGCTCCTTGCCCCACTCATTCTCACACTTTTCACCACTGGTTCAATACCCTTGTCGTCGAGCTCTCCGCTTCACTGTAAGTCTTCTTCTCCATTTTCCAGTTTTTCCTATCCCTCTAATGTTGGATTCAACCTCCTCCACGTCAGGAGCCGCTCTCCAGTGTTCGGCTGAGGTTGCGTCGGGGTTGGAGCTTTCTAGCCCTCCACCCGCATCGTAGGTTCTCCGGAAGGAGTTATTGCCGCAGAGCCCCTTCTACAAGTTCCTCCCAGGGCCTGCGATGACCCTCCGGCACCTCATTTCGAGGTCAAACCTCAAGACCATATGCGGGCTGATCAATCTTCATCTTCTGGCACCAAGCCATCAACCTTCGTCCTTGGAACTGTCTACCATTGTCAGAAATCAACCTTCTCGGTACACCAAAATGACACACGATATTCTTCCATAGGAAGTTCAGCATATCCTCCTCAGTGATGCGGGCTAGGGCCTCAGCCTCTACCCATTTTGAAAAGTAGTCCACAACCACTATTAAGAATTTTTTCTGCATCGAAGCGATGGGGAATGGTCCCACGATATCCATCCCCCACTAATCGAATGAACAAGCTGTTACTATGGACTTCATAAACTTGACTGGCTGTGATTGGAATCTACTATACTCTGGCAGCCCTCACAGGTAGCCACAACCCTCACTGCATCTTTCCGCAAAGTAGGCCAAAAGTACCAGGCTAGGAGAGTTTTTTGGGCCAGGGCTAGGATCCCGAGGTGATCTCCACAACAACCTTCATTTATCTCGTGAAGCACGCATTAAGCCTCTTCCTCAGCTAGAAACCCGAGCAGGGGCCATCAAAAGATCTTTTGTATAACATATCACCAACCAAGGCAAACCGGAAAGCCCACCTTTTCAACCTCCTTGCTTCATTTTTGTCCGCGGGTAGCTTGGACTTCCTCAGATATTTTAGGATGGGGGTCATCCAGCTTTCCACCATGGGAGGTTCCAATCCGGGCTGCATTGTTGGTATCTGCTCGATTTGGAATACGACCTCCCTCTGCTACAGGGGGGCCAATGATGTGGCCCATTTGCGAGTTGGTCTGCCTCATAGTTCTCTTCTAGGGGTATCTGTATTATACTCCATTCAAGAAAAAAATCAGACATTTCTTGGATAGCTCTCAAATAGTCAATCAACTTCTCGCTCTTGACCTCGAAATTCCCCTTCACCTGCTGGGCCGCTAGTTGGGAGTCAGAATGAAGGACTACCCTGCTAGCGCATACTTTACGAGCTAATATGAGCCCGGGTTGTTGGAAGATCGAAAGTCTAGCTTGACCATGACTTTCATCTTCTCATCCGACGGGGAGATCAACATAACCTAGTCTCCGTATCCTTTGCAGTTCGAGGCCCCATCCACATACACTCTCCATATCTCATCCTGTTCAGATCCGACCATCTCAGCCAGGAAATCGGACAGTGCTTGACCCTTAATAGATGTCATAGGCTGGTAGGATATATCATACTCACCAAGCTCAATTGTCCACTTGAATAGCCTTCCTGAAACATAGGGCTGCATCATGATCCTTCCCATTGGATTATTTGTTAACACCGAGATGGAGTGGGACAAGAAGTATGGTCTCAACCTTCCCGCGGTTATAACCAGAGCTAACGCCAGCTTCTCTATCTCTGGATATCTGAGCTCTGCTCCTCGTAGGGCATGACTGACATAATAAACTGGTTTATGATCCACTCCCTCCTGTTTGATCAACACAGAGCTTACTGCGTGTTTGTGGCCAATAAGTGAACCCACAACTTTTCTCATGGGTCAGGCTTGACCCAACACAGGTAACTCGGCCAAATGCCTCTTCAAGCCCGTAAAGGCCTTTTCACACTCTTCTTCCATTCGAATTTCTTGGCATTCCTTAGCACTTGGAAGAAAGGATCTCCTATGTGCCGATCTTGATATGAACCGTGCTAGGGAGGTAATTCGACATGTCAATTTTTGTACCTCCCTTATATTTTTAGGTGAGGTCATGTCTTGTACGACCCTGACCTTTTATGGGTTGACCTTAATTCCTCTGTCCGTCACCATGAATCTCAAAAACTTCCCACTCTTCACCCCGAACACACATTTAGCGGGATTTAACTTCAGCCCAAACTTGTTTATGGTGGCAAATGTTTCTTCCAAATCAGGTATGAGTTATGTCATGTTCTTTGATTTTACCAGTATATCATCAACATATACCTCAATGTTCCTCCGTGCCTGTCCTTCGAATATCCTATCGATCAACCTCTGGTGCGTAGCCCGGTTTTTTTGAGGCCGAAAGGCATGACCACATAGCAGTAGGTCCCATATGAGGTGATAAAATGGACCTTGTCTTGATCCTCCTCAGCCAAAGGGATTTGGTGATATCCTTGGTATGCAACCATAAAGCATAACAACTCATACCCCGATGTGGAGTCCACAAGCTGATCAACTCGAGGTAGATGGTAACAGTCTTTGGGGCAAGCTTTGTTCAGGTCTCTGAAGTCGATGCACATCCTCCACTCTCTGAAGACTTCGGTACTAAGACCACATTGGTGAGCCAGATAGCAACTGAACTTCCCTAATTTTCCCGGTCTTCAACAAGGTTTGGACCTCCTTCTTATAACCTTTTTTTTTTTGTCCAAAATGTCTCTTTTTTGCTTAACTTTGACTCCCGGGTTGACCCTCAGTTTGTGCTGCTCAACTTCGGGGTGAATCCCGGTCAACTCGACTGAAGACCATGCGAACACGCTAGCATGCTCTAAAAGGTACCTCAGGAGATCTTGCTTCAGACATGCGCCCTGGTCCGATGCCACCCTTATCATATTTTCGGGATGGCCTGGTACCAGAGCAATTTCTTGCGGTCACCCTGAGTTCCCATGTACTCATCTGTCTCGACCTCATCGCTTCCACCCTTACCGTTTCAGTGTAACACCTCTTCGCCGAGGGCTGGTCGCCCTTAACTTCTCCTACCTTCTTCCCGACTGAAAATTTGATCTTTTGGTGGAAAGTAGAAGCTATGGCTCGGAACACATTCATGGCTGGTCTTCCTAAGATGATGTTATAGAAAGTCGAGGCTTCTACGATTGTGAAAGAGGTCAACCTAGTCTTTCTGCTATCTCCTGAGCCCATGGAAAGAGGCAACGTGATCTGCCCGATGGGATATACTGTATGGCCTGCAAAACTGAATAGAGGGGTAATTATCTGTTCAAGATGATACTCACTCAACTCCATTTGTTGGAAGGCTTCATGGAATAACACATTCACCGAGCTCCCTGAATCCACAAATGCTCACCCGACCTCATAATTTGCAACGGTCGCCCTTATCATAAGGGCATTGTTATGAGGTGTTTGCACACCATCCGCATCCTGAGGACCAAAGCTGATTGCCTCTTCTTCCTCGTCATCGATCGTCCTTCCTATGCTCAGAGTTTCTTTCATGCTTGCTGCTTTCCGGCTCTATTGGAATCACCATCAGTGGCCCCTCCTGATATCATGTTGATAACCCTCCAGGGTGGGGAGTTACCTCGGATCGGCCCTTGTTTATCAGGCCTCCTTGGTGGTTCACGACCCCACCCCCACCCTCGGAGTGGGGCTCGGAAGTTATTGCGCCCACCTCGGCCTCACCCTCGTGGCACACCTCGGCCTCGCCCTCGTGGGCACGTGTTCGGCAAGGCCACCATCTATTTGAACCGGGGACTATTCTGTATGACCTGTTTGAGCTGCTCATCTAGATGATGGTAGTCCCGCGTGCTGTGCCCATGCCCTTGATGAAGAACACATTACTTGTCTGAGGATCCCCTACTTTGCTCTTTATCAAGTTGAGGTGGTTTTTGAAGAATCTGTTTTCCTCGCAAATTCGGACTGCTTCATGCTTAGAAACTTTTAGAGGGGTATAATGTGAGAAACGACCGAGCCCTGTTCCCTCCGCAGGCCTCTTCTCTCCATGTTTGTACTGTTTATCACCAGCCTTTCCGCCTTCCTCCTCTCCATCTTCCGAGCATCCTCAACATTGATATACTTTTAAGCCCGGGTCAGTAAATCGTCGTAAGTGATGGGGGTCTCTTAATCAAAGACCGAAAAAACTGCCCTCCTCTCAGCCCTTGAGTGAAAGCACTGATCAAGGTTTCTGCCGGGCATGTAGGTACCTTATACTCCGCAGGGGTTCACTCTCTGCTTACCTCATCTCGAACATGCTTAATGAGGTTTTCCTGTACCGTTTACTATTGATGAACACCTGGAGTGGCCAAAGAAGACCTGAATAATCTTGATCTTTGCTCAAATTCTCACGTGTTATTACGTTACGTATATAAGCCGGGGGCTTAGTAGGGCCCATTAAGATTCACCAAATACAAGGCACAAGGGATTTTTTATGGTTCACCACAGAAGGCAGGTTGTCTGCTAAGTCTATGGTCCGATTCCAACTAATTTAATATAATAATCTTTGATCCTTGTCTAAAGTCAAATTGATTGCATCGATCCTTCTCTATTCTAGGAGCACCCAATCCAGTCATTCTCTTGTAAAGTGGATGATTTCATCATAACAAAGAGAACCCAGTCGAAAGATAGATCCATTCGCTGAGCTCTGAGCTCCTATGGCAAATCATGATGTGCGCATACTGGGTACTCCGCTTTAGTAGTGCGTTATGAAAGAAAGCGGAGCTGAACTCTCTAAAGAGCCAGGCTCGAGTTGATTAAGCCACTGCTGGCGACTTCACCAAAGTGGTAAGGAAAACCTTACACTTCAAATGGTCCGAGTAACAATGTAACATGGCCGCGTTTTCAAAACTGCCCAGATGTTCCTTCGGGTCCGTACTCCACTCCCCGGCGCTTGGAGATCAAAAGTTGTTTGGGAGTTCTTCGCAAACTATCTCTAAGGAGAAAGGGTACCCTTCTTTGGGACGCAAGGACCGTCCATTCCCTTATTCATTTCCCAAACCTCATCCATCAACTCCTCCATTTGTCCTTCAAGATCTGGATCTATAGCATTCAGGGGGGTGATATGTAGCTACATGCTCAGACCGATCATTCTCTTGGATACTTTCCTTTGGCCACTCTCCGACTGATCCAAGGCCCTCTTTACGGCCTGTTCCACGGTCATAGTGATGAGCCGCGTAAGTTGTTCAAAGTTCAAGGTTCCCGCCATTGTGCTGGCCATGGGTGGAGGCTCTCTTTCGTTAATTGATGGTGCCCGGTGGTTATGGTTCAGCTCCTGGTTTGTTCTCCGTGTGTTTACCATTTTTATCAATGCCTTTTGCTCTTGTTCCCACAGACGGCGCCAATTGTCACCTAGAATTTTGGTTGGGTGTCTTCCAAAGTGAACAATAACTCTTCTCCCCACAATGATAAGTTATCCTGAAAAGAAATGGGTTAGAAGGGGGCTGGAGAGGATTCTTCGGCGGAGACCCTCCGATGATGCAGTCAGTAGGGAAGAAAGGGACCAAAAGCAAAATGAAAAATGACTATGGCTAATATCTGAATCAATCATCTTGAGATACAAACCTGATATATATATACATATACCTAGTAACGCTGTCAAAAAAGTACCTTTGTAACTACCTGTAGGGGTGAGAGGGGACAACTGTGACCCTGCAAATGAGGATCAGGGTCCCAGAAGTAGGGACCACCGATAGATACTGTTAGGTTGTAAGATGTCCAGCTTTTAGGATCTTGTTGTACCATGTCGTTCTCTAATTGGTTAATTTACGAGTGTGGTCCACCTCTATCATGAATTACTTTTACCTCGAGTGAGCCTATTACGGGGGACCACTCTAGGGCTCTCAACGCTGTCACAATGTATCAAACCACTAGGCTATGTATGCAGCTCAGCTTGATTACCATCATGGTCACGCTGTTCTCTACCGCATAGCCATGGCGAACTAGCACCTGTATCAGCTGAGCCTGATAACATCGGTGGGTATGTGGCAATTCCATGCTCCGACCTGTGGTATTGAGATAGACGTGATGTGACGTGCCGAGCTAAGGTGATGATATGAGATTGGAGATGTGCCGAGCTAAGGTGATGATATGAGATTGGAGATGTGCCGAGCTGAGGTGTATGGGGATGAGCAATCATTTATAGAATCATCAAAATGGGTTGTCATGTGCTAGTTCAACATCTATTGATAACCAAGGGAGGCGTTCGGGGCTTTCTTCCCGAGCTCAGCTCATTACCGATCTGGTCCGGAGAATACCGGGCCTGGGCCCAAATTTTGAGTGGTCGGGTCGGTTGAAATAATACATAGTTTAGATCGATTCCATATTGTGGTCCTAACAAGGGTATCAATTACATTCTGAATGATGCAGTCTTATCCGGATTGTAAGTAGTTGATATGGTTGATTATTACGCGTATTTTGGCTTTGATTTATATATATATTCGTGCAGATTCTTGGAAGATGTTATGCTTTTTGGTATTTATTTGACTGTTTCAGGAGTCTAGGTGGAATGTGGAAGAATTGAGCTACAAGGAAGAAAACGGATCAAATCAAGCCAATAAATGAAGAATTTGAGTTCTGGCATTCTCGATCAATCGGAACAGGAGGTCGATTGATCGAAAGAGGCAGAAGTTTTCGCCAACATTAAATTTCAGAGCTCGATCGATCGGATAAACCTTCTCGATCGATCGACACTGGCAGAGATTTGGCAAGAAAATGTGAAGAAATCTCGATCGATCGGAAGCTTCAACTCGATCGATCGAGAGAGGCAGAGAAAGTCAGACTCGGAAGCTAAATGCGCTCGATCGATCGAGACTTATGGATCGATCGATCGAGACGGAGAATTTTCAGAATTTTAAAAGCTTGATTTGGTTTTGATTTTTGGAAACTCTTCCATATCTCCCCTCCTCTATAAATAAGGAAAGGAGGCACGAAAATTGCATCCATTATTCTGAAGATAATCAGACCTAAATAATTCTTTAGCCGCCTTTCATCTTCCCGGAACAAGAGAAGGTTGAAGAATCCTTTGAAGTGCAAGGAAGGAAGCGAGAGAAGAAGCATCGGTCAACGCACGGAGTCGCTCCTACGTTTATCGTATTTCTAAACTCTAGATTAATTTGATTTTCAGATTTTATTTGATGTTTTTGAGGTTGAGAGACGATTAAGCATCTTATTAATTTGATTTGAATTTAATTGAGTTTATTTTATCAAGTTTAAGGAATTTTGTGTTTGAATCTTTGATTTGGTTGTGTTTGAGTGAATTAATATCTTTTGTTTATATGCTTCATGCTATCCAAGCCTAGCCACCTTTGATTGAACTTGTGAATTATAATTGAGATCAAGAGATAAAATTATAATACGCTAAAATAATTTATGTTGTATGTTTAAGATTTAGATCGAAGATTAAATCACATACGTGGTCACTTTAAATTGAAAGATTTAAAGATCAACGGTTTTCATAGAGATTTATTCGGTATTAAATTGGTTTAAGTGAACGAGAGTTACTTGTGTCAATTTATTACTAGTTTCAATACAGCTCGAGAGAGTATATTGATTATATTTGGAAATCCGTCACCTTAAGAATTGATTGATGAGTAATTGTTTTAACAAACAAATCATTGACGATACACAATTGAACAAACATCTTGATAGATTTCTTGAGCGGAATTCCTTCGCATCTTCAAAAGAATTGTTCTATTTTTGAGTTTTTAAGTCTTTAGTTTAATTAGTTAATTAATCATCTTTTTTGTAGGCTAAATATAATTTTGCTAATTTTATTTGGTACTTATACGTTAGTCCCGGTGGGTTCGACATCCTTTCTTATATATCACTATACTAAAACTTGACACCGTGCACTTGCGGTAGAATCGCTACACTGAGAAATAGTGTTTAAAATAAAAGCGATCAGTAATGAGATTATTGGAATGAAAGTGTTTATGTATAATATGATAATGTGGCGCTGGAACACGATTATTATGAATCTCTAATAAATCCGTTACCAAACTAAAGTATTCATTATTAATCAATGATGGTCATATATGGAACAATCTTAATTCTGAGTAATTAATAAACTCGTATTTGTTAAGTTGCATTTTTTTTATATATCGGGTAGTGATGCATATTATAGCATCCAATTCTTGGTACTTTGGAAATGTAATAAGATGAATATCTGGGAATATTGATTTACAAGATGAAATCCATCCCTTTGTAAAAGTAGATAAATGGTTTACATAAGTATTGATTCAGTACTTGAAAAGTAAGAGCGCTGAATTTTATGATTTGATCATAAAATATTATGTTCAATAGAGAATCAATGGTACTTAATAAAATATGTAATTAAAATAGTTAATGAACTTTCTACCTTTAATTACGAAGCATTTATGGAAAGTTTGAACAATTATAATTTACATCATCAACAATTCATATTTATTGAATCAAAACCATTGTTATAATTTTAAGAGTGCAATTCCAATTTTTTAGTGGAATAATTTGGAATTAATAATTTTGACGAATTAATTGAAGTGTTAATTAATTGTCATTATTGTTGGAGCTAAAAATTATAATGTCCATAGTTCTTCTTGTTGGCTTCGATAAATCACAAGAAAAAAGTTTTATATGGTTTGAGTTGATTAATTAATTTTTATGAATTTTAAATTAATGGTACATGTTTAAATAATATGATTATTTAAATGAGAATATTTAATGTGATAAGGATCATTTTAAATGTCAAGAGATGATGAGCATCCATGTGATATTTGATTACTCACATGTGTAAATAATTAATTGTTAATTATTTTCTTTTGAACTAATTTTGAATTAGTTAACATGAATAAATTGAAAATATAATTCTTATAAAGATAAGAGATTTGAACTGGTTATGAGATAATCAATTCAATTCAAAATCTACCTCATCTCCTTAAGCTATCAGAATGTTGTCTATCTAGCCAAAAAGGATGGGATTGATTTTTTTTAATTAAAAGTTAATTAAAGAGGTAAAATACATTTTCTTTTCCTATAAATACTATTGGCTAATATCATCCTTAGCATAAGAAAGTTTTTCGATACTTTCTCAAAAAGAATTCTTCCAAGGTTGCCCTATCTAATGTGTTGAGAAAAATAGAGCAAATCTATTGAATCAAACCTATATCTTAAAAACCCACACGTTGATTCTCGTAATCCGGAGATACAACGAGAAAGATCTTTCGAGCTTAAACAAAGTTTGAGGTAAAGGAATTCGAGATTCACGTCCTAGTTATTTCTCGCTATAAGAAATTTATATACAACATTGCGGGTCTAACGGCGATTCTATAAAACTTTCCCTTCAATTTCAGCGGGATATTACGATTGCATAGAACTCCGGTGGTGTTTCTCCATTTCAACCAGCCACCCTGAATCTTGTGATTAACGTCGCTGTCAATCTCTCCATCTTTTTGGATAACTGAACCTATGTATCGAAACTTGCTGCTCATCGATACCTCTTGACCACCGAGTACTACAACACCGGAATCCTGAAAGGAATGACCACTAAATCCGCACTCCATATATTCCATTTTAGACCTACTTAATCTAAAACCCTTGGATTCCAAAGTCTCTCTCCATAACTCCAATTTGGCATTTACCCCTGCCATTGTTTCATCGATTAACACAACATCGTCAGCAAAAAAACATGTTCCAAGGTAATTCAGTTTGTATGTCTTTTGTTATCTCATCCATCACTAGGGCGAATAGGAAAGGACTCAACGCAGACCCTTGATGCAATCCAATAGTGATCGAGAACTCACTTGTCACCCTACTGTACGTTCTCATATTCGATGCTACTTCGTCGTACATGTCTTTGATTATATTGGCATACTTGATGTGAACTTTTTTCTTCATCAATGCCCACCATAATATCTCCCTTGGTACTTTATTGTAGGCCTTCTCCAAGTCTATAAAGATCATATGCAGATCTTTACTCCTCTAGCGACAGCGCTCGACAAATTGACGAAGTAAATGGATAGCTTCAGTGGTTGACCGTCCTGGCATGAACCCAAATTGGTTCTCCGATATCTTAACCTCCATCCTTAAACGACATTCAATTATCCTCTCCCAAATCTTCATTGTGTGCCACATGAGTTTTATACCATGATAGTTGGTGCAACTCTGAATGTCACCCTTATTCTGATAGATAGGGATGAGGGTACTCCTTCTCCATTCATTTGGAATTTTATTACTCCTCCAAATCTTGTTAATAGATCTGTTAGCCACTTTATCCCCATCCATCCTAAACATCTCCATACTTCAATAGGGATTCCATCAGGACCAACTGCTCTTCGTGCTTTCATTTTGTTCAAAGCTTTTTTAACCTCAGATTCTCTAATTTTGCGAGTAAACTCATGGTTTACATCATGTTGATGGATGTTAAGATCACCTAAATCTTGGCTAAAGCCACCGTTGAACAAGCTGTTAAAATAATTCTTCCATCTTGTTTTGATGTCTTCATCTCGAACCCAGACTTTATGGTTCTCATCTTTTATGCATTTCACTGCACATAAGTCTCTTGTCTTCCTCACCCTCGCTCGGGCAATCCTGTAGATATCTTTTTATGCCTCCTTGGTATCCAATTTATCGTACACTTCTTTGTAGACTTTAGCTCTAGCATCTCGAACCGCTGTCTTCGCTTCTTTTTGGCAAGCTTATATCTTTCGAAGATGGCCCCATTGTTCTTCTTTAGCTCTCTGTAAGCGTCCCTCTTGATTTGGATAGCCTTCTTTACGTCTTCATTCCAACATGATGCGTCCTTACCTGGTGGAGCATATCCTCTTGACTCACCAAGGAGCTCTTTAGCTACCATCTTAATGCCATGAACCATTTTTTTCCAGGTGGTATCAGGATCATCTCTTGGCGTCCAATTAACTTCCTCGACTACCTTCTCTACAAAAGCTCCAACATTACCTTCTTTTAACCGCCACCACTTAATTCCAGGTTCTAACTTATGCTTAATTCTAGTGGCCCTATTCTTAATCCTAACATCTAAAACTAAAAGTAGATGTTGGGTAACTACGCTCTCTCCTGGAATCACCTTACAATCCAAGCATTTAACTCTATCTATCCTTATAGTAAAAAAGAAATCTATTTGGGTTGCACTAGACCTACTTCTAAAAGTAACTAGATGAGAGGACCTATTCTTGAACCATGTATTCGCTAGGACTAAGTCATATGACATGGCAAAATCCAAAAGTGAATTACCTGCGGTGTTCCTGTCCCCAAAGCCATAGCCTCCATGAACACTCTCATAACCATCCCGATCAGAACCTACGTGCCCATTGAAATCTCCCCCGATGAAGATTTTCTCATTATGGGGTATTCCTTGCACTACGTCGTCTAGTCCTCCCAAAATTTCTGTTTAATAGCCTCCTCTATACCAATTTGGGGTGCATAGGCACTAATGATATTAAAAATATCATTGCCTAAAACTAGCTTAACTAATATTATCATATCCACATTCCTCCTAACTTCCACTTCATACTCAAGTAGTTTGTTTTCTACGATTAAACCTACCCCATTACGATTCTTCTCCTTACCTATGTACCAAAATTTATAGTCCCAATGAGCTATAGTTCTGGCTTTTTCACCTACCCATTTAGTCTTCTGGAGTCTTATACTACTAATTTTTCTTCTACTCATCGTCTCTACTAACTCTGCTAATCTACTGGTAAGGGAACCTACATTCCAAGAGGCTAAACGAATCTTATGGTCTTGGTTTTGAGCTAACTTATTTACCCCCACTCGCTCGAGGTGAGGGAACCCTTGCTCATTTGACACCACACCCAGGTGTTGAAGTGGCAGGTCGCTTATGGGCACCGACGTAGCAGCCCTCACCCACTTATCACTAAACCCGGGATCCGGTGCAGTGCGTCGCTATGTAGGGAACGCCCCAACGCAATTCATCTAATAGTTCATGTCATTGAGATGTGACTAATTTATCCGGCTGGCTGTCACAAGCCTACCACCACCCTCCTCCTTTACCCTGGCTTGGGACATGCAGTGATACATATCATTAGTATCCATATCACCAATGATATATATCACTGGCGGAGTTTGATTATATTCTTGACATGATTTAAGGAAATTAATAAATTTTAGGAATATGAGATATTTTGGGAAACACTCTTTGTGGTTTATGGACTTATGATTTGGAGTGCTCATATCACAAATCATAGTAGTTGTATCTTTGGAGACAAATTGCCAATTGAACCGTTAGTACCCTAGCGGAGGAATATTGTCTTAAGGACGGAGATTCTAAATCTCACCTCGATATTCCTACTTTGAAACCATTGTTATTTTTGTTTGCCACATTCATAAGATACACACCCATAAATATTGTACTACAACTATTTCGAACACTACTAGTTTGCAGTACTCTCAAATAGAATGTGTGATATGTATGAAATCATATTTTCAGATGGATGAAACAATAGAGATGGAACAACTTATATAGCTGAGCAGCAGACCTCCCAAACACACTTAATACAGATTTAAGTCTCACACTTAAATCTGATATCAATTCTGCAGGAAGTGAAAAGTTTTACACTTAATACTAAGCAGAAGATGAAAAATCAGGTAAGGTGAAAAGTAATCTTTTTCCAGAAATCCAAGTAGTAAAAAGATAGGGCTTTCTTCAAGGTAGCGACACGCGCGACGCGACGATAGGCTGGGCGGCGCAGCGAGTCGAGTCTAGATGAGACGAGCCGAGCAGGGCGGAGCAGACAGAGAGACGGTGCGTGAGGAGCACCCCTCTTTTCTACTTAACTACATTATTGATTTGTTTCTCAATATAAACAAACCATAAATGTCTCAAAGTTCCAATGTGGGATTTCTTTAGCCAATTGACTATTCAAAAATTCACTAACCAAATTTTGTTCTCATTAACAAAAATATTGGGCTTTTTTCACTTATTAATTCCTACAAGCCCCTACATGAATGATAATGACAAAAAAATTACACAATACACCAAGATGAAGATTTGAGAGTACTTTGAGAATTCACTGCATCAGGATAGGTGGTGGTTAACCTTGAACCTTCCTTAGTGAAGTATCATCGGATATACTTGTCAATCAGTGGACGTGATGCCTTGAATTGTTCGACGCTTTATATATACCAAGACAACAATACTCACACAGCTTCATCTACACATTATTATTGGTTCTTTCGTTGTTGTCCATTTTGGCCCTGGACTGTCTTGGTTGTTTCATCGAATGCTCTAGAGATTTAACCCCGGGTCATCTCATAGAAGTGGACCCTTCACATTCTATATATACGATTTCTCTTAGGGAGTATCCTGTCATACCCCACTTTATCATCTCGAGATAGAAGAATCATTAAGAGCATGAGCTCAGCCTTCCAAAAATACAGGTCTATCACTCTTTCATCACAAGAATAGGTAAGGAACTCAATTTCCCAAGTGCCATGTTTGATCCCCCCACAATTCAGTTTTCTCATTGAACCTACAAATTGGATTTTACAATTTAGGTTGGGTTGCCATCATGGTTGGAAATCAATTCCATGGGCTTCACCATTCCCCTCGATGAAACCTCTATTTGGTCTGTCGTTAGACCTTTCGTTAATGGGTCTGCAATATTTTCTTTAGACTTCACATAATCTAAAGAAATAACACCGGTTTTCAGTAGATTTCTCACGAATTTATGTCTCCAATGTATATGTTGAGATTTCCCATTATACATATTGTTTTGTGCTCTTCCCATATCTGACTGACTATCACAGTGCATGATAATGAGTGGCATAGGTTTTGACCACAATGAAATATCCTCCAAGAAACTCCGAAGCCAATCAACTTCTTCTGCTGCAAGATCTAAGACTATGAATTCAGATTCCATAGTTGATCTTGCAATACACGTCTGTTTGCATGATTTTCATGAGACAGCTGCACCTACAATTATAAATATATATCCACTTTTGGACTTTATATTCTTGGAGTCCAATATCCAATTTACATCTGTGTACCCTTCCATTACTGCTGGATATCTCGTATAATATATTCCGTAGTTAGAAGAGTATCTTAGATATCTAAGACTTGAACTATTGCATTCCAATCTCATAACTAGGATTACTCATATATATGTTCAATCTGTTGACTGAGTTAGCTATATCAGGTCTAGAGCAATCCATGAGATACATTAGACTACCTATTACCCTAGAGCACTCAAGTTGTCACATACTTCTCAGCGATTCTTGCAAAGATTTGACACCACCTTTATAGGTATTCTCACAATGATAATATTTCTCTTGTCTAGTATCTTCTCGATATAATGACTCTGGGAGAGAGAATATCCATATCCATGTTTGGTGATTTTCATTCCGAGAATCACATCTGCAAGACATATGTCTTTCATCTCAAAATTTCACGACAACATTTTCTTGGTAATTTTGATGTTGTTGTTATTACCAACAATTATCATGTCATCCACGTAGAGACATACTATCACATAGTTTTTATTGTCTCGTTTCACGTAGACACATTTATCGCATTTGTTTTTTTTAAAATCCGTTTGCAAGTATGACGCTATCAAAATTTTCATGTCATTGTTTAGGTGCTTGTTTTAATCCATACAAGGATTTCACAAGTCTACACACCTTCATTTCTTTACCTGGAACTACAAACCCTTCAGGTTGGTCCCTGTAAACCCCCTCTTCTAAATCTCCATTTAGAAAAGCGTTTTTACATCGTTTGATGGATCTCTACTTTATATAATACATCAAATGCAATTATTAATCTTATCGACGTTTTCATGGATACATGAGCTTATGTGTCGAAATAATCAACACCCTCAGTTTGTCCGTAGCTTGTAACTACAGGTCTAGCCTGGTACTTATCTACCGTACCATCAGGCTTCATCTTCCTCTTGGAGATCCACTCGTGGCCTATTGATTTACAACCTGCAGGAAGATCCACTAGTTCCCAAGTATGATTATGTCAGATAGATTCTATCTCACTATTCATCGATTCTTTTCAAAGATCAGAGTCTTGAGAGGACATTGATTCCTTGAAAGTAGCAGGATCATTTTCGAACAGATATGTTAGGAAATCTAAGCCAAAAGACTTCTCTTTTTTCGTTCTTTTGCTTCATATAGGCGATTCTACATTCTCTTGAGGTTCTCTATCTCCCACATATCTCTCAACATTGGTTTCAGTCACTGTCTGAGTTTTGTGGGAAAGATTTCCTCAAAGAATGAAGCATCCCTAGCCTCAATGATAGTATTTACATGCATTTCTGCATTATCTGACTTGTAACCTAGAAAACGTAGGCACGACTATCTTGCACATATCCGATAAATACATAATCCACTGTCTTAGGTCCTATTCTAGTCTGTTTAGGAGGAGGAATTGATACCTTTGCTAGACAGCCTCAAACCCTTAAAAATTTGTAGCTAGGTGCGCGACCTTTCCACAATTCATAAGACGTTTTATACAATTTTTTGGGGCACTCTGTTTAGCACAGAGTTGGCTGAAAGCAGAGCTTCTCCCTGATCGCTATTTATTTAAACAAAAAATTATAAGTGTAGCGATTATACCGCAAGTGCACGGCGTCAAGTTTTAGTATAGATGATTAAGACCAGGTTGTCGAACCCATATGGACTAACTATAAGTACCAAATAAGATGTCTATAAACTATATTTTACCTATGATATTGAATTAGATAATTAAACTAATTAACTAAATTAAACTACTAATACAATCAAGTCAATCAAAGTTAACGAGAAAAATTCACTAAAGAAGATTATCGAGACGTCAGCTCACCAATGCAATCCCTACAATTCTCGGTTGAATATCCAAATACTTCTAAGGTGATGAGTTCCCCTAATGCATTCAATATACTATGGTCAAGCTATATTGAACAAGTTTTGTGAAAACTTCTAGCCTTCGATTTTGGTAAATCTATTGCTATCATAGGTGTACTATATTTTACTTGGTCTGTCTCAATTTAAAACCCACGGTACAATTTACTATATCATATTTCTATATCATATGGTCAAGTCAATCACAATAAACAATCATTCATGGGTGATCAATCCCTCAAAAGCATGAAGAGCAATAAATTATACGCATAGAATAAAGGAATTCAATCAAATAAATCATGAAATCATAGGTTAATGACAAAGGATTGCCTAGCCTCGGTATATAAACTTAGTTCCTCATAAAAACCAAAACAAATCAAAACTAAGAATTAAAGACAAAGAAAAACTCCCAGCGTTGACTTCGTTGGTAGATCCTCGCTCCTTCTCTTGCTTCTCTTGAGATCGTGTACTTGATTCCTTGTTGGAGATGTTCCAAAGATCCTAGGATGAAATGATGGATTGTAGATGTTGGTGGAGATGAATATAGTAAGGTATGAAATCTGAAAATCCACCCAATTTTCGTCCAACATGGTCCTTTTTATATTGGGTGAAAAGTTTTTTGTGTTTTGGACACAAAATCTTCAAATAGGAAACAAAATCTCGAAATTTCAGAATCTGGCAATCAATCGCAAAGTACTGGCGATCGATAGCCAAAATATTCTACCAATCAGCGATCGATCGCGGCCTCTTGGCGATCGATCTCATGAATAGTAATTTCCGAAACTTTTTTTTGTTGTTGCAAAACTCAAATTTTGTTCTTCTTCGACATGTTCACTCGGTTTGGTCATTTTCATCGTTAATTAGCTTAAATCCTCCACTTTTATGAATTGCACCTTTATTCCTGGAACATACAAAAACAACATGAAAACACATAATATCGTCCAAGAATCATCATAAAACACACATAAATCCATAATAAAATAAGTGTAAAAATCACACTTATCACTCCCCACAAGTTCCGAGGTAAGTCAGAACTTGTAAGCATTGCATTCATCATTTCCTTAAGCGTTCTTTCTTCCTTTCAGCAACACAATTTTGCTCGGGATAATAAGGCGCAGTGGTTTGATGAATATGCCACTATCAGCACATATTTGTGCAAATGGTGACTAATATTCTCCGTCTCGGTCACTTCGAAGAATTTTAATCTTTTTATCGAGTTGATTCTCAACTTCATTCTTGTAGTGAATGAACATGTCAATTGCTTTGTATTTACTTCTCATTAAGTAGACATAACAATATCTTGTACAATCATCGATAAATTTTTACCGCCTCATCCGTATGGATCAAGTTTAACGGTTCGGTGCTTCTCTCAATTGAGTGGAATGAAGACTTGATTAATATGGCCTCTACACAAGTCTCACACTTGTGTTTATGATTGATGTTAATTTTAGGTAATAGATTAAGAGACATTAGCCTTTGTAAGGACTTATAATTCACATGTCATAATGTATCATGCCACAAATGTAACGACTCACAAGAATAGTCAAACTTATTAGCCTCATTGGTAACAGTCGTTACATTATTTTTACTTGTGCTAGCCTCATTGGCTGCATTTACATCAATCTCAAACTCTATACTAGACTTATCCTTATGAGCTAAAGTCATTACAGTCATCTTGAAGAGGTTATTGGCAAAGTAGCCTTTGCCCACGAACATACCACCCTCCGACAGAATGACTTTGTCGGATTCAAACACGAGCCGAAAGCCTTTCTTGTTCAGCACTGCTCCCGAGATGAGGTTCTTTTGGATCTCTGGCACGTGGAGCACCTCGGTAAGAGTCAACTCTTTACCAAAGTCATCTTTAGCACAACCGTCCCATTGCCTTCAACTTTTGAGACCGCTGAATTTCCAATATAGCAGTGCTCCTCCTTTACCGGTTGAGAGGTCTTAAACATCCATTTGTTGGCACATATGTGAAGTGTCCACCCGCCATTCCTTAGAGTTCCCACCAACAAGGTTCACCTCTGACATCACAGCAGTCAGATGCATGTCATCCATGTCTGAGCTTAGGTTGTCCTCAGGAATGTGGGCATGAGCAGGTCTCTTGCCCATGCCTTTGTTTGGGACTGTTTTCCTTTTACCCTCATTGGTTTGGCATTGATTGCAGTCCTTGGCCTTATGGTTAGGTTTACCACAAACGTAACAATCACTGGTGAACCTCCTGTTCTGAGTATCTCCCTTGGAATCATAAGTGTGATTGCGCTTATTCCCGCAGGAGCTGTCCCCAACTTCAACAACGTTAGCCTTGGAAATCATACAGATTGATTTCTTGTCAACTTTTCAGTTGTCTTGCTCGATGCGCAACCTCCTGATAAGGTCCTCGAGACTCATCATATTTCGGTTGTGCTTCAGGTAGCTCTTGAAGTCCTTCCAAGATGGCGGCAATTTTTCTATCATCATCGCCACTTGGAGGGCATCATTTAGCCCCATACCTTCGACAGCAAGTTCATGATATATCATCTGCAGCACTTCACATTGCTCAACAATGCTCTTGCCATATACCATTCTATAGTCATGGAATCATCCGGCTACAAATTTATTTGCGCCTGCGTCACAAACTTTGTACTTCATTTCTAACGAATCCCAAAGATCCTTCGCACTTTCTTTTGGTGAATACACATTGAAAAGTGCATCGTCTAGAGAGTTCAGCACATAGTTGAGACAGAGGTAGTCGGCATTCGACCACGATTCAACTATTATAGCAGATTGAGGATCCTCTTTGTCCTTAATTGGTTTCTCCTCTTTTAGAAACCTTTCAAGTTCAAGGTGGTCAAGAAGAACATCATCTTCTACTGCCAACACTTAAAGTTGGAACCTTTGAACTTTTTCGGTTTCTCAAATTGAGAGAACGACATTGAGTTTATCAGAATTGGCATAACTACATCAGCGCCACTAGCTTTCACAACTAGAATATCAATATTCTCATCATTTCGGTTTGAAATCTGGCCAGCCATAAGCTAAAATAGAACACAAACTACAGAACACAAATAATATCAAAATAGTTTAAAAACAACAGTATAAATCCTTTGAAGTGCACAAACAATGATTTGTTGAAAATTCAACAATTTCTAATTAGCAAAATAGGATTATTCCAACTGATTCAGATCCAAAAATTAAAGAACAGAAACAAGAATTTTGAGTTTTGGATCTGTATATGTAATTTAAATTGATGGATCGAATCAGGTTAAACAATTGTGATGGTAAATAAATTATACTGAAAATACAGAAACAGTAAACTTACAACAACAATTTAAAACCTGTAAAATCACAACAGGAAACTGGAAATGTTTCTGGATGAGGCCACAACAAGCCTGTGCCTGTGAACTCAAATTTGCCCGCCTAAGATTCTGGCCTCGTGGACAAGTGAGTTCCAAGGTACAAAGCCTAATCACCTATGTTCGGATGAAAACAAAATTCCGATCAGACTCTTTCGAACACTACTAGTGTGCAGTACTCTCAAACAGTATGTGTGATATGTATTCAAATGGATGAAACAATAGAGTTGGAGCAGCTTATATAGCTGAGCACCAGACCTCCGAAAGGTCTCAGAAAATTAATTGTAATGCTTAGTGGGGTAGATGAAAAGTCTCAATACTTAACATCAGATATTAAGTCTCACACTTAATACAGATTTAAGTCTCACCTAAATCTGATATAAATTCTGCATGAGGAGAAAATTCTCATACTTAATACTACACGGAAGTTGAAAAATCAGGTAGGTGAAAATTAACTTTTTTTCCAGAAATCCTAGTAGTAAAAAAATAGTGCTGTCTTCACGGTAGCGACACGCGCTCGCGGCGCGGCGAGTCGAGACAAGCTGAGGTGACGGACGTACGACGCGTGAGGAGTACCCATCTTTTCTACTTAATTACACTCTATTGATTTGTTTCTCAATATAAACAAGTCATAAGTATCTCAAAGTTCCAATATGGGATTTATTTAGCCAATTGACTATTCAAATATTCTCTTACCAAATTTTGTTCTCTTTAACAAAAAAATGTTGGGGTTTTTTCACTTATTAATTCCTACACGCTTAAAGGCCATCCTTGGCAAATGATAAGAAGTGTAAATTGATCAGAGGAAGAAGAAAGTAGAGAACAAAATTGCCTTGGCTTTCAAATGTACTATATTAATTCAGTTGGTGAATGAAGAAAGTAGAGGCCAACACATTTATCACGAGCAATGATAACTGTTATATCAGTCTGAAGTACGGATCTTAAGATGATCCTGCCAAGCCTCTCTAAACCACTAGTGACTAAACTATAATGAAGCACACGCCACCTCCGTACATGGATTTCAACACATACAAAGTAATGTTTGAGGTACTTCAGTCACAAGTCCAAACCAGTAAGTTCGAAGATAGGATATCCCGAACAAATGAATTTAGGGAAAACAATTCAGATTCAGGGTGCTTATTGGACCGGGTTAACCGGATCCATAATGGAACCGAACCGGAACCGGAACCGGTTAACCCGGTCCCAAATCGGAACAGGTCCCGTTACTTATTCCGGTTGGAACCAAAACCGATAAATTTTTAAAATAATATTAAGGCAAATGGCTTTATGGCTGTTGGCCACATTCGCCTGCTGCCCAAGGGCTAATAGACGTTGGGCATCAATTATTCTATAAATTTTTTTTTCCTATAAATACCCCATTATTCAACACTATTAAGGAGTAGCCACATCATCTTTAGTTATGCAAAATTATATATTAAGTGTTTTAAGATCACATTATAACATTACTTGTAATTTGTCATATTTAATATAATAGATTTTCCCACAGAAATTTTTATTATATTTGTATGATTAATTAGGATAGAATATCAAATTATATTTTCTATTTACCCACAGGAATTAGAAAAATGAACATAATTTGATAGTTTTATCATATAGTTATTATGAATCTAATTGAGTAAGCCTTAGCCCCACAGACAAGTTTTACTTCACTAGATTCATATATTTTTAAGCATGATTTTACATTGATAAAATATGAATTATGTTAATTAGTCTCAAATTTTGGATTCTAAGCATGTACGGTGATTTTTATGCAGTTATTCAATCTGTGAATTTCTCTGATGTTAAGTGTGATATTCCCGAACTAAAGGGTGATAACTATAAAGTTTGGAAGGAGAGAATTCTTCTTCATTTAGGGTGAATTCTTCTTATAAGAAAAGACGAACCACCTCCGATTAATGAAATCAGCATTCCTGATGAGGTTGATCTTTATGAAAATGGGAGCGATCTAATTGTCTCTGCGTAATGTTCATAAAGACTAAAATCTCTGCTGGTATTCGAGGTTCCGTCGAAGAACATAAAAATGTCAAGGCTCTATTGAAGGCTATATATGAGCAGTTTGAGACTTCAGATAAAGCACTAGCCAGCACTCTAATTATGAAATTTTCATCCATGAGGATCACTACTGTGAAAGGTGTGCGTGAGCATATCATGCAAATGAGGGACATTTCGGCTCAACTAAAGACTCTTGAGGTTGAGATGTCTGAGTCTTTCCTTGTGCATTATATTTTGAACACTCTTCCAAGTCAATATGGACCCTTTAAGATATCCTACAACACACATAATGATAAATGGTCAATTAATGAGCTTATGACCATGTGTGTTCAAGAGGAGGGAAGATTGACCATGGAAAAGAGTGAAAGTGTGTTTATGGCAACGGAAAGAAAGGACATAAACCAAGCCAAATGGAAAGGGAAAGGTAAAATACAGCCCCAAGGTGGAATCAAAAAGGAATCTAAGTGTGTCTTCTATAAAAAGAAGGGACACATGAAGAAAGATTGCACCAAATTCAAGAAATGGCTTGAGACAAAAGGTAAACCAATCTCATTTGTCTGTTATGAATCTAATATGGTTGATCTTATTTACAACACATGGTGGATTGATTCTGGTTCTACAGTCCATATTTCAAATACCTTGCAGGGTATGCGAAACCTAAGGAAACCAGTGGAAAGTGAGCAATGCATTTATTCAGGAAATAAGATGCGCTCACATGTGGAAGCTGTTGGAACATGCAGTCTAGTTCTAAACAGTGGTTTTATTTTGAATTTAGAAAATACATTTTATATTTCTAGTTTTTCTAGGAATTTAATTTCAGTTTCAAGATTTGTACCATTTGGTTATTCCTTTAAGTTTTCAGAAACATCTTTCAGTTTATATTATAAATCTGACCTTGTTGGGAATGGTACATTGTCTGATGGGCTTTTCTCTATTAATTTACAAAATAATGCTACTTATGATACTATGCATGTTTACACTGGTATAAAACAATGTTATGAATGAGGATTCCTCTATTTTGTGGCACCGGAGATTGGGTCATATCTCCATAGATAGGATTAAGAGATTAGTGAATGATGGAGTACTTAGTACTTTGGATTTTACTGATTTCAGTACTTCTGTGGACTGCATTAAAGGAAAGCATACCAACAAGTCCAAGAAAGGTGCTAAGAGGAGTACTGATCGCTTTATTTTTAAACAGAAAATATTTCAAAGTGTAGTGTGAAGCGATTCTACCGCAAGTGCACGGTTGTCAAGTTTTAGTATAGTGAAATGCAAGTAAAGGTTGTCAATCCACAGGGACTAATGTATAAGTACCAAATAAGATTAGAGCAATTATATTTAGCATACGATTAAAGAAGGTGATTAACTAATGCACACTTAAACTAAGGAACGAAAATTAAACAAGAAACAATAAAATGAATGGTTCCGGATATGCAAAGGTAATTCGCTCGAGAAATTTATCAAGCTCTTCGTTCAACTGTGTTATCTTTAATGATTCATCTGAATAAGCAAATTATCAACCAATTAATTCTAAAGGTGAAAGGTTTTCGCTGTTATTCAATACACTCTCTCGAGCTGTAAAGAAACTAATATCAAGCTAGAACAAGTCACTCTCGATTCAAAGTTCTCACGTATGTGATTTCATCTCTCGATCTCAATCTTAAACATACTTCATGAATTAATAGAGCGTGCTATAACGTTATCTCTCGATCTCGGTTATAACTCTCAGAATCAATCAAAGTTAGCTATGCTTTGATCTTAACCAGCAATTAATTCATGAACAATAGGAATCAATACACTCAAACACAATTGAATCAATAAATCAAACACAATGATACTAAATCTCAATAAAATAAACTAGATTTAATTCAAATCAATTACACAAGACGTTTAATTGTCTCTTGACCTCAAAAACATCAAATGGAACTGAAAATCAAAGAAATCAAAGTTTAGAAACACGATAAACGGCGGATGAATCCGTGCGTTGCACCGTGATTTCTTCTCTTGCTCCTCCTTGCACTCCGGAATCGGTTGGCTCAAGCTCGGACGAAGAACGGAGGAAGATGGCTTGCTCCGGGATCTCCTTCGGCGGCTACTAGGGTTTTGGGTTGTAAAAATCGGTCTTCTCCTCTCTAAGATCTCCCCTCTTTCATATGGAAAATAATCCCTCAATAAAGCCACCGAGAATCAATTCAAATTTGGAAGATAAGATTTTCCAGATTTTGCGTATCGATCGATCGAGATTCCTGTTCGATCGATCGGTGCACTGTTCACGTCAGCTTTTAAAACTCTCTGCCCGGTTCGATCGATCGAGATTTTCCTTCCGATCGATCGAAAATTGTTGCTGAAATTTCTGCCTGGATCGATCGATCGAGAAATAATCTCGATCGATCGACTCTTTGATCAATTCGCTGCTCAACTTTCTGTCTGGCTCGATCGATCGAGAATAAATCTCGATCGATCGAAGCCTTGAAAAATTCACTTCTTCCTTTTATCTCTTGTTCGCATCGATTTCACCCGTTATCTTCATTTTAGCTCATTCTTCCATTTCCGACCTATTTTCCTGAAATAAGCAAATAAATACCAAAAAACATAATATCATCCAGGAAAAAGTACGAAAACTGGGAAGAAATTACAGCTAAAAACACTTAAAATCTAAGCCTATCAACTCCCCCAAACTTGGACTTGATCGTCCTCGAGCAAGCAATAAGCTCAAAAAGTAGAGTTAAACTCAATACTTTGAATACATTATCATTACAACACAGCGTACAAGCTCAGCAATCCCACTTACACATCAATGAGAGTCATTCAAAGTTCAACAGGAAGCACTTTCTCCTAAGCTAAACAATATATCGCAATATCGGAACGTGTGTGTGTGCTATTGTCAATCATGAGTTATATACATATCTTTAAGATCAACATGTGCCATAAAAACTCAAAGTCAAGATTACTTTGGATTACTCTACAAATCTACTATCCAGCACTTCTCCACTAATGTAATTATTCCCTAGACTTGGATCAGAAGGTCTTTAAAGCTTATAGCGTTAGGCCTTTTGGTGTCGGCTCCAAAGAAAAGGTAGGATAGAAGCAAATAAGAGAGTATAATATAATCAGTTCAAAATCTTCTCGCATAACATTGAGCTTCTCTTCACATTTTTCTAGCCTTGGCCACTTTGGGTCTTATTTGAATATTTTCATTTTTTCAAGGCTTTTCTCTACAACTTTTCTTATTGCTCATTCTTTTGTTCATAATGAACTCATCTATATATAACAATTTAGCGCACTAACTGAGATTCATTATACTCCCTTAGGGACGGATAAAATTTTCATTTAGGCTCAATCCAAGGTAGGTAAAATGAGTTAGCCAAGAATGTCGAATGGGGGTCTAATTATATGCAATGCATATACCATTCTTTTGCAATAAAGCTCAAGGGGGGACACTAAGGAATGATGTAAACAAGGTAAGCTTAAAAGGCTCAAACGGTCCAAAGATCGCCTAAATCATCTCCAAGTCAAGTTTCTAATTATAAAATTTCGCCTCAAAGTGCTTTCAAATAGATTGTAGAGTTTTCTAAGATACTCAAGACAAATCCTAGTTAACACAAGTTTTCACTTTATTCAATACATACTTCACTCAATCATGACTCAAATCGTGCTCAAAGTATTCCTCAATTTTGATATAAGTTCAACAAAGGATATATACAAACAAGTTAAAAAATTTCATGACTCCTATCTAGATGGGGATTAATTTCATCATGTAGTACCATTGCAAATCCAACTCATCATTTCTCAAGAATAACTCATTTTTAAAAAAAATATTAAATGTGCTCAAGGACGATTCAAGTGACAATTAAGCACACAACATGTGGATAAAACAAGTTAAACACGCAAACCACTCCCCCAAACTTAAATGAAACATTGTCCTCAATGTTTTAAAAGAATCAGAAGGGAAAAAGTAAACTCCCCTGATCAAGACGCTTGCATGAGGACTGAGGAAATTTGGCTTTTGAAAGCTCAACTGCTGTAGGGGTTCATCGCTCCACTGCTGTAGGGGTTCATCGCTCCGTTTGAGTACCTCGCAAAAGAAGAATGCTAAAAAAAAAAAAAAATAGCTGACACGAGATTAAAACAAACTAAAATACAAAAACTAAAAAAAAAAACAAAACTAAAAAGCACAAGGATACGCTTGGGGTGCCTCCCAAGAAGCGCTGATTTCTAGTCGTCGGCTTGACCATCAGAAGCAACCATCAAAGAGCGGTTGCCGGCCATAGTACGTATCGTATGATACTACTAATGGGTCTTCATATAGTATGACCTCAAGCTTGGCAAGAGTGTAACGGTGTAAGCTCGTTGCTCCAACAACTTTCTTCATGACATAGTAAGCATGGGAGAATGATTCTTGAATTGGCTTCATCTCATGGATGGCGTAGTGCGGTGAAGTTGGTGGCATCGATGGGGAATACGTATCCACATATGGCACATAACATGCCTCCATCGATGGTTGGATATCAAAGTTCTCGAAAATCTCATCATCCAACTTCACTCTTGGCTCGTTGTCCCATAGGATCTCCTCAGATGCCTTTTCCACTGTAGGCTCAATCACTTCCATAGGCTCAACTTCCCTTGATTCTTCCCCATGAGTCGGATCACTCCCCCAAACTTGATTGGTTGAGTGATCATCATCATGTAACCAATCCTGATTTGTAGATCTCGTCTCCTCCTCTTGGCAGCTCATTGAGATGGTTTCCACTAGGATTGCTAATTGCTGCTCTAGATGACGTATATAATTGGTCTGGTTCTCTAAACGTTGCTCAGTTGATGCCATGCGTCTAAATAACATATTCTCTGATTGAGCCGTTCCTTCTACAAAACTATCTTTCTTCTCGCCGTGATGCTCAAAGGTTTGGTGCGTATCATTAGGGTAGTGGGGCTCTGGTGGGTATTGGTGACTCCAACCTTGCAAGGAAGGATCACAATGCCAGTGGTAATCGAAGTCCGCCATATCATTGAACAGGTGTAATACACTGTCCTCATCTCTATCAACCAGGGGACTCCCAGTCACCAGTGCTCCTCTGAATACCCATCCTCGTGTCTGTGCATCCAAACCTTTGAAGAAATGTTGCAGAAGAGTATAGTTCAAAAAGTTGTGATACCTGAATGTGTCTGCCAGTTCATTGAATCTCTCACACGCCGAACAAAACGGCTCTGAAAATTGTTGGGCAAATCTTGTGAAGACTTGTTGATGAAGCATCACAAGTACCTCGCAAGAAAAACAAATAAAATACTTAAATAAAATAATATTTTTTTTTTCGAAAATAACAAAAAAAAAAGAAAACAAAAACGCAAATAATAAAATTGGCTAAATTACAATTAACTAATCTCGTATGATATTATACAGATTAGTCCCCGGCAACGGCGCCAAAAACTTGACCGCTTTATTTTTTAAACAGAAAATATTTCAAAGTGTAGTGTGAAGCGATTCTACCGCAAGTGCACGGTTGTCAAGTTTTAGTATAGTGAAATGCAAGTAAAGGTTGTCGAATCCACAGGGACTAATGTATAAGTACCAAATAAGATTAGAGCAATTATATTTAGCCTATGATTAAAGAAGGTGATTAACTAATGCACACTTAAATTAAGGAACGAAAATTAAACAGGAAACAATAAAATGAATGGTTCCGGATATGCAAAGGTAATTCGCTCGAGAAATTTATCAAGCTCTTCGTTCAACTGTGTTATCTTTAATGATTCATCTGAATAAGCAAATTATCAACCAATTAATTCTAAAGGTGAAAGGTTTTCGCTGTTATTCAATACACTCTTTCGAGCTATAAAGAAACTAATATCAAACTAGAACAAGCCACTCTCGTGCACCTATTTACTAATTCAATATTGCATAAATCGTCAAAACCTCGTTACTCTAAATCTCTCGATTCAAAGTTCTCACGTATGTGATTTCATCTCTCGATCTCAATCTTAAACATACTTCATGAATTAATAGAGCGTGCTATAACGTTATCTCTCGATCTCGGTTATAACTCTCAGAATCAATCAAAGTTAGGTATGCTTTGATCTTAACCAGCAATTAATTCATGAACAATAGGAATCAATACACTCAAACACAATTGAATCAATAAATCAAACACAATGATACTAAATCTCAATAAAATAAACTAGATTTAATTCAAATCAATTACACAAGACGTTTAATTGTCTCTCGACCTCAAAAACATCAAATGGAACTGAAAATCAAAGAAATCAAAGTTTAGAAATACGATAAACGGTGGATGAATCAGTGCGTTGCACCGTGATTTCTTCTCTTGCTCCTCCTTGCACTCCGGAATCGGTTGGCTCAAGCTTGGACGAAGAACGGAGGAAGATGGCTTGCTCCGGGATCTCCTTCGGCGGCTACTAGGGTTTTGGGTTGTAAAAATCGGTCTTCTCCTCTCTAAGATCTCCCCTCTTTCATATGGAAAATAATCCCTCAATAAAGCCACCGAGAATCAATTCAAATTTGGAAGATAAGATTTTCCACATTTTGCGTATCGATCGATCGAGATTCCTGTTCGATCGATCGGTGCACTGTTCACGTCAGCTTTTAAAACTCTCTGCCCGGTTCGATCGATCGAAAATTGTAGCTGAAGTTTCTGCCTGGATCGATCGATCGAGAAATAATCTCGATCGATCGACTCTTTGATCAATTCGCTGCTCAACTTTCTGCCTGGCTCGATCGATCGAGAATAAATCTCGATCGATCGAAGCCTTGAAAAATTCACTTCTTCCTTTTATCTCTTGTTCGCATCGATTTCACCCGTTATCTTCATTTTAGCTCATTTCTTCCATTTCCGACCTATTTTCCTGAAATAAGCAAATAAATACCAAAAAGCATAATATCATCCAGGAAAAAGTACGAAAACTGGGAAGAAATTACAGCTAAAAACACTTAAAATCTAAGCCTATCAAGTACAGACATATTAGAGATCATACATTCAGATATTTGTAGTCCAGTAACGGACTCACATGGTCTGAGATATTTCATCTCTTTCATTGATGATTATTCACGATATATGTATATCTACTTGCTTCATAACAAGAACGAAGCACTAGACGCCTTTAAAGTTTTTAAGGCTGAAGTAGAGAAACAATGCGAAAAACCAATTAAAATCGTGAGAACAGATAGATGTGGAGAATATTATGGTAGATACACTGAGGATGGACAAGCACCTGGTCCATTTGCGAAGTTTCTTCAAGAGCATGGGATAGTTGCCCAATACACTATGCCTGGTTCTCCGGACCAAAATGGTGTAGCAGAAAGAAGAAACCGAACTTTAATGGACACGGTGAGGAGTATGCGAAGTAACTCCAAGCTTCCTGAATCCTTGTGGACTGATGCTCTTAAAACGACAGTGTATATATTAAACCGAGTTCCAACTAAGGCTGTCCCAAAGACACCATTTGAATTATTCAAAGGTTGGAAACCAAGTTTGCAACATATACGTGTTTGGGGATGCCCGTCTGAAGTAAGAGTTTATAACCCACAAGAGAAGAAACTAGACCCAAGGACCTTTAGTGGATATTTCATTGGATATGCCGAAAGGTCAAAGGGTTATAGATTCTATTGTCCATCTCATAGCACTAGGATTGTGGAATCAAGAAATGCGAAGTTTCTTGAGAATGACTTGATCAGTGGGAGCGATCGATTTCAGGACATTGTTTCTGAAAGAAATCATATTGACGCTCAAACTTCCACTCCAAGTGATAGATTGATTATCATTCGCAACACTCCTCAAGTTCAAACGGGTGTTGGACAACCAATCATTGAAGTTCCACAAGCTGCTGATAATATTCCAATAGATCAAGATGTTCAAGAATTGCCAGAAATTATTGAACATCCAGTTGAACAACATGATCCTGAGGAAAATGTTGATACAACATTAAGGAGATCTGCTAGAGTAAGGAAATCAGCAATACCCAGTGATTATGTTGTGTATTTACAAGAAGCGGACTATAATGTTGGAGCAAAAAATGATCCTGAAACGTTTTCACAAGCCATGAGTTGTAAAGAATCAAGTTTATGGTATGATGCCATGAAAGATGAGTTGAATTCTATGGCATCTAATGGAGTCTGGGATCTTGTTGAGTTGCCTGATGGTGTAAAAGCCATAGGATGTAAATGGGTCTATAAAACAAAGAAAGACTCAAAAGGCAGCATTGAAAGATATAAAGCAAGACTTGTCGCTAAATGATTTACTCAAAATGAAGGAATCGACTACAAGGAGACCTTCTCTCCTGTATCAAAGAAAGATTCACTTTGTATCATCATGGCATTAGTTGCACATTTCGATTTGGAGTTGCAACAAATGGATGTGAAAATAGCTTTTCTAAATAGAGATCTAGAGGAAGAGGTTTACATGAAACAACCAGAAGGATTTTCCTCTAGTAGTAGTGAGCAATTGGTGTGCAAGCTCAAGAAATCTATATATGGAATGAAACAAGCTTCCCGTCAGTGGTATTTGAAATTTCATGATGTTATCTCTTCATTTGGATTTGTAGAGAACATTATGGATCAATATATATACCAGAAGGTCAGTGGGAGTAAGATTTGTTTCCTTATTCTATATGTGGATGACATTTTACTTGCAACCAATGATAAGGGTTAGCTACATGAGGTGAAACAATTTCTCTCTAACAACTTTGATATGAAAGATATGGGTGATGCTTCTTATGTCATAGGCATTAAGATACATAGAGACAGAATTCAAGGAATTCTGGCCTATCTCAAGAGACCTATATCAACAAAGTTTTAGAGAGATTTCGGATGAAAGATTGTTCACCAAGTATAGCTCCCATTGTGAAGGGTGACAGTTTCAACTTAAACCAGTGCCCGAGAAATGATTTTGAGAGGGAACAAATGAAGAACATTCCTTATGCTTCTGCCGTTGGAAGCCTAATGTATGCTCAGGTCTGCACAAGACCTGACATTGCATTTGTTGTTGGGATGTTAGGAAGATATCAGAGTAATCCAGGTATGGACCACTGAAGAGCTGCAAAGAAAGTAATGAGGTACCTTAAGGGGACCAAAGATTACATGCTTATGTATAGACGGACCGATAATCTGGAAGTGAATGGCTACTCTGATTCAGACTTCGCTGGCTGTGTTGATTCACGGAAATCAACATCAGGATACATTTTTATGTTTGCTGGTGGAGCTGTATCTTGGAGAAGCGCAAAGCAGACATTGACTGCTACTTCCAATATGGAAGCTGAGTTCGTATCTTGTTTTGAGGCTACATCACATGGTGTATGGATGAAGAGTTTCATTTATGGACTTAGAGTCGTTGATTCGATCTCTAGGCCTTTGAAAATGTATTGTGATAATTCGGCTGCAGTTTTTATGGCTAAGAATAATAAAAGTGGTAGTCGAAGCAAGCACATCGACATCAAGTATCTTGTCATAAGAGAACGTGTTAAAGATAAAACAGTGGTTATTGAACACGTTAGTACCGAATTAATGATTGTTGATCCTTTGACAAAAGGCATGCCACCACTAAAATTTAAGGATCATGTAGAAAGAATGGGACTTGGTTCCTCTATGTAAATTTCGTTATAAGAACGAATGTTTGTGAAACTCTGTTTGTGATATTTTCTCATATTTTGACTTGTGTACACATTTATTTTGAGAAATATCATTGATGTTTGGACCTTGAATAAACATATGGTTTATTCATTAAGAAATATGGACTGAGATTTGAGAAACATGATACATTGTGATACATGGAAGATAATACTCGTATTAAGAGAAACTATCGCCATGATTCATGTATTTTGTTTCTTATTATGGTGAATGGTGAAATATATGGACCAAGTGGGAGAATGTTAGAAACACTTCATTCAAGTGATTCATTTAGTGGATGTTAGTAACCACTTGTTTAATTGTTCATTTAGTGGTCCATTTATTCCACATTAAATTTATTAAATCTCCCAATGTCATAACATATGAAGTGCTCTATGATGGTTAGAGCCTATAAATACTATGTATTTGGGTCTCTATGCCTACAATCTAACTAAGCCATAAAACACCATCTAAAGTGAGATTGTGAAGGCTTAGAAGAGCCAAAAACTAGAATATCTTATGGGCAAAAAATAATGGCTGGAGGTATAATATTTATCCATTTTATTCCGCATTTGATCTAACAAAATTGTTAGATCGTTAAGAAATTACTTACAGTTGGTACCTGCAGAAGGTGAAAATAATTCTTGAAAGCTGTAAAGATGGTTTATGATCCTTGTATACTGATATTCCATGAATAGAGCTTCTGAAAGCTTTTCGAATCTTCGAACCCACGATTGCGTAACATCGCTTGTTTTACATATGTACGTCTCTGAAACATTAACATTTTCAGGATACATATGATCTGTTCAAATAAATGAAACGAAAAATCAAATATCATTTGACAACATATTAGATTCAGTATGAGTTTTCCTTTTTTGAAAAACAATATACGAAACATGAGATGCTACGATGCACAGATGCTCCTAAAATTTTCACCGTCACGTATATGATACTTTTCGGATAATGATATACACGGATACTTGCCCGATACGTATTTGCAGGGGCGGAACCAGAAAAATGAATTTGGGGGGCGAAAATAACATTTTCAAATAGTTAAATAATTAACTATCAAAGAAAAGATAGATGCAAAAATTATAACCAAAATTATATTTGAACCTATATTTTATAAAAAAATGATTATAAAAATAATATTAATTTAGTAGAATAAAAAAATATAATATAAAATAAATTATGTAAAAATAAGAGCAATAAAATATAATACCAAAGTATTCGATACTTCATACCTCATATATTTTCTAGCAATCAAATTTTGATAAAAAGGATAAAAAATAATATTTTAATCATGATAATCCAATTATTGATATCTAAATTTGAGTAAATAAAAATAAATATAAAATAATTATTTATTAGCTTATTTACCATGTTTAATAGTTTTAAGTTATACTTGATATTTCAATATTCTGCAAATATATCATATCTAAAAATAAAATAAATATAAAATCAAATTAATGTGAATGAGTCTACATAAAATTAGAAATGGTAAGACTACTTGAAATAAGAAATGATGAGACTACATAAATCACACATCAAATAATTTTATATTTTAATTATTTATTTATGTAACTTGTATATTAATAATTATGTATGTATGTTAATGTTTTAACTAATTTAAATATGTTTTTATATTACAATTTATTTGGACTCTATTTTCTGGATTGTCAAAAATATATTTCAAATGTACATTTTATAAATTGCCATTTTTTTTACCGAAATATTTTAAATAAAAGGTGAATATTTTGTTTAAAAAAAGAAAAAATATATATAAGAAACGTGCACATTTCTAAAGTAAGAAACGTGCACACACACCATGTATTACATAGCAACATTTTTTTATTAATTTAATAATTATTTTTTTAAAATAGCCCACATCTTTGTAGAGGGTAAGGTAAAACAAAAAAGTTGCGAGAATTGTGCAAGATGAGTTTCGAAACCAGACAACTCGAATGACAAAGAAATGTACTAACCAATTTTCTACATTACCATTTTAATAAAGTTTAGCATAGGATATATATTAAACCTATTTTCACTGAGGGGTGCGATTGCCACCTGCGCACCCCCTAGGTCCGCCCATGCGTATTTGATACGCCACATGGCGTATCTGAATTAAAAAGTAATTTTTTTATTTTGGATACTGGTCTAGATACTTCAAGATACTTCTGATTCCAACGTATCGGATACGCTGTGTGGTGTATCCGAATTTAAAAATTATTTTTTAATTCAGATAGTTATATGAATACGGCCAAGATACGTATTAGATACGCCATGAGGCTTTTGCCGATGAAGATTCTATACGGGATAGATCAATCAGTTTGCATGAAGGTACTTGGTCAAGTTTCTTCTTCTTCTTGTGAGAGAAATTACAATACTCGTGCATTTATTCATTCAACAAAGAGGAACCAAATAACACCACAACGTGCCGAAAATTTGATTTTCATTCATAGTTATGCCTTCTTTCAAGGAAATCTCCATTATATATGAAGTGCGACTCCAAAATGTAGGATGTGACTGGATATGCTTTTGAATCGTTAGATGATGTTAGCATACCAAGTATTGTACTTGATGAACCAGAGTTTGAGTCTATTATATTGCAGATGATGTTAATGAAGAATCAATATATTGAGATATGGCAGTCAATTAAATGATTATGCAATATTTTTATGTAACTTTCTTGATTTAAGTAGTAATTGGTGTTTAAAACTCTATTATTGGTCGTGGATTCGAGGAAGTTTAAACTTTGTTATTTTGATTTTATATGTTTAATGTTGACTATATATTTGAAACTTGATTTCTTATAAATATTATTGATGTATATATATATTAAAAATATAAAAAAAAAAGTTGACGTATCGAATCCTAGAAATTTCAAAACTCTCGTGCAACCGTATCCTTATCCGAGTATTCACGTATCGACGTATTCGTGTCCGTGCATCATAGATGAGATGAAATGACATTTAATACCAGGAAAAAATATACATTTCTTCAAATTCATGGAAAATCCATGTGAGCATTCTTAATGTTATGATCAATCCAAACCGGATACTATCCAATGCCTTGCGCGAAATATAATATGAATTGAAAATTCAAGAATCACATGCACATAATAATGAAGAGCAGTAAAGAAACGACGAGACACAAGAGTATAGTGGTTCGGATAACAATCCTACATCTACCTGACCTTCATCATAATTTTCTTCCACTGTCATCAAGAATCGATATTACAATACAGTGTTTTCACTCTTCGCTAATACACGATGAGTTCATATGAACACAAGACTCTCAAGTAGCCAAGTAACTCCTCAAAGATATTGCTTTTCGACCTGACACTTTACAAAGAAATGAAGTATCCCCCTTCAATGGGTTTTTCCTATCTATTTAAACCACATGAATTAATCACCCCCATCGACATCAATATGAGATATAGCAGTCTTGACAGTTACAAAGTTATCCCTTTGAGTTCTTCATCTGCTACTGCACCTATCTTGAGTCTTTCATGTAACCACATGGTTCTAAGTGGATTAACTCTTTCATTTATGTGGCCCAACCTCATATGCCCACAATTTGTTTCGATCATTAGTACTCATGATAGAGAGAGCATCTGAATTTATGCAGGTAGTCCTTGGAGAGTATACAACTCATTCTGTCTTAAACCCCTCATAAACACCATGGCTCTTTACAAATGGTGATGACCCCATCTCTTGCTTTAAATGTGTACCCTTGTTGGTCCAGTATGCCTAAAGAGATTATATTTCTATTTAATTCTGGAACATAACGTACATCCAAGAGTGTTTTAATTATCCCATCAATTAGTTTGAGTTTTATTGACACAATTCCTTCCACTGACATGCCATATTGTTTCCCATTAGAACCTTACCACCATCTACTTTGGTAGATCAATGAACCAATGCTTATTAGGGCTCATGTGGAAGGAACACCAGGAGTCTAGAATCTATTCTTTCTCAAATTTCTCGGAGGTAACAAAGAAAACATCGGCACTTTCATATCCTTCATCCGCAATGGCAGCATCACCAGTGCCACTTATTTGTCTTTAAGCTTTCTTTTTTCTTTTGGACAGTCTCTTTATTAATGTCCCTCTTTGTGACAAATAAAGCACTTTCTTCCATTCCGGATTTTTGACCTTGACCGAGTTTTCTCCTTGTTCTTGTAATCTCTCCTTTTTTGGATGCCCTCCCATATATCATAGTGTCACGGAGGTGTTCATATGAATCTGGAAGAGATCTTAACATCAACAGAGCTTGGTCTTCGTCCTCAATTTTGAAATATTTTCTAAGTCAAGGATGATCTTGTTGAAGTCATCAACATGATCTACAATTATCTTTCCTCCTGGCATTTTGAAGGTGTATAGTTTTTGCTTCAAGAAAAGTCTATTAACCAACCATTTTGTCATATAAAGACTCTCCAATTTTGCCCAGATCGCTGCTGCACTCTTTTCTTTAGAAACTTCCCTTAATACTCTGTCTCCTAGACTTAGAGGGCACTGTGTGCTTTGGCCAGTACATCTTTCTAGGCAGAATCTTTTAGAGTTGATGACTTTCTTTCCCAAGAAGTGCTTCCTCCACCCCTTGTTGTACAAGCAACTCTCTCATCTTCGAACGCTATAACCCGAAGTCATTTTTACCATTTTTTTAATATCCTACTTAGCGGGAGCTATTGTGAATCTTGTATCAATGAACCTGGCGTTGGTACCAGTTTATTATGATCAATTCAAACTGGATACTATCCAATGCCTTATGCAAAATATATTCTGAATTGAAAACTCAAGAATCACATGCACAAAAGAATGAAGAGCAGTAAAGAAACGACGAGACACGAGAGTTTATAGTGGTTCGGATAACAATCCTGCATCCACTTGACCTTCATCCAGATCTTCCATTATTATCAAGAATCGAGATTACAATACCGTGTTTTCACTCTTCTCCAATACACGATGAATTCAAAAGAAAAAAAGCCTCTCCAGTAGCCAAGTAACTCTCCTCAAAGCTATTGCTTTTTGACCTTACTCTTTTACAAAGAAATGAAGTATGCCCCTTCAATGGTTTTTTTCCTATCTATTTTATACAACAGGAATTAATCACCCCATCGACGCCACTATGAGATATAGCAGTTGAATCATTTCTTGACAGGTACAAAGTTATCCCTTTGAGTTCTTCATCTCCTACTGCACCTATCTTGAGTCTTTCATGTAACCACTTGGTTATAAGTTAATTAACTCCTTCACTTAACCATACATGCCGTGAACCCAAAGTTCTCTTATCTTGACTATTTAAACTAGACAATTAGCTAAAAGGGTGAACTATAGCCAAAGTTGAAATATGTAGTCACACACTATTTTCCTCCCAGAAAAGACCATTGAATTTTAATGAGGCGAATGGATAGAATTTTCTGAAATAAAATATTTGAATTGAAAGGCTCATACCGAGCCCGTGTCAACCGTGTCATTTCAAGGAGAATGAAGGTGGGAAAATACTTATGAGTATCTGAACTTAGCCCCACTTATATATAAAATCAATATTAAAATACATCGCCGTTTAAATAAAAAACACATAAATAATATAAAAATCATTTTAGACCAGTTATATTTAGTTGATCCATAAATGATATTCAAACTGGGTCCATAAAAGTATTGTTGTTCGCGTTGTATGAGAATCCGTTTGCAGTTATGAAAAGAAATGACGAGAACTTTTAACAAGTCGAGGCAAGTCTAGAACACTTTGTCCGGAATTTGTCACGCTCTAGGTGCTTTTTGATATGTGGAAATCATCTCCCAAGATATAAAGACTTATTATTGTGATAGTAGCACACCAAATCACAAGATCTACCACCACAAAAGTTACAAACTCTCTTCTTCTTGAACAATATGAATATGATGCAGAAAAGACTTTGATCTTGCTTTTCTCACTCAAATTATGGTGTTTAATTTCAAAAATCTTATTTTGAATTCATCATAGAGATGTTGTATATATGATAGGCCATAAGATGTCACCAAAAGACACCATTTGGAGGCACCAGTCTATGAAAAATCGCATATACATGCCAAGAGGTGCATCTTTTCAGAAAACAGTCAGAATGGCGTTGGGGAGCTTCTTCTTGATCGCGTTTTATTTAAACAGTAATTCTTAGTTTAATGCGATTATACCGCAAGTGCACAGGTTGTCAAGTTTTAGTAGTAGTAGATTAATATCAGGTTGTCAAACCAACGAGAACTAGAAAGTAAGTACCAATTTCAATTAGATTAACTATAGTTAGCCAATGATTATTGAGTGATTATTAAACTAAATTGACTAAAACACAATACTTAACCTAAGCAGCAATGGATAAGGAAGAAAAATGATAAAAACAATTATCAAGACGTCCGGTTCACCCATGTAATCCATTATAAGTCTCCTATTAATTAAGATTCAAAATCCTACTTTCTAAGGTGACGAGTTTTCCTATTACATTTGTTATACTATGGTCAAGCTGTAACAAGTCTAATATTAATGTTACAATAAATCACTCTCGTGTCATGATTGAATAATTAATACCGAAAAACGATTTGTGAAAACTACTAGCCTTCGATTTTGGTAAAGCTATGTTATCCCACGTGTGCTAGATTTTATTTGGTCCGTCTCAACCTAAAACCCACGACCTAATTTACTATGTCGTATCGTAATATCATATGGTCAAGTCAATTACAATTACCAAATTCATTCAAAAGGTAACCAATCTTTTGAAAGCATTAAGTATATAAATTATGCGCAAACATTGTAAGAATTGAATCAAAAACTAATATTCAAATCATGGGTTAGAACACGGGATCCCTTAGTCTTGATAAACATGTCTAGCCAACAATCAACATCAAATAATAAAACATAAATATGTTTTGCAACAATTTAACATCAAAATCTAAGAATAAAAGGTAAATAAGTCTAGAAATACGAATAAACGAGGTTGTCACTCCGTGCGTTGCTCCGTAGTTCCGTCTCTTGCGTTGCTCTTGCTTCTTTAATGGCTTGTGATGTTTTTGTGTGGATGAAGGATGGAGGAGGCTGCTGATAGGGCAAAATCAAGTGTCAAAAAGTTCTGATTTTCGTGTGGTATGTATCTTATATAGTGGAGGAGTTGTATGAAAGTGTCCTTGTTGGGCACAATCTCACAAAGGAATTTTTTTTTTTTCTGAAAACTTAGTCGGCCGATAGATCGAGCAATAGTGGCCGATCGATCGCGAGCTTGTCAATCTCGTTTCTCAATTTTTCTGCCTTTGCCTATCGTTCGAGCAATGTCTGGCGATCGATCGAGCAATGTTCAATTTTGTTGGTCAAAAAGCTTGTCAAGCCCAATTGATCGAGGAAAGCCTCTCGATCGACCGGTGTTTTGAATTTCATCTTTTGTGCTTTGTTGACTCTGTTGGGCCCTTTTTTCATCATTTTACCTCATTGCCTCCACTTTTATGCACTTTCACCTAAATTCCTGAAATCAACAAATATATACCAAAAAGCGTAAAATTTTCCAGGAATCAACACGAAAATCAATACAAAATCATAGCAAAATAAATGTAAATCGACACTTATCAACTCCCCCAGACTTAGATTTGATCGTCCTCGAGCAAGCAGTAAGATCAAAATATAGAGTTCATCCTTAATACTTTTAGAGTGTGTTTGGTTTGAGTGATATGTTTATTTATCTTTGGATTACAATTAGTCCAGTGTTTGGTTTGAGAGTTAAAAAAAATTATCCCGCCATTTTTATCGCATTCTAATCCCACTTTTCAACAAATGACATATATACCCCTAAAACCTTTTTTATTATTTCAAAATCTGAAAGTCCCGCCAAAAATTACAACTTATTTCCTACAACTTTCCCGACAAAAATTATAACTTATTTCCTACAACTTTATTATTATTGTTATTATTATTATTATTATTATATACACATATTTGTGTTATTATTAATTTATTATTATTATTAGTATTAGTATTATTATATATATTAAATATTGATATATAAATTATTAATTATTATAATAAGAAGATATATTAGATAAATATATTTATAAATTATTATTATTATTAGATAGATTATAGATATTTTAATTATATATATTATTATATATACTTTATTATTATTATTAGGATATAGAGATGTACACACAAACATATTACATATATATTATTATTATTTTATAACAATAATAATAATAATAATCAATATAGATTTATATATACTATATTATTATTATTATTATTATTGTTATATATATTATTTATTATTACTATTTATAATTATTATTATATATATATTGTTATAATATATATATATATATATAGATACACACACATATATATTATTATTATTTTATAATAACAATAATAATAAGAATAATTGATATAGATATATATATATATATATATATTATTTTTTTGTTATATATATTATTTATTGATTATTATTCTATAATTATTACATATAATATTATTATTATTATATGATTATTATAATATATATATATTATATAGATATATTATTATATATATATATATATTATTAAACTTATTATTTATATATTATTATATATATACTTTTAATATTATTATATATATGCAGCGTGTATATATATATTATTTTATAATAAAAATAAAAATTTTTATATTATATTATTTTTTTGATATATATATTATTTATTTTTAGTTAATACTATTTTCTTATTATTACTATTATATGATTATTTATTAATAATATAATAATAATAATAATTGTTATTATTATTATATTATAGTATAATAATAATAATATATATATATAATATATAACAATATTAACTTATTATTATTATAATGTTGAGGGTAGTTTAGACATTATACCAAATAATAAATTTATCAATCATCTTATCCTCAAACCAAACATCATATAATTTATAACACACTATTTTTACAATCATTTCATAATTTTTAATCTTTACATTACTTATCACATCCTTCAAACCAAAAGATACCTAAAAGAACTAATTTAGCAACTTAACTGTAAAGCTCATAAATCTCACTAACACATCAACAAGGTCAATTCAAAAACTAACAAGAAGTGTTTTCTCCTAAGCCAAGCAATACATCGCCAAATCAGAACGTGCGTGTGTGCTATTGTCAATATTGAGTTTCATGCATAAGATCAAATAATGTTAATAAATTCTTAGTCAAGATTACTATCAAGCACTCCATAAGCCTACTTTTCAAGCATACTTTTCAAAAGGTCTTTTTAAGCTTATAATGTCAGACCTTCGGTGTCGGGTTTAAAGAAAAGGTAGGGAAATCAAATAAGAGAGTATAATTTGTAAATTTCAATTTTAGAACATCTTCAACTCTTTTTTCTTTCTTACATTTCTTTAAAACTTGATGACCATGGGCTTTGTTAGATTTTACCAAATGTGGTCAATGTAGGACCTCCATATGGTTCATCATCACATAACTATGTTATTATTTCACTATGCCCTTCTTTTTTCCTTTTTCATTAGGCATTGAATTTTTTCTTCTTCTTGTAATAGCCCAAAACATAGTACTGTGCATAACTTAATAGCTCAAAAATATAGTACGCACATGAAATTCCTTATACTCCCTTAAGGTAAGGATAATAATTAATTTTTAGCCTCATATGAAGGTAGGTATAATGAGTTTCATCAACAAAAGTCGAATGGTGATTAATCTCCATTCTTTTTCATTTAATCTCAAAGGTGGACTCTAGGGGTGAATAAGACAATGTAGGCTTGAAAGGCTCAAACAATACAAAGATCGCCTAAATCATGTCCAAGTCAAGTTTATATTTATAAAATTTCACCTCAAAGTGCTCTCAAATAGGTTCGAGTACTCTAAGATGCTCAAGGAAATCATAGTTCACAAAATTTTCACTTTCCAACATGTAATCCACAAAATCATGACTCAAAAGTGCCCAAAATATTCCTCAATTTTGAATGTACTAACTCAACCAGGGATATTCACAAACAAGTCAAAAAATTTCAAGACTCAAGTTGAGATGGGGATAATTTCATCATGTAATACAACTACAATTCTAATTCAATTATTTCTTAAGGTTGACCTCATTTTTCAAAAAAATAAAATAAAATTAAGTGTTAGGTGCTCAAGAACGACTTAGTCAAGTGATAGATATAATCTCGCAAGCACGACTCAATCAACAAAACAACAGACACATCAGCTATTAGTAAACACCACCCACCCCCCCCCCCCCCACACCCACACACTTAGTACGTGCATTGCCCTCAATGTACAGTAATCAAAAAGTGTAAAAGCAATACACATACCTCGACGACGATCGTCAGTGATCGTCTTCCTCATCCTAATGCTCTGGTGGGGGTACTGGCTGGTATGGTGGAAAAATGGGCTCTGGTGGGAAAGAAATGGTCTGGAAACCCTGTGCCAAGGCAGTGTTCCATGCAAGTTGGTCATGAACTCCATGTGGCGTTGATTCATCTGTTGTTGTTCAAAGAGGATTTCACTTTGTTCATGATGTATGTCCCTTTGTTCAAGGCGTATATCCTGTAGGTCGCGGTGCAGTGAGTCCAATGTGACATGGGTAGGCACTGCAGCAGCAGATGATGATGGTCCAATAGGATTGCTGCTCAAAGGTCGTGGATGTGCCCTATGTCGACCTGTAGGTGGTGGTGGTCTGTCTACCACTATGGGTCCTTTGGGTGGAAGGAGTATTCCCAGTCAACACCACACTTCTTGCACATGACAGTAATGATGAAGGAAACGGTAATCCAGATGTGGGTGGACGCCTTCCAAAGCTTTGGATATTATCATTCACGATCTCCCCTAGGTCCAAAGTTTGCCCAGTGAGGATGGCATATACCAAGGCAGCTCTCTCCTTGGTGACTTCTGAAGTGTGGATCGATGGCATGACCCATGTGACTATGAAAGAGAACCACGCTTGTGCCTCCAGTTTTAACTGTGATTTAAGGACTAACTGAGGATCTCCTTGGTTGGTCAGTTTCCACTCTGTCCCTCAATGCTGATATAAGAGAGTACCTCATTGTAGTTGATTGAACCGGCCATGAATGCACTGAAGTCATCATCCTGGATCAAAGGCATCTAGTAGTGGTCATTGATTTGGAAATGACTGAATTCAACAACTTTTCTCAGTACATAAACAGAGCTAGATGCATCGACGCGGAGAGTCCTCAAGTTAGCATAGAATTCTCTCACTAGAGGGACCACTACATCATCCGGCTGTTGGATGAATCCAAACCACCCTCTTCTTCTAGCTTCTTGAATCACGGGTCATTCTAATGTGTTGATGCACATGCCCCTTTCTCGACTGAGTGGTTTTCAGCGGTAGATGGGATAGAAATCAACCGCTACTTGGTTGACAAATTTAAATTCCTCGTATGTTTGCGAAGAAGACGCGGCTTGCTTTGCTTTTTTTGGGGGGGCCATGTCTATAGATTGTTATATATACCACCACCCCAAAGCAGCAATACCCAATAACAACTCAAGCCCTCCAATATCACAATATCCAATTGACAATTCACTATTCCCCCTAAACTTATCAATAAAGTATGCCCAACTCAAACAAAATTGCACCAATATATGATTTTTTTCGGCACCCAAGCACTATATGTAGCAAGATTGATATACCATATGGAATTTAGCCAAATTACCTCAAAAATTTTGAAAATTGCAATTGGGTACTCCTTGGCTTGAAATGACTTCAATTTGGTGTGTTGGGTGCCAAGTCCACTCCTCCATTTGAAAAACCTGCAAACGATTGAACTATAATGTGAGAATTGGTGAAACTACTAGAAAATTTGCAAGGAAGTGTTGAATTTGGGAGTAGATTGATGAATTTAGGGAAAATTTTGGGTTTGGGGTCAAGGGTTTCGAGTGGTTTAGCGTGTGTAATGTGTATGAATGTGCAAAGTTTGCTTTTTAAAAAAAACAAAAATATTTCACCCGAGATCGATAGAGCAGGTCCTGTCGATCAAAATCGCGAGGTAGATTTTTTGCAAACGTTTTTTAACCCACTTGTGATCGATCGCCGCGAGACCACCGATCGACCGCCACTTCACAAAATTTGGCACTAATTTTCAACCAATGCTTGATCGATCGAGTATTCACAGCGATTGATCGCCTCCCTCGGAATATATATATATATATATATATATATAGACACACACACACACGCCCCATCAAAATCCAATCCACCCCTTTTGCAGCATCTGAAAATTACACACGGAGTTAGGCTCTGGAAAAATACTAAAAATATATATTAAATAAATATGAAAAACAAATGAAGGATAAGGAGAAGAAAAAGTTCTTAATTTATAGTTCCAAGATGGACTTCTTTACCAATTGCTTTAATTGCTCGAAGTATGTGGATTAGTGTCATCCACGTTGTAGTGCCTCAACCGATCATCATTAACCACATAAGTGCCTAGAATATGATCAATTACCTTAATTGCACAATGAGCATAGATAGTAGTCACCGTGAATGGTCCAACCCATGAGGCCTTTCACTTGCTTTGAAAAATGCGCGGTGGTGGCGCTTTATGTAATAGGAATGTTTCTCCCTTCATGAACGTCATTTTCTCTTTTGCTTCTTCGCTTTCCTTGGTTTCACCATTGCATGTCTCTTGCCTTCTTTAGTCTTTAGCTCGGTCTTCACATCCACCTTATCAGTACCTTGCACCACACCAACAGGCGAAATGTCAATCATGTTAACTTTTAAATAATCATGCTCGTTGTGTGCGTGTGTTGAAATTTAAACATAGTAAATGTAACCCTATCATCTCCTACACGGAGGATCAACTTTCCTTCTTCAACATCAATGATGGCTCTTCCAGTAGCTAGGAATGGGCGCCCCAGAATCAATGGCATGCTCACATCCTCTTCCATATACAACACTAGGAAAGCCACCGGAAAAGTGATTTGATCTATCTTGACAGGCACATCCTTGATGATTCCTAGTGGGTAGGTGATAGACTTGTCCGTCATTTGTAACACCATCCTTGTGGGTTTCGACTCTCCCAATCCAAGTCGCCTAAAAATAGATAAAGGCATGAAGTTCACACTTGCACCTAAATCACATAATGAATTAATAGAAGAAATATGCCCAATAGTGTAGGGAATAGAAAAACTCCATGGATCTTTCAACTTAGTGGCCGACTTCTTTTGCACAATAGCACTACATTTCTCAGTAAAAAAGACAGTCTCATGCTCTCCCAATTTTCGCTTCTTAGATAACATATCCTTTAAGAATTTAGCATAATTTGGTATTTCTCATAAAGCATTAATAAATTGTATATCAATATGCAAATTCTTAAGAATGTTTAGAAATTTGGCAAAGTTTGAATCAACTTTCGCCCTATTAACTGCTGCGGGAAACGAGAGAGGAATGTGTGCATTTTCTTGTGGTATGATAGGTGTAGTTGTAGTAGTAGACTTACCCTTGTCGCGTGGTTGCTCTTTCTCCTCTTGCTTAATTTAAATCTTTCCATTCTCCTTTTTGTCACCAAGTTCTTTTCCACTCCAAAGGGTCACGACATTGGCTTGCTCCCTTGCATTCTTCTCCGTGTCACTCGGTAATGCACCTTGAGCTTGTCCAGCCGATATGATTACTAACTGCCCTACTTGAGTTTCCAAGTTCTTTATCGAAGCGTCTTGATTTTGCATTCTAGTCTCCGCCGAGTAATGAACTTGGTTAATAACTCATCCATGCTTGGCTTCTGTGGATAACCCGGTGGAGGTTGTGGATTCAAAACATTCTTTTGGTTGGACCAAGAGAAGTTTGGATGATTCCTCCACGGTTGGTTCTAGTTGTTGGAATATGAGTTCCCCTGTGGTGGACTGTTTCCTACATAGTTAGCATTTTCAGAAATTGAACAAAAGGATTACCTGCCTGGCATTCCGTGCTCGGATGGTTGCCCCCACATAAAATCACAGATGATCACTCGAGCTTGCATCGCTGTCATGCTCAAAATATCAAGCTTCTTGTTCAATGCCTCCAATTGAGCTGATATTACTGCAACATCATCAACTTGATGAAGCCCAGTCGGTCTCTTTGGCACACTCTTCTCAGACTGCCACTAGTAACTGTTAGAAGCCATCTCCTCCAAAAGTGTATAGGCCTCCTCAAGTGTCTTTCTCATAATGGTACCTCCTCCTGCTGCATCAATCATGGATCTATTAGCAGAAAATAAACCATTGTAAAATGTTTGTACCTGAAGCCAAATAGGAAGGTCGTGATGTGGGCATCTCCGTAGTAAATCCTTCAAGCGTTCCCAAGCTTCATACAGTGTCTCAGGATCATTTTGCACAAACGTGGTGATATCGTTGCACATCTTAGCTGTCTTGGATGGAGGAAAGTATTTTGATAAGAAAGCTTGAGCCATTCCATATCAATTAGTAATCAATCCTGCAGGTAATGAATTCAACCAGCTCTTAGCTTTATCATTTAAAGAAAAATTGTAACCTGATGGCGTCGTCATTGACGCCATTGTGCTTGAAAGTATAGCAGATCTCCAAGAAGTTGGAGATATGAGCATTAGGATCATCAGAAGACGATCTTCCAAATTGCACCGAGTGTTGAATCATTTGAATTATGACAAGCTTGATCTCGAAGTTATTAGCCTGAATCCTCGGTCTAGCTATGCTCGATAGGTTGCCTTGAAAAGATGGTTGTGCATAGTCCATCAGTGATAGTGTATTTGGCACCTCTTCATTCCTTTCTTCGTTTCATCCACCTCCCTCTAGATTGTTTTCAGCCATTGCTCGAGCTTCTCGCAATCTCCTATGATAAGTTCTTTTAATTTCGGGGTTAGAAGGCTCGAGTGTTTGTCGTTCACTCCTTAGCATGCACTAGGGAGTAATAACCTACAAAAAGAAAGAAACAAAGAGAAAAAAGTATAGTAGTAGTGTAAAATGAGATAAAAACAAAATAGCAAAAAGAAAATAGCTAAATTACAGTAACTAATCTAGTATGATATTACTTAAACTAGTCCCCGGCAACGACACCAAAAACTTGATCGGGTTTTATTTAAATAGTAAATCTTAGTGTAGCACGATTATACCGCAAGTGCACGGTTGTCAAGTTTTAGTATAGTATATTAAGATCAGGTTGTCGAACCCACGAGGACTAGAAATTAGTACCAATTTCAATTAGATTAACTATATTTAGCCTACGATTATTGAGTGATTATTAAACTAAATTGACTATAACACAATAATTAGCCTAAGCAGCAATGGATAATGAAGAAATATGATAAAAACAATTATCAAGATGCCGGTTCACCCATGTAATCCACCATAAGTCTCCTATTAATTAAGATTCAAAATCCTACTTTCTAAGGTGACGAGTTTTCCTATTGTATTTGTTATACTATGGTCAATCTATAACAAGTCTAATATTAATGTTATAATAAACCACTCTCATGTCCTTATTGAACGATTAATACCGAAAAACGATTGGTGAAAACTATTAGCCTACGATTTAGGTAAATCTATTGCTATCACACGTGTGCTAGATTTTACTTGTTCCGTCTCAACCTAAAACCTACGGCCTAATTTACTATGTCGTATCGTAATATCGTATGGTCAAGTCAATTATGATTACCAAATTCATTCAAAAGGTAGCCAATCTTTTGAAAGCATTAAATATATAAATTATGCGCAAAGATTGTAAGAATTGAATCAAAACTAAATCATGTATTAAAACACAGGATCCCTTTGTCTTGATAAACATGTCTAGCCAACAATCAACATCAAATAATAATGCATAAATATGTTTTGCAACAATTTAACATCAAAATCTAAGAATAAAAAGTAAATAAGTCTAGAAATACGAATAAACGAGGTCGTCACTCTGTGTGTTGCTCCGTAGTTCCGTCTCTTGCATTGCTCTTGCTTCTTTAATGGCTTGTGATGTTTTTGTGTGGATGAGGCTGCTTATAGGGCAAAATTCAAGTGTCAAAGAGTTCTGATTTTCATATGGTAGGTATCTTATATATGGAGGAGTTGTATGGAAGTGTCCTTGTTGGGCACAATTTCAAAAATGAATTTTTTTTTTCTGAAAACTTCGCCGGGTGATCGGTCGAGCAATAGTGGCCGATCGATCGCGAGCTTGCCAATCTTGTTTCTCAACTTTTTTGCCTTCGCTGATCGATCGAGTAATGCATGGCGATCGATCGAGCAATGTTCAATTTTGTTGGTCAAAAAGCCTGCCAAGCCAGATCGATCGAGGAAAGCCTCTCGATCAATCGGTGCTTCGAATTTCATCTTTTGTGCTTTGTTGACTCGGTTTGACCCATTTTCATCATTTTAACTCATTTCCTCCACTTTTATGAACTTCCACCTAGATTCCTGAAATCAACAAATATATACCAAAAAAACGTAAAATCGTCCAGGAATCAACACGAAAATCATAGCAAAATAAGTGTAAAAATGACACTTATCACTTCTGCCTATGAAGATTTTTCCCAGGCAATGGCGTTGGAGCGCCTACAACACCAGGCAGCCCAACGCCAGCGACATTGCCAAGAATTTTTCCAGGCAATGTTTTGGGGCCTGAAATTTTCCGTTTTGCCCTCATTTCCTTCGTTCGATTTTTCTTTGCTTAATTTCAATTTATTAAGCCTATTTTTATCTTGCTTAATTTTAATTCATTAAGCCTCAAAATTTCCAACAATCCCCGCATGAATTAAATTAAAGTATGAATGCACGTGATGTCAAAAGAGAGTTCACACAAAAAATTATTGTAACAGGAGAGGTATCTTTTGCATTGAACCTTCCTTAGAAGAATACTATCGGATTTACTAGGCCATGGAGTGAACATGATGTCTTGAACTTGTTCACTTCTTTGCGGTTTGTGTAAACCCAGACAATAGCATCTACACAATAACTTCTCAACCTTTGCTTTGGTTTTCTCGGTTGTGTCCATTTTGGCTATGGAACACCTCTTAGATTGATAAGTGTTTCACTGAGGCGATTCATCCTCACTCATACATAGGTGATCTCCTATTAAGGTTCCTTTATTGTTGGCCATCATTGTTAGGACAAGGTAGTGTTTTGAAGGGGCGTGAGTAAACGCCGACTCAAATTATATTTTCTTCGGGTTAAACCGATTGTTAAATACTGCTGTAGGTTCTCAATTTAATTCTAGGAAGTGGACAACTAATAAATAGTACGGATGTCCACCGGGCTTGTTAATAATTAACTGAAGTCAGAAACAAAGTGCAGTATGGTAAATAACATATAGTAAGTGTCACAAGTATTGTTTCTAGAAGTTCGAAGCACAAACACTTTTACGTTCCCCCTTCTTCCTTTGCAGGAAGGTTACACTAGAAGACTTTGGTTTGTACTTTTTAGTATACAACATACTTAGGCATCCACACAGATTGCCTAAACTTTTAGCCACACAGAATCACAACGATTACTACAATTGATTTCATAACAACGTCTGAGTATTACAATGATTTTCTCAACACTCTCTCAAAAGATATAAAACTATGTTTATACGTGAGTGTTTTTTAGCAGTAGACTTGAATACTTAGATCTTCAAGATCACGTTGAAGGCTCAGATACTGTTTTGCAAAACTTGATAATATTTCAGTGAATGTTTTCGAAGGTTTTGTTTTGCTTGTACGCGAGTGTAGAAGATTCAAAGATTCAGATAGATTTCTTCAATCTGCTCGTTGACGTATTTATAGACTAGAAAATCTAACGACAACTATTCTTCAATTGGAAAGAACCACGTGAAATCAGCTTCTTGATTTACGTCCAAATTCATTTTGTCTTCTTTCCAAACCCGTTCACAAGGCTAGTTTATTCTGACGAGATTAGTGCTGCTGATATGGTAGTGCGACGCTCTGTTGTACTATATGCCATAATAAAACTGTTAAGCTCTTTGTACTGTTGCACTCTTAGGTCTGCTGATTTTTTCTTAGTGACTTAGTCTGTTGGACTAAGGTCGGCTGATGTATTCTCAAACGTCTGCTGGTCTCTTTCGAAGATTTTACCAGTGGACTTGCCAGTGGGCTTCTATTACTCTGATCCAGTAGACTTCTACTTTTCTCATCTGGTAGACTTACTCTTTGCATCCAGTAAACTTCTACTCTTTACATCTGGTAGACGATGGTTGAAGCAGTAGATTATTTCTTCCAGTGAATCTTTGTCGAGTAAGTAAGCTAGACTTCTCGTCAGTAGACTTCTTTGATGCAGTAGATGCTTCTAGCGGTAGATGTTTGTGATCACCAAAACTTAGAAATATGTTCCCAACAAATTCCCCCTTTTTGGTGATGACAAAACTTGGCATCATAGCCTTTAGCTTGAACAATGATCAGCAGATATACCTGATAAGAACTATCAGACAGCAGTAGAGAGTAGCAATTTATCTTTCTCTTCTTCCCATGATCACTTGATTCCACAACATTGGCTCATGCACTCATCTTGTTCACATTGACTTCCATCCTTCAATTATCTTCTTCAATCCTTAGATGTGCTATCAATTCCTCAAGCCCCATTTCATCCTCTTGTGTTTAATATAGTTTTCAAAATCTTTGCACAGCGGAGAAAGTTTCTCAATCAAAGCCTCAACTTGGAAGGGTTCATTTAGACTCATCTCTTCCGCATGAATCTCATGTAATACTACTTGTATCTCTTGCACTTGATTCAATGCGGATTTTGAGTCTACCATTTTGAAATCCAAGAAACGTCCAATAATAAACTTTTTTAAGGCCGGCATCTTCCGCCTTGTATTTTGTCTCAAACATGTTCCATAATTCCTTTACGGTTCGGACTTGACAATACACATTGTATATAGCATCATCAAGGCCATTCAATATGTAGTTCTTGCATAAGAAATCGAATCAATTCTTGCATAGAAAATCACTTTGATTCCATGCATCTACAGCGGCTCTCCTACTTGTATCCGGCTCATCATCGCCTAGCGTAAGCGGGTCATCTTGCAAAAACTTTACCAAATGCAAAGTAGTAAGATTTAAAAAAAATTCTGATGCCGTCTGTTGAAGTCTGCGCAAGTGAATTTTTGCAGCCTTTCTCGTTGCGTCGCAGGAACAATGGTTGATGTGGATGCCATTTCTTTTCCAGAAATATATAAAAAATTCATCTTAAGATTGTTGTTTGCGTTGTATGGGAATCCTTCTGAGGTTATGAAAAGAAATGACAAGAACTTTTAACAAGTCGAGGCAAGTGTAGAACACTTTGTCCTAAAGAGGAATTTGCCCCGCTCTAAGCGCTTTCGGTATGTGGCAATCATCTCCAAAGGTACAATGACTTATTCTTGTGATAATAGCACACCAAATCACAAGATCTACAACCACAAAAGTTGTTATCTCTCTTCTTCTTGAACAATATGAATATGATGCAGAAAAGGCTTTGATATTGATTTTCTCTCTCAAATTGTGGTGTTTAATTTCGAAAATCTTATGTTAATTCATCATAGAGATGTTGTATATATACTAGGCCATAAGATGTAACCAAAGAACATCATTTGGAGGCACCAATCCATGAAAAATAGCATCTACATGCCAAAAGGTGCATCTTTTCAGAAAACTACCAGAATGGAGCTGGGGCGCGTGCCTCAGCCACCCTTACTGCCTGGGAAAAATTTTCGCAGGTAGTGGCGCTGGGGTGCCTACAACACTAGGTGCCTCAGCACCAGTGACACTATCCGAAATTTTTTCGGGCAGTGTTTTGGCGCCCAAAAGTTTCCATTTCATCCTCGTTTCCTTCGTTGGATTTTTTTGCTGAATTTCAATTCATTAAGCTTATTTTGATCTTGCTTGATTTTAATTCATTAAGCCTCAAAATTTTCAACAAGTATGACAATAAAATCGATGGCAGGCTCTATGCGTTAGTATTAGGGGTGGTTATGGGATGGATTGGTCCGATTCCGGACAGGTTCCAATTGGTTCCGGGTTCGGATTCCTTGGAACATGACCAATCCGATTTACTGGATTGGATCCGATTTCGGTTCCGATTCTTTCGATTTCGGGTTGGAAACTGGTCTAACCCAGAACCTGTTAATTTTTTTTCAAAACTAAAACACGTGATCGATCGCTGCCTTGTGGCCAATCGATCGCATGTTACCTTTATACAATTTGTTTTTTTTTTTTAAAAAAGAAGAAAAGATAGCCAATGGCTAGTTGGCACAAAATTGTGCCAACTAGCCATTTGGCACAATTGTGGCAAATGACTCTTTCAGCCGTTGGCCACCATGTTTTTTTATTTTTAAAATCGGTTCCGAAATGGTAGAACCAATTCGGACCGGTAATTTACCGATTTCGGACTGATTCGAGACCGGTTAGCCCGATTTCGATTTCGGGGCAGGTCCGGATTGACCGGTCCGTTAAAAAACCCTAGTTAGTATATACACAACAAACAAATTCCTCTTGTATGCTTGTTATTTATGTTGCTAATTTTGGTTCAAAAGGACATTTAGAGTTGGTTGGCATAAAATCTTTCTAGTGGAGCCCCTCGGGCGCCATCCGTCCGTCCGCTCGTCTCGTTTCGTCTCGTCGCGCATGTCGCTGCCGCGAAGGCAGTCCTATCTTTTTAATATTCGGATTTCTGAAATGATTGTTCACCTACCTGACTTTTCACATTATGCTGAGTATTAAGTTTGAGACTTAATATCTGATCTTAAGTGTTGAGACTTTTCATCTACCCCACTAAACATTGCATTAAAACATTTGACCTTTGGGAGGTCTGCTGCTCAGCTATATAAGCTGCACCAGCTTCAGTCATTTAGCAATCTGAAATCATTCTGCATACATACATATAACATTCTGTTTGAGAGTACAACACACTACTAATGTTCGCAGTAGTCTGCTCAGAATTCCGCTTCAACTCGAACAGATGTGATTGGGCGTTATACTTTAGAACTCACTTGTCTAGGAGGCCAGAAGCTAAGGCAAGCAAATTTGAGTTTATGGGCACACGGCTTGTTGTGGCCTCGTCCATAACCATTTCCAGTTTCTTGTTGTGCTTTTACAGTTTATAAACTGTTACTGTAAGTTCTACTGTTTCTGTATTTCAGTGTAATTTATATTATAAATCAGCGATTGTTTAAACTATTTCAATTAATCCGAGTAAATATATGGTCCAACAATCGTAAACTCAAACTTTATTTTATTTTGTTCTTTCATTTTTGGAACTGAATCAGTTGAAATAATCATAGTTTGCTAATTAGAACAATGTGTTGAATTTTCAACAAATCACTGTTTGTGCACAATCGAAGGTTTTATAGTATTGTTTTTTTAAAACTAGTTTGATATTATTTGTGTTGCGTCGTTTGTGTTCTGTTTTAGCTTATAGCTGACCAGATTCAAACCGAATGCTGAGAATACTGAGATTCCAGTGGTGAAAGCTAGCGGCGCTGAGGTCGTTATGCCAGTTCTGAGAAACCCAATGTCATTCTCTCAATTTGAGAAATCGGAAAAGTTCAAATGTTACAACTTTAAACGTTGGCATCAGAAGATGATGTTCTTCCTAACCACCTTGAAATTGACCAGGTTTCTCAAAGAGGAGAAACCAGTGGAGGACAAATAGGATCCTCAATATGTTGTAATAGTCGAATCATGGCTGAGTGCTGACTACCTCTGTCGTAACTATGTACTGAATTCTCTAGACGATGCACTTTTCAATGTGTATTCCCTCAAAGAAATTGCGAAGGATCTTTGGGAATCGTTAGAAATGAAGTATAAAGTTGACGACGCAGGTGCAAAGAAATTTGTAGCCGGATGATTCCATGACTATCGAATGTTAGATGGCAAGAGCGTTGTTGAGAAATGCAAAGAGTTGCATCTGATATATCATGAACTTCCTGCCAAAGGTATGTGGCTAAATGATGCCCTCCAAGTGGCGATGATGATTGAAAAATTACCGCCATCTTGGAAGGACTTCAAGAGCTACCTGAAGCTCAAGCAAAGATGATGAGTCTCGAGGACCTTATCAGGAGGCTGCATATCGAGTAAGATAACCAAAACGGTGACAAAAAATCAATTGGATGATTTCCAAGGCCAACGTGGTTGAAATTGGGGACAGCTCCCACGGGAATAAGTGCAAACACACTTTTGATTCCAAGGGAGATACTCAGAACAGGAGGCCCATCGGTGATTGTTATCTGTGCGGTATGACAAACCTAACCATAAGGCAAGTGACTGCACTCAACGCCAAACCAATGAGGGTAAAAGGAAGATAGTTTCAAACAAAGGCAATGCAAGAGACCTGTTCAAGCCCACACTGCTGAGGACAACTTGAGTGTCGACATGGATGATATGCATATGACTACTGTGGTGTCGGAGGTAAATCTTGTTGGTGGGAATTCCAATGAATGGTGGGTGGACACTGGGGCTACTCGCCACATATGCGCCAACAAATGGATGTTCAAGACCTATCAACTGGTAAATGATGAGCACTGATACATGGGAAATTCATCAGTCTCAAAAGTTGAAGGCAAATGGACGGTTGTGCTAAAAATGACTTCCGGCAAAGAGTTGACTCTTACCGAGGTGCTCCACGTGCCAGGGATCCGGAAGAATCTCATCTCGGAAGCAGTGCTGAACAAGAAAGGTTTTCGGCTCGTGTTTGAATTTGACAAAGTCATTCTGTCCAATGGTGGTATGATCGTGGGCAAAGGCTGCTTGGCTAATAACCTCTTCAAGATGACTGTAATGAATTTAGCTCCTAAGACAAAGTCTAGTGTAGAGGTTGAGGTTGGTGTTAATGCATCATATGAGGCTAGCACAATCAAAAATAATGTAATGACTGTTGTCAATGTGGCTAATAAAACTTTAAAGTTTGATTATTCTTGTGAGCCTTTACATTTGTGGCATGGTAAATTAGGACATGTGAATAAGTCCTTACAAAGGTTAATGCCTCTTAATCTATTACCTAAATTTATCATCAATCATAAACACAAGTGTTAGACTTGTGTAGATGCCAAATTAACCAAGTCTTCATTCCACTCAATTGAGCAAAGCACTGAACCGTTAAACTTGATCCATATGGATGTATGCAATCTAAAATATGTACAATCTAGAGGCGGTAAAAATCATTTCATAGCTTTTATTGATGATTGTACAAGATTGTAATGTCTACTTAATGAGAAGTAAAGACGAAACAATAGACATGTTCATTCACTACGAGAATGAAGTTGAGAATCAACTCGATAAAAAGATTAAAATTCTTCGAAGTGACCGATGCGGTGAATATGAGTCACCATTTGCACAAATATGTGCTGAGAGTGGCATTATTCATCAAACCATTGCGCCTATTCTCCCGAGCAAAATGGTATTCCTGAAAGGAAGAATAGAACGCTTAAGGAAATGATGAATGCAATGCTTATAAGTTCTGACTTACCATGGAACTTGTGAGGAGAAGCTCTGCTTCCGCCAACTATGTGCTAAACAGAGTACCACATAAAAAGTTGGATAAAACACCTTATGAGTTGTGGAAAGGTCGCGCTCTTAGCTACAAGTTTTTAAGGGTTTGGGGTTGTCTAGCAAAGGTTCCAATTCCTCCTCCTAAACGAACTAGGATATGACCTAAGACAGTGGATTGTGTATTTATCGGATATACGCAAGATAGTAGTGCCTATCAATTTCTGGTACACAAGTCAGATAATGCAGAAATGCATGTAAATACTATCATTGAGGCTAGGGATGCTTCATTCTTTGAGCAAATTTTTCCCCACAAAACTCATACAGTGAATGAAACCAATGAGATATATGTGGGGGATAGAGAATCTAGAATCACCTAGACGAAGCAAAAAAGCGAGAAAATAGAATTTTTTTGGCTCGGATTTCCTAACATATATGTTGGAAAAGGATCCGGTTACTTTCAAGGAAGCAATGTCCTCTCAAGACTCTGATCTTTGGAAAGAAACAGTGAACAGTGAGATAGAATATATCTTATATAATCATACTTGGGAACTAGTGGATCTTTCTGCAGGTTGTAAACCACTAGGGCACAAGTGGATCTTCAAGAGGAAGATGGAAGATGAAAGCTGATGGTACGGTAGATAAGTACAAGGCTAGACTTGTAGTCAAATGCTACAGACAAACTGAGGGTGTTGATTATTTCGACACATACGCTCATGTATCCAGGAAAACGTTGATAATGTTAATAATTGCACTTGATGCATTATATAATCTAGAGATCCATCAAATGTATGTAAAAACTGATTTTCTAAATGGAGAGTTAGAAGATGAGGTTTACATGGACCAACCTGAAGGGTTGTAGTTCCAGGTAAAGAAACAAAGATGTGTAGACTTGTGAAATCCTTGTATGGATTAAAACAAACACCTAAACAATGGCACGAAAAGTTTAATACCGTCATGATTTCAAATGGGTTTAAGACAAACCAATGCGATAAATGTGTCTACGTGAAAAGAAACAACACAAACTATGTGATAGTATGTCTCATGGATGATATGATAATTGTTGGTAATAACAATAACATCAAAATTACCAAGAAAATGTTATCGATTTTGAGATGAAAGACATATGTCTTGCATATGTGATTATTGGGATGAAAATTACCAAACATGCCGATTGTTATTCTCTCCCAGAGTCATTATGTCGAGAAGATACTTGACAAGTTTGACACGGGAAATAATACAATCGCGAGAACACCTATGGAGGTGGTGTCAAATCTTTGCAAGAATCGTGGAGAAGGTGTGCCACAATTTGAGTACTCTAGGGTCATAGGTAATCTCATGTAGCTCATGGACTGCATTAGACCTGATATAGCTAACTCAGTCAACAGATTGAGCAGATATACGAGCAGTAGTTTGAGTTCTTAGATATTTAAGATACACTACTAACTACGGAATGCATTATACGAGATATCCAGCAGTAATTGAAGGGTACTCAGATGCGAATTGGATATCGGACTCCAAGAATATAAATTCCACGAGTGGATATATCTTTATAATTGGAGCTGCAGTTGTTTCATGGAAATCTTGCAAACAAACGTGCATTGCTAGATCAACTATAGAATCTGAATTAATAGCTTTAGATCTTGCAGCAAAAGAAGCTGATTGGCTTCGGAGTTTCTTGGAGGACATTCCAATGTGGTCAAAACAAGTGCCACCCATTAGCGTGCACTCTGATAGTCAGTCAGCTATGGAAGAGCACAAAACAATGTGTATAATGGGAAATCTAGAAACATACGTCAGAGACATAAATCCGTGACAAATCTACTGAAAACCGTTGTTATTTCTTTAGATTATGTGAAGTCTAAAGAAAACACCACCGACCCATTTACGAAAGGTCTAACGAGAGACCGAGTAGAGGTTTCATCAAGGGGAATGTGGTTGAATCCCACGAAATTGATTTCTAACCATGATGGCAACCCAACCTGAATGTAAAATCCAATTTGCAGGTTCAATGGGAAACCCGAATTGTGGGGGGAGATCGAACAAAGCACTCGGTGAGTTCCTTACCTATTCATGTGATGAAAGAATGATAGACATGTATTTTGGGAAGGCTGAGCTCATGCTCTTAATGATTCTTCTATCTCGAGATGATAAAGTGGGGTATGATAGGAAACTATTTAGGAGAAATCGCCTATATCGACTTTGAAGGGGCCGCTTTTATGAGATGACCTGATGGCTAAATCTCTAGAGCATTCGAAGAAACAACCAAGGCAGTCCAGGGCCAAAATGAATAACAACAAAAGAACCAATACTAGTGTGGAGATGAAGCTGTGTGAGTATTGTTGTTTTGGTATACATAAAACGTCAAACAGTTCAAGGCATCGCGTCCACTGGTTGACAAGTATATCCGATGATACTTCACTAAGGAAGGTTCAAGGTTAACCACCACCTAGCCTAATGAAGTGCATTCTCAAAGTACTCTCAAATCTTCATCTAGGTGCATTGTGTAATTTTTTCGTCATGTTGCATTCATGTGGGGGATTGTTGGGATTAATAATTGTTAGGATTAATAAATTAAAAGCCCAATAATTTTGTTTAATTTTGCTAATGAGAATAAAATTTGGTAAGTTAATTTTGAATAGTCAATTGGCTAAAGAAATTCCACATTGGAATTTTGAGGCACTTATGGTTTGTTTATATTGAGAAACAAATCAATGGAGTGTAGTTATGTAGAAAAGTGGTGCCCCTCGCGCGTCCGCTCGGATTTTTGAAATGACTTTTCACCTACCTGACTTTTTACATTCTGCTGAGTATTAAGTTTGATATTTTTTGTCTCCTGCAGAATTGATATCAGATTTAAGTGTGAGACTTAAATCTGTATTAAGTGTGAGACTTAATATGTGATGTTAAGTGTTGAGACTTTTCATCTACCCTACTAAACATTGCATTAACGTTTGACCTTTGGGAGGTCTGCTGCTCAGCTATATAAGTTGCACCAGCTTCAGTCTTTTAGCAATCTGAAATCATTATGCATACATACATATAACATTATGTTTGCGAGTACTGCACACTACTAATGTTCACAGTAGTCTGCTCGGAGTTCTGCTTCAATCCAAACAGAGGTGATTGGACGTTGTACCGTGGAACTCACTTGTCCAGGAGGCTAGATGTAATGCCTCGATATGACGTATACATGTGTGATATGATTATGGTGTAATTATGATTAATTACAGTACGATGTGGACTCGGGTTTGGATTGAACCGAGCAGGATTAATGCCATGCATGAATGAAACATAGTTGGAAAAACAATGAATGGATGTGCATATATGATAACTCAAAGAGAGTGAGTTAAGAACATAAACATGTGATAGATGGACTTAACATGGTTGTGATGTGAATATATCTTGATACTTTAATAAAGAGAAAATCATGAGTGGCGTCTATTGCATTTGCATTAGGAAGAGATTTCACATGCATTTGCATGTCATGTATAAGAGATATATATAGTTCCATATCAGCCTTGATGCACATAGAACACCCCATCTCACCCACAAATCTCTACCCAAGCTCCGCTCTAGCTCCTTTCTTGGGGTTGCTTCTTTGCTTGGATTTGCACTTGGTAATCAAGATAGAAAGTTGGGAGAAGTGAATTCCTAACATATTGGTAAGGTTTATGTGCTTCGTATCCTTATTTATGGTAGTAAAAGAGGAATTGAAGTTGAAGCATGGAATTTGGTGGTGTTTGCTTTGATATGAGTTATAGTGTAAACACTTGAGTTATAATGATATGGAAACATGTTTAGATGAAGGTGTATCATACACATATCATGTTTGAATGTGGATTTTTGAGTTGTAGGAGATACACCATGAGGATATGCTCAAAATCTCCATGTTCTGAAATGTTCAGACATCGGTGATCGATCGCGAGCCCTATCGCGATCGATCGCCGAAGACAGAGCAAAAATAAGGCGGTGAATAACTTGGCGATCGATTGGTGAAAACACGGTGATCGCGAGATAGTGGCGATCGATCGCAATAAAACAGAACAGTTTGGCGATTGATCGGTGGAAGTGGCGATCGATCGCCAGGGTTAAAATGTTGAAAAATGTTAGATTTTTGTAGAATTTGATTTTGAAGCTTATTGTAACATGATATATTGTTCATATTGTTGTATCATCATCAAAGGGGAAGGGGCAACGAGGCGGTTAGACATTGACGCCTAATTTATATCTTTTGTGTCGCATAACAGGTACGCTCTGACGTACGAGTATATGATATTATTGTGATGATGATGTGGGCATTATAACATATGATTAGTGGTATCATATGCATGTGCATTCATGAGGTTTATCTTGTTGAGATGGATGCCACGATAGATATGTCGCATATGCTTTGGCTGAGATCATTGCCACGATAGATATGCCATTGTGGGGCATATGCTTTGGCTGGGATTATTGCCACGATAGGTAAGCTACATATGCTTTGGCATGAGAGGTATACGCTGGTTGGGTATATGCTCTGGTTGTTATAACATGTGAGGACGGTACTATGATATGTGCTGCTAATATGAAGATGTGAGTGGTGTGCGCTTATCGTGTACGCCCAAATTAACCCCACTCAATCCTCAAGATTGATAACAATAATGTAGTAGCGTGAGTAGGGATCGATCCCACGAGGAGGTGTGAATCTTTGTGTTAATGAAAATCAAAACAAAAGAATAATAAAGGATGGGGTTGTTAGGTTGAATTATACTAATTAAAATTAAAACTAAAGATTAACTAATGAAAGCGATTCTTGGTATCGGTCGACTCTACCTTGGATATTATCATCTATTTCATCGATTCACAAAAGACTCAATTTTACTTGAATATTCATCAATTGGAAATCTAATTCCTCCCTCACCTTATTCATAGTCAATTATAACAAGCGTTCTAATTTAACTTTCACCAATCAATCAATCTCTATATGCATATTCAAGATTAAAATCATGACATCATTCAAAACTAGTGAGCGATGAATCTAAACAACATAAACACAAGCGGTTTATATAATTTAGTCAATGGTTTTCTCTAAGAATTTAATAACACCAACAGCAGGCAATTATCGATCTTAGTTGCTTCTTCAATTAGATTACTCAAACAATCTCTTATTTGATATCCAATTAGCAATAGATTATATGCAAGTTACTAGGTTGTCAATCCAATAAACAAACATCAATCATATCAACAAAATCAGAAAAACAATGAATTCAATAAAATCGATAAACAAAAGCGTATGAATCTCCCCAAGATAAATAAATCCAAGGTTTTGTCTTCCTCAACCAAGAATTAAGACTAGCTACACATAATTAAAACAAAACTATAAATAAAAACAAGGGAAAGAAAACTAATCCGATCTCCGCTCGTCGAGGTGTCAATCCCGCCTTCGCTTCGATCTTCGTAGCCGTTCTTCAACAAAATTGAAAAGAAAATATAAAACTATCCTAAACTACTCTACCCTAACTATCTAGATAGTTAAAATGTCTGAATTTCGAGTATATATGTATTGGGAGGCTGATGGAGTAGGTTAGAATCCATGTGGGAAGGAAAGAAATCAAGTTTTTTAATTTTCCAAAAGTCTTCAGGCGTAATTACGCGTATAATGGCGTAGCTACGCCTAGACATGCCGTAGCGTTGGCGTAATTACGCCTGTGAATGGCGTAATTACGCCTGTCCATCATTTTTCTGGCGAGTTTTGTATTTTGGCCATAACTTTCACATACGAACTCCGAATTCAACGAGTCAGCTGTCCACGCGAAGATAACTCAAAGTTCTACAACTTTTATATGGACCACATTCCCAAAACTTGGCTGGAATACATAGAAATTTGAGGAGAAAGGAGCAACATGTGTCTTTGATTCCGGTTTTTTCCTCTTTTCTTCAACTTTATTGCTTCTTTCATCATTTTAGCTTGATTTCTTCACCTTTCCCTACATTTACACAAATATACGATTAGGTAGCATATGTATCAATTTATCCATCAAAATATACCAAATCGTAGACAATTAAGTGCAATAGATGTGTCTATTTCTAGTCACATCAAACACCCCCATACTTACTCTTTACTCGACCTCGAGTAAATCAGACAAAACTACAATATTTTTTTTTTTTGCTTGGCTCATAGCATCATAACAAACTAACTTGTACTCACTTTTATGCCTCAACAATTTAAAACATGCATAGTAATGAAAGGCAGTGAAAAGTTAATATTGGAACAAGTTCAATCCCTAAACAATTCGTACCCAACAAAGTAGTGAACGTGTGTGTGTGGTCATAAACAAGTGTCATGTACAATTTATAGATCCAATAGAAGCAAATCCACAATAGTTCAAGTCATACACTAACACAAGTATAAGCTCACTTGCACACTCTTCTCCACTATCTTTGCCACTTTGCAAACATAAATCAAGTAGGTCTTTATTAGCTTGTAGCTTGGCCTAGGTATTGGCTTATGAAAGAAAGGGTGAGGATATTCAAACAAGAGAGTATGATGAAATGCACACTAAAAGCTTCTCTTCTTGTATGAATTTTCAAACCTTGTTCATTTTTTTCAAGGTTTATTTCAACATTTTTCTTCTTTAGTGCCTTGGCTCCCATTGGAGTCATATTTTTATCTATTTTCTCAAGGCATTCCTTTTTCTTTCATGCATTCCATTCTTTTGACAATTAAGCTCACAAATATACTTCAATGATTCCCAAGTGCATTTGAATGAAATACATCATACTCCCTTAAAAGGTATGGATTAAAATCACATTTAGGCTCATTAGGGAATGATGATAAGCTAGTCAAGGAATGTTGAATGGGGGTCTTGAGTATGCTTAGCATACTCCCATTCTTTTACATTAAGGCTCAAAAAGGGTACTAGAGATTGATTTTGTTTACATGGTAGGCTTGAAAGGCTCAAACGCATCAAAGATTGCCTATATCACTTTCATGTTTGCAAGTAGTCTAGACATACGCCTCAAAGAGCATGTAGTTAAGTTCTAGCATGTATTAGAGACTTCTTAAGACTATTACAAAGTTTACACAATCTTCACTAAGCTATGCACACTTCACAAGCCATGACAATAATGTGCTCAAAATATTCAACTACTAAGTTAAAGTAAACTCTGCATTAGAGTTCAAAGTGTTCCAAGGTTAACAATTCACCTATGTTCAAAAGCATGCATGATATCAATTAGGTTTCATCATGGGCTAGTGATTCTAAGCATGTGTTCATTACTTATGAGCTCAAAATTTTAAATTTTTCGATTTTTTTGTATTTTTGAAATAAGAAAAACAATAACACACTACTAATCCCTCCCCCATACTTAAATCTTACATTGTCCCCAATGTAAGGCAAAAATACAAGAAACGAGAAAAGTCTAACTACTAAAGCAATAAAAAATAAAAGTAAAAGGGAGAAAGGAAACTAACTCCCCTTGGGTTGCCTCCCAAGCAGCGCCTCTGTTTAATGTCGGTGGCCCGACGCCAATCTTCTCGCTTAAGACGATGCCTATTTGCCTTGAACCTCTTGGAGGGTTTTTGTCTTTTCACTATGTCGCCTTCCTCCAAAGAAGTCAGTTGAGGTCGATCAAGATCTACCTCATGGCATCCTTTAACTTGTCGTCCCCTATGCTCGCCTTTGGGAATCTCATTCTGGTAAGATTCCTTGTTATCCACATCGACCTCTGTTTGTTCTTCAAGTATTGATGGCATCAGTACCATCGTTTCTGGAGTTTCTACCTCTTTGCCACTGTCCAAGGTGTTGTCTTCGAAAAAATAGTCCCAAGGATCCATTTCAACACAGTACTCTATCGCCGACTCCTCTTCCACATCACTTGATTCATCTAAGTATTCAACATAGCTCTCAGTTGGAAACTTACCTTGCGGAGTTGTAGGATATACAAGCTCCTTTTCTTCTATTGGCACATGTATCTCCTCTTCTAGCTCGGGTGGCATCAGTACCACCTTCTCCAGAGTCTCGTCTTCTTCATCACTCCATGATTCGAATGCAATCATGGTCTCCTTTTTTGCTGCTATCCGATCGGCTGATCTTATTATTTGCTCCATTTGGTTACCCAAATTCTGAGTGCTAGCCCTGAATTCCTGTTGAAATTGCAAAGTACTATCATTAAGTTTTGAAAGAAGATCCTCTAAAGACTCACCAGGGGTATGATATTGAGGTTGTTGCGGCCATGGCGAATATTGTGGTATGTATGGCGGTAGATAGGACTGCATGTAAGGTGGAGGTGGGCTCATCCATTGATTGTCATAGTTGAGATTGGGATGATCACTCCAACTTGAGTTGTATGTTCTTTGTCCACTCCCTACGCCAAGTTGGTGCACAAGATACGCCAATTCGTCTAGTCGCCTATAGTCCTCCATGAAAAGATCCAATTTTTAAGAAATCAACCTGTAAGCACGAACAAACAAGAGTAGCGGTGTGGGGGAAAGAAAGAAATAAAACGAAATAGAGAAAAAAAAAACACAAAATATTAACAAAAAAATATACAACGCCTCCCCGGCAACGGCGCCAAAATTTGGTGTGCGCTTATCGTGTACGCCCAAATTAACCCCACTCAATCCTCAAGATTGATAACAATAATGTAGTAGCGTGAGTAGGGATCGATCCCACGAGGAGGTGTGAATCTTTGTGTTAATGAAAATCAAAACAAAAGAATAATAAAGGATGGGGTTGTTAGGTTGAATTATACTAATTAAAATTAAAACTAAAGATTAACTAATGAAAGCGATTCTTGGTATCGGTCGACTCTACCTTGGATATTATCATCTATTTCATCGATTCACAAAAGACTCAATTTTACTTGAATATTCATCAATTGGAAATCTAATTCCTCCCTCACCTTATTCATAGTCAATTATAACAAGCGTTCTAATTTAACTTTCACCAATCAATCAATCTCTATATGCATATTCAAGATTAAAATCATGACATCATTCAAAACTAGTGAGCGATGAATCTAAACAACATAAACACAAGCGGTTTATATAATTTAGTCAATGGTTTTCTCTAAGAATTTAATAACACCAACAGCAGGCAATTATCGATCTTAGTTGCTTCTTCAATTAGATTACTCAAACAATCTCTTATTTGATATCCAATTAGCAATAGATTATATGCAAGTTACTAGGTTGTCAATCCAATAAACAAACATCAATCATATCAACAAAATCAGAAAAACAATGAATTCAATAAAATCGATAAACAAAAGCGTATGAATCTCCCCAAGATAAATAAATCCAAGGTTTTGTCTTCCTCAACCAAGAATTAAGACTAGCTACACATAATTAAAACAAAACTATAAATAAAAACAAGGGAAAGAAAACTAATCCGATCTCCGCTCGTCGAGGTGTCAATCCCGCCTTCGCTTCGATCTTCGTAGCCGTTCTTCAACAAAATTGAAAAGAAAATATAAAACTATCCTAAACTACTCTACCCTAACTATCTAGATAGTTAAAATGTCTGAATTTCGAGTATATATGTATTGGGAGGCTGATGGAGTAGGTTAGAATCCATGTGGGAAGGAAAGAAATCAAGTTTTTTAATTTTCCAAAAGTCTTCAGGCGTAATTACGCGTATAATGGCGTAGCTACGCCTAGACATGCCGTAGCGTTGGCGTAATTACGCCTGTGAATGGCGTAATTACGCCTGTCCATCATTTTTCTGGCGAGTTTTGTATTTTGGCCATAACTTTCACATACGAACTCCGAATTCAACGAGTCAGCTGTCCACGCGAAGATAACTCAAAGTTCTACAACTTTTATATGGACCACATTCCCAAAACTTGGCTGGAATACATAGAAATTTGAGGAGAAAGGAGCAACATGTGTCTTTGATTCCGGTTTTTTCCTCTTTTCTTCAACTTTATTGCTTCTTTCATCATTTTAGCTTGATTTCTTCACCTTTCCCTACATTTACACAAATATACGATTAGGTAGCATATGTATCAATTTATCCATCAAAATATACCAAATCGTAGACAATTAAGTGCAATAGATGTGTCTATTTCTAGTCACATCAAACACCCCCATACTTACTCTTTACTCGACCTCGAGTAAATCAGACAAAACTACAATATTTTTTTTTTTTGCTTGGCTCATAGCATCATAACAAACTAACTTGTACTCACTTTTATGCCTCAACAATTTAAAACATGCATAGTAATGAAAGGCAGTGAAAAGTTAATATTGGAACAAGTTCAATCCCTAAACAATTCGTACCCAACAAAGTAGTGAACGTGTGTGTGTGGTCATAAACAAGTGTCATGTACAATTTATAGATCCAATAGAAGCAAATCCACAATAGTTCAAGTCATACACTAACACAAGTATAAGCTCACTTGCACACTCTTCTCCACTATCTTTGCCACTTTGCAAACATAAATCAAGTAGGTCTTTATTAGCTTGTAGCTTGGCCTAGGTATTGGCTTATGAAAGAAAGGGTGAGGATATTCAAACAAGAGAGTATGATGAAATGCACACTAAAAGCTTCTCTTCTTGTATGAATTTTCAAACCTTGTTCATTTTTTTCAAGGTTTATTTCAACATTTTTCTTCTTTAGTGCCTTGGCTCCCATTGGAGTCATATTTTTATCTATTTTCTCAAGGCATTCCTTTTTCTTTCATGCATTCCATTCTTTTGACAATTAAGCTCACAAATATACTTCAATGATTCCCAAGTGCATTTGAATGAAATACATCATACTCCCTTAAAAGGTATGGATTAAAATCACATTTAGGCTCATTAGGGAATGATGATAAGCTAGTCAAGGAATGTTGAATGGGGGTCTTGAGTATGCTTAGCATACTCCCATTCTTTTACATTAAGGCTCAAAAAGGGTACTAGAGATTGATTTTGTTTACATGGTAGGCTTGAAAGGCTCAAACGCATCAAAGATTGCCTATATCACTTTCATGTTTGCAAGTAGTCTAGACATACGCCTCAAAGAGCATGTAGTTAAGTTCTAGCATGTATTAGAGACTTCTTAAGACTATTACAAAGTTTACACAATCTTCACTAAGCTATGCACACTTCACAAGCCATGACAATAATGTGCTCAAAATATTCAACTACTAAGTTAAAGTAAACTCTGCATTAGAGTTCAAAGTGTTCCAAGGTTAACAATTCACCTATGTTCAAAAGCATGCATGATATCAATTAGGTTTCATCATGGGCTAGTGATTCTAAGCATGTGTTCATTACTTATGAGCTCAAAATTTTAAATTTTTCGATTTTTTTGTATTTTTGAAATAAGAAAAACAATAACACACTACTAATCCCTCCCCCATACTTAAATCTTACATTGTCCCCAATGTAAGGCAAAAATACAAGAAACGAGAAAAGTCTAACTACTAAAGCAATAAAAAATAAAAGTAAAAGGGAGAAAGGAAACTAACTCCCCTTGGGTTGCCTCCCAAGCAGCGCCTCTGTTTAATGTCGGTGGCCCGACGCCAATCTTCTCGCTTAAGACGATGCCTATTTGCCTTGAACCTCTTGGAGGGTTTTTGTCTTTTCACTATGTCGCCTTCCTCCAAAGAAGTCAGTTGAGGTCGATCAAGATCTACCTCATGGCATCCTTTAACTTGTCGTCCCCTATGCTCGCCTTTGGGAATCTCATTCTGGTAAGATTCCTTGTTATCCACATCGACCTCTGTTTGTTCTTCAAGTATTGATGGCATCAGTACCATCGTTTCTGGAGTTTCTACCTCTTTGCCACTGTCCAAGGTGTTGTCTTCGAAAAAATAGTCCCAAGGATCCATTTCAACACAGTACTCTATCGCCGACTCCTCTTCCACATCACTTGATTCATCTAAGTATTCAACATAGCTCTCAGTTGGAAACTTACCTTGCGGAGTTGTAGGATATACAAGCTCCTTTTCTTCTATTGGCACATGTATCTCCTCTTCTAGCTCGGGTGGCATCAGTACCACCTTCTCCAGAGTCTCGTCTTCTTCATCACTCCATGATTCGAATGCAATCATGGTCTCCTTTTTTGCTGCTATCCGATCGGCTGATCTTATTATTTGCTCCATTTGGTTACCCAAATTCTGAGTGCTAGCCCTGAATTCCTGTTGAAATTGCAAAGTACTATCATTAAGTTTTGAAAGAAGATCCTCTAAAGACTCACCAGGGGTATGATATTGAGGTTGTTGCGGCCATGGCGAATATTGTGGTATGTATGGCGGTAGATAGGACTGCATGTAAGGTGGAGGTGGGCTCATCCATTGATTGTCATAGTTGAGATTGGGATGATCACTCCAACTTGAGTTGTATGTTCTTTGTCCACTCCCTACGCCAAGTTGGTGCACAAGATACGCCAATTCGTCTAGTCGCCTATAGTCCTCCATGAAAAGATCCAATTTTTAAGAAATCAACCTGTAAGCACGAACAAACAAGAGTAGCGGTGTGGGGGAAAGAAAGAAATAAAACGAAATAGAGAAAAAAAAAACACAAAATATTAACAAAAAAATATACAACGCCTCCCCGGCAACGGCGCCAAAATTTGGTGTGCGCTTATCGTGTACGCCCAAATTAACCCCACTCAATCCTCAAGATTGATAACAATAATGTAGTAGCGTGAGTAGGGATCGATCCCACGAGGAGGTGTGAATCTTTGTGTTAATGAAAATCAAAACAAAAGAATAATAAAGGATGGGGTTGTTAGGTTGAATTATACTAATTAAAATTAAAACTAAAGATTAACTAATGAAAGCGATTCTTGGTATCGGTCGACTCTACCTTGGATATTATCATCTATTTCATCGATTCACAAAAGACTCAATTTTACTTGAATATTCATCAATTGGAAATCTAATTCCTCCCTCACCTTATTCATAGTCAATTATAACAAGCGTTCTAATTTAACTTTCACCAATCAATCAATCTCTATATGCATATTCAAGATTAAAATCATGACATCATTCAAAACTAGTGAGCGATGAATCTAAACAACATAAACACAAGCGGTTTATATAATTTAGTCAATGGTTTTCTCTAAGAATTTAATAACACCAACAGCAGGCAATTATCGATCTTAGTTGCTTCTTCAATTAGATTACTCAAACAATCTCTTATTTGATATCCAATTAGCAATAGATTATATGCAAGTTACTAGGTTGTCAATCCAATAAACAAACATCAATCATATCAACAAAATCAGAAAAACAATGAATTCAATAAAATCGATAAACAAAAGCGTATGAATCTCCCCAAGATAAATAAATCCAAGGTTTTGTCTTCCTCAACCAAGAATTAAGACTAGCTACACATAATTAAAACAAAACTATAAATAAAAACAAGGGAAAGAAAACTAATCCGATCTCCGCTCGTCGAGGTGTCAATCCCGCCTTCGCTTCGATCTTCGTAGCCGTTCTTCAACAAAATTGAAAAGAAAATATAAAACTATCCTAAACTACTCTACCCTAACTATCTAGATAGTTAAAATGTCTGAATTTCGAGTATATATGTATTGGGAGGCTGATGGAGTAGGTTAGAATCCATGTGGGAAGGAAAGAAATCAAGTTTTTTAATTTTCCAAAAGTCTTCAGGCGTAATTACGCGTATAATGGCGTAGCTACGCCTAGACATGCCGTAGCGTTGGCGTAATTACGCCTGTGAATGGCGTAATTACGCCTGTCCATCATTTTTCTGGCGAGTTTTGTATTTTGGCCATAACTTTCACATACGAACTCCGAATTCAACGAGTCAGCTGTCCACGCGAAGATAACTCAAAGTTCTACAACTTTTATATGGACCACATTCCCAAAACTTGGCTGGAATACATAGAAATTTGAGGAGAAAGGAGCAACATGTGTCTTTGATTCCGGTTTTTTCCTCTTTTCTTCAACTTTATTGCTTCTTTCATCATTTTAGCTTGATTTCTTCACCTTTCCCTACATTTACACAAATATACGATTAGGTAGCATATGTATCAATTTATCCATCAAAATATACCAAATCGTAGACAATTAAGTGCAATAGATGTGTCTATTTCTAGTCACATCAGTGAGGAGGTTCCACTGACATATTGAGCTGAGATAGGCATATCATATTGGTCTGGTTATAACAGGATGAGAGATGAGACATGTCATGACATATTTGCATTTGATGATGCATGATACAGAACAATCACAACTGAACATTATAGTGCTTTATCATTTTGTATTGATTATTGATATAGCACTGAGCTGGTTGTTTATCTATACTCATGTTGTGTGATTGTTTCTGTAGGGACTCATATACGTGGGAGGACGGGATTGTGAGTCTTATTCCGCTGTGAGTTGAACCACTGCATAGGAGTTGTACGAGTCTAGGTTGTTTTACAGTACATATGATGTATATTATGACAGGATTTTGTAACTAATGTATCAACGTATATAACTCAACTCTTAAACAGTGTATGATTTACTTAATTCCTACTCACATATGTATAAGGAACTGATACATAGCGGATTAAATAACGAGGACCCCACATTAGTGGTATCAGAGCAGTGGTTCGAGAACGGGGTGAAGAAGGGTAAAGGAAGTGTAGTAGGGAATTGCCTAATTCCTTGAAAGCATGTTATGAATATTGATATGATGTTATACCGACATGCTTTATATATTTGTTTATTGTTGGTAACCCTGTATTTGCAGTAATGGCAGACAGAGTACCTCATGATGGTGTTGGGGATGCCATGACTGGCAACACTAGTGTTGGATTGGCGCATGTGCCACCACCACCACTTGGGCAAGGACCAGTAGAACATGTACTGTTAGCTGGGGAATTAACTTTGACACAGTTTTTGAGTTATCAGCCACCTCGCTTTGAGGGTACTGAATCAGGGGAACAAGCAGAGGAATGGTTGGAACATGTTGAACAGATCTTTGTGTCAGCACCATGTGCCAAGCCACCTGGTTACGTTTGGTTGAGTTCCAGTTGGCGAAGAAAGCAATGATTGGTGGAAAGCCGCATTGATGAGCTACGAGCTCAAGGACAGACTGTGAATTGGGATGTCTTCAGAACTCATTTTCTTGATCACTATTTCTCTGTAGCTGCGAGGCAGAGGAAAGAAGATTAGTTTACTAATTTGAAACAGGGAGTTATGACAGTGTCTGATTATGCTTTGCAGTATTCTTCCTTGTTACGGTATGTACCGCATATCCTGCAAACACAAAGGCAAAGATCAGACAGTTTGTGAAGGACTTGAGGCCTGAGTTGTTTGATAGGGTGATTTCTAATAACCCTACGTCATATGAAGAAGCGTTGACTAGAGCTGAGATGGCTGAGATTACAGTTAGCGTATATAAGGATGTAGGACGTTCCCAACCACCTACATCAGAGAGCATGAGACCTAGAGGGGAACCCTTTAAAGCATCACGAGGAGGTACATCTTCCTCTAGATTTAGTGGGAAGCGGTTTGTTATGCGGAAGGGTAGTGACCGAGGTACCAAGGGACAGTTCCAAGGCTGTAGTAGTAGTCGTGGTCAAGGTTTACAATGTTTAAGTGTGGAGGGCCACATTTTAAACGAGATTGTCCACAACTTGATACTCCGGTTTGTTTTCGCTGTGGGAGGGCAGGACATATGATAAGAGATTGTCCTCAAGCTGGAGGACAATAGATGAGAGGGAATATGTCAGAAAGTACAGTGCAACAGAGACCACAGGGTGTTTCACGGGCTGGTGGAGGACAGAGAGCAGGACCACCTCAAGCTCAGGTGTATGCACTGAACAAGGAGCAAGCAGAGGCAGCTCCTGATGATGTGATCGCGGGTAAGTGTAATTTATTTACTTATCCCGCTTTACTTTTGATTGATACTGGTGCATCACATTCCTTTATTGCACAAGCTTTCATTGACCGGTATCATATATGCTCGTCTCCACTATTGATGCCTCTGTATGTCTCGACACCCATGGGAACTACTGTGATGGCTTGTCAGAGTGCGTCTGATTGTGTTATTCAGTTTGGTACTGAGTATAGGATATAGGCCGATTTGATTGTGTTAGACATTATGGATTTTGATTGTATTCTTGGTATTGATATGTTGAGCAGATATAAAACTGTTATAGATTGTTGTCAGAAGACAGTGAGATTTCAGTCTGATACTGGAAATCAATGGATCTTCTATGGACAAGGATCACGTACCAAGATTCCATTGATATCAGCTCTTCGTATGTCCCATTTGTTAGAACGTGGACATACGAGATATATGATTATGCTGTTGATGTAACAGATAAGAAAGTAGAAAGAAGAGTAGAGGATATAACAGTGGTTGCAGAGTAAGCAGATGTATTTCCAGATGAGATTCCTGGAGTTCCACCAAGTCGAGAAGTGGAATTTTATATTGAATTGGTACCTGGTACTTCTGCAATTTCAGGAGCACCATATCGAATGGCACCATCTGAATTAAGAGAGTTGAAAACTCAATTACAGGACCTGTTGGACAAGGGGTGCATATGTCCTAGTGTATCACCTTGGGGTGCTCATGTATTATTTTTCAAGAAGAAGGATGGTTCAATACGACTGTGCATTGATTATAGACAGTTGAATAAGGTAACGATTAAGAATAAGTATCATCTTCCTCGTATTGATGATTTGTTTGATCAGTTACAGGGATCGATGATATATTCTAATACTGATTTGAGATCTGGTTATCATCAAATACGTGTGAGGGAAGGAGATGTACAGAAGACAGCATTCAGAACTCGCTATGGACATTATGAGTTCCTAGTGATGCCATTTGGTGTGACGAATGCTCCAGCTGTCTTCATGAGTTTGATGAATCGAGTTTCCCAGGAGTACCTCGATCACTTTGTCATTGTGTTCATCGATGATATATTGATCTATTCTCGGAGTGAAAACAAGCATGTCCAACATTTGCATCTGGTGTTACAATTATTGAGAACACATCAGTTATATGCCAAACTCAGTAAGTATGAGTTTTGGTTAACCAGAGTAGGATTTTTGGGACATGTGATATCTAAAGATGGTATATCAGTTGATACGAGAAAGAAAGAAGCGGTGTTGAATTGGTCAGCACCTACTTCTGTGCCAGAGATTCGTAGTTTCTTAGGTTTGGCTGGATACTATAGACAGTTTGTTGAAGGATTTTCAACAATTGCTAAACCACTCACACAACTGACACAGAAGGGAGTACCATTTAGAGGGTCAGAGGCATGTGAACATAGTTTTCAGGAATTGAAACATTGGTTAACTACTGCTCCAATGTTGATTATTCCATCAGAGCATGACAGGTTTGCTCTTTATACTGATGCATCATTACTTGGGTTAGGTTGTGTATTGATGCAGGATAAACATGTGGTGGCTTATGCATCATATATGGTACGTCGTTTACCATATATGGTACGACGTTTACCATATATACTGATCATAAAAGTTTAAATTTTCTTTCCACTCAAGCAGAGTTGAACACGAGGCAAAGGAGATGGATGGATCTCTTAAAGGATTATGATTGTGAGATCGAATATCATCCATGAAAAGCTAATCTTACAGCAGATGCCTTAAGTCGAAAAGTCCACCATACTGCTGATGATATGATGCATTTATCAGCATTGATGACTTCTTGTTGTACCTTGGGTTATGAATTTGATGTAGAAACAATGCCAGTACGGGTATCAACAATGTTGGTTGAACCCGATATCTTTGAGAAAATCAGAACGGCACAAGTTACTGATGATGAGGTACAACACTGGAAAGAAATGTTATGTCAAGAACAAACATCTCAGTTTGTAATCGCCAATGATGGAACTTTGAAATATAGAATCTGTTGGGTAGTACCTGCTGCATTAGGACTACGCCACGAAATACTACAATGTGCTCATTGTAGTTGATATAGTATACATCATGGAGGAAAGAAAATGTATAAAGATTTGCGTACTCAATTTTGGTGAAAACGCATGAAACAGGATGTGCTGAACTTTGTGAAACGTTGTTTGATCTGTCAACAAGTAAAAGCAGAACGACAAAGACCAGGAGGTGAATTGAGGAGTTTGGATATTCCTCACTGGAAATGGGAACATGTTACAATGGATTTTGTTACCCATTTGCCACGGACTTCCTCTAGCTTTGATGCAATTTGGGTAATTGTTGATAGACTGAGGAAAGTAGCTCATTTCATACCATATAGTATGACATTTACCTATTTGAATATGGCTCAGTTATATATTCAAAACGTAGTGAGACTACATGGAATACTAGTATCCATTGTATCGGACAGAGATCCGAGATTTGCTTCTCATTTTTGGGAAGGATTACAGTCAGCACTAGGGACAGAAGTACGATTGAGTACAGCGTATCATCCTCAGACAGATAGATAGACAGAGCGTACAATACAGACGCTTGAGGATATGTTACGGGCATATGTACAGGAGTTTGATAACTCTTGGCAGGAGTCGTTGACATTAGTGGAATTTTCGTACAATAACAGTTATCAAACTAGTATACAGATGGCACCATTTGAGGCATTGTATGGGAGACGATATAGATCGCCATTATATTGGGATGACGTTGATCAGACTGCACTCCATGGACCAGAGATGTTACGTGAAATGGAGGAGAAAGTGAAACTGATCAGATTGAAATTAAAAGCTGCTCAGGATCGACAAACTGCGTATGCCAATAAGCGACGTAGACCATTTGAATTCCAAGTTGGTGACCGAGTATTCTTGAAAAACTCACCTTTTAAAAGTGTAGTACGATTTGGTAAGCATGGAAAGTTGTCTCCACGGTATGTTGGTCCTTATGAGGTATTGCAACGTATTGGTACATTGGCATATTGTTTGGCATTACCGCCAGCATTGAGTAGTATCCATGATGTGTTTCATGTTTCACTGTTGAGAAAATATGAACAAGATTCGGGTCATGTATTGCAACCGTCTGAAGTACAGTTGGATACAAACGTGTCTTATGTGGAACGATCTGTGAAGATTCTGGATAGAGCTGAGCGGATATTGAGAAATAAAGTGATACCAATGGTAAAAGTACAGTGGAATCGACGGGGTGTCGAGGAGGCTTTTTGGGAGACGGAGCAGCATATGATACAACAGTATCCTGAGTTATTTTCTGGTATGAATTTACATTTTTATGATACTGTTGGTGAGTATTTACTGCAATGGTACATATATGATTATGTTTTTTACTTCATTGCAGTAGGATTATATGATTGGGTATATGTTCATGTTATGTATATGCAATTTCGAGGATGAAATTCAATGAGTATGGGAGAAATGTAATGCCTATATATGACGTATACATGTGTGATATGATATGGTGTAATCATGATTAATTACAGTACGATGTGGACTCGGGTTCGGATTGAACCGAGCAGGATTAATGCCATGCATGAATGAAACATAGTTGGAAAAACAATGAATGGATGTGCATATGTGATAACTCAAAGAGAGTGAGTTAAGAACATAAACATGTGATAGATGGACTTAACATGGTTGTGATGTGAATATATCTTGATACTTTAGTAAAGAGAAAATCATGAGTGGCTTCTATTGCATTTGCATTAGGAAGAGATTTCACATGCATTTGCATGTTCATGTATAAGAGATATATATATACAGTTCCATATCAGCCTTGATGACATAGAACACCACATCTCACCCACAAATCTCTACCCAAGCTCCTCTCTAGATCCTTTCTTAGGGTTGCTTCTTTGCTTGGATTTGCACTTGGTAATCAAGATAGAAAGTTAGGAGAAGTGAATTACTAATATCTTGGTAAGATTTATGTGCTTTGTATCCTTGTTTATGGTAGTAAAAGAGGAATTAAAGTTGAAGCATGGAATTTGGTGGTGTTTGCTTTGATATGAGTTATAGTGTAAACACTTGAGTTATAATGATATGGAAACATGTTTAGATGAAGGTGTATCATACACAGATCATGTTTGAATGTGGATTTTCGAGTTGTAGGAGATACACCATGAGGATATGCTCAAAATTGTCATGTTCTGAAATGTTCAGACATCGGCGATCGATCGCGAGCCCTATGGCGATCGATCGCCGAAGACAGAGCAAAAATAAGGCGGTGAAATAACTTGGCGATCGATCGGTGAAAACATGGCGATCGATCGTGAGGAAATAGAACACTTTGACGATCGATCGCGAGATAGTGGGGATCGATCGCGATAAAACAGAACAGTTTGGCGATTGATCGGTGGAAGTGTCGATCGATCGCCAGGGTTAAAATGTACAAAACTGTTAGATTTTTGTAGAATTTGATTTTGAAGCCTATTGTAACATGATATATTGTTCATATTGTTGTAGCATCATCACAGGGGACGGGGCAACGAGGCGGTTAGACATTGACGCCTAATTTATATCTTTTGTGTCGCATAACAGGTACGTTCTGACGTACGAGTATATGATATTATTGTGATGATGATGTGGGCATTATAACATATGATTAGTGGTATCATATGCATGTGCATTCATGAGATTTATCTTGTTGAGATGGATGCCACAATAGATATGTCGCATATGCTTTGGCTGAGATCATTTCCATGATAGATATGCCATTTTGGGGCATAAGCTTTGGCTGGGATTGTTGCCACGATAGGTATGCTACATATGCTTTGGCATGAGAGGTATACGCCGGTTGGGTATATGCTCTGGCTGTTATAACATGTGAGGACGGTACTAAGATATGTGCTGCTAATATGAAGATGTGAGGAGGTTACACTGACATATTGAGCTGCGATAGGCATATCATATTGGTCTGGTTATAACAGGATGAGAGATGAGACATGTCATGACATATTTGCATTTGATGATGCATGATACAGAACAATCACAACTGAACAATATAGTGCTTTATCGTTTTATATTGATTATTGATATATCACTGAGCTGGTTGTTTATCTATACTCATGTCGTGTGATTGTTTCTGTAGGGACTCATAGACGTGGGAGGATGGGATTGTGAGTCTTATTCCGCTGTGAGTTGAACCACTGCATAGGAGTTGTACGTGTCTAGGTTGTTTTACAGTACATATGATCTATATTATGACAGGATTTTGTAACTAATGTATCAACCTATATAACTCAACTCTTAAACAGTGTATGATTTACTTAATTCTACTCACATATGTATAAGGAACTGATACATAACGGATTAAGTAACGAGGACCCCACACCAGAAGCTAAGGCGGGCAAATTTGAGTTTACGGGCACACAACTTGCTGTGGCCTCGTCCAGAACGATTTCCCGTTTCTTGTTGTGCTTTTGCGGTTTATAAATTGTTACTGTAAGTTCTGTTGTTTCTGTATTTCAGTGTAATTTATATTATCAATCAGCGATTGTTTAAACTGATTCAATTCGTCTGATTAAATATACGGATCCAACAGAAACGTGAAAACAGTAAGAGCGCTAACCACGCATAAAAGAGAGCAGGAACCACCAAAACCAATGAGGTAAAATCATATATTTTTTATTGTCAGCATAGTAAAATCAAACAATTATATATTGAGAAAATTAAATCTCGTATCATATCCTGTAATTCGATCCAAATTTCACATTGCAATTGTTGTCATAGTTTACATTCTAAATCGTTATGTATTGTAACACTTTGTGGGATCCATATATTTTTGACTGTCAACACAGAAAATCAAGCAATTAAAATTATATTTAGCAGCTTATAATTTGGTCCAAATTTCACTTTGTCAACTATTGTTTGAGTTACTGTTTAATCCTCAACCTTTATGAGTTGTAACATTTTGGATCTTCATGACTCGAATCGGTATTTTATCATAGATTCATCGCTGCATTACACCATCGTCTTACATCCTCAAACTTAGAGCCCTTAAAGCTAGTTGCTGCAAATTTTAAAAAAATAAAAAATATTATGGTATTAAAATTTTCAAGTTGTTTGCTTTCGAAAAAGAGAATTTGACACTCCAAACATTTATTTCTATTTTTTATTAAAATAAAATGTGATAACTATTTAATGGCTATAAGTTTGAGGATGCATGTCGATGATGAAATGCAGCGATGAATCTTCCGTAAAAATATAAAATCGAGTCAAGATGATGCAAATTATTTTTATTTACGAAAGTTGAGTATGTAAAATATAATTTTTCAAACATTGATTGCAAAGCGAAATTTGGATCATACTAATTTTTCGTTATATATTTATACAACACGAGTACATATATAAATATTATAAGTTATAACATACTATTACTATTACCATTTCTATTTTTTACTTATTATATTATTTAAAATCTTACGAGAATGCGTCGAATTAAATTTCGAAAATAATTAGATTGCATTTTAAACTAAAAATCAACAATTACATTTGTATAACTATTAAAACATTATTCTTACATTGTGATTTTTTCCTTTATAATTGGAGTATTTATTTTGCACAACCGGATCATCGAAACCCCCTCCCCCCACCACCACACCACACCACACCCTCCTCTTAAATTAATGAAATAAAAAGGTTATTTTAAATAATAATAATAATAATACGACCCCTTATTTCTATTGAAAAAAATATTATAATTTTTCATACTCAATAGAAAAAAGAATATTAGGTTATAATAATCATTTAATAACTAATATCTTCGTAATTATTTCGAGATTCTTGAACTTTGATTCATAAAAGTAACAACAAACTTCATTATACCAAAACCTATAAGCCTCATGGAATTTAATTAGAGTCATGAGATACGAAACGAATATTCAACCAAAAGTACAAAACAATAGTAGATATACGAAACCCGATTATTTGTAATTATTTTTATTTCCGAATTTTGTATTTTGGTTAAAAACTTTATTATTATTAGTGTATACCTTATTTCTTTGAGGGAATCCACAATTTATTTCGAGGAATGAGACATTCTATCCCTAAAATTTTCCTCAATATCTAATGAATCATGAATCATGAATGAGAATGAAAAAAATCCAAGAATAAATGCTATAATCCCATTCACCAAAGTGAGGATAAAATGAGCATAATCCATAATAAAGTTTTCCTCTTTGAATAATCTATAGTGATTGTCTTGTGAAATTAATTACATATAAAGTAGTAGTTGTTAGAGGTTAACCTCAAAATTACAAGAAACCTCATCACTTTATCCAATCAAAGGTTATACTAACCCCGCGAACCAAGGGTAAAATGGTCAAAAATATCGAATAAAATTACATGCGTATCGTCTTAGATTTTTAGGACAATTTCGAATTTTTTCGTTGCGATAATATTTCATTTTGAGTTTCATGTGCATAAATGAATGCCATATATGTTATTTGTATCAAATTCCAATTGGTATACAATTTAGAAATATAATTTTGTATTATTTTAAACATTTTTTAAAAAAAAAACTCTTACTACTAATTATTTTTTTAAAAAATTATTAAATAATTAAAAAAAACTTATTAAAAATCTTAGCAAATGGAGACCAAATTATTTAACCCTCAAATCCAATTACAAATATTCACCAATTTATGTGGCCACCTGAATGTGCAAAACCCAAGGAATCTTTTGATTCTGTGAATCCCAAATTCTTTTTCCTTTTTTGCCCCTAATATACATTTCACACTTTACACCCTACTTTCTCAACACATCTATATAAATGAGAGAAGCCCCAACACTCTCCATGCATATAAAGCACACCAGCAAAAAACATTAAATAGAGAGAATATACACGAACACATAAAGATTTATAAAACATATAAATTCATTTCTTTCTTTTTTTAGAACTAAAAATGGCTGAAATTTACAAGGAACCACATGCAGAGTTGGGATCGGTTTATGTTCCGAAAAGCATAGCTCAAATCCTCGTAGACGTTTCAATGATCGACGATCTTTCGAGGAAACTAATGATCCTGGAATTTCATGTACAGGCGTTGGAGGAAGAAATGAGGCGTATCGACGCCTTCAAACGTCAACTTCCTCATTGCATTCACTTCTTGGAAGATGGTCAGTTTACAAAAAAAATAGAAATTTCTATGGATTGCATTTTTGAAGAAAATAAAAATAATTAATTTTGTTTTTAGTGTTTTTAAAATTTATTTTGGTGTTATTAAATGTTTTCTAATGATTGATGACATGGGCGAACCAACGTTTATAAGGAGGGATAGCTGCCCCTCAAAAATAAAATTTTTTTATTAGTCTAAAAAAATTTAGAAATTGCATTTTGTCTCTTCTAAAATTATATTGATCATTTAAATTTTTTTTACCCTCCAATTTTTTATGTTATTATTTTTTGGAATCATAAACAAAAATTCTTAATTCGCCGTTGGTTGGTGATATGCAGCAATCAAGATAATGAAGCAGGAGATGCTGAGGTGGAAGAGAAGAGAAAAATGTCCAGTTGTAGAGGAATTCATTCCATTGAAGAGTGGGTTTGAAGGAGATTATGTGGTAAGAGAGTCAAACGACATCAATGAGAAGAAAGAATGGATGAGTTCGGTTCAGCTGTGGACCACTCCTGTTCAGTATGACAATAACTTTGACACCATAAATCAAGAAAATGTTTTGCATCATAAATCAGTAAGTATATTTTATTACTAGTAGTAGACATGAACAAATTAATAAGTCCTATTAATTTTTTAAATTAAATTTATAATTTTAGATACATAACAAATAAAATTTGATTTGTTCGATAAATTTGAAACCACAACAAATCCTACACATCGTGGGGTCCACATAATTCCGTCTTCGCTCATTCCACGACTGGTTTCTTTAACCACTTGTTTGTATAGAAGTTCACTGATTTGTAATTTGGTTGATGTATATTTTATTTTGGGTAAGAGTGCTTCTAGTGCTCTATTAATAAATTTGTCTTCTCTAAAAAAATATTCGCTCCTTCCACAATTGATCGACAATTTTCATTTATTGAAAAATTGGTATTAAATCGCCGTTCTCATATTCATTAACCAAATCTTAAAAGTTAATTCTTTGAAGCAAACAAAATCTTAAAAGTTGATATCCCATATGTTTAAGCATTTATCGATTTACGAAAACAATAACTGATGGCAAAAACACGACTTGAATATTACAACTACCCAAAATCCTATGTTTAGATAGCGCTCTCAACAAATGTTATTTATTGCTTCTTAATAGTCCTTTTTTCAAATAATTGCATCATCTTGAAACTCATTGACAATCGAACATGTGACATTGAGCACTAGTCGTTTTGACACCAAAGATGTCTGTAATGGTGCATTAAAACTTTTAAAATCATATAACAGCATAGACGTTATACTTCGATTCTTCTCTCTTAAGAGGGAATTATTGCCCTCCGCACAAATTTTGCATTTTATCTTTAACATCTCCTCTATGATCCAACATTTGCAAATGTTTATATTACACATCCAAATAAAATTATATATTTAATTAGAGATATTATCGTTCAATCTGTGCAATAAATTTTACTAAAATAATATTATTTGATAATCTTTACGATTTCGAATTGTGAAAGAAAAAAGAAAAAAGAATCTCTATCAAACAATATATACATATGATTCCTTATTCTAATGTGAATTTTTATTTTTTTTAGAGTTATCAAGGAGATCAAGCGAGTGGCAGTGGAGGTCATTTCAAGCACAAGGGAGGGGCATTTACTTCAGTTTCATCCTCAGCTGCAGAGTCTGAGATGGAACTGATTGATTTAAATGTAACAGAGGAGGATCCAAAACTGCAGGAACTGCAGCAAGATCCACCGGAGAAGAAGCAGAGGCGCTGCTGGTCTCCGGAGCTGCATAAGCAGTTTGTTGATGCACTGCTACATCTTGGAGGAGTAGAATGTGTGGAAACATAATCCTTCTCACTAATTTATTTTTTATGATGCCATTTTGTTTTTAAATATGAAATTTTTGGTTATTATTAGGGTAAAGTTATGGTTTCATACAATATACTTTTTTTTATTGTCCCAAATTTTTAGACTAATCAAAAATAATCTCAAGAAAATTATTTTTAATAAAAAAATAGTGAATTTTTTTGTTTTTAATTAACATTAATCACAAACCTTTGTTTTTAATCAAAAGTGATATCGAAAACCCCTATTCAATTATGGTGCCCGTTTCCTTGAAGTTTCTTGATTTGCAAAGGCAAAAAGATAGGGTTTTTAATAAAGAATTCTTGTTTCTTTAGGAGGGAAACTAACCTATTTTGATAATGAAAAGGACTTTTGAGTTTTGGAATGTTTTTAGAACATTTATATATGATTGTGGTTACATATGTTTAATTTCAAATTTTCACTTACCTCACCTCCTCTTCTTCATTTCATTTTATAGCCGCAACACCGAAGCAGATTAGGGAAGTGATGAAAGTTGATGGCCTGACCAACGATGAAGTCAAAAGCCATTTGCAGGTATTCACCATATGCTCTTGATGATTTTATGTAATCAATTTGCTGATTTTTCACAGTATCATGATCACTAAATAATATTATTTTGACGACTCATAACTATAACTTGCACATATAGTATCAGTGGTTCCGTGCACGTGTCGTGCGCTTGTATAGTTATCTTTACGTTTTTTGCTATTTTTAAAATTAAATCAATTAATATGTAAATATTATGAACTTATATTAAAAGTAACGAATATATAAGTGTGTATATATCATGTGTGTGTCTATTTGTTTTTTTATGGGATCAATTTGATTGCTGGTTATATTTAAAAAAAACTACCATATTTCCTTGTTTCCAGAAATACAGGATTCATATTCGAAAGCTTCCAGCTTCATCGGCACGGCAACTGAGTTTCCCGATGCTGACAAGAGACAACCACCGTGAGGCTGCACCGGTTCGAATGGTTACACATTCCAACACCTCCCAAAACCCTAATTTGCACGTTGCAGGAGGATCGGACAATGCCGGTGGAAGCGTGGAAACTGAGGGGGATGAGAAATTCGAGGGTCATAGCTGGAAGATGAGATTTGGGAAGGATCATGGAAAACGTCCATAGGTTATCATCTCACATAGGAATTTTGCAGATGCAACTTAGGAGAATCAAGAAAAAAGAATAATGCTTCAAAATAGTACATTGGTGCTTTTGAATGAGTGGTTGAGTAGTTGCTGTATATGGACAATGCCGTGCGAGTAGGGATAATATTCTCATCCAAATAGTTAGGGGTAGTAGCATCAACCAAACTCGAGTTTCCGAAGATTTTGTTGTCATGTCTAGCCACCCGGCGAGAGATTTTATCTTTTTCTTGAACTTTTTTTTTCCTTTCTGAGTTGTTTATGTCTTACGTGCTGGTCCAAGTCTTCGAATAATTCGAAGTACGTGGTTTGGTATTATTTTATTATATATTAAGTAAATAAAAGGTCAGACGTTGCTGCTATAGCTTGCCCTGATGTAGAGTTTATTTTGAAAATTTTACACATAATATATATGACGTACGAGTGAGCAAAAGATTGATTTAACCGAACAAACCCATCGAAATAAATTAATTCAAAAATTCAGTTTGGGTAGTTCAGAAGTTCGGTTTTCATTTAAAAAAAAATCGGTTTAATCACTTCAGTTTCGATTTTATTTAAAAAATATCGGTTAACCGATTAAACATATATTTTATATCTGTTTTTAAAATTTTATAACTGTTTTTCAAAATATGTGTTTAATCGGTAACCAACCGAAAAATTGATATTTTATCGGTTCGGTTTGTTCGATTTTAATAGTAAAATTCGATCGGTTAGAAAATTAAATTTGGTTGGTTCGGTTTTCGTTGAAAGTTTACCCATATATGCATGTGTGATATGGGAAAAATTACAATTTTCACCCGTTATGTTTCTTTTTGAATTTTGATATCTATATCGTTGAATTTCACTTTTATTCATTTGTGTGACATTAATGTGGTGTTGACAACGTGACGTCGACGTGTCCTGTGCCAACTAAGCACTTCCATTGTGTACGTACTTTTAGTAAATTTATCACTTTTACGTATTTTAAGAATAAATAGTATTTTTAGCAAGTCATAATCAACTAAATTGAGTCCTGTAATTGAATGGACATACAAAAAAACATTTCATTCGAAGTAAGAAATATGAGATTTTTGTTCAAAAAAAAAAAGAAATATGAGATTTTAATCAAATTGGTTCAGCAAATCGTAAAACATAAATGATATCACCAAAAAGTGTGATTACATTTAGATATCAATAAGAGGTAAAGCAATATCTTCATGTTCTTCAATGCGAATAGTAACAGCTTCAATATTGCTTAAGATCCTCGCCTTAGGAACCTGGAATCACGAAATAAACGTGAGAATGGGTCGGAAGTTTTCCGACATGTTTCCTCCGACGCTCAAGTCAGGCGAGAGGATACGAGAAAATATATATTTGTAAAGTGAAATTATGAATGAATGCCCAAACCTGTAGATTGAACCTGATATTTATAGGTATAGAAGTAAGAGTTACTATGTTCCAATGATTCCTTCCATGTTTATCCAAATCTTCTTAAGATATGATAAGATCTCGTGTACATAATCAAATCCAGATATTGCTCCGCAGATCTCGCGCTTGCCTGATTTTAGGAGATATAATTCCCTTGTGTCTACGACACTAAAGTTATGAGAGGAGGTTGGCCATTGAGCTCGGGCCCCAAAAGAGGGCGCCCTAATGTTTGGAGGAATAGGACAAAACACGTCAATCATTCAGGTTGGCCCACCCCCAAAGAGGTCGGATGAGCAAGTGAGGTCCCTTGAAGTAAGTCAACTGGGACGCAAAGGAAACAGATAGGCTCATCAGGTGGTGACTATTATTAAGGGATATCACAGTCCCCCTCCTAGTCGAACTGAGGTCGTAGACCATAAGTTCATATGTATTGAGCCGACATGTGTGGGTTAGCTCTTCCTGTGCACTAATGATTTAGGTGGGAATCAACGGTTAACAATTCAATTTTGAATTTAATATTCCGACAGTTGGGGCGTCTGTGCGTATTCCGAGGCAAATCCTAGTCTTTCATTGAATCGGAGATCAACTGCCAGGATTTGAGGAATCTCTCCTATATATATACCTCGATCTGGTCCCCATTTCCTTATTTTCACGACTGAAATAGACCGGCTCCGATCTCTTCCTCTTGCGTCATTCTCCGTTTTTTTTTTCTCTTTCTGAAAACTTCTCGGTACGTTACTTCTTAGTTGTTTTATTGATATGTCTTCTTCCTCTGACAAATTATTTCCTTCACATATGACTGACAAGACTCTTAGTGCGGTGAATCAGTATGGTTCTTTCTTTTCCGAGGGGGCACTTCCCGAGGGGGTGGCAATTCCTTAGGAAGTCGTCCGAACTGAGGACACCTAGGCAGATGGGGTCTTGGCTGGGCATGAACTTCAGATTGCTGAGGCTAGCCGTCAGCAGAGGCCGGGATCCCCTTCGGGCAATTATCCTTGGTATGAACTGTATGTTTCTGCCCTGGATGATTCAGATGAGACCCAACTCCGCAAACTTAGCCAAGCCCCTGCTGATTACGACTTCTTGTTTCCTTCCACCTCTCAATGGTCGAACCAACCTCCTGAGGGTTACTACACCTTTTATCCTGGCCAGCTAGAGGGGGCCTACGTTTTCCTTTACCTGAGTTCTTTCAAGAGCTTAATAGTTTCTATCAACTTAACCTCGGCCAATTTTCCCCAACTCTGATCATATTATGTGCAGTCTGGTGGTTATTTTCAGGGCCCTCAGGTTACCTTATGACAACCCTCACTTTCTTACTTTTTTCAAATAAAGAGATCTGATGATGGCCTTTCTATGTGACTAGCCGATCTGGTTGCGGTTTTATTAGGGGGTCCTAGCAAGATCAAGGATTGGAAGAATTACTATTTTTTTGTTAAACCTCCTCAGCCTTGGGTATGTTGTACTGACAGGGTAGACTATCTTCCGGTCCTCCCCTCTCCACCCAAAAATTTCAAAAAGAGCCCCATCTTCTTATTTAATGTAAGCTATCGGGGCCACTGCTTCAATTAATCTAAGATGTTAGTGGAAGAGCTCCTTTGTTTTGCTAGACTGAGCCCGGCTGATATATCCTTAAGGGGGAGAGCTGGTAATTGTTTTTAAGCAAGCTGCTTAATAACAATTTTAAACCAAGTATTTTTTGCTCGGTTATGCCGACCTCCTATCTATTTTGACATTCAGTGGACAGAGTCATGAGTTCGTTAGTGCAAAAGGCTCTTCAGATGAGGAAGGAAAAGCAAAGGCAAAAAGTGATATCGAAAACCCCTATTAAATTATGGTGCCCATTTCCTTGAAGTTTCTTGATTTGCAAAGGCAAAAAGATTGGGTTTTTAATAAAGAATTCTTGTTTCTTTAGGAGGGAAACTAATCTATTTTGATAAATGAAAAGGACTTTTGAGTTTTGGAATGTTTTTAGAACATTTATATATGATTGTGGTTACCATATGTTTAATTTCAAATTTTAACTTACCTCACCTCCTCTTCTTCGTTTCATTTTATAGCCGCAACACCGAAGCAGATTAGGGAAGTGATGAAAGTTGATGGCCTGACCAACGATGAAGTCAAAAGCCATTTGCAGGTATTAACCATATGCTCTTGATGATTTTGTGATCAATTTGCTGATTTTTCACAGTATCATGATCACTAAATAATATTATTTTGACGACTCATAACTATAACTTGCACATATAGTATCAGTGGTTCCGTGCACGTGTCGTGCGCTTGTATAGTTATCTTTTCGTTTTTTGCTATTTTTAAAATTAAATCAATTAATATGCAAATAATTATGAACTTATATTAAAAGTAACGAATAATATACTATATAAGTGTGTATATATTATGTGTGTGTCTATTTGTTTTTTATGGGATCAATTTGATTGCTGGTTATATTAAAAAAAACTACCATATTTCCTTGTTTCCAGAAATACAGGATTCATATTCGAAAGCTTCCAGCTTCATCGGCACGGCAACTGAGTTTCCCGATGCTGACACGAGACCACCACCGTGAGGCTGCACCGGTGCGAATGGTTACACATTCCAACACCTCCCAAAACCCTAATTTGCACGTAGCAGGAGGATCGGATAATCCCGGTGGAAGCGTGGAAACTGTGGGGGATGAGAAATTCGAGGGTCATAGCTGGAAGATGCGATTTGGGAAGGATCATGGAAAACGTCCATAGGTGATCATCTCACATATGAATTTTGCAGATGCAACTTAGGAGAATCAAGAAAAAGAATAATGCTTCAAAATAGTACATTGGTGGTTTTGCATGACTGGTTGACATTGTGTGTGCGGGTATGATGAGAATATTATCATCCAAATGGTTAACTTATCAAGAATAGTAGCATCAACCAAACCCGAGTTTCCAAAGATTTTGTTGTCATGTCCAGCCACCCGGCGAGAGGTTTTATCTTTTTCTTGAACTTTTTTATTTTTCTTTCTGAATTGTTTATGTCTGACGTGCTGGTTTCAAGTCTTCGAATAATTCGAAATACGTTGGTTGGGTATTATTTTATTATATATTACATAAACAAAAGGTCGGACGTTGCTGCTATAGCTTGCCCTGATGTAGAGTTTATTTTGAAAATTTTATAGATAATATATATACACGTACGGGTGAGCAAAAGATCGAATCGAACTAACCGATCTAAATAAATTAATTCAAAAATTTGGTTCGGTTATTCAGAAGTTTGGTTTTCATTTTTAAAAAATCGGTTTAATCAGTTCGATTACTGTTTTTATTTAAAAATATCGGTTAACCAATTAAACATATATTTTATATATTTTTTTTTAAAATCAGTTTTTAAAATGTTATAACTGTTTTCTAAAAATATGTGTTTAATCGGTAACAGACCGAAAAACTGATATTTTATCGTTTCGATTTGTTCTATTTTAATAGTAAAATTCGGTTGGTAGAAAATTATATTTGGTTGGTTCGGTTTTGGCCGAAAGCTTACCCATATATGCATGTGTAATATGGGAAAAATTATAATTTTCACCCTTTATGTTTCTCTTTGAATTTTGATCATCTATGTTGCTGAATATCACTTTTAGTCATTTGCGTGACATTAATGTGGTGTTGACAAGGTGACGCTGATGTGTCCCGTGCCAACTAAGCACTTCCATGGTGTACGTATTTTAATTGTCTGATGTTTTAATTTAAAACAACACATAAATTTATTACTTTTACGTATTTTAAGAATAAACACTATTTTTAGCAAGTCATAATCAACTAAATCGAGTCCTACCGTAATTGAATGGACGTACAAAAGACATTTCATTCGAAGTAAGAAATATGAGATTTTAATCAAATTGGTTCAGCAAATCGTGACATAAGTGATATCACCAAAAAGTGTGATTACCTTTAGATATCAATAAGAGGTAAGGCAATATCTTCATGTTCTTCAATGCAAACAGTAACATCGTCAATATTTATTAAGATCCTCGCCTTAGGAACCTGGAATAACGAAATAAACGTGAGAAGGGGCCGAAAGTTTTCCTACGTGTCCCCTCCGACGCTCAAGTCAAGCGAGAGGTTACGAGAAAATATATATATTTGTAAAGTGAGAATTATGAATGAATGCCCAAACATGTAGATTGAACTTGATATTTATAGACAGAGAACTAAGAGTTACTATATTCCAAGGATTCATTCCATGTTTATCCAAATCTTATCAAGATATGATAATATCGTGCATTCAATCAAATCCCAGATATTGCTCCGCAGATCTCGCCCTTGCTTGATTTTAGGAGATATAATTCCCTTGTGTCTACGACACTAAAGTTATGAGAGGAGGTCGGCCATTGAGCTCGGGCCCCAAATGAGGGCCGTAAAGTTTGGAGGATGTGATATCCCTGAAATAATTATGTGCAATTGGGCAATTGAAATGTATAGTTATGCGGTGGGCATGACCTGGTAGTACATTTAAGGGTACATGTGATGCATGTTGGTGAAATTGGGTTTTGGCATGGTTTATTTGTGGTGGATGTTAATTATTTTAGTAGAGCATGTTTAATTCGAGTTTTGGTGCATTCTTGGAAAATGCTTTTAAATATCATGTTGGAATATTTTATACATCATGCTAATTAATTGGGTACATGTTTTAAATTAAACCCAACACCCTTACCTTCACTTTCCCATCACTTTACATTTTATCAAACCCCTTTCCCCATTTCTCCATTTTGGTCGATCAAAGAAGGAGAAGGAGGAGATTTCACAACTTTGGTTGTTTGATTTCTTGCTTGTATTGAAGCTTCAAGTGGTATGGATTCCTTCTAAATGATTTTATTATGTTTTGTGTTGAAGTGGGTTTGTGTTTTTAGGGATTTAAAAAGGGATTTTCAAATGTGTTTAGGTTTGGTTGAGCTTTGGATATTAGTGGCTAGTGATTTTTTGCACAAAAATGGAGATTTCTCGCGTTTGCAGAGCTCATCGATCGATCGAGCGCGACCCTCCGATCGATCGAGCAGGGCAGCATTTTTGGCTGAGAAGAGATTGCTCGCTCGATCAATCGAGCGGAACTTCCGATCGATCGAGGCGACTTCTCGATCGATCGGTGAGAGCACCTCGATCGATCGAGACAGGCAGCAATTTTTGGCGCCTGGTTTGGTTGGCTCGCGATCGATCGAGCGCAGGGGCCGATCGATCTCGAGGCTTATAAATATGGTATTTTTGGATTTTGGCTATTTCGATGGGATTTTTGGTATTGGCTTATAAACTGACTGTTAAATTTGGATTGTGCGATTGTGTAGAGCCTTCTCAGGTGGCACCCCAACAAAGAATATAAAGTCACACAAAATCCCACATTTTGGAAAGGTGAGTAGGAAGACGTATGGGCACCAAACGGTAACATGTATTTTGTATACATATTTGATTATGCATTGAGGTTGCATATATATGTTGGTTTATGCATTGTGATTGCATATACATGTTGGGTTATGCATTATGGTTGCATACATATATGTTGAACGCTTGGTGCACATCCCATGAGTCGTTGTTATATTCTAGTGATGATTTTAAATGCTTTGCCGCTGTCATTTGAAGCGATGAAATTCAAAATAAATAAAATGAAAATAAAGGGATAACCGAAGGTAGCGTATTAAATGCATTGGAATACGGGAAGTGCTTTGCATTTATGGTTTATGCATTTACTCATTTTAATCATATTTTGGTGAATATGGATTATTATATGCTCATGGTTTGGGGGTTGTTCCTGTAGGTCCATTTTGCATGAAGGTCTAAGGACCGGGTTGATGCGGTGAGCTTGTGAGGAGTGCCATTGGTGTAGGATGGCAGTATTATTTTTTGTATAGCCCCTACTCTAGGAGTAGTGTAAAGCTATAGCATTAACATTCATTTTGTTGGGAATGTAATTAATCATTTTGAGAATTTTATTTTGGCACTGTAATCCTAATAACTCAAGGCATCAACATGAACTTTATTCTCTCTTAGATGTATGTTTAGCTCTTCTTATGTCTTTAATCCGCACTTAAGGTAGTGAGGCCTTACAGAGGAGACACAACAGGTAGGACAAAACACGTCGGTTTCAGGTCGGTCCACCCCAAAGAGGTCGGATGAGCAAGCGAGGTCCCTTGAAGTAAGGCAACTGGGACGCAAATGAAACAGATCGATAGATCGGCGGTCGGTTGATTGTGACCCAGCGAGGCTCAAGTGTATCATAGCAGTAGGATCACAACTTTTGTGATTTTAGAAGTCAAACAACTTCTTTGGGTTTACCCTTAATGCCCCATTGCCAATTAAACTCCTTAAATAGATAATTTCTGAAATATAATTCCAGCAACAACCTACCGATCGTGGGTAGCGTCTAGCATCTGCGCTTCACGAAAACCTAGATACAAATGACTAGCAACGTACGAGAACCTATCAGCCATAGTTAGCGTGCAGTACATTCATTTTACTCAATATGTCCCGGTTGTAGCTAGGGCATTGGTTGGTCTAGGCCCCTTATGATTTCAATAACTATGTATTTGTTTCACGTTATATGATTTATTGTGTGCGTATATGAAAAACTCATTTTTCACAAGTACCACCCACTCTGGCCAGAGATTCCTCGAATCATATATAGAAAAACACATAGGACATCCTGGTTCATCAAGGCCAGTGGTGAATCCCCAACGGTAATCATAGGCCTCTGACAGCATCACTGAATACCCAAAATAACAACTTTATGACCCGCATGTGATCAGTCATTAAATCAAAGTGCACAGCTATCTGTCAAGACCTCGATGACGCCTCGGGTCATGAGGAGTAATGGTGCACAACTGTGACTAGAAATTCTATACTCGACAAGTGGTAACCACTTATAGAATTCCGAGTAGGGTCGTTCAGTGAACTCATTCCTAATGAGCACCTATTCATGTGTGCTGACTTCTCCAAGGCAACACTGATGAAACGCGGCGCACTACACTAGACACACCATGAATACCAGTCTCTAACGAGCATATATCAATACCATTCTCGAAAGCTCATCGACCAGGAACATTTAGAAATCGCAGTCGAGAATGTAATTCATGGTCACCATCAAATGCGTAACCATATTCTATGGACTATAGCAATCTCAAGGACTTCATCAATGCATCAATATGCATGGGTAAACAGATGAAGAAGTGTCTTATATATTAATATTCAAACAAAGATTTGTCATAATAAGATTATAAGTACAATCAATCAACTATTATTTACTTAATCATGTATGACAACAATATCTTTCACTTTCCCAAAGTTAACTACTCATGTGTCTCAAGACCATCTTCCCAAGATGTCTAACAGACACCAATCTTTGTAAAGGCTTTGTCAATGGATTCACTATATTTTTCTGTTGAAGCGATTCTCTCGATAATAATGTCGCGTCTACCATCTCTCTCATTAGATGGTATTTTATCAATATATGTTTGGATAATGATGAGATCTTGGTTATTCATAATAACTCAACTATTGTCAAGGTGCCAGGGACTGTGTCAACCGCGTAGAAATTACACCCAACTCTTGGATGAATTTTCATATCCAAACTGCCTCTTTGCTGCAATGTATTCAGCTTTAGTGGTGGAATCCAATGTGGTGTCGTGCTTGGAACGTTTCCAAGAGATAGCACCATCATTGAGCTTAAATACAAAAATCCGAACATCGATATGGTATCATCTACATCCGATTGAAAAAAACAGCATCAGCTTAGCCTTCAACTTTTCTTTCTCCACTTACAGATCCAGAAGCCATGAACATATCATAAGTTCTTCATAAGAACTTGAGGATTAATTTCACAGTTTTCCAGTGACCTTCACCAAGGATCTGTCTAATGTCTGCCCATTACTCTAAGAACATACATCAGGCTAAGTACATAACGTAGCATACATTATGCTATTAAAAAAACAAAACATAAGGTACCAATGTCATCTTTTCACTCTCTTCATCAATCTTAAGACACATCGACTCGAGAGATGAATACTATGACATATTGGGAAGTAACTCATTTTTCGACTATTCCATGCTAAACCCTTTTAACACAGTGTTTATGTACGTAGATTGAGAGATCTCAAGCATCCTTTAGATCTATCCATATAGATCCTTACGCTATGCACGTAGGACTCTTCTCCTAAATCTTTCATGGAGAAATTAATAGATAATCGGGCTTTAATTGATTAATCCAATACCATTCACAATGAGCATGATATAATTGACATAAAACATCACAAATGTAACCATGCTCCCACTAACCTTTTTGCACACACATGTCACTTCCGGATTTTTAACAAAACCAAACACTTTGATGATGTTATCAAAACGGAAGTTCAAACTTCGGGATGCCTTTTTAGGCCCATAAATGGACCTATGGAGTTTGCAAACCTTTTGCTCACTCCCAATGGTTGTGAAGGTTATCTGTTATATCTCAAAGTCATAATATGAAGATATAGCTAATAAAATTCGAATAGACTTTAGCATCACAACTGATGAAAAGTTCCTCACAGACAACTCTTTGCCTATGAGAATAACTTCTTCCCATCATTTAAGCTTTCAATGTCGCTACATTCCCATCCACTCCAAGCTTTCACTTGTAGATCTATTTGCAGCCAATGAGAACAATTCCCAGAGAGGGTCTACTAAGGTCCATTCCTTATTAGAGTACATGGAGTCTATTTCAAATTTCATGCCATCTCACCAATATCCCGAAACGATGTCCAACATCGTCTTCTTGAAAGTCATAGGATCACATCCATGGTCAAAATCATTTTGATTACTTTCTAGGAGTAAATTCAATTTATCAGGAGTTCTCGATACACTTTCAGAGCTCCTTGGTATGTGTAGTTTAAAGGTTATGATTGACACAATTAATTTCACCTTTCACTTTTCTAGTGGTTTGTGGTTCTTGAACCCATTCAAGTTATATTATATTGTCATTCCTTTCTAATAGAAACATTTTCTCTAGAAAGATTGCACTTGCGAAACAAACACTTTGTCTCCAATTGATAATATAAATTTCCACAAAATAACATAAGATGTATCAATTATCCAACTTATCTCCCACTGGTTGCTTCACATAAGCAAAACAATCTCAAATCTATATTTGGATTATTTTTCAGTCCATATCGTATATGGAGTTTTGGTCACTGCATTAGTATGAATTATGTTCAATAAATATGTAACTTTAGAGAGTTACTCAGAGAGAATCACATTCTCTTTAAGATAACTCAACATCCTCTTGCACTAATGTGATGTCCCCGAAATGATTAATTGCAATTAAGGCATTAATTATGTTTATATGATTAATTATGTGGATAATTGATTTACGTGTTGAAATTAATTATCACGTTTCAAGGTGCATGTTATGCATGATAGAAAATGGGGTGTTAACATGATTTAATTGTGTTGATCGTTAATTATGAGGAAAGTATGAATTTAATGAAGTTCGGTGCATTTTTGTAAAATGCTTTTAAAATACCATGTTGGGGTATTTTATACATCATGTTAATTTGGGGTACAATTTTAATAACCCCACTATATTCCCCTTTTATCCCATTTTCCCTTAACTTCTTCCCCACCACTCAAAAACCCCCAATTCTCTCCCAAAGCCCTAACCTCACCCCATTTTCGAAATCCCTCAAAGGAGGAAGGAGGAAGGAGGAAACTCCACAAAACTTGTGTTTGTGTGATCTTTGTTAAGATTTGGAGTATTCAAGAGGTATGGAACCCTTCCTAAAGTTTTTATGAAGTTTGGATTTGAAATGGGATGATTTTGAAGTGATTTATGTGGGTACGTTTGGGGTATGTGTTGTATGTTGTTGGGGTATATTTTTGAAGTGTTTTATGTGGGTTTTAGTGAGTTATGATGTTATTGATGTTGTTGGAAAGTTTGGGTTTGAATGGTATGGGATTGAACTTGGAAAATGTACAAAAATGTGAAAAACCGCGACTCTGCGCGAGGCGATCGATCGCCTGAAAAGAGGCGACCGATCGCCATAGGGCAGTACCATTTTCGCAAGGGAGGCGATCGATCGCCTAAAATGAGGCGACCGATCGCCGAGAGGCAGTAGCCATTTCACGTGTTAGGCGATCGATCGCCTAAAATTAAGCGATAGATCGCCGCAAGACAAAAGAGCGAGGCGATCGATCGCCTCAAGTAGCGATCGATCGCCGCTGTGTTAAACATGGCAAATGATGTTTTTTGTTGAATTTTTGGTATTTGGCTATTGTTTAGCTTCTAATATCGATTTGTATGGTTGTGTAGAACCATCCCAGGTGCCAACAACATCGAGAAGATATAGTTCTTCAATTTCTCCACTTTTGGAATTAAGGTACGTAAGAAGCTTACGGGCATCGGACGGTAACACACTCCTAACTCTAACTATGCATTAATTGCATAAGTATTCACGATGTTTATGATGATGTTATGATAAATGAAGATGATACGATGTTTATAATGATGATTATGATAAGCAAGTTAAGATGATGATGTTATGATAAATGAAGATGATATGATGTTTATAAAGATGATTATGATAAGTAAGTTTATGATGATGGAATACGATGTTATTATGTGGTAAGATGCCACGGGGTAAGATGCCCATATGGCAAGAGGCCATACTCCTATATTATGATCATACTATGATTGCATAAGAATTTACGATGCCATGATGGTGTACATAATGAATAAAAATGATAAGATGTTTAAGATGATGTTATGATAAGTAAGTCCATGATGAAGATGATTTGATAATGAATCAAGATGATAAGATACTTACGATGATATTATGATGAATAAAGATGATTTTATGATGAATAAAGATGACAAGATGCTTAAGATTATGTTACGATAAATGATGATGATAAGACGTTACTATAACGATTATGATGAGACGATGATGTCTATAAGATGATAATGCTTATATGATAATGATGTTTACAAGATGATGATGTTTATAAGATGCTATGATGTTTATGATGAATATGAAACTATGTTCTTAAGAATGGTTGAATGTCCGGTTGTTATTATGGGCAAGCGAGGAAGGTCTTGCCGCTCACATAAATGAGCGATGGGGTACATCCGCTATCAAGGTGTAGCGATGGGTATCATCCGCTGAGCGATGGGGTACATCCGCTATCAAGGTGTAGTGATGGGTATCATCCGCTAAGCGAGGGGGTACATCCGCTATCAAGGCGTAGCGAGGGGTATCATCCGCTGAACAAAGAGATACATCCGCTATCAAGGTGTAGCGATGGGTATCATATGATGTGTTATGTCGAGCGAGGGGGCCAATCATACCGCTGTCATAATGGAACCCGGACAGTCCCATTTCTAATTAACATAGTTTGTTGTGAGCATATATGTGAAGAATGATGTTTAATCATTTATGGCAAGAACTAATGATTCTATGCATGACTATGAAACAGGGACAACCAAAGAGGGTTAATACGATTAACCAGGAAGTATATGTTATCAATTACTTTCATGCATTTATTTATATGCCATTTCCTTATGATTATTAAGTAAAGATGTATATGCTCATGATGGGTTGTTCCTGTAGGTACACCTTTGGACTAATGGACTAAGGGCCGGGTTGAGGCAGTGAACTTTGAGAAGCATGGAAGAAGTTAGGATGCAAGAACTTTTGGATAGTATCTACTCTAGGAGTAGAATAATCCTATCGCCTTAACATTCATTTTGTGAATGTAATTATTTAGCCTTTAAAATTTCATTCTCGGCCCATAATTTTACTAGCTCTAAGCTACAACTGAAACCCTAAGACGTATTAAATGCATGTTTAGTCCCTAATAGGTGATTAAGACGATGTCAAGGTAGGAAGACCCTACATTAGTGGTATCAGAGCAGTGGTTAGATAACTCGGGAATGAGTGAAGGGTAGCCTTAGCAATAAGTTGGCTAGGTGCTTACTTTTAAACATGTTTTGTGCATAAGTTGCATATGAAGTATATGATGTGGTACTAACATGTTTCGCTTCTCTAACGATGTATTATGTGAACTGCTTTTGGATCTTGTTGTTAACCCTTGTGTTGCAGTATGGCAGCAAATGTCAACAAGTTTTGTGGAAAGGCACCACATATGTACTTCTCCGTCGCCCACGCCTCTTGTAGTCTCGACCCCCGCTGGAAGAATTTGATAACTGATCAGATTGGTTAAGACGGCCTCATTTATTTTGAGGATAACGAACTGAGGACAGACTTGATTGTTCTGGGGATGTCAGTTTGTAGGCATTGATGTTCTGAACAAGTATCAGGCAGTTGTGGACTGCAGACAAGGACTGTCCGATTCAGGTCTGATATGGGAGTCCGATGGACATTCTATGGGGATGATTTCCGTTCAAGGATTCCGTTAATATCTGTTGTCAAGATGGCACGGTTATTGGAACGAGACCACAAAGGATATTTCAACTATACTGTGGTTATTACTGAAAGAAGAAAGAGTTAAAGGTTGAGGATGTGCCCGTAGTGGCGGTGTTTCCTGATGCATTTCCGGAAGAGATTCCCGGATTCCCACCGACGAGAGAGGTCGAGTTTGGGATTAAATTACTACCAGGGACGCCTACCATTTCTCGTGCCCGTATAGAATGGCACCAGCGGAGTTAAGGGAATTAAAGGTTCAGTTACAAGAGCTCATTGGCAAGGACTATATACACCCTAGCATATCGCCTTGGGATGCACCAGTCCTATTTGTCGAAAAGAAAGATGGTTTGTTGCGGTTGTGCACCGATTTCAGACAACTGAACAAAGCCATAGTGAAGAATAAGTATCCGCTTCCGGGGATCGACGATTTGTTTGATCAGCTGCAGAGTACGAGGCTCTACAGTAAGATCGATCTGAGATCGGGGATCATCAGATTCGAGTTTGAGAGGACGATGTACAGAAGACAGCTTCCAGGACCTTATGTGGGCACTACGGATTCTTAGTCATGCCCTTTGGGGTGACGGATGCCCCAACCATTTTATGAGCCTGATGAACAGGGTGATCCAACCATGTTTGGATCAGTTCGTCGTAGTTTCCATTGACGATGTACTTATTTACTCTCGAACTGAAGAGGAACATGTAAAGCACTTGAGAACAGTGCTCCAGATCCTTAGGGATCATCAGTTGTATGCAAAGCTCAGTAAGTACGAGTTCTGGTCGAGCAGTGTAGTATCCTTGGATCATGTTATATCAAGATCGCTAAGCCGCCGGCACGGTTGACTCAGGAAGGAGTCCCATTCTTTTGGTCCGAAGCTTGTGAGAAAAGCTTCCAAGGATTGAAGCGTCGTCTGACGACAGTGCCAGGGTTGGTGATTCTTTCTGAAGACAAGAGGTTGCTTTGTACACGAATACATCACTTCAAGGTTTGGGCTATGTGTTGATGCGAGATAAGCTTGTGCTGGCTTATGCATCGAGGCGGTTGAAACCACATGAGGCTAAGTACCCAGTCCACGATTTGGAGCTGGCAGCCATTATGTTTGCCTTGGAATTTGGAGGCATTACTTGGATGGTACGTCGTTTACCATCTACACGGACCATAAGAGCCTGAAGTTTTGTTCACACAGGCTGAGTCGAATATGCGACAAAGAAGATGAATGGACTTACTCAAGGATTTTGACTGTAAGATTGAGTACCATCCTGGTAAAGCAACTTAATAGCAGGCACCTTAAGTCGGAAGTGAAAAGTACTGCTGAGGACACTATGTGTTTATCAGCGATGATGACTTCTTATTGCCGTCCGGGCTATGATATTGATGTGGACACATCGCCGGTGCGAGTGTCGATCTTGTCGGCCGAGCCAGACATATTTGAGGTTATCAGGAAAGCCGGAGGTCGGATGATGAGGTTCAAGGATGGTCATCTATAGTACTTCAAGGACGGCCATCAAAGTTCAGAGTGGCAGAAGATGATTCATTGAGATTGGGCCACCGATGGGTAGCCCCAGATACACCAGAGTTGCGTAAGGGAATGTTGGAGCGGGCCACAGTAGTCGGTTCACTATCCACCCAGGAGGGAGGAAGATGTACAAGGACTTAGGTGATTAATTCTGGTGGAGACGTATGAAGCGTGATGTTATGGCCTTGTCAAAAGATGTTTGATCTGCCAGCAGGTAAAGGTAGAAAGGTAGAGGCCTTATGGCGAGCTGAAGAGCTCGGAAGTACCCCCCAATGGAAGTGGGAGCATGTATTTATGGACTTTGTAACCCACTTGCCAAGAGCGGCCTCTGGATTCGATACGATCTGGTGATCGTGAATAGGCTGACGAAGTAGCTCACTTCATCCTTTGTCATGTGTCTTTCACATGCCTAAGGATGGCCAATTACATGTGCGGGATGTAGTGAGGTTACATGGTGTTCCAGTCTTGATGGTGTCTGACAGAGACCCAAGGTTTACTTCGCACTCGAGGATATGATGAGGACATGTGTATTGGAGTTTGATACTCCGTGACAAGATTCTATACCACTGGTAGAGTTCTCCTTTAAATAACAGCTATCAGGCGAGCATTCAAATGGCCCTTTGAAGCTCTTTATGGACAACGATGTAAGTCACCGCTGTATTGGGAGGACTTGGCTAGTAAAGCGATCGGAGGACCGGATATGATTAAGGATATGTAAGACAAGATTAAGTTGATACGCCAAAAGATGAAGGTGACCCAGGATAGGCAAGCAGCCTATGCCAACAAGCGGCGATGACCGCTAGAATTCCAAGTAGAAGACAGGGTCTTCTTGAAAATCTCACCCTCCAGAGGTGTAGTTCGTTTTGGTATGCGGGAAAGTTATCCCCGAGGTATGTTGGGCCATATGAAGTATTGCAGCGTACCAGTACTTTGGCTTACTGTTTGGCTCTACCGCCGTCTTTATCTGGGATGTATGATGTTTTCCATGCCTCTATGTTACGGAAGTATGAGCCAGACCCGTCTCATGTATTACAGTCTACTGAAGTGCAGTTGGACTCAGGGGTATCCTACGTTGAACGACCGGTCAGAATTCTGGATCGTGAGGATCGCAGACTAAGAAGTAAAGTTTTACCGATGGTCAAAGTTCAGTGGGATCGTCGGGGTGTCGAGGATGCTACGTAGGAGACGGAGCGGCATATGGTACAGCACTACCCGAAACTATTCTCTGGTATGTGATTTATGTTTAGTTTCTTTTGGGGTAAGTGCATGCGATTTCGAGGACGAAATCTTATAAGTAGGGGAGTAATGTGATGTCCCCGAAATGATTAATTGCAATTAAGGCATTAATTATGTTTATATGATTAATTATGTGGATAATTGATTTACGTGTTGAAATTAATTATCATGATAAAATGCTTAGTCACATGATAGGCATGACCCGTGGGTTACGTTTCAAGGTGCATGTTATGCATGATAGAAAATGGGGTGTTAACATGATTTAATTGTGTTGATCGTTAATTATGAGGAAAGTATGAATTTAATGAAGTTCGGTGCATTTTTGTAAAATGCTTTTAAAATACCATGTTGGGGTATTTTATACATCATGTTAATTTGGGGTACAATTTTAATAACCCCACTATATTCCCCTTTTATCCCATTTTCCCTTAACTTCTTCCCCACCACTCAAAAACCCCCAATTCTCTCCCAAAACCCTAACCTCACCCCATTTTCGAAATCCCTCAAAGGAGGAAGGAGGAAACTCCACAAAACTTGTGTTTGTGTGATCTTTGTTAAGATTTGGAGTCTTCAAGAGGTATGGAACCCTTCCTAAAGTTTTTATGAAGTTTGGATTTGAAATGGGATGATTTTGAAGTGATTTATGTGGGTACGTTTGGGGTATGTGTTGTATGTTGTTGGGGTATGATTTTGAAGTGTTTTATGTGGGTTTTAGTGAGTTATGATGTTATTGATGTTGTTGGAAAGTTTGGGTTTGAATGGAATGGGATTGAACTTGGAAAATGTACAAAAATGGTGAAAAACCGCGACTCTGCGCGAGGCGATCGATCGCCTGAAAAGAGGCGACCGATCGCCATAGGGCAGTACCATTTTCGCAAGGGAGGCGATCGATTGCCTAAAATGAGGCGACCGATCGCCGAGAGGCAGTAGCCATTTCACGTGTTAGGCGATCGATCGCCTAAAATTAAGCGATCGATCGCCGCAAGACAAAAGAGCGAGGCGATCGATCGCCTCAAGTAGCGATCGATCGCCGCTGTGTTAAACATGGCAAATGATGTTTTTTGTTGAATTTTTGGTATTTGGCTATTGTTTAGCTTCTAATATCGATTTGTATGGTTGTGTAGAACCATCCCAGGTGCCAACAACATCGAGAAGATATAGTTCTTCAATTTCTCCACTTTTGGAATTAAGGTACGTAAGAAGCTTACGGGCATCGGACGGTAACACACTCCTAACTCTAACTATGCATTAATTGCATAAGTATTCACGATGTTTATGATGATGTTATGATAAATGAAGATGATACGATGTTTATAATGATGATTATGATAAGCAAGTTAAGATGATGATGTTATGATAAATGAAGATGATATGATGTTTATAAAGATGATTATGATAAGTAAGTTTATGATGATGGAATACGATGTTATTATGTGGTAAATGCCACGGGGTAAGATGCCCATATGGCAAGAGGCCATACTCCTATATTATGATCATACTATGATTGCATAAGAATTTACGATGCCATGATGGTGTACATAATGAATAAAAATGATAAGATGTTTAAGATGATGTTATGATAAGTAAGTCCATGATGAAGATGATTTGATAATGAATCAAGATGATAAGATACTTACGATGATATTATGATGAATAAAGATGATTTTATGATGAATAAAGATGACAAGATGCTTAAGATTATGTTACGATAAATGATGATGATAAGACGTTACTATAACGATTATGATGAGACGATGATGTCTATAAGATGATAATGCTTATATGATAATGATGTTTACAAGATGATGATGTTTATAAGATGCTATGATGTTTATGATGAATATGAAACTATGTTCTTAAGAATGGTTGAATGTCCGGTGGTTATTATGGGCAAGCGAGGAAGGTCTTGCCGCTCACATAAATGAGCGATGGGGTACATCCGCTATCAAGGTGTAGCGATGGGTATCATCCGCTGAGCGATGGGGTACATCCGCTATCAAGGTGTAGTGATGGGTATCATCCGCTAAGCGAGGGGGTACATCCGCTATCAAGGCGTAGCGAGGGGTATCATCCGCTGAACAAAGAGATACATCCGCTATCAAGGTGTAGCGATGGGTATCATATGATGTGTTATGTCGAGCGAGGGGGCCAATCATACCGCTGTCATAATGGAACCCGGACAGTCCCATTTCTAATTAACATAGTTTGTTGTGAGCATATATGTGAAGAATGATGTTTAATCATTTATGGCAAGAACTAATGATTCTATGCATGACTATGAAACAGGGACAACCAAAGAGGGTTAATACGATTAACCAGGAAGTATATGTTATCAATTACTTTCATGCATTTATTTATATGCCATTTCCTTATGATTATTAAGTAAAGATGTATATGCTCATGATGGGTTGTTCCTGTAGGTACGCCTTTGGACTAATGGACTAAGGGCCGGGTTGAGGCAGTGAGCTTTGAGAAGCATGGAAGGAGTTAGGATGCAAGAACTTTTGGATAGTATCTACTCTAGGAGTAGAATAATCCTATCGCCTTAACATTCATTTTGTGAATGTAATTATTTAGCCTTTAAAATTTCATTCTCGGCCCATAATTTTACTAGCTCTAAGCTACAACTGAAACCCTAAGACGTATTAAATGCATGTTTAGTCCCTAATAGGTGATTAAGACGATGTCAAGGTAGGAAGACCCTACAACTAACATTTAGTGCTCCACATTCGTCCATATGAATTAAATTCACTGGACATTCAACACATGCTAAAGATATGTGGGATTTAAGTTATCATTCATTTTACATTCTTTGAACATAATCATATTAATCGTTCATAAGTTCACCAGATTCAATAAAACATGCATTCTTAAAAATATTGCGAATCATATTCGCAAATTTAAAAGATTATCATTCTCTATCAAAATATGAACAATGTTTATGATTAAATCTATAACAAATAAACAATTGCTCAAACCAGATCCTAAGCAGTTCAACATTTTATATTAAATAAATGTTTCAAACAGCCTTTGCAACAACTCTTGCTACAATGCTTAGCCTCAGGTAGGTGTCACCTTCCTAGGGCTCTCTACTTCTTCACATCACATGCAACGATGCGAGCACAACTGACATCATATACCGAAGAAGTAGAACCAATAGAAATATTTAATTTTAATATAAAACATACCCTTTCTAGAACGCTTCTAGTCTAGGTATTCCTTACAATTTTGTGCCAGTGACCAGCAGCTCATTTCTTAGTTGCTACTATATCATTTTTTGTCTTTTGAGGTTGGGAACCATTTCCCTTCCTCTTCTTTATCCTTGAATTCTTTCTACCGTTGGTAGAAGATTCGACAAGAAGAACACGTTTCTCCTTTTGAATCAATGACTCATGAGTTTCCAACATTTTGACTATAAGATCAAATCTACAGTCAGTTAATGAGGTATTGTCACATTCAGATTTTCCAATTTCTCAAGAAGAGATATTTTTCTTACACCATGCTCATAGACCGAAGCCCCATCTCACATGTGAAATGAAAACAACTCTTTTGAAATCGCGAGTCTCAGTGATCGCGTCCATTCACCACACAATATTTGTAGGTGTTGGAAAATATCATCAATGTGAACGAGTTTCTCATATCTATGTTGAAACTCATTGGTGATATTGTATCACATAGCACCTAGTCGAGAGACCATCGTCCCACCACTTCTCAAATGTGGCGATCTCTTCATGAGACGAACCGGGAGACACTTCAACAAGAGGCTCCCACCAAGGGTATACAACAACTTTTCAGAAGCAAGCATTATTAAAATTAATAGTCAATCCTGGTGGTTAATTTGTTTATATCGAGACTAGATGTAGTCGGATTCACGGCAATCATAATACTGAGAAAAAATAGAAAATATATGCAAACCGTTTGATTATTTATTAATTCAAAAACTATGGACTTTAGTTATTGAATGCTCCCACTAAATTTTTCGAATTCGTCACCCTCATGACAAATGAACGGAAAATCGAATTTTCTTAGTTGGCTTGGAGTCCAACTAGCTCATGATAGCCCCAGGCGAGGGTCCAGCCGACCTCATGATACTAAAGATAGCTCACAATTGCATCATATGCAACCCCCAAGATATTCGTCTCGTGATTGGCATAATCATACGGAGGCAGGCCAATTATGCCTTCTCACGTCAAACTAACACATCCCACGGATGGTAATGTTTGCCAATAAGACCACACAAGGGTGAGCAATCTTAAAGGTCAACAGAACCCTATCCATAATTAAGTGGCAGTTAAACACGCAGCTTTTCCATGCCAGATGCCCCCCACGAGGATGAGAAGACACCTGACACAAGTAGCGTCTCATGGCTTAACCGTTGATGGAAGACAAGAAGTAACAAACTCCTTTGAGCTCCCTTTACAGTTTGATATTAAAATTTTTGAATCATATTCAAAATAAGGATTTTATAATTCTATTTTAAAATCTCATCAAGTGCTCGTTTGTTTGTTTGTCGGATTCATGCAACTATGTTTTATTCATGCAATCATATGTACTAATAAAACATACAACATACATTTATCATACATCACATGCATAATAAAATTATATTATGGACGATTACAGCATTTTCCTAATTGATCCACGTGAGCCATACGTTGATCACAAGTCTATCTAAGGTGATGCAGGTATGTAATGCAATCATATTACATTTTTACTTCCATTATACATGTCTTGATTCTTGGTGCTCCGTCTTCAATCTCGATCTCCTACTAGTTCTAAAAAAAATACATTTAAATCTTGCAAACAAGAGAATAGGGATACAAATCCGGGGTGGGATACATTAGAAATATAGAGAGAGAAGGCTCGCAGTCCCGATAACCAAAAACACAATTATAATGAAACAATAAAAACATAAGCATTCACCTAAACACATTGGTCAAGGCTCGTAATCATCCATCATGCAATCACATCATATGTAATTAAACATTAAACTAAACAATTACATCACATGTAATTGTACTAATTACATCACATATAATTAGAGCAAAATAATTAATTATTCTATCGTTTCCCACTAATTCGCATCATTAATTGAAAATAAAGTTAACAAATTAAATAAAACCATTTTATTTAATTTCTAATTAATTAAATTTCAATTAATTTGTATTTTACGGTTTAACCATCATATTAATCGAAAATAAAATTAACAAATTAAATAAACATTTTCATTTAATTGACAATTAATTAAATTTTCAGTTACTTGGTAAAATCATTATTTTACCTACAAATCATAATATTGGCCAAAAATAAAATTAACAAATTAAATGAAACATTTTCATTCAATTTCTAATTAATTAAATTTTTAACTAATTGTACAATCTCCATTTTACATTTAAAAAATTAAAAATCATATTTTTAATTGATTAAGTTTATGATTTATTATTTCAAAAATTAATATCCGGACAAAACATCTAAAATGACCAAAAATAATTTATGGACTCCAAACAAAAAAGATTTTTTTTTAATCGAAACTTACTGTTCATGCATCTTCCAAAATCGAATAATAGAGTTTCGGAAAAAAAATTTAGCGCCGATAAATTTTGTCGCCTACTGATCATCTTCAACCCTGGGTATGAAACCTTAGTCAGCCAGCGCCGCCGCCAATAGCCTCGGCTCTTTATCCCTTGCGCTATTTGCCGCTGGAACGAATTCCCGCTGCAACAATTGCAGCGGTTCCAGCCCTGGAATATATGTGCATGGATCGACCAGCCCATTCACGATTTGATTAAGGCTTGGGTGGCACGCACGACAGCTCTCACGGCGGCGGAGAACAATTTCTCTTCGCCTGCGCCGCCGCCTGCCACCTCCACGATCGATGACGACTTTTTGTTTTCCGGTGACGGGATTAAGAAACAGTTTACGATGGTTTGGGTAATCCATTTTCTATATTTTCGGAGTCCGTAATTTTTGAAAATTCGAACACGAATAGTTACTATTGAAAACAGTCTAATAATATTAATTATCAAATACATGAATCAAAAGCGCAACATGGCTCTGATACCACTGTTGGGTTTCCGTACCCCTAAACAGTAACAAATCTGACCCAGGGACGAATCGATTACGCATGATTCATATATAAACATGCAAATATCATAATATAATGCACGAAAAGATATTATCGATAACATTGAAATCAATCTGATGTCGGTGACCCTCAAGTCCAATCAACCTGACCAGATCTACAAGCACCAGGATCGAGTTGTTTGGTCTGTATTTGAACCTAAAACATGACCGAGTAATTGTTGCTCGGGTGTCGAGCTTTTTTATTATTGTCCGTTGTTGGTAGGTTAAATACATTATCGGGATGTTTGGTCTGTATTTGAACCTAAAACGTGACTGAGTGATTGTTGCTCGGGTGTCGACTTGTTTATATATTATCCGTTGTTGGCGGGTTAAATACAGGATCGTGATGTTTTGTCTGTATTTGAATCTAAAACGTGACTGAGTGATTGTTGCTCGGGTGTCGAGCTTGTTTTATTTATGGTCCGTTGGGTTAAATACAGGATCGGGATGTTTGGTCTGTATTTGAACCTAAAATGTGACTGAGTAATTGTTGTTCGGGTGTCGAGCTTGTTTTATTATTGTCCGTTGTTGGCGGGTTAAATACAGGATCGAGATGTTTGGTCTGTATTTGAACCGAAAACGTGACTGAGTGATTGTTGCTCGGGTGTCGACTTGTTTTATTTATTGTCTTTTGTTGACGGGTTAAATACAAGATCGGGTGTTTGGTCTGTATTTGAACCTAAAATGTGACTGAGTGATTGTTGCTCGGGTGTCGAGCTTGTTTTATTTATGGTTCATTGTTGGCTGGTTAAATACATGATCATGATGTTTGGTCTGTATTTGAACCTAAAACGTGACTGAGTAATTATTGCCCGGGTGTCTTGTTTTTTTATTGTCCGTTGTTGGAGGGTTAAATACAGGGTATGTTTGGTCAGTATTTGAACCTAAAATTGCATAAGTGATTATTGCTCGGGTGTCGAGCTTGTTTTATTTATTGTCCGTATTTGAACCTAAAACGTGACAGAGTTTTGGTACTTCGGATGTTTGGGCCTTACCCATTTTATATTATTGTTGTTCGGAGGATGTTTATTTGCTCGGGATGTTTGAGCCTTATCCCTTTTATATTATTGTTGTTCGGAGGATGTTTATTTACTCGGGATATTTCTTATCCCATACGAGCTTTATTTGCTTGATATATTTATTATTCCAGATGAGCTTTATGTGTTCAGTCTTTATTTGTTCGGGATGTTCGAGTATGTTTTATTGGTGCTCGGGATGTTTTCCTTGGAGCTCAGTTATATTTATCTGCTTGGGATGTTTTTCCTCGAGCACGATTATATTTATCTGCTCGGGATGTTTTCCCTCGAGCACGATCATATCTATTTGCTCATTATGTTTCCCTCGAGCCCGATCATATTTATTTGCTCGGGATGTTTTCCCTCGAGCCCGGTCATATCTATTTGCTCGGGATGTTTTCCCTCGAGCCCGATCATATCTATTTGCTCATGATGTTTCCCTCGAGCCCGATCATATCTATTTGCTCGGGATATTTTTGATGTTCGGTGCTCGGGAAGGATTCTTTATTGGTGTTTCAGAAGTTCTTGATGGTTATTCAATGGGTATTCGACGAGCTCGAATGTATTGTTTTTGTACTCAGGATGAGCTTTATTTGCTCGGATATTAATTCTAGAACTTGGATTTCATATTTCATGGCTTGAAATCGGCTCGGGTGACGTGCAAAGCCTGCAAAGTTGAACTCAGCTTATTATGATTCAATCAAATTTCTCACAGTCTGGTTTTCTCGAAAATTTCTGTCTACCTATTAGTGGATATTACCTCGGATTTATTTAGCACTGTGCTTTTATTGGATGGATTTAACTCTCAAAATTCACAAGTTCCGAAAAATACATTGAAGCAGCAACTGTGATTTTACCCGATGTATATAAACCAAGATCTCAACTTTGCTCATCTTGCTTTACTTCAGGGGGGTGACTTATGTGGTTGGGAAATTAGACCACATCGGGTAAATCGTTGCCAAACAAGAAAACGCCCAAACAAGATAATGTCCGAAGATTATGATTATCTGCTCGATTCCAAGTGATCAAATAATGGCATAAGACCTGGTCATAGCGGTTAATCAACCCGAATTTCCCGGACATGCTTTGAGTAGAACATACCATAAACAAAAGAACAATTAGTGGTGTATGATTAACCCATTATCCTTAAATTGTGGATTAATGGCTAAATTGGCTGAGAATGAATGAGTGAGTGGTGGAGTTATTGGCATGATGGAAGGAAGTTAATGGGCTAAATCAGTGGGGGGATTGAAGGGGAAAAGACCAAGATAAAAGAGGGATCTACTGCTCGAACAAGGGGTCTGATTTCTTTTTGTTCCCTTCTAATATTTTTGTGGGATCCCTCTCGGAAAGCATGTTGCCCTTTGATTTATTTTGCTCCATTCTTGTATGTATAAATTGTAAAAAATCATCTTTTTGAAGTGGATTTTGATACTGGACTAGGTCCCGTTGTTTTCCGCAAAAAATATGGTGTCTTTCACGTAAAAAATATGGTGTCTTTCTTTTATTTTCCGCAAACACTTAAATCTACCGAACACGGAAAAAATCGAATCACATCACTTAATTTAGTATGATATATTGTATTTTCAAAATTTTAAAATAAAATCTTTTGATTCGGTTCACAAATAATTACGAGGTTTTTTTATTGCCATTTAAATGTTGAGAATATTATAATGATTGAACAAAAGATAAAATAAAGAATAATCAAAGAATAGACACTACTAAAAAATATATATGTAGTAGCGCTAATAAACGTCACGTACTGTTGATATAGTGACGCTTGTTTATTATTGAATAGAATCAGAGACATATAACATAAAAATCAAACAAGTACAAACAAAGAAAGATGCCAATAGCCTCAAACATATTAATTCACCACATATTATACATATCTAATCAAGATCCAACAATAATATAAAATTGTCATTAATTCTCCCATCACAATCCCTGCAAACCATATTGAACATAACTTGTGTCCTCGGTTGATATCGAAACCCTACTCGAGGATAAATCCCGCTTTATCATTCAAGAGGTGACTCACATCGCCCCAAGATTTAATGATCCATTCGCCCTTTTCGGATATGAGAAACACATTGAGAGAAGTGTTTATGACCTTTCCAATGGGCTTCACATGTGGGAAAACCTTTCTATGAAGTGCTCTTATGGTAACATCATGAGACACAACAACAATTCTTTCGCCTACAAATGCAATTATTTGAATTAATTAGCCTTAATTATATTATAATGTGTTGTTAGTTATTTATACTGATGAATATTTTTAGAATAGGGACCTTGGTGTTTATTTGCAATTCTTTGCAATGCACAAGTGCTACGTTCATAGAGTCGATTCAAACTCTCTCCACCACCCTGCACCACAATTATATATTAATTTTAAGGGTAAATTATAAAAATGTTCCTATAGAATAAATATATTTGCAATAGTAATCCAAAAATTTTATAATTAATCGAATATAGCCTCAAAGAAATTATTTTTTAACAAAAGTAGTTCCACATAAATGCAATCAAATACAGTCCAACAATAATTATTATTTAACAAAAATGGTCCCAAGTTTTGTTAAGGCTAAAAGGTTTAAGTACCGCTTTTGTCAGAAAATAATTTTTGTGTGATTTTATTTGATAACAATTTTATGTGGACTATTTTGTAAAAAAATAATTTCTTTTGACTATATTTGATTAGCCCTCAAAATTTGGAACTGCTATTGAAAATGTCCTAATTATGGGACTATTTTGTAATTCCTCTAATTTTAAATATATTAAGTTTATAATGTATGTATATAGAGAGATGTAGAGTGTGTACTGTGTATGTATATACCGGAATCTCTTGATTCCTTCCCATAGAGACAAAAGCTTTGTGGGCCTCAGGATGAGTTATGGCTGTCTCACGAGCGATGACACCTTGGAGGACCCCAACGTGTCTTTCCCGCAACTTTGGGTCTTTATTAACCTTTATAAACAAAAGCCAAAACAACAGCGTACCATTAATTAACTAACTTATCATTATTCAGTCCGTAGCGTGAGCCTTGACACAATAGTAAGCATATTGTCATGTGTTCAAGTCCTAGAAATAGTCTCGTTATAATATACGGCTAATTATGAATATTAGGTCCAAAGTTGCCATTAACCCTTGTCTGACGCCACACATATTGGCAGTTTCATGCACCAAGTTTGCCATTTTTATTATCATTCAGTGTGCGTATATATGGTGGCGAAAACATGATTTTTGTTTATAGGTGGCAAAAAATATTATCATAAAAATGGATGGCAAAAAAATTTGTAGGACATCAAAATATAATTTTTGATGGGGTAAACTAAATTTTTTGGAGGATAAAATATAATTATTTTTAAAAGATATTAGTGTATATATATATATAGTTTACATACCTGATGCACACCACAGTTCTTTGCTATTAACTGAGCAGTGTAGAAAGCTCGTTTCAAGTCAGAAGAATATACAGCGGAAATTTTGGGCTCCTTTGAAAGCCTCTCCGCCACCTTTAACATTATATATATTTAGTTATATATATATATTTAACAAATAATTCCTGAAACAAACAAAAAAGGTTAGTAAATTGTGATTACCAGAAAGGCTTGATGTCTCCCATTCTCATTCAAGTCCACATCCAATTGCCCCTAAACCAATACATATTTATCATGCATTCTCCAAAAAAGGATATACATACATACATACATGTATCGTTAAGATTATGTATACTTATACGACCGATCTCCGCGATCATGCATGAATGCAGTAAATAAATTGGTGATCATCAAAACCTGAAATCTGCCATCAGCATTCCATTCAGTTTCGCCATGGCGAATTACGATAATCTCAGCATATTTAGAACCATCATTAATGGAGTTATAAGCCATTAAATTATGTAAGAAATATATTAAAGCAGCTTGCAGCTTCAATATGTATATTGAAGATGGTTTAGTTTATGGCGGAGAAGGAGATCAACGGAGAGGAGATTTTATGCTACTCGGAGGAACGTGCATGTAAGGTGGAGGGGCACTTCACCACCCAACCCACCGCCATTAATACATCACAATTATATGAGATATTAGGCCCCATCATCGCCAATTATTTTAGAAATTCACGTGTCTTGCCTAACAACACAACATGCTTCTTAATCTTTTTTAGGGTGAATATTATAAAAAAGGTTCGATAAAATATTGATTTTTTTTTAATACAAGTCCTAAGCTTTTAGTACTAATCAAATATAGTCTCATATAAATTGTTTTTAATAAAAAATAATCGTACATAAATCTTTTTAATAAACCTAGTTCCACACACATGGCCTCGTTTAGCGAAATAAATAATTTTTTTATCACCTAAATTTTTTTTTTAAAAAAAATTACGTTTTATACCCCCCAAAAATAGCAATTTCCCCTCAAAAATTATATTTCCTCCCCTAAATTACATTATGACCCCTCTAATTTTTTTCCCTCTATTTTTGTTTTAATATTTTTTACCACCATTAACAATTTTCATGCATTCGCCCCTGCCCATATAAATTATTTTTTTAACAAAAAAGTGCTCTCCAAATTGAATATGGAACTTTTAGACTATTTTTTTATTAAAAATAAAAGCTTGGGACTAGTATTGATTAAAAACAAAAGTTTTGGACAATTTTAATTAAAAGTATTTTCCATGAAACTATATTTGATTAGTCCGAAAAGTTTGGGAGTAGTATTGCAAAAACCCATATTCTATGGGACTAATTCTTAAATTTACCCTCTTTTTTACTATTTGAAAGCAATGTTTAACTATAAATGTATTAGCCTTGATGTTTTAACATGATCCATGTTGATGAAAATAAGCCTTTGCAGGGTCTCCTTTTGTGTTATAGAGGTACAAATAATCCATATGTAGTAATTCATAATTATTTTTAATATTTTTGTAACATGTTTATACATGGTTTCCTACTGGATTAATATATAAGTAAAATATAAATATATTATGATTTGATTGAACATATATTAATTCATACACAATGAACTTGGCAGCATATTCAAAACCTTCGAACTCATCAATTATTATGATATCTAGCTGAGCCTTCTACTATCAGGCTTCCATCTAAGAAAAGGAGGTGTGTTCCTCGAAATGAACTGAAATGGGTTAGGCAAACATTTATCATATTTGTTTTCTTTGAACTTTCGACATGGTAGAAAATTATTAAAACTAAGTTCTAACTTGTCAAAGGTCTTAATATAGTAACTTTACTTTTTTAGTCCTTTTTGCCTATGTATCGATGTAGCTGGAAATTGTTGGTGTGGCATTGAAAAATGTTGATGTGACATCGAAAAATTATTGACGTGTTACGTTAGGTCTGCACTATAGCGAAATATGAGTAAACAAAAAGTACTTCACTAAGACTCAACTTTGACAAGTACGAGTATTAAAACAGAAAACACGATTACTTAGAGGACAAAATTGACTATTTTTCTTATATGAATTTTAAAAATTATAAATGTCTCACCCCGAGACTGGAGCGCGTGACACAGGCGTCGGATCCAAACATGATATTTGGACACAACAAGCCTCGTGTACAGATCTATACTAAAACCAGTCTTTTATTCCATAATCAAATAAAATGTCATTACAACTTCAAATACGAGATCCAAATGTCTCGTTCTAAAAACAAAGTGCGGAAACGTAAATAAGTAATAAATCTTCTTGAGATTTCTAGTGGATCACCATCCCCAGAATTGCTCTTGTTCTTCTTCTTCGATGTCTTCTTCCTCGATTTTATCTGGGAGGGGAGGTAAGGGGGGTGAGTGTTTGGGAAAAAACACCCAGCAAGTAGGGGCCGATTGCACAGTAAAAACACATATATCTTCATAGCAGAAATCATTTTAAACAATTCATTAACAAAATAATAGATCTTGGCATAAAAACACATAAACACATATCTTACACATATCCACATATTGACTTATTGGATTCAAGAGGTGGCTCCCATGCATGTGACACGTCCACATCATGTAGCACTTTGCCCCGCCGAATCAAGTCGTGGCTCATACACACGTAGCACTTTGCTCTGCAAAGTCCTTCGTTCATGATCATGTCACATACTTATTTGATTTAAAAACATACTTTTCATAGGGTTGTTCAATAGAGATTTAAAGCATACATATAGTTTTGAAAACGAATGGAATGATAGCAAAAACCACTTACTTGATGGATAACCAAAGCGAGATCCGAGTTGAGAAAGTGGTGAGAAACTCCTCCTATCTACCTTTAAGGTTTCGAAATTTGTGTGTGGTGTGAGTGCCAATAATTCAAAAATGGTTAGTAGTGGTCTAGGATTAAGGCATGATGGTTATATGTATCTAGGGTGGGAAATTTAGGGGTGGAACGTCCCAAGATTTTAGTCTTTCCATGATTAAGGTGTGTTAAAAGGTATTGTATTAATTGGGTGATATTATTAGGTATTTAAAAGATAGAATAATAATTGGGTAATAAATTTAGGGAATAAAGTGAGCATAAGTTTGGGATTTTTACAATAAAGAAGGAAAAAATTATATCATGTTATGTTATATAAATATACCTAAGTATACATTGAGTATGGCAAGATATATATGAAATATATATAATAAAATTTTTGATATTTTGGTCTTTTAAAATATTAGATTAAACCTATAAAATAAGTTATTAATAAATTAATAATGGTACATAACATAAAATTAGAAGATGGAAGCCGTAATTAGATATTTTTCCCGTTTTGCCCCTACAGCGTTTTAGATTCGGGTATATAAAACTTTATTTTCCGTATGAGAACTGTCGGCTTCGAAATCGAATTCCGACGATGATAGCCTCATTATAGGAGGTGCAGATAGCAGGTATTCCTTGAAACCTGGCATCTTTTCATCAGGGCGGAGCCGCTTCCTAACGCGTGCGAGGAAATTGCGACACGTTACGGAGAACGACGTCCGAATGCGGCGGTCACCCAGCCAGAGTTCGGATTCTAGGTCGGCATCTGCGTCGCCTCAGCCGCTACCTGTGCCGGAATTGCAAGTGTTTTTAAGTCGTGACCCCAAGTTCGCTTCATCCGGCTCGAACGGCGTTCCCCTGCCTCGCCACGAGATGTGATTCAAAATCAGAGAGAAGGTGAGGAGGAGATTGAAAGAGGTAGAGAAATAGAGGCGGCTGAGGAGTTGGACGCCGGTTCCATTGATGGACTCAATGGTCTTAAAGAGGTATTGGAAAAATGGCATTAAATTGCTAGAGAATGGAAGTCACATTGAATAATTTGTGATTTCATGATTGTAGTTTTAAAAAAACATAAACTTTATGAAATGCATATGTTTTACGGCATTGATCGTCTTTATCAAATTGTTTATATATTTTGTATGCATTTTGATACCCCTGAGGAGGAAGAGTTCATCCAAACTTCTAGGAGCACAAAAACCAGACTTGCCTAGCAGGAGGTCTCTTGCAAGGAGGCCGGCTCATCTAGGTCGATGACCTCCCAGCATATGGCCGACCTCTTGACATATGACCGACCTCTCAATATGGCCGACCTCTTGTCGCATGGCCAACCTCTTGACATATGACCGACCTCCCAAAATGGTCGACTTCTTGGCACATGGCCGACCTCTTGCCATATGGCCGACCTCCTAACATGGCCGACCTCTTGTCATATTGCCGACCTCCAACATATGCCTTACCTGGCGTGTGTGGCCGACCTTATGCTTCTATAAGCCACGGTATGACATTGTATGGCTGACCGGAGCTCATCAGCTTGGAGCGAGATCTCCGACGAGGGGATTCAATCTTATCACAGATTGAAGAGATCTAATAGATCTTATCGAATCTTATCAGATATTCTCAGTATCTTGACAGATTCAGATAAACATGGAAAGTGTCCTAGCTATATGGTAACTCTTCATCTATAAATACCAGGTTTGGGACACTAATTCATTCATTCATAATGCTCTCTGTCACGTGTTGAGAGTTTCACCCAGATTTTCTCGAACACGTGCGGCACTTGACTAGTAATCCCGCATTGCTAGCAAGTCAGCCTTTCTCCCAAGTTGGTTGCTAAAGTGCTAGAAAGAGAAATAACACAAAGAGAGTTGTGGAGAATGCTTTGTATTACTTGAATGCTTGAAACTTGGATACTTGCAAATGAACTTCTAGATCCTATATATACATGTCCACCTCCTCAATGGATGGTGGTGATCAATTTGATCGAATGGTTGGGAAAGACCTTCTAGGATCTTCTTCCCTTCTACATGTTTCTACCATGTTCTATGTACAAGATTCTAGAACATCTACATGCTTCTATAATGTCCTATGTATGCTCCACAAGATTCTAGAATCCTAAAGAATGTGCAAGTGAAGTAAAGAGTCTTTCGGGTTGCTCCAAAGTGTTCTTCAAGCTTCCGGGAGCTTCCGGAATGTCCCAAAGCCACAAACTATGTGAAATTACAATCTTGCCCCCAGTTGGAAAGAAATGAGTTTGAACCTCCGTAATGCTTGGCCGGCAAGATTGGGTGCAACACTGCGGGTTGTGACATCTCGCTTACTTTACAGCATACATTTTTCCTAATTCACTCGCCTGACTTGACCGTCGGAGGGGATAGGCCGGAAAACCTTCCAGCCCCTTCTCACGGTTGCTTCGTGCTTTGAGGTCATCTCAGAGGCTACTTACTGCCACCATCGTCGTTATTTTGAGTATTGGAGAAGAAAAATAGGTGAACCCTCTCTCTATTGATAACAACATGTCATCGCAATTTTTGGTGATATCAATTGGCGTCGTCTGTGGGAACATGAGTGGGGACGTAGAGATGGACAACAGAAAATGAAGACAATCAAACTATGTTAACGTCTAATGATGCTCGTAGTAAACCTCTAATGATGCTCGTAGTAGAGAGACGAGTAGCCACCTCTGGGTATGCAAAAGTCATCAAATGCTTACCTATCAGCTACGGAGATTTCATAAGGAGATCAAAATGGCAAAATTGGTGTTGGTAATTTTATATTTAAGTGGGGGAGGTTATTTTATCTTATCAAAAGATATCTGGTTGAGTATTAATTGTTTTTAAGGAAATTATATTATTTATCCTTATGACATGTTATTGTTGTTTGGATAATAATATGTTCTCAGGTGAATGATCGAAACTACGGATGATCACTTTCATTATATAGTTCGATTTTCTTTGCTTAATATGTGTGTGGAATTTTATAGCCTGGTTGTCCAAGCTGAAATTCCTTTATGTTTGTGGTATTTCATAATTCGATTGATAAAAAGTAAATTATGAGTAATTGGTTGTAATACAGATGCAGCACATATGTGTGACATGTTCTTATTACAGAACGAATGTATATCTGTACCGACGTGATCTGGACTCTGTGCAAAGAATTAAATCAATGGTAACATAGTTGATTAAATTTTTATTGACATAGACATGCCCGGATGTGGCATGGATCCAATATTTTAGCAAATTTTATTTGTTTCATACTCGGAACTGACATGGACCTATGAACGTATGTGTATGGATCTCGTGTTCAAGGAATACTTATTTTCTTTGTTATGGATTTGGATAGAATTTGCATGGACCCGAATATTACCTCGGCATAGACTCCATGCATTTGTGGTAAGGTTTTGGGAAAGATTCCCGCATATATTTCAAGAGAGATGAATAAGAATATCGATTTGGGAATCATGATTATTTCAAAGATTTTATGTACATAAAATGATTCGACTTGAATGAGTCAAAATTATTATGATATTTTGTATGACTATGAATTGCAGTTCTTTATGTATTCTAATGGATCTGCACTCTGGATAGTATCAGGTGTCAATCCAAATGCTCAATATATGGTTAAGCCATACAAGTAATCTAATTTTTAATATTTTCATTGACTCGATGAGTCAAGTGTTTTTTTTTAAAATAAAAAAAAATACCTTGATTTGATTGTGCTTGTTCCTATTAATGATCTCTTGGTTATTTCAAGATGAAAATATGATGTGTTGAAACACTGAAAGTTAATATTTCAGATTCTATGTACGAAATGCTTCTGACCAGCTGTCCAATCTGAATTTGGACTGCAATGAATGGTAACATTTTAATCATGTTATAAAGAACGGGTACTTGTAGGATATCTGAAACTAAAATTTCAGTTTCCTATGAAGAAGTGAGGAGATATACCAAACTACCCAAATGAAAATTTTGGATGAACAAAGTGATACTCTTGTGCTACGTCATTGCTCGACATGGCATTTCTGTTGCTCCAACTAAGGTTAAAGCAGTGTTAAACTGGCTGAGACCTACTAATGTTCTTGAGGTCCGATGTCCATGGGTTTAGCAGGATTCTTAAAGTCGTTTTATCGAAAAGTTTGTTTAAAATTGCTAAACCTATTACTCAGATGACACAGAAAAATTAAAAACTGTATTTGGTCAGATGAGTATAACACAAGTTTTCTTAAATTGAAAACGAGACTAACCGCTGCACCTTCATTTATTATTCCTTCCGGCCGGAGGATAATGGTTTGCACATCTGTGTTTTTAAAAGGTTTGGGTTACGTCTCGCCAACTTAAATCTTATGAGATTCGATACCCTGTACGTGATTTAGAATTGGCGGCAATTGTTTTGCTTTAAAGATTTGGACGGCATTGTTTATACGGGGGAAAATTCAGTATTTATTCGGACTACAAAAGCTTGAAATATCTATTCTCTCAATCTACTATCTATATGAGGCAACACATGTGGATAGATCTCCTAAGTGGTTTTTTTATCTTCTGTTGTTCAAATTACCAAGGTACACGTAAATGTTCGTATCTCAGGTTAGATATTTGATTATTATCAACGATGTTATTGTATGATTGATTTCTTATGTCAAATGCTCAACGAAATAGTATTTCGATTATGGAATCCGAAGAATTATTATCTTTGGGATATATATCTGATTTTAGCTTTTATTTAAAGGACACGGTCAATTGATTGCCCATGAGACTTTAGAATTGTAATATACTTATTTTTTTATATGTATGTTATATGTATAATTAAATGGATACGTTATACATTAATGGACCAAGATTGGTAAATCATTTGTCTTGATTTTATTTGTTTAATACCCAGAGTTTATTTTCAAACTTTGGCAACATTGTAGAATACAAAACGGATATTCTAGATTGCAAGGACTACATAGTATTCGTAGACTGGCAATCACACTGCGTATATTATTTAACGTAATAAAGACTATTGAGAATATTTTATTTTCTCGATTATGTCTTAGTAAAAGTTTGGTTTTAGTTTGAAATTCTGGTATTCATTTCAGAATACATTTGAGTTGAGTATATGTTTGACTATATATTGTATATATATTATTCGAATCCTTAAGACATTGCTATAAGATTCGGTGGATGCTCCAAGGATGGAAAGCTGCCCAGAATCAGTAAGCTAGTTATAAGAATAAGTGTGGACGCTTCTGAAAATGGCAACAGGGTGATCTAATGATTTTCAAAAATCTCTCATGTTAAAGGTATTTTGAGTTTTGTGAATATTTAATATTAATTGATATTATTAGTATTTTATAATGTTTGTAATGTGTTTCGTACTTCAACATTGATGAATTACAAACATGACTTGCTATGTATTCTTCAATCTGGTGATGTTGAATTTAATTATTCAACGTTCTGCACTGAATAATTAATTTTTTTACAAAGATGGTTTCTTATAACCATTCTAGATAAATAAACTATACTCGTCCCTCGAGATTCAATGTACTGTTAATTGATTTTGATTCAGCTTAATGCAAAATGAATTGAGTTTATGAAGTTGATGTTTTTCCGATTATAGTATTGACATGTACTGTAATTGGTGAATGATTTATGATCTGCACTTGTGATATTTCGAGGACGAAATATTTTTAAGTGGGGGAGAAATGTAAGGTCCTCGTACCGTATTATCGGAAATCAGGTTTAGCTTCTCAACAATTATGTGATTTATTTTATGTCAATCCTATGGTTGATAATAAACATGATGAATATTATATTTGATAACATCTCGATATCGTACTTAAATTTTGTAAATGTGATGTCCCGATATTTGATAATGAGAATTAAGAGCAATTTGTACATTATTTTGTTATTAGTTAGAAATTAATTAACGAGAATATAATATAATTAATGAGAGTGGAAATTAATCTTGTATATGTCAATTGACAGTCGGGTCAGAACATAGTGAATGACAAATATATTTTTGGAATATTTGGATTAACACCAAAATTGTATTAAAATGATTTAATAAATATAAAATATGTATTAAATCGAAAGATTTAATTCTTGTGATTCAATAAGGACACGAAGTCAGGTGTGGATTGTATATGTAATATACATGCACCAGTACATCGGTGACATTCCGATGTTCATAATTGGTGGAATTAATATATATCGGTATAGGACGTAAAACACACAGTAAAACATGTAAATCACACACAGATCGTGGACACGCACTAAAAGGTGCGAAAACACACACTTCTCACGCGACAACCGACCACCGTGTACTTATCCGCTTCGTTAGCCGCCGTCCGACCACCTAACGACGATACCGACCTACCACCGTGTTCACAACTCAGAGGTGCATCTTTCCATACCAGATAATCGCAATTTGATGTTTGAAAAGTGTTTCTATTTTACCCTGGAACGGACGAAGTCGAGCAGAGTAGGGTTTGAGCGCTTTTGGTTTGATTTCTTCGAATCTACTACGAATTGGATGAAGCCAATGCACCGAATATCTACCTTGCAGAAGAAACTTTCTACACCGTTCACCGCCTCTACCGCCGCCGGAGTTCGCCGGAATCGTACTAAATGCGTGCGTGAACTGTGTGCGATTTTGGGTAAAATTTGATATCCGATTTTTCCCACTTTGCTTCGATAATTACCAACTAAGTTGGACTATAATTGTTGAATAAAAATTTGAATTGGTGAAAAATAATTTAGCAAATTAAATTATGATGTAATCGCATCAATTTAATTACCCTAAATTGGTTAAGCTGTGACTAAAATTGATAACCCGTTTTTAATGATTGGTTTATTGAATTGTGAATTTATATTGATATACAGTGACTACTTCGACCCTACAAGCTCAAGTACCCTTGTAGATCGAGAAAGAAAGGTATGTTGCGATCGGGTAACATACGACAGGTATCTGTATCATTTGATATATGATTTGTTGACTTCTGTGAATTACGTGAGATTATGTGGCTACGTGATTTTATTTAAATTATGTGGCATTCATTATCATGCATGAATGGTACATCGGTGTATGGAAAATAAATATTTTGTTAACACGCATCATTTTTATACATACATCGATGCATGACATGCACTTTGAGCTATGATCCTTAAATACCCTAGTTATTTCTGGATTCTGGGATAATCATTGGAGATTGGTACCGCGATACTATGACCGGCATTAAATGGCCCGAGAGGTATAGGGAATCGTGGTCTCCTCTGATTACCACGATTTGTTGAGACGAGGGATTGGTGGCACCTTGCTGATGTCATCCCGTGTATGTCCCTGACTATGTCAAGACTTGGGATGTGATGACGCTTTGACGACGCATCACTGATGATCCCTTATGCTTGGCAGGCTCGAGCTACTATGATTTGATAGCGATTTGATTGATTCTGATATACACAGTGGATGGGTGATTGACCTGATACCGACACGACATGCATTGCGCATTACATTACATCATTTATCACATTTTATAGATACATGTTGTATATTCCATGATAGTTTCATATTGGGCTTTTGCTCACCCCCAAGGGGGGTTGTTGTTATCTTTGTGTGTGGACAATGGTAGGTTATACAGGTGGCTAGGACCCAGAGAGGGCATGTCTGGTGGAAGCCACACTTGAGAGGTTTATTGTAATGACCCCCGTGCCCTTAACCCGTGATTAGTGTATTAACCCATGCAATTAGTGCATACAATCATATTACCATAGGGGAAAAGCCATATGCAAGTGGGACGCCATATGACCCAGAAAATTTTTTGCACTTGATCCACATAATATTCAATCCCCCAACCAAGATCACTTACATAGCATGCACCCTTATAATACACTAACATTCTCTCAGCTCATTTAGCAATTTCACATTTAATTGCATGCAGACAATAAATGAAAGAGAGGAAACCATTGCCCATTTATACATCCCATATACACGTAAAATGTACTCACATGAGAGCACCCAATGAATGAGCGTGTATCTAATGTATAAGGATAGTCTACCAGATACCATGACTGATACTTCAATCCTTGAAGCACCTCCCAAGCACAGTTCGATCTCAACGCTGGATCTGTGTACTTATTCAATCAGCTCTGGTACCTCGATCCTGGAAGTACTTCAAATCAACAGCCCGAGCTCAACTCCAAAGCTGGTGCTACACCTGTACCACCTGCCCCAACAGAGACAGCCCCCACACGGGGTGAGCATACCAATACCAATCCAATAACCAAAATATTACAATTCATAATTTACAGAATGTAAATGCCATGAATCTAAATGATACTCCCTGGATGGTATCATCATCATCCGGGAAACCTGTATTGTCCCTGTTCTCAAAATAACCAAACTCATCAAATTCTCAAAGCCAGTTAATCGCCACATAGATTAACTAATACCATTTCTATTATGACAGTCCCATAATCAATATGGTAAAATCATTATATATAAAAGACCGTAGATATCACACATATCTAACCAGTGATTCCATGTTCTTATTTCATTGCTCGCTTCACAATAGCGGCATTTCAAACCCTACGCACGCTCAACAATAGCGGCGTCACAACCAATGATCGCTCAACGGCGATAACATCTCAATCGTTGCTCGCTCAAAGCGGCACCATATAATTCTCATCGTATTTCCATTTATCACAATTACCATATATTATACACTTCGTTATTCATTTATTGCTAGTACCGTAGTCCATGTATTTCAATATGCATTTATTGCAAATACCATACACATGCATTTCACAGTTGCAATATTATAATAGGCTATGCTCGTACGTTATACGTACCTTATAATTCCGTAGCTCGAGTCCAAACTTTGCTTGAGTTCCATACCTCGAGAAATATGTGCTAAAACACATAAACAACTCACAATCAAGTATAAGTGTTAGGATCGGTCCGGAGTGTTTAGAGGGGGGGGGGGGGTGGTGAATGAACACTCCTTATAAAATTTATCCCTTGTGAATTCTTTCGGATTAGTGAAAGAAATCTGTTACTTAATCAACTCTTTGAACAGAACAGACCACTAAAAGGGTAAGTGCGGAAACGGTCTGCTCTAGTAAAAGTAAGAACGGCTCGATGGCTAAGTGCAGAAGGATAGAACACAGGATATGTTTCTGGAAGTTCGAAGGTGGTGTAATCCTTCTACGTCTCCCCTTCTTCCAATTAAGGAAGGTTTATACTAGAAGACTTTGATTTATACAATCCTGTTGTACAAACCCGATTCAGGCTGGATTTACCTCACTACCAGTCTGAAACTCCTAGTCACTCAACCTGCTCAGACACACTCTGTCTGACAGTTACAATAAGTTGCTCACTACTATTTTTCAATACACAATGCGCACAGTGATCCTACAATGATCAAATGTTACAAAGTAATCGTGCTTAAATAAATAACTTCAGCTCGAAAGCTTCTGAACTTTGTAAGCGTGTGCAGTTACTTTCTTGTGTGCTTTTCAATTGATCAGCGTGAGTTCAAAATCCAGAGTCTTTGTCTTCCTTTTGTTGCATCCTTTTATAGTTGAGGGTAGCAACGACATTGTTTCCCTTAATGTGCGACTTTGACTCTTTTTAAACTCTGAGAAAGCTACAGTCTTCTTCTTCAAGACACTTGCCGTTCTGGTGTATGCTTTCGGCGACTGTCAGGTAAGCTCTTCTTTGTCTTCTTACCTTTAATGGCAATCTTCGACTTTTGATCCTTTGTAGCATTAATTACAGCATTAAATGCTACAATAAATGACCGTTAATGGTTCGGACTGAGAAGACATCCTTTATGTATCTTTGACTGCTTTGATCTGATAAAGATTGAGATCGATCTGAAGTATCGATCTAGTCAGTCTGGAATCCATCGATCCGGTCTGATATGTGATATACTTTATCAGCTTGCTCTGTTTTGCGCGATCGATCTGGTATGCCTGATTTCCATCGATCCGGTCTGAAATGTTTTGTCATCTTGCTCTTTTTTGTCCGATCGATCTGGTCAAACTGATTTCTATCGATCCGGTCTGAAATGTTTTGTCATCTTTAAAATCTCATCGATAAGGTCCGGAACTAACAAATTCCCCCTTTTTGATGATGACAAAACCTAGCTTCTAAGTCTGTTTAACCAGTCTTGATAAGAGCTCTGAAGCGAATGCTTTCGGATCGATTACTTCTTTGTTCAAAATAAATGAACTTCATTAAGTTGAATCGATTAAATCTTTATTATTAAGCCTTATGATGAAGTTCAAAATAAATGAACACAGACTTAATCAAACGAGGATTTTATTGATCACCAACAAAATCCTAAAAATACACAGTCTGAAAATATTATTTTCTAGAAGGCGGCCTGAAGTCTGTCTTCTTTTCCCCCTTTTTGTCAGCAGCAATCTCTTGAAGAAAGTCGACAACTTGTGCTAGCTGCGCGCTGATAGCGTCAAGACGAACGTCTTGAGCGCGGAGGGAATTGGCAACAGATGCTCTGACTTCAGTGGCTAGCTCGATCTGCTCTTTTCTCAGGCTGTTCTTGTAAGAGGCCTGTTGAGAAAACAGATCGTTTATGCCGCGCTGAAGGCTTCCGATGCTGGCATTCATCTTCTCTTTGAAAGAAGCAAAGTCCAAGGCTGTGACCCTCTGACCTTGATGAACTTCTAGAATGCGTTGAGTCAAGGACAGACAGGTATCAGAGAAGTGCTGGATAGTCCGTGCCAGGGATGGAGGTGCATCAGATGGCTTGCTGGGAGAGTGATCTGATGATGACATGGCATGGTCATCTTCTTCAGCAATCGGCACGATGGAAGAAATGGCAGCTTGATGACTTTCGGATCGGATCAGAGTGACCAGATCCGAAGAAAAACCTTGAATGAAGGCCAAATCTTCATCTGATGGTCCCGGAGGAGAGTGGGGACTGGGAGGTTCCTCAACTTGGAGAGCTGCAACCACTGTAGATACCACGAAATCCAGATCGATGAGGTCTGGTACTTCAGTTGTTGCACATGCTTCAGCTGAACTGGGTTGTGCACGGGAGGCTGATGACTTCAATGGAATAGATGTTGTCGGAGAGTCCAACAGAACATTCATTGGTTCATCATCTGTTGCAGACGGAGCATTAGGCAATGGCTGCTCCGCTGTCTGGTCTGGTACGTGCTCTGCAGGCTGATCCTCTGTCTGTTGTGCTCCATCAGAAGGAATAACCTCGATAAATGGTTCTGCCAGAATCTTGCTTGCAGAAGGATGATCCGGGCTTGTGGCTGGAGTGGAGATACTTAGCTTCTGTCGTTGAAAACGGACAGCTAAGGATAGAGCATGAACATCCATCTCGAGTTGAGCAATCACAGCCCCATCATCTCTGGCAGTTGGAGCAAGCGGATCGAAGTTCTTCTTTTTGGCAACAAGAAGCAGATTAGCCAGTCTGAATCTGTGTTTTGCCGTAAATAAATCTCTGCGCTGCACGGCAAGTCGAACATCATCAGTCTCTGTTCCTTTCAGAGCTTCATCTTCCATTTTCTTCAATCTGTGCAACTTACCGTAGAACAGCTCAATGTGGTTGATAGTCCGGTACTGGACATATTCATCAAAAACCACAATGAGTTCCTTTAGCCTCTCATCAACATCCTCCATAGCGATGTCGATAGCAGTCTGCGCTGCAGATTTGGGTTTAGTAGAGAGGGGTTCGGTGAGAATGGCTTTTCCCTTGCCGGTGGAGGAAGGGGACTTAATCCCTGATTGGGTATAGTCTCCCAACTCAGTGATAACTATCCCTTTGACCACAGGATTGGCAGAGGGAATTCTAAGGGTGACTTTGGGTGCAGGGGTTGAAGCTTGTGAAAGCTGGGTGGAAGGTTGAGGGGCAGGGGTTGCTTTAGAGGGTGGTAGTATGGGTGGAGGTAGAGATTTGGCTGGTTTGGTAATCTGGGTTCGGGGCTTTTTGGGAAGTGGCTTGGTTGGTGATGAGTGAGCAGACTGGGTGGCTTCTGAGTCAGTCTGAATGGTCAGCTTCCGCTTGACCCGAGGTTTGCGCACAGCAACTGGTTCCTCGTCCTGCTCAATCTTGACTGCAGCCAGAGTAGCAGGAGTAGGCGGAGCACTCTTGGACTTCAGCAGTGCAAGCCCTTTGGAGTTAAGGATCTTAAAGGGACGGAGAGCAGACGGCTTGCTCAGCTCGAGGCCTAAGGACTCCAAGAGCTTGCTGAGAGGAACAGCAAAACATACGGCGTGCTTGGATGCAATCACCGTTTCCAGCAGTACTCCAAACAAAATCATGGACCAGTTTATCTTCTGGCCGGATACAATAACCGCCATAGCCCTGAACTTTTCGGCGGTTACAGCATCGAAGCTTCCTGCTTTACCCAAAGTGGCTTGCCTACCACTTCGCATAGCACCTGGAAATGGAAGAGCATTTCCTTCTTCTTAAAGGAGGGTTGCAATCGTTGGCCAGAAATAGAAATCTTCCCCTGAAGATCTAAGAGTGACGCTTGAGGAGTCTGTCCGAACTCTGTCAGTCCGGAACTGGGGAGGCCAAAGGTCTTGGCCATCGTCATTGGCGAGATCTCGAAAGATTTGCCCTGGACAGTGGTAGAAATGGATGTCTTCTGGGAGATGGCGTTGGCGAACAGCTCGCGGATTTCTGATTCATAAACAACTGTTTCGCATTCCAAGAAGTTCCTTAAACCAGATGATTCCAGAGCTCTAAAAATGGACACCATCGCAGCATCTTCTGCCCTGTAAATGTCATCAAACTCAACGGAGAGTGAGTTATGAGTGATGGTAGCCATTTGAAAAGAGTTTAAAGGAAGTGCGAAGAGTAAGAGAGTGAGAGAATAAGAAGGTAGAAAGCGATAAATTGTAAAAAGTGAACAAGTATGAAATGTTCAGCCCGCTAAATAGGAGAGAGAAGACACGTGTCTTTATCTCCAAGACTGAGAATTAAATAATTCAAAATAAACGGTCAGGATAAAGAAAGATAAGGCGGTAAAGTACAACTAGTTAAAATGGTCAATCAGTCCGAGCTGTTGTTATTGTCCAGACAGATCATAGGATAAAATCAGACTGACAAGGATCGGTCTGAAAGTTCGGACCGGTCTGTGTCTTTCTGAACATTGTATTATCGATCTGTGGTGACAAAAAAAATTCCAGTGCGAAAAGAATAAAAACATCTAAGCTAATTAAGATAAGTCAATTAAACCAAGAATTTGACGGAAATAATTAAACTTAGCCTCAGGAAGCGGTTTAGTGAAGATGTCTGCTGCTTGCTGCTCTGTTGAAATGTGCTCGATCCGAATTTCCTTTTTGCCAACATGATCTCGAATAAAATGATGCCGTATATCAATATGCTTTGTTCGAGAGTGCAGAACTGGATTATATAGCGATTGCACTTGTGTTGTCGCAAAATATCGGAGAGTCAACAGCTTGGATGCCATAGTCTTTGAGCTGGTGTTGAATCCAGAGCATTTGAGCACAACAGCTTCCAGCGGCTAGGTATTCTGCTTCAGCTGTGGATGTGGCAATCGATGTCTGCTTCTTACTGAACCAAGAAATCAATCTTTCACCTAGGAATTGACATGTTCCACTGGTGCTTTTACGATCGATCTTACACCCAGCGTAGTCTGCGTCTGAATACCCGATCAAGCTGAAGTTTGAATCTTTGGAGTACCAAAGACCAACGTTCTGAGATCCTTTTAAATATTTCAGAGTACGCTTGGCAGCAATAAAATGTGATTGCTTTGGTTCTGACTGAAATCTGGCGCACATACAGACTGAAAACATAATATCGGGCCGGCTCGCTGTAAGATACAATAGCGATCCGATTAGTCCTCTATACAGGGTTACTTCAACTGCCGTTCCCCCTTCATCTTTGTCTAACTTGATTGTTGGACTCATTGGAGTTGATGCAGTTGAGCATGTTTCCATTCCAAATCTCTTGAGGAGCTCTTTGGTATACTTGGTCTGATTGATGAAAATGCCATTGTTGAGCTGTTTTACTTGCAGACGCAGAAAGAATGACAATTCTCCCATCATGCTCATCTCGAACTGTCCCTGCATTAACTTAGAAAATTTCTCGCACAATTTGGGGTTAGTTGACCCAAAGATTATGTCATCAACATAAATCTGAACTAATAAGGTATGTTCCCCCTTAATGAATTTAAATAGAGTTTTATCTACTGAGCCGATCTGGAAATCATGGTTCAGCAGAAATTGAGATAGAGTGTCATACCAGGCTCTTGGAGCTTGTTTCAGACCATACACTGCTTTATTCAGTAGATATACATGATTGGGATACAAATGGTTCTGAAATTCAGGTGGTTGCTCAATGTAGACTTCTTCCTGAAGCTTTCCATTAAGAAAGGCGCTCTTGACGTCCATCTGATATACTTTGAAGTCTTTAAAGGCAGCATAAGCAAGAAAGATTCGGATAGCTTCAAGTCTGGCGACTGGTGCAAATGATTCATCGAAGTCGATTCCTTCTTCTTGTCTGAATCCTTGTGCCACCAGTCTGGCTTTGTTTCTAACCACAGTTCCATCTGCATCTAGCTTATTTCTGAAGACCCATCTGGTTCCAATAACAGGCAGATCGCTTGGTCTGGGGGTTAGACTCCAAACTTGATTTTGTTCGAATTGAATAAGCTCTTCTTGCATTGCTTTAATCCAGTTGAAGTCAGTCAGAGCTTCATCGATCTTCTTGGGTTCCAGAGTAGAGATGAAGGCAGCATGAGTGAACTCATCCATCATCTGTCCTCTGGTTCTGATTGGTGCAGAAGGACTACCAATCACTAGATTAGGTGGATGCTTCTTAGTCCATCGATAGCTTGACTCTGGATTGTCTGGTCCGGTCGGATGAACAGTAACAGCATGATCAGCATCTGTTTTAATATTTGAGTCAGGAGCATTCGGATCAGCTCGATCTGAAGTTTCTTCAAGGCCTGGATCCGGTCTGTCTGGTAATTCTGGTTCTGGTGGATTGTCTCTTGACCTGTTAGCTACAATCTCATCATCACTGTTAGCTTCGAGATGGATATTTTCCATCTGATTTAAAATTGATTCTTTGTTCCCTTCAACACATAAAGTTTCATCAAAGACTACATGAACAGATTCTTCTACAGTTAAAGTTCGATTATTAAAAACTCGATAAGCTTTGCTAATTGATGAATATCCTAAGAATATACCATTATCTGACTTAGGTTCAAATGCTGTAAGATGACTCTTACCATTGTTGTGAACGAAGCATTTACAGCCAAATACATGAAAGTGAGAAACAGATGGTCTGTTACCAGTCCATATTTCATATGGAGTGAGATTCAGCTTCTTGTTAATCATAGATCGGTTTTGAGTGTAGCAAGCAGTATTTACAGCTTCTGCCCAGAACTTTTGAGAGATTCCAGAATCAGCAAGCATTGTTCTTGCTGCTTCCTTGAGCGTTCTGTTTCTTCGTTCTGCAACTCCATTCTGTTGAGGAGTTCGAGCAGCTGAAAACTCATGCTTGATTCCATGATCTTCTAGAAAGGATTCAAGATTCTGATTTGAAAACTCAGTCCCTTTGTCACTTCGAATCCTGTCTATGCTGGATGATTTCTCGTTCTGAGTGCGTTTCAGCAGCTTGATCAACTTCGGACCGGTCTGATCTTTACTGCTTAAGAATATAGTCCATGTAAAGCGTGAGTAATCATCAATAACAACAAGAGTATACCGCATTCCCCCTAAACTTGTTATTGGTATAGGACCAAACAAGTCCATATGCAGTAATTCTAAACAGCGGGAGGAGGATTTGGCATTCTTGTTTTTGAAGGATGATCTGATCTGTTTGCCCATTTGGCAAGCTTCGCAGATCTTATCCTTAGCAAAATCGATCTTGGGCAGACCGATAACTAAATCATGTTTACACAGGCTAGCAATGGTCTTAAAGTTGATATGATTTAAGCGCTTATGCCACAGCCAATGTTTATTATCATTGTTAGCGATGAAGCAAGTAGGATTATCAGGTTGAGCATGATTCCAGTTAATCTTATAAGTGTTTCCATTCCTGATTCCTACGAGCATGGTTATACCATCTGATGATTTAACATTGCAAGTGTGTTTATGAAATTCTACAGCATAACCATTATCACAGAGTTGACTTATGCTAATCAGATTATAGCACAGATTTTCAACTAACAGCACATCATTGATAATAATGTTACCATGGACAATCTTACCCTTGCCCACGGTCTTACCCTTTGAGTTATCTCCGAAAATGATTTTGGGTCCAATACATTCTGTCACTTCAGACAGCAGCTCGATGTTTCCAGTCATGTGACGGGAACACCCACTGTCCAAATACCAGTCTGATGCGAGTTTCTTCGGTACCTGTCATCAAATATAATTATTGTTGGTACCCAATCCTATTTGGGTCTAGAACGGATTAGCCCTTTGGGAACCCACACCTGTATCAGCTTCAATGGCTTGTGTGTGTAGGGTGTGCTGTGTGCTGGTCTGTTTCGATGCTGTGTGTGATAATGTGTGCGCTGTGAAAACCTTTGATTCTCATAAGGTAGTCTATATCTTCGTTGAATCGGTTTTGAGTTATAGTAATTGTATTGTCTTCCTTGCCTTCGATCTTGCACCTTTGGATTTGGTCTGATAGACGCAAATCTTGCTGGTGCCTTTTCTTTGGCTTGGTCAACATAACCAATTCCTTTTCTCAGATTTTGATTCTCGTAAGAGACTCCTGTTTGAATCTTAGGTGCTTCAGTTTCATATACTGTGCTGGATTTAACAAATGTCATTTGTTTGACTTGATTCTTTACCAGCAACAGTTCAGATTCATCTTTGGTGCATTCTTTGGTGTCAAAGCCTATGCCGGTGAAATCACCGACGTTTCTTTGAACCTCTTGTAATTCTTCCAAGGATGTTCTGGATTTTGTCCATGTTTTGAATATATGTGAGAGCTTAGCATTTTGTGTGCTAATTCTCTTATTTTCTTCATGGAGCTGATCATAAGAGATTTTCAGCTTATTCAGCTCGATCTGGAGATTTTTGCACTCACCCTGCTCAGAGCAGCTTGGTTTGTTGTGCTCATCCATTGGAGTACTGATTTTGGCTTTATTCTTCTCAAATGATTCAGCTAAGATCCTATAATCATTAGCCATGTCTTGCAGTGCGGACATGAGCTCTTCTCGTGTAAATTCATTTGAGTCAAGATCATATACCTCGTCTGTCTGACTCATTTCTTCGTCTGACATAAGACATTGAATATCTTCTTCGCTTTCGCTGGAAGAATATTCAGAGCTTTCCGAGTCTGAGTCTGTCTGAGCCCATTTGCTGTTTCCTTCTTCAGCTACTAGGACTTTTTGGGATTTTCCATGATTCTTGCGATCTTTGTAGTGCTTCTTCTTTCTATCATCACGATGCTTCTCTTTCCGTTCTTCTTTCTTCGGTCTGGTGCAATCTGCAATGAAGTGTCCGGTCTTACCACAATTGTAGCAAGCCTGATCGTTAACAGTATCATCTTTTCTTGATTTATAATGATGAGAGGGTTTGAAGTTCCTCTTATTTTTAGACATAAATTTACCGAATTTCTTGATAAATAATGACATAGCATCGTTACTCATCTGTTCAGCAGATCGGTCTGATGTTGAAGCGATCTGGTCTGGAGTGGCTGCCAGGGCCTTGTTTGGTTGAGAGATGGATGGTTCTGCTTCACCTCTGCTTAGCAGTTCAAACTCATAGGCCTTAAGATCTGCAAACAGATCATGAAGTTCAACCTTGTTAAGGTCTTTTGATTCCCTCATGGCGATGGTCTTTACATCCCATTCCTTTGGCAGAGCTCTCATTACTTTCAGAGCGATCTCTCTGTTAGAATATTCCTTCCCCAGACCATTCAGTTCATTTATGATGCCGGTGACTCTTTCATCAAACTCATTTAGAGTTTCTCCACTTTTCATCTTTATGCTCTCAAATCTTTGAAGAGCAACAGTTAACTTGTTTTCTTTGGTCTGGTCGTTGCCTTCACATAGCTGTGCTATCTTCTCCCAAATTTCTTTGGCAGTAGAGCACATTTTGATTTTGCTGAACATGTTCTTGTCCAAAGTCTTGAACAAGATGTCTTTGGCCACATTATCGAGATTTGCTTTCTTTCTTTCCTCATTCGTCCAGAGGGATCTATCTTTTTCCACCATTTGTGGTTCTCCATCAGAGATGGCTACTGCTGTATTGATTTTTAAAATCTTCATTGGTCCATCAGTGATGACGAACCACATATCGTCATCCTGAGCTGCCAGATGAGCTTGCATTCTGATTCTCCAGTCATCATAGTCTTCTTTTGAGAACATGGGGATTTTGTTGAATGATGCCATCAGCTTAGTCTTTGTGCTGATTAAGATGACCTGCTCTGATACCACTTGTTAGGATCGGTCCGGAGTGTTTAGAGGGGGGGGTGAATGAACACTCCTTATAAAATTTATCCCATGTGAATTCTTTCGGATTAGTGAAAGAAATCTGTTACTTAATCAACTCTTTGAACAGAACAGACCACTAAAAGGGTAAGTGCGGAAACGGTCTGCTCTAGTAAAAGTAAGAACGGCTCGATGGCAAAGTGCAGAAGGATAGAACACAGGATATGTTTCTGGAAGTTCGAAGGTGGTGTAATCCTTCTACGTCTCCCCTTCGTCCAATTAAGGAAGGTTTATACTAGAAGACTTTGATTTATACAATCCTGTTGTACAAACCCGATTCAGGCTGGATTTACCTCACTACCAGTCTGAAACTCCTAGTCACTCAACCTGCTCAGACACACTCTGTCTGACAGTTACAATAAGTTGCCCACTACTATTTTTCAATACACAATGCGCACAGTGATCCTACAATGATCAAATGTTACAAAGTAATCGTGCTTAAATAAATAACTTCAGCTCGAAAGCTTCTGAACTTTGTAAGCGTGTGCAGTTACTTTCTTGTGTGCTTTTCAATTGATCAGCGTGAGTTCAAAATCCAGAGTCTTTGTCTTCCTTTTGTTGCATCCTTTTATAGTTGAGGGTAGCAACGGCATTGTTTCCCTTAATGTGCGACTTTGACTCTTTTTAAACTCTGAGAAAGCTACAGTCTTCTTCTTCAAGACACTTGCCGTTCTGGTGTATGCTTTCGGCGACTGTCAGGTAAGCTCTTCTTTGTCTTCTTACCTTTAATGGCAATCTTCGACTTTTGATCCTTTGTAGCATTAATTACAGCATTAAATGCTACAATAAATGACCGTTAATGGTTCGGACTGAGAAGCCATCCTTTATGTATCTTTGACTGCTTTGATCTGATAAAGATTGAGATCGATCTGAAGTATCGATCTAGTCAGTCTGGAATCCATCGATCCGGTCTGATATGTGATATACTTCCTTGCTCTGTTTTGCGCGATCGATCTGGTATGCCTGATTTCCATCGATCCGGTCTGAAATGTTTTGTCATCTTGCTCTGTTTTGTCCGATCGATCTGGTCAAACTGATTTCTATCGATCCGGTCTGAAATGTTTTGTCATCTTTAAAATCTCATCGATAAGGTCCGGAACTAACAATAAGCATGCAACCACGTGTCCAAGCACGTTCAAGACTCCCAATCATATCGTCAATCCATGACGATTACCAAAATAAAAGCCCAACGGCTAAGCATGCATAATACCCAAAATATTCTATTTTATATGTTTAATAGATAGCCAAAAAAACCCAACAAAAAATTCCGTTTAATTAGTTTTGGCTCCAACCAATCCATTTTAAAAATCTAGCATTCCCATTGGAATGTGAACATTGCCCCGGAAGCCGACCATTTAAGTCGTAAATCAAAAATCCCACGAAAAAGCCAAGGAAACCATAATTCACATGCTGGCGATCGATCGCTATACCGGGCGATCGTTCGCTAGCCCTTGGCGATCGATCGCTCGATATAGCGATCGATCGCCAGACCTTACTGGCGCGAGGCAATCGATCGCTCAAAAGTGGCGATCGATCGCCACAATGCTGAAAAGCCTACTGCCTGCATGCGATCGGTCGCCTGCTTCGGGCGATCGATCGCCATGCCCTGCAACTCGAAAACCTCCATTTTTAAAAGCTTGAAACCTCCACAAATCATACCCCAACTCCTCCCAACTCAAAATCACAACAAAACAACACCCAAGAACCTCCAACAAGGGTGTTAAACTCAATTTAAAACAAACCCAAAAGATTTTATGATTTCACCAAAATCACCCAAACCAAATCAAACCCAAAATTCAACCAAATCCAACAAAATTACTATCAAATCAAAGCTACAAGGATGGAGAAAGAGATTACCAGCTTTTCTTCAAGAAATCCGGCCCCTAATCGTGTTCTCATCGATTTCCATTGAAGGGGAAAGGAGGGAAGGGTTTTGGGGTAATGGGGTTGGCATGAAAAAGGGGGAGGAGGAGAGAAATGGATTCCGAATGACGGAATCCCGAGTCCAGCTGGTACATATAGCAAAAATGCCCCAAAATATCAATACTTCCACAATTACATCATGATTCATTAAAAATCATCTGTTTTCAAAAACTCTCTCTCCAACATCAAATCCCCACACTGGCCCCAACATAAAGCACCCCGGACTCCATGTCCCACTAAAAACCCAACTCATAGGTTCTCCACCAAAATGAGAATACAATCTCCACCTTTGGATCCAAACGATCCCAAATACCCGATTTAACAATCCCGGGAGACGCAAAACCGTAATTAATTCTTAATTGCCACAATTAAAAATCCATCAAGGATTAATACCACACCGGGATTAACATCATTAATCCCCGGACATCACAATTATCCCCCACTAAGAAAATTTCATCCTCGAAATTGCACCGGTGTACTCCACGTAACGCCAGGACTACACAACAAAACAAAGTCACACCGGGATTAACATCATTAATCCCCGGACATCACAATACCATTTCTATTATGCCAGTCCCATCTCGCACCAAGCTCCAAAATAGAGCAGACGCCAAAACCAATATAAACCCGAAAGATAACAACATACCTCGACGTGAATCGTCCTAGAAGTAAGTCCACCACGACTGCAAATCAACAAAATCTCCATTGGTTCTGACATAGATATCACTCCATGATCTCCATCACTTGCCCACGATGCTTGACACGCATCGTCATGATGTGGACCATTAGTATACAACAGTATACTCACAGAAAATACGGTTTTTGCTTCCCAGTCCATCTCCTCCAAAGGAGTAGTTGCACCACTTGCAACCCGGATCGGGTAACCCACGGTCACTAATCCACACAAACACATCACTACAGATGTCTACAACCATGTGTTCCAAGAAATCCCATCTTGGTCCAAAACACACTATCGAGACTCCAAAAAGTCTCAAGTTCCACAGAGGTCATGCAAGACAAACAATTGCATTCCTGCCGTACGTGTCAATCCACGACACTAAACAAATCCGAATCCTGGCCATCCCTCGTTCATCCTTGGATCCAACAATCCTAAAACAGGAAGGCTATCGAATTATCCAACAAGAATTACCATGGTTCCAAAACACGACGATCCCTCCTCAGGGGAAGTCAAACAACCCTCACGATCATTCATCAGAATGCATCGTGCCATCGAGATTGCCGATCTCGAGGTTCCACAATCTCACACCGGAGATTTACTAAACCAAGCATACAAACTCGACGTTCAACAAGGAACGAAATAGAGTTGGCATTCGTATACACACACGACATACATGCTCATACACCAGCACAACCTGCATACACAATGCAATGAACTCGGGTATCTCCAAGCATACCCAAAGTCCCAAAACCAAAGGGTGTGATTTCAACATCAACACCACACGAACCAAAACAACGAATCTCTTAAAAGATTCAATCGATAGGCATATCAACACCGCCTTTCCCACAAGGATAGTGTCATGAATCCATGACCCTCCAATCTCGAACCTCCGTCCGGAAAGCTGGATATATACATACCAACATAGATCCCGAAGCCAAAGTATGCAACTGGTTCAGAATAGTGCATCGAAGCCACTATTATCAAATCGAAACTCGCATACGCCATGTATACTCAACTAACGATGCCCTGTACTATTGCCATAGTACTCCACAAACTCGAGCATCGTCCCGGAGACGTCTCCTCGAACGTCTCACTGGAAGTACGAAGCCATCACATAGTCCAACACTAGTAGGGCTTACCCCGGTTGATTCACAATCAACCCTCAGCCAATACCAGCTGTCTCCACGACAGTATAATCCAAGTCTCTCCAAGAGATAAAACCAATATAGTAGTGTTACCCCACTAGCTATATCCCACAAATCCAATCGTGACTCCCGTTGCATTCCATATGCAAGGATGCTCAACCAGAGCTAACCACGACTTGTCGACACTCACGTTGGCATTACCAACAAAATTGAGTTGTCCCAATACAAGTTCCTCAAAACAAAAGATGTACAAACATTCTCATGAGGTGTCACATGCCTCAAACATCATGCTACAAAGGGACAATCAAAAGCCTGCCAAAAGTCTTCATCGTATCATCATACGATTCACCAAACTCGGTCCCAACGTGCAGTATAATGGCTCCAACAAGCACACTATATCATTACCACGATATCTGGCTAGCAAAGCGCTGCCTCCATAGGCTCATATCAAGCCCACCAACAAGCCATATGTTCCATCTCGGTATGCCATACCGTACAAACCGTTAGAGTAGTGGGTCATCGCCCAACATATCTCTAAAACACCAAGCACAATGGACAACCCGGTGTCCTTGCTCAACTATGATGCAATCATAATCCGTTAAGACTTATCCCACACTCTCAGGGTGGGTGTAATCATGCCTACCCTACATCACAAAACAAGCGAGTAGTTTCCTCAATGACTACTCTTACCACCAATCACTTGGCCCTAGCCAATCCAACGAGCATACCCAAGGGTATCATTGCTCGACAAATAATTACCTCTATAACATGATACGGTGCACTTACCGGTACAATGCATCCAATGCTCCATCGGGCAAACCTGCTCGGCCAAAAAGGTCTCGTCAACTAGTGACCTAGACTCTACCATGTGCTCACCATCGGCACTCAAACCATACAACCAATTACATAATCATGAATGTATTATTCACCAAAACGACGCCACGCGTCCACATAGACATCCCAAATAACATCGTCAAACATATGACGGTAATTAACAACACACCATATTCACAATACTGATAACAAAAGTAATATGCCATACCTCATCACTATCAAGATAGCGGAATACCTGTATCCATCGTCCACCAGCGGTACATAAGCAGCATCCATCGCTCGTAGGCGGCATAATCCAGTGCTACACACATAGCGGTATAATCCATCGCTATAGAATCAGCGGCATGATCCCTCGCCATGGAGTCAGCGGCATAAAACATCGCTATAGGTGCCTGGCGGCATGAACCATCGCCATAGGTGTAGCGGAATGTACCATCGCTATGAATACCCGGCGGCATAAACCATCGCCAATAGAATAGCGGAATGAACCGTCGCTATAAATACCCGGCGGCATAAACCATCGCCAATAGAATAGCGGAATAAACTGTCGCTATAAATACCCGGCGGCATAAACCATCGCCAATAGAATAACGGAATGAACCGTCATTATAAATACCCGGCGGCATAAACCATCGCCAATAGAATAGCGGAATGAACCGTCGCTATCAATACACGGCGGCATAAACCATCGCCAATAGAATACCGGAATGAACCGTCGCTATAAATACCCGGCGGCATAAACCATCGCCAATAGAATAGCGGAATGAACCGTCTCTATCAATACCCGGCGGCATAAACCATCGCCAATAGAATAGTGGAATGAACCGTCGCTATCAATACCCGGCGGCATAAACCATCGCCAATAGAATAGCGGAATGAACCGTCGTTTTAAATACCCGGCGGCATAAACCATCGCCAATAGAATAGCGGAATGAACCGTCGCTATCAATACCCGGCGGCATAAACCATCGCCAATAGAATAGCGGAATGAACTGTCGCTATAAATACCCGGCGGCATAAACCATCGCCAATAGAATACCGGAATGAACCGTCGCTATAAATACCCGACGGCATAAACCATCGCCAATAGAATAGCGGAATGAACCGTCGCTATAAATACCCGATCCCTAGTCATTGTTACGGTAGTGTATTTTAATGCCCCTCGCTCAAATGAAACATGCGGTACTCCCACCCCTCGCTTTACATATAGGCGGCATAGAATAACCTCGCTTAAATGGACATGCGGCGCTCCCACCCCTCGCTTCACATTTTAGCGGCAAATATTCTTTCCTCGCCTCATATGATAACCACGCTTCAATGTGACATGCGGCGCTCCCACCCCTCGCTTCACATTTTAGCGGCACAAAACAAACAAATAGCGGCAAGCATTTAAAATCATCACTCATCCATAACAATAACTCATGGGATATTCACCAAGTATTCCATCGGTACCTGCAACACAAAGCATATTCCATATCCCAACATACATCATCATGGGTGTATTTTAATGCACCTCGCTCAAATGCGACATGCGGTACTCCCACCCTCGCTTCAACATTTGGCGGTAGAGTATTAAAATCATCACTCCATTGTACACATGCAACCACAATGCATAATCCACGATGTATATAAACGCAGGTTACCGTTCCGTGTCTTTCAACCCTGGCTTTAGCCTTTCGCGTCATAGTGTTCCTACAGGAACAATCTCAAACCATGAGCATACGATAATCCATATTAACCACAATATGATTATAATGAGTAAATGCATAAACTATGAGTACAAAGTACTTCCTGTATCCCAATGCATTTCAAAATGCTCCATCCGGTTGTCCCTGTGTCACGACTCACAATCATAATTGACAGATTATATTATGATTCCATAGATGTCATGACACATAATTGTTTCACTATGATCACATATCACAAATGCACATAAGCAAAATAGTTGTGTCACACAACACTAACTACTATCATGCATAAAATATGTGCTACCCATCTCTATCAGCATGTTACAGGCCTTCAACAGCCCCAAAGAGCTAACCACTGCTCTGATACCACTAATGTAAGGACCCCCGTGCCCTTAACCTGTGATTAGTGTATTAACCCATGCAATTAGTGCATACAATCATATTACCATAGGGGAAAAGCAATATGCAAGTGGGACGCCATATGACCCAGAAAATTTCTTACACTTGATCCACATAATATTCAAATCCCCCAACCAAGATCACTTACATAGCATGCACCCTTATAATACACTAACATGCTCTCAGTTCATTTAGCAATTTCACATTTAATTGCATGCAGACAATAAATGAAAGAGAGGAAACCATTGCCCATTTATACATCCCATATACACGTAAATGTACTCACATGAGAGCACCCAATGAATGAGCGTGTATCTAATGTATAAGGATAGTCTACCAGATACCATGACTGATACTTCAATCCTTGAAGCACCTCCCAAGCACAGTTCGATCTCAACACTGGATCTGTGTACTTATTCAATCAGCTCTGGTACCTCGATCCTGGAAGTACTTCAAATCAACAGCCCGAGCTCAACTCCAAAGCTGGTGCTACACCTGTACCACCTGCCCCAACAGAGACAGCCCCCACACGGGGTGAGCATACCAATACCACCAATCCAATAACAAAAATATTACAATTCATAATTTACAGAATGTAAATGCCATGAATCTAAATGATACTCCCTGGATGGTATCATCATCATCCGGGATCCCCTGTATTGTCCCTGTTCTCAAAATAACCAAACTCATCAAATTCCCAAAGCCAGTTAATCGCCACATAGATTAACTAATACCATTTCTATTATGACAGTCCCATAATCAATATGGTAAAATCATTATATATAAAAGACCGTAGATATCACACATATCTAACCAGTGATTTCATGTTCTTATTTCCTTGCTCGCTTCACAATAGCGGCATTTCAAACCCTACGCACGCTCAACAATAGCGGCGTCACAACCAATGATCGCTCAACGGCGATAACATCCAAATCGTTGCTCGCTCAAAGCGGCACCATATAATTCTAATCATATTTCCATTTATCACATTTACCATATACTATACACTTCGTTATTCATTTATTGCTAGTACCGTAGTCCATGTATTTCAATATGCATTTATTGCAAATACCATACACATGCATTTCATAGTTGCAATATTATAATAGGCTATGCTCGTACGTTATACGTACCTTATAATTCCGTAGCTCGAGTCCAAACTTTGCTTGAGTTCCATACCTCGAGAAATATGTGCTAAAACACATAAAGAACTCACAATCAAGTATAAGCATGCAACCACGTGTCCAAGCACGTTCAAGACTCCCATCATATCGTCAATCCATGATGATTACCAAAATAAAAGCCCCCCGGCTAAGCATGCATAATACCCAAAATATTCTATTTTATATGTTTAATAGATAGCCAAAAAAACCCAACCAAAAATTCTGTTTAATTAGTTTTGGATCCAACCAATCCATTTTAAAAATCTAGCATTCCCATTGGAATGTGAACATTGCCCCGGAAGCCGACCATTTAAGTCGTAAATCCAAAATCCCACGAAAAAGCCAAGGAAACCACAATTCACATGCTGGCGATCGATCGCTATACCGGGCGATCGATCGCTAGCCCCTTGGCGATCGATCGCTCGATATAGCGATCGATCGCCAGACCTTATTGGCGCGAGGCGGTCGATCGCTCAAAAGTGGCGATCGATCGCCACAATGCTGAAAAGCCTACTGCCTGCATGCGATCGGTCGCCTGCTTCGGGCGATCGATCGTCATGCCCTGCAACTCGAAAACCTCCATTTTTAAAAGCTTGAAACCTCCACAAATCATACCCCAACTCCTCCCAACTCAAAACCACAACAAAACAACACCCAAGAACCTCCAACAAGGGTGTTAAACTCAATTTAAAACAAACCCAAAAGATTTTATGATTTCACCAAAATCACCCAAACCAAATCAAACCCAAAATTCAACCAAATCCAACAAAATTACTATCAAATCAAAGCTACAAGGGAGGAGAAAGAGATTACCAGCTTTTCTTCAAGAAATCCGGCCCCTAAATCGTGTTCTCAACGATTTCCATTGAAGGGGAAAGGAGGGAAGGGTTTTGGGGTAATGGGGTTGGCGTGAAAAAGGGAGAGGAGGAGAGAAATGGATTCCGAATGACGGAATCCCGAGTCCAGCTGGTATATATAGCAAAAATGCCCCAAAATACCAATACTTCCATAATTACATCATGATTCATTAAAAATCATCTGTTTTTAAAAACTCTCTCTCCAACATAAAATCCCCACACTGGCCCCAACATAAAGCACCCCGGACTCCAAGTCCCACTAAGAACCCAACTCATAGGTTTTCTACCAAAATGATAATACAATCTCCACCTTTGGATCCAACGATCCCAAATGTCCGATTTAACAATCCCGGGAGACGCAAAACCGCAATTAATTCTTAATTGCCACAATTAAAAATCCATCAAAGATTAATACCACACCGGGATTAACACCATTAATCCCCGGACATCACATTTATTCTTTTGTTTATCCCAGTATTATATGTATATGTTTACCAGGGGTTTAACCCTGTGGTGTGTGAGGAGTTTTATATATTTTAGTTTATTTCACCCAATGTGGATATCTGTTTAGTAGTTTGACTGGTGTATGCTGGATATGAACTGATGATATATATTTTTAGTAGATGTTGATTTGAGTTGGTGGTATGTTCCTCGTGCAATGAGGTCATACCGAAATTTTTAGGGCCACATGGTCATATATATTAAACAAATCTTCCGTTGTTTACGCTATAATTATCATTGTGTGATCATTAATCACATGATTAGGATTGGGCTGTGAGACCCCGTTATCACATCAAGTCACTAAGGTGCAATTTAGAGAACTAAACATTCATGTGAATATATCAGAGTAACGTATCGTGTTGATTAACCTGAGCTTTAGAGATTACAGTACCAAAATATTTCAAAAAGGAATAACATAATTCCTACAAAGGCACTACATTATAGTCTTACTCTACCCAGTAGAAGCTATACAAAATTTCTCTAATCATGCTAATCCTGTAGCACTCCTTACAGCTCAGCAAATCAACCCCGACCCTGGTTCTCGTCAACAAAAGCACCTACAAAGACAACCCCCAACACGTGAGCATAAAACAATTCATATTCAACATAATATGAAAGTAAGGCATAAATGCACAATCCTAAATACAAGCACTTCCTGTATTTTCCTGCATTTATAACGCCCAATGGTTGTCCCTGTACCATAGTTCATAATAAAACACATTATATGAATGTATGGCTTTACAAATGAATGTCATGACATTTCCTCTTTTTCTTGAGTCAGTCATCATCAGTTATTTTAATGCTTTCTTAATCTCAACAAGCGGTATCGCATACACGCTTCATCATACTAGCGGTATCTCTTCCTCGCTTAGTATGGTATACCTCGCCTCCATGTGCCAGCGAGCCTCCCCCCACCCGCTCCACATGCGCAGCGGTAAAGCATAAGCATTAAAACCTTAACTGTGATCGCCCTGACTCGTGGAATACACCTCTTTATCCCACATCACAATATGCAACAACAATGCATAATATGCAACACAATGCATAATAACATGTATCATAATCTTAATGCATCACATTGCATTCATCATGCGTCACACAGACAAACATAAGTACATGTTACCGTTGGGATGCCCGTACGTCGCTTACGTACCTTTCCAAAATGTGGTGTGTTGCAGGACTCTATCCCCTGCGCTGTGTAGCTACCTGTGAAGGCTCTACACCAGTGTACAACACAATATTAGATGTCTCATTACAATCCAATATCAAAACTTTAACAAAATATAACAAATTATATTTTTTCAACATTCTGGGTCTCTCGATCGATCGGCCCCTCTTCCCGATCGATCGAGAAGACGCCTAAAATCAGAACCAAGGTTCTGCCCCGCTCGATCGATCGAGATGAAATATCGATCGATCGAGATGCTCTGTTCGAGAAATGCCAACCCAGAATTCTCGAACACCTGAAATCACACCCTTAAATCCAACATGTAAGACATACAACATGCCCAAAACAACATGCTATTAGTTACAACACACTGCCCTGAGTGTATTCATACCAAAATTACACCCCAAACATAAGCCCATAAGCATAAACGACGACCATTTACACAAGTACTCGATCATCTTTTCGGAAACAGGGCAACACATTTTATTTCCAGATTTCCTGAGTACTTCATTTCATGCTATAATAACTATCACATATAACATAAAGCATGCTCGAACAAACATGCCAAGGGCTTTACAAAACTACCATGCATAAACTCAAATCGAAGGTTCACCACAAACCCTTCTAACATGCATGATACCACCTCCTCAAAATCACTCCCTAACCATATTTTCCCAGAAAAACAGGGCATACACCTACCCAGATTTCCGAACACCCTTCTTTACATGCTTATATCCTCAACATAAAACATGCAACATGCTCAAGGAAAAATACAGAGAGCCTCACAATAACACCATAAAAGCATTTAAATCAAAGGTTTCAAGAAACCTAATCTAACATGCCGTTTTCTCGCCACCTAAAAACATGTACTCAAACAAGTTTAAAAACAAAAACAGAGCATGGTTTCTCACCCTACTTTGCTCCGATTTTTGAAGGCTTTCCAGGCGATGAAAAGGGGCAAGCTCCTCAGATTATTGCTTAGCAAGTGCTGGTGAGGAATTGGGAGAGAAAGGTCGAGATTTGGGATGGCTGAGAGTGGTCAAATGATTGAGCCAAGTGGGATGGGAAGTCAGCCTGGGCACAGTGTGATTGGCATGGGTTGGGGGGGGTGGTTGGGTGTTGGGTGGTATGATGTGTTATGTTTTGGTCCCGGTATTTAGCACGATGTATAAAAATATCCTCACATGATATTTATAGCATTTTCTCAATAAAATACTTCAATTCCCGTTAACATGCTTTACCCAAAACAAACAACACACCCCAAATAAACAAGCCACAACCCCCAAATTCTCAACATATAACACATGCGCCCTGAAATGAAACTCCCCAATAATACTAATCCAAACCCATGAATTAATACCCAAATCATCATAATTTAACTCAAATGATTAACATCACAATAATCATTTCGGGGATATCACAATACTCCCCTACTTATAGGATTTCGTCCCCGAAATCAAACATGCTTACCAACACGAAGTAACCAATACATAAAAGCATACCAGAAAACAGCTCTGGATAGTGCTGCACCATGTGTCGCTCTGTCTCCCACGTGGCCTCCTCGACACCCCTACGATCCCACTGAACCTTGATCATAGGAATAACCTTGTTCCGAAGTCTGCGGTCTGCCCTATCCAAAATCCTGATAGGCCGCTCAACATAAGAAACATCGGACTCAATCTGCACCTCTGAAGGCTGCAACACATGTGAAGGATCCGGCTCATACTTCCTCAGCATAGACACATGAAATACGTCGTGTATACCAGACAGAGAAGGCGGTAACGCCAAACGGTACGCCAGAGTACCAACACGCTGTAAGATCTCATACGGCCCCACGTATCTAGGAGACAACTTCCCCCGCATACCAAACCGTACTACGCCTCTGAAAGGTGAGATCTTCAGAAAAACTCTGTCGCCCAACTGAAACTCCAACGGCCTACGCCGCTGATTGGCATATGCTGCCTGTTTGTCCTGAGCTGCCTTCATCTTTCTCTTGATGACCTTAACTTTCTCTTCCATTTCCTGAACCAACTCTGGTCCTCCAACCGACTTACGGTCCAAGTCATCCCAACACAAGGGTGACCTACAACGCCTACCATAGAGGGCCTCGAAAGGAGCCATCTGTATACTTGCCTGGTAGCTGTTGTTGTAAGAGAACTCCACCAAGGCTATCGAGTCCTGCCATGATATGTCGAACTCTAGCACACAAGCTCTCAACATATCCTCGAGCGTCTGTATCGTACGCTCGGTCTGTCCGTCCGTCTGAGGGTGATAGGCTGTGCTCAGCCTCAACTCTGTACCTAGAGCTTTCTGCAGACCCTCCCAAAAGTGAGATGTGAACCGCGGATCTCGATCGGACACTATCGAAACAGGGATCCCGTGTAGTCTCACCACATCTCTGACATATAATTGTGTCATCCTCAAGTGCGTATATGTCATACAGTAGGGAATGAAGTGAGCCACTTTAGTCAGTCTATCCACGACTACCCAGATGGCATCAAAACCCGAAACAGTCCTCGGTAAGTGGGTCACGAAATCCATAGACACGTGCTGCCACTTCCACTCGGGTATCTCCAAACTCCTTAGTTCACCTCCAGGCCTCTGCCTCTCAGCCTTCACCTGCTGACAAATCAAACAGCGCTTGACAAATGAGGTGACATCTTGTTTCATACGCCTCCACCAGAACTGGCTGCGTAAATCCTTATACATCTTCTTCCCTCCTGGGTGGACACTCATCCTACTGCAATGAGCTCGCTGTAATAAACCCTGACGCAACTCAGGTGCATCTGGAACCACCCATCTGTCACCAAGTCTCAGAGAACCGTCCTCAGCCACTCTGAATCTCGATGGCTGACCTGAATGAACCACTAACATCCATCTCTGAACCTCTGCATCGGTCCCCTGGGCCTTTCTGATGTGATCATAAATAACAGGCTCCGCTAGCAAGGTCGAAACCTGTACTGGTGAAGAAGATACGTCATAATCAAATCCCAAATGGCAGTAGGAGCTCAACATAGCTGATAAACATATGGCATCCTCTGCAGTGCTCCGCACTTTCCGACTCAGGGCGTCGGCTGTTAGATTTGCTTTCCCGGGATGGTATAGGATTTCACAATCATGATCCTTCAGCAGGTCCATCCATCTCCTCTGCCTCATGTTCAACTCAGCCTGTGTAAACAAGAACTTCAGGCTCTTGTGATCAGTGAAGATGGTAAATGAGGTACCGTATAAGTAGTGTCGCCATATTTTCAAGGCGAACACTATAGCTGCCAACTCCAGATCATGGACTGGATACCTCGTCTCGTGTGGCTTCAACTGTCTCGAAGCATAAGCCACTACATGTCTGTCCTGTATCAGTACGCACCCTAATCCCTGTAGCGATGCGTCGGTATAAATAACAAATCCTTTGTTCTCCTTGGGAATCACTAGAACTGGTGCAGTAGTCAGTCTGTGCTTTAATTCCCTGAAACTCTGCTCACAAGCCTCTGTCCAACAGAATGTGACTCCCTTCTGAGTCAGCTGTGTAAGTGGCTTGGCGACCTTTGAGAAACCCTCGACGAAACGTCGATAATAGCCAGCCAGACCAAGAAAACTTCGAATCTCACTGACTGAAGTAGGGGCAGACCAATCCATAACTGCCTCTATCTTCCTCGGGTCTACTGATATCCCCTCTCGTGATATGATATGACCCAAGAATGCAACACTGCTCAGCCAAAACTCACACTTGCTGAGTTTGGCGTACAACTGATGATCCCTGAGGATCTGGAGCACTATCCTCAGATGATTGGCGTGATCCTCCTCATTCTTTGAATAGACCAGGATGTCATCAATGAACACGATTACAAACTGATCGAGGTACTCCTGAAATACCCTGTTCATCAAGCTCATAAAAGTAGCAGGGGCATTCGTCACCCCGAATGGCATCACCAAGAACTCATAGTGCCCATACCGAGTTCTAAAAGCCGTCTTTTGGACATCACCAGCTCTAACCCGCACTTGATGATAGCCTGACCTCAAGTCTATCTTGGAGTACACCTCTGTACCCTGAAGCTGGTCGAACAGATCATCAATCCTCGGAAGTGGATATCTGTTCTTCACTGTGACCTTGTTCAATTGCCTATAGTCAATGCACAGACGCATTGATCCATCCTTCTTTTTCACGAACAAGACTGGTGCACCCCAAGGCGATACACTAGGACGAATGTATCCCTTGTCGAGGAGCTCCTGTAACTGTACCTTCAGTTCCCTCAGCTCTGTCGGTGCCATCCTGTAAGGAGCACGGGATATAGCAGAAGTCCCTGGCAGCAGCTCAATAGCAAATTCCACATCCCTGACAGGCGGAAATCCCGGAATCTCATCTGGGGACACATCAATGAACTCCGCCACAACCGGAATGTCCTCAGCTCTTACTTCCTTTTCCTCAGATACATCCACAACATAAATGATGTAACCTGTGTGGCCGCGCTCCAATAATCGCGCCATCTTAACCGCTGATATTACCGGAATCTTTGGACGAGAGTCGTCCCCATAAAAGATCCACTGAAACCCCTGATCAGACAGAAAACGTACAATCCTCTGCCGGCAGTCTACCACAGCTCGGTATCTGCTCAACACATCAATGCCGATAATACAGTCAAAGTCTGCCATCTCTAACTGAATCAGATCGGCCCTCAGATCATTGCCCTCAAAATAAATGAGGCAATCAGACAATAGCCGATCCGCAATCACATGCTTCCCCGTGGGTGTCGAGACCATAAGAGGCGTGGGTAACAGAGACGAGCACAAACGGTGTCCCTCCACAAAAGCAGTAGATACAAAAGAATGGGAAGCACCTGTATCTATCAATATAAGTGCAGGGTACGTAAATAAATGGCACGTACCAGCAATGACCTCCTCTGGGGCTGCCTCAGCCTGCTCCCTGGTCAGCGCATACACCTGTCCCTGCGGCGGTCCTGCCGTCTGACCTCCATGTGGTCGTGGTGCAAACTGCTGTCTCTGTGGTGCCCTCCCCGCATCAAACATCGGCCTATTCGGCCCTGAGACTGTCTGACCTGCCCGATTGGGGCAACCTCGAGCAAAGTGGCCCACCTTGCCACAGACATAGCAACCCGGACAGTCCCGTGACAAGTGCCATCCTCCACAGTTGCTACACTTGCTTCCCACAGTCTTGCTCCCCTGTGTGGGTCCCTTATTATTCTGTTTCTGACCCTGAGACTTCTTCCCACTAAATTTGGAAGATGATGAGGCTCCACGAGCCTTGAACTGATCCCCTCGAGGCCTCAGACTATCAGTAGCAGGCCTCTGTGGTGGTACAGAAGGGGGTACAACATCCTTGTACGCGTCCACCGCAATCTCCGCTAACTCTGCCCGTGTCAGGGCGTCATCAAATGAACTGGGGTTGTTGGAGATAACCCTATCAAATAGTTCTGGCCTTAATCCCTTCAGAAAGTTCCTCATCTTTGCATGGCTGCTAACAGCAATATGAGGTACAAACCTCAGCAGTGAGGAATACTGCATAGCATAGTCCGACACTGACATGCTACCCTGCTTCAAAGCATTGAACTCGTCTTCCTTTAACTGTTTGGCAGCTGCAGAGAAATACCGGTTAAGGAACCGGGTCCGGAATACAGTCCAGTCAACTGCCACACCTAGAGCTCTCAGCTCCATCACCGTGGTCTTCCACCACATAGCAGGCTTCTTAGCCATCTGAAACTCGGCTACCTTAGCCAGGCCGTGCGTGCACAGGGTGCAGTCACAAGTATCTGCTCTATACGTTCCAACCACTCCTCAGCTACTTCACCAGACTCAATCCCCTCAAACATGGGCGGATGGAAACTCAGAAACTGCTTCAAACTGAGCTCCCCTGGCAGTAACATCTGTACACTGGGCTCCACGCCCACAGCAGGTGGTGGTAGAGGATTCGGCGGAGCAATACTGGCATTCCTACTGTCCATATCCCCTATCTCCTCATTGGGGTTCTCCGGATTAATCTCAGCCATGCTGTAATACAAGAGTTAACAAAATACCAAAAGCAGTTCATAATATAAGCCGTTAGATAACAAGAGTATCATATTCAAAGCATGTTAGTATAACACTTATACAACCATATGCATCACATGCATAAGCATGCCCAAATGAATACCTAGCCAACTTGTCTCTAAAGGCTACCCTTCACTCTTCCCTGGTTATCTAACCACTGCTCTGATACCACTAAATGTGAGACCCCGTAATCACATCAAGTCACTAAGGTGCAATTTAGAGAACTAAACATTCATGTGAATATATCAGAGTAACGTATCGTGTTGATTAACCTGAGCTTTAGAGATTACAGTACCAAAATATTTCAAAAAGGAATAACACAATTCGTACAAAGGCACTACATTATAGTCTTACTCTACCCATTAGAAGCTATACAAAATTTCTCTAATCATGCTAATCCTGTAGCACTCCTTACAGCTCAGCAAATCAACCCCGACCCTGGTTCTCGTCAACAAAAGCACCTACAAAGACAACCCCCAACACGTGAGCATAAAACAATTCATATTCAACATAATATGAAAGTAAGGCATAAATGCACAATCCTAAATACAAGCACTTCCTGTATTTTCCTGCATTTATAACGCCCAATGGTTGTCCCTGTACCATAGTTCATAATAAAACACATTATATGAATGTATGGCTTTACAAATGAATGTCATGACATTTCCTCTTTTTCTTGAGTCAGTCATCATCAGTTATTTTAATGCTTTCTTAATCTCAACAAGCGGTATCGCATACACGCTTCATCATACTAGCGGTATCTCTTCCTCGCTTAGTATGGTATACCTCTCCTCCATGTGCCAGCGAGCCTCCCCCCACCCGCTCCACATGCGCAGCGGTAAAGCATAAGCATTAAAACCTTAACTGTGATCGCCCTGACTCGTGGAATACACCTCTTTATCCCACATCACAATATGCAACAACAATGCATAATATGCAACACAATGCATAATAACATGTATCATAATCTTAATGCATCACATTGCATTCATCATGCGTCACACAGACAAACATAAGTACATGTTACCGTTGGGATGCCCGTACGTCGCTTACGTACCTTTCCAAAATGTGGTGTGTTGCAGGACTCTATCCCCTGCGCTGTGTAGCTACCTGTGAAGGCTCTACACCAGTGTACAACACAATATTAGATGTCTCATTACAATCCAATATCAAAACTTTAACAAAATATAACAAATTATATTTTTTCAACATTCTGGGTCTCTCGATCGATCGGCCCCTCTTCCCGATCGATCGAGAAGACGCCTAAAATCAGAACCAAGGTTCTGCCCCGCTCGATCGATCGAGATGAAATATCGATCGATCGAGATGCTCTGTTCGAGAAATGCCAACCCAGAATTCTCGAACACCTGAAATCACACCCTTAAATCCAACATGTAAGACATACAACATGCCCAAAACAACATGCTATTAGTTACAACACACTGCCCTGAGTGTATTCATACCAAAATTACACCCCAAACATAAGCCCATAAGCATAAACGACGACCATTTACACAAGTACTCGATCATCTTTTCGGAAACAGGGCAACACATTTTATTTCCAGATTTCCTGAGTACTTCATTTCATGCTATAATAACTATCACATATAACATAAAGCATGCTCGAACAAACATGCCAAGGGCTTTACAAAACTACCATGCATAAACTCAAATCGAAGGTTCACCACAAACCCTTCTAACATGCATGATACCACCTCCTCAAAATCACTCCCTAACCATATTTTCCCAGAAAAACAGGGCATACACCTACCCAGATTTCCGAACACCCTTCTTTACATGCTTATATCCTCAACATAAAACATGCAACATGCTCAAGGAAAAATACAGAGAGCCTCACAATAACACCATAAAAGCATTTAAATCAAAGGTTTCAAGAAACCTAATCTAACATGCCGTTTTCTCGCCACCTAAAAACATGTACTCAAACAAGTTTAAAAACAAAAACAGAGCATGGTTTCTCACCCTACTTTGCTCCGATTTTTGAAGGCTTTCCAGGCGATGAAAAGGGGCAAGCTCCTCAGATTATTGCTTAGCAAGTGCTGGTGAGGAATTGGGAGAGAAAGGTCGAGATTTGGGATGGCTGAGAGTGGTCAAATGATTGAGCCAAGTGGGATGGGAAGTCAGCCTGGGCACAGTGTGATTGGCATGGGTTGGGGGGGGTGGTTGGGTGTTGGGTGGTATGATGTGTTATGTTTTGGTCCCGGTATTTAGCACGATGTATAAAAATATCCTCACATGATATTTATAGCATTTTCTCAATAAAATACTTCAATTCCCGTTAACATGCTTTACCCAAAACAAACAACACACACCCCAAATAAACAAGCCACAACCCCCAAATTCTCAACATATAACACATGCGCCCTGAAATGAAACTCCCCAATAATACTAATCCAAACCCATGAATTAATACCCAAATCATCATAATTTAACTCAAATGATTAACATCACAATAATCATTTCGGGGATATCACATGGGCCCTCACATCACCCAACCTCAGGAACTACGTTTACTACGAGTTCACTTCAGGAGCTGCGTTAACGACGAGCTCACCTCAGCCTTGATTACGTCGGGCCTTAAGGGTTTTCACCCGACCTCAGGAACTACGTTTACTACGAGTTCACTTCAGGAGCTACGTTTACGACGAGCTCACCTCGGCCTTGATTATGTCGGGCCTTGAAGGTTTTCACCCGACCTCAGGAACTACGTTTACGACGAGTTCACTTCAGGTGCTACGTTTACGACGAGCTCACATCGGCCTTGATTACGTCGGGCCTTAAAGGTTTTTACACGACCTCAGGAACTACGTTTATGACGAGTTCACTTCAGGAGCTACGTTTACGACGAGCTCACCTCGTCCTTGATTACATAGGCCTTAAGGGTTTTCATCCGACTTCAGGAGCTACGTTTACGACTCGATCACCTCACCTCGGTTACGCCAGGCTTTGATAGAATCAGCTCTTTGAGCCCTTCAAACGCATCAACCAGGTAATGAAAAATTGTTGTTGCCCCATTCCCCAGATAGGACATGCCGAGCTTGAGCTCTTAGAAAGGCGCAAGTCATAATGAGTAGGACGTCCCATAAGGACGAGAAGTCGAGCATTTTGGTCGAGTATAAATAACATATGCCCTACCAGGATGATGAGTTTATTACTTCACATGAACTTTGCAAGGTTCTAATCACTTTCGGCCATCGTACCCGGGCCGATCTCATTTTACTTAGCCTCTACGAGGTTGATTGTTTATTAATAAATCGAGCTCTTCGAGCTTCGTCTAATCTCATTTTACTTAGCCTCTACGAGCTATTTGATCTCTTCAGAGCGATCGACAAACCTATTTTTACGGCCCTCCTACCTGCTTACCTATGTTCTTCGATAATTCAACACACGAGCTTCTAGTCTACGACGTCAGCTCGACTCGAGGGGGGGGGGGGGGACTGTGATACCCCTTAGGAGTAAGAGCTCATCCAAACTTCTAGGAGCACAAAAACCAGACTTGCACAGCAGAAGGTCTCTTGCAAGGAGGCCGGCTCGTCTAGGTCGATGACCTCCCAGCATATGGCCGACCTCTTGGCATATGATCGACCTCCCAATAGGGCCGACCTCTTGTCGCATGGCCGACCTCTTGACATATGACCGACCTCCCAACGCGGCCGACCTCTTGGCACATGATCGACCTCTTGCCATATGGCCGACCTCCCAACATGGCCGACCTCTTGTCATATTGCCGACCTCCCACATATGCCAGACCTAGCGTGTGTGGCCGACCTTATGCTTCTATAAGCCACGGCATGACATTGTATGGCCGACCTGAGCTCATCAGCTGGGAGCGATATCTCCGACGAGATTTCTGGGATTCGATCTTATCATAGATTGAATAGATCTAATAGATCTTATCAAATCTTATCAGATATTCTCAGTATCTTGACAGATTCAGATAAACATGGAAAATGGCATAGCTATATGTAACTCTCCCTCTATAAATATCAGGTTTGGGGCACTAATTCCTTCATTCATAATGCTCTCGCTTACTTTACAGCATACATTTTCCCTTATTCTCTCCCCTGACTTGACCGTCGGAGGGGATACGCCGGAAAACCTTACGGCCCCTTCTCACTGTTGCTTTGTCCTTTCAGGTCATCTCAGAGGCTACTTATTGCCACCATCATCGATATTTTGAGTATCGGATAAGAAAGAGAGGTGAACCCCCTCTCTATTGCTAATAGCATGTCATCGTAATTTTTGGTGATATCACATTTTATTAGATCTTTAATTCTAATGCTGTTGCGCTGTTGTAAAGCTTGTGTATTTATTTGGTAACGTTTTCTAATATACTGCAACTGGCTTAGGAATGAAAGCAACTCAGAAATCAGCACCTCACGTGTAGCAAGTCAATATTGAACAATTTCATGAACCTATAAACTCTCTTGCTATGAAAAACTTCAAGTTCTCTTGTGATGTATGCTGCTCGTTAATGGTATTTCTTAAATGCAAGTTGCCCTATATTATTAAAGCACTAATAACCTCTGGTTATTAAAGTTAATCGTCTTTTAGAGTTTAGGGGTAGCTTCTTTGGAACGGTTGGTTTTCAGATTATGTTGCTCTGTATTATAGGTTTCATTTATTTATCCATCCACGACTTTTTCTTTGAACATAGAGTATTTGTTTCTATGTTGTGTATTTGTTTATTCTCATGCCAGCAGACTAGCAGGCCAAGATACAAGAATAGATTCTGTACTTTCTAATATTCGGTCGTCCAGGAAGTCACCTCAGAAGCTAAAAGTGAAAGATTAATCATCTGGCATCTACAGTATTAATATAATACCCCAAAAATCTCACTTATAAAATTAGACAAAATAAGTTGAAACTATCAAAAATAAATCCATAATAATGGTAAAATATTGAAACAAAATTCACTAGGCATCAAAAATACCATTTATCACACTAAATTCAAATATATATTTAAATCAAAGAAATAATAAATAAAAATAACAATAATATAATCTAAATAATAATATATAAAAAACTAATCATTTTGAATTAATTTTAAAAACTTAATATTTGGCAACTTACCTCAACACTTCAACACCCTAACACATCCACACAACCCCTATAAATACCCCCCATTTCATCAGATTTAACTCACAAATTTAAGAGCAAGTTTGAGAGAGAGAGTGTAGGAAATATGTAGAAAGTAGAGTACAAATGAGAAAATTATGAGGAAAATACCAAATCTCCTCCAAAAAAATCCGAACATTTCACACAACATTCATTATACACCCAGAAAACATTTAGTATAGGAGGTGTTTAAAAATCAGCATCCAAATTCGTCCAGAAAATCAAAATCCCGAAGAACACTAAGCTGTCCAAAGCCCAGAAAACCCATTTCAAGGTATTGGTTTCAAGCTACAATTTCGTGCCTTTATAAAACGATTTTAACCTTGGAGTCTAAATGAAAGTTGTTCAAAATGTGTTATATCTTATGGTTATGTCGACCGATGGCCCAACGGCCGTCGTACGAACGTATGTCCGGCGACGAAAATACCTCGTTAATCATTTCGAAAAATAGAATTCTGGGCAAAATCGGTTTGGAATTTCAAAATGATTTCTAAACAAAAATGGTAGATCTCGTCGCGGTGGAAACACCGGTAAAATATCAGCCGCGCGTGGTGGTCGGAGATCGTCCACGCGCAGTCACGGTGGCGCGTGCACTTCACGCGCCTCCCCGATATATCGTTTTCCGATGGCCGAATATTTATGGACTGATTTTAGGCATTTCTGGAAAATTTTGTGATTTTTCGACTTATGGTTGAATTATCATGAATTTTTAAAGTCTTATTCAAAATTATCCGGACAAGTTTTGTACAAAAATGATTTGCAGAAGATTCAACAACATATCTGGGTTACTGATCACCATAAATTACTTATACTATGTTGATAGGAATTTAATTGGCAACTGGTTCAAAATCAAGTCAATCCAGTAAGATATCAAGTAGTAAGGTGAGGTGTACTACCGATTTCTTGTTATATAACCCTTTTGGCATTTGGCCTGAAATTTACAGTAACTTGTTATTACTTATCTCACCTTTTATATATTGTCATCATATTGTACATTACATCATTTCATTGGTCATATTGATCTGCATGTTTAATTATCTTGAATGTCATCGATTACTAATCAATTCCTTTGATTGAACGAATCATTTGACTGAATGAATGAATGAATGGAGCCCTGTATATTTATCCACTGGACAACGTAGCTTCTGCCCGGAAAGTGAGTCCAATGAACAACAGATGACAGTCCGGGTATATGGTTCATCTGAACAACGCGCACCATTTTATGGTCCGGAGAATGGTTCACCTTGGCTCGTAAATGACTGAATGTACAGATCCCATCTGAATATGTGGGAAAAAGTGCTACACCGAACTGTCCAGTGGGAGCCACCTTTTAGCCCACGATATTCACTCTGAAATCCTATATCGTCACTGTTCATTAATGACAATTACTTGATTGCAAGATCTTTGTTACATGACATATCATCTTGAGAAATTGCATTGTTTGATAATTACAGATATTAAAACCAATGTTATTCCCTCACTAAGTCCCCAAAGACTTAACCTCTGTTTTCCTTGTAATTTATTGTGAGTTCCAGATACAGGAGTACCGGAGCCAGAACCGGAGGAAAATTAGGAAAAATGGAAATGTTGGCTTACCGGGACTGTTATAGTATTTTCTCTTTTATTAAGTATCGGATCGTTACGAGGAGTTTGTACTGGGCTGTATTTTGTTACTAATAAGAATGTATAAACGCTTCCGCTAATAAAAATGAATGTTTGACTAAACGCTTCCGCTATTTCCGAAAAGGTTTTAAAACCCCCTGTGCGTAATGTTCAGAGATGTGGTACCGGATAAGGGTTAAAGTAATATATGCCCGAGTCGGGTCCCACAGAGGTGGTATCAGAGCCCAGGCTCCCGGTCTATTATGAAATATCTTTGGGTAATAGAATAAACTCCATAAGAATTTTTATGATTTGGGTTGTAAGATATTGATGAAGTTGACTATTTCAGAGTAAAAGTCTATAGTGCTCATATAGGAATGCCGAGAATACCTTGGTAAGAAAGAGCAATCAATTATTAGTAACCTAAAGAGTTAGGTGCATAGGCCGAGCTCGAAAAAGTTTCTTCTATTGAGTCTATTATGATTGACACTTAGATCGAGTAACCCAAGAACAACTAATGAGGATTGATAGTATATCACCAAACTTTGTTTTTCCACAATTGCCACTATTTCAGATAATGGTGACTTTACCTTACTCTAGTTAATTAATTTTGTGCATTACGCATTATTAATATACTCCCGATTTAAAAGAAATATATTTTAAATCACAACTTTCTCATAAATTTGATGATGTCGTCAAGAAATAATTTGCAGGCTAGGATGTCATCATCACTTGGTGGTAGCTCTCACACGAGAAATCAAGGAAATGAGGGAAATTCTTCTGAGGAAGTACGTAACCCAAGAAGGAACGACGAGCAAGAAGAACAACATCCTCGACAAGAGCTACCCAACAGGAATGCGATGGAAATTTTACTACAGTTCATGCAATTCTGTCAGCAAAATCCACCACGAAATGTCATGAGGAATGAAGAACCATTAGATAGAGCACTTGAACGATTTATGAGGTTTCACCCACCTAAATTCTACGGAACCCCTAATGCCCATCATGCAGAAGAATGGTTGCTCAAAATTGAGAGAATTTTTACTGTTCTCAACTATTCTGATGAACAGAAGGTCAGCTTTGTTGTCTATCAATTTGAAGTTGCAGCTCATCATTGGTGGAGAGTCATAGATCACCAATGGAAAAGAAATCAAACCCCGAGGACCTGGACTAATTTTGTACGTGCATTCGAGGAGAAATATGTTACGCAAGTAATACTGAACACCCGTGAACAAGAGTTTATGGATTTGGTACAAGGAAGACATATTGTAGCTGAATACGAGGCCGAATTCCACCGACTAATTCACTATGCTCCGCATTATATGGATGATGAACCAAGGAAAACTAAGAAATTCATTCAAGGCTTAAATCTTAATATCCGTTGGGCCACACTATCCACCGAATCCACTAATTATCTTTCTGCAGTCAATCAAGCGTTACGAGTTGAATCCGATATCAAATCATTGATCCAAAGAGAGCAGAAGGAAAAGAGGCTCTATAACCCAAATTTGACAGACACAAGCAACAAGAAGAGGAATCTTGGAAAGGAAATGATTGGAGAACCAATTGGACAGAAACCATAAAGAGACCTGGGTAATGTTAATGCACCGAAATCTGGATATTGCAAGATGCCCACTCACAAGGAAGAGAACTGCTGGAGAAAGAATGGAAAATGTCTGGTCTGTGGAAATGAACAACACCGCATCCAGGATTGCCCAAAAAGGACCCAGAAGATACCACCGCCACAAAAATCGAAAATCCCAGCAAGGGCTTATGCCTTAATGGGAAATGAAGAAGTTGACCTGATCGTTGTGGTTGAAGGTACCGTTATTTGACTTTCAAAAGTTGACTAAATTTTGTTTGACCCTAGAGCTACACATCCTTTTGATAACAATTGGCATATCATCTAGGAATCAGTTTACCGATAAGAATTGAGGTAACCACAGACATCGTCAATAAGAACTACCCACTAAAATTCTACGAACTGAATATCTGACAAATTTAATCAAGCTACATATATGATTACGATATTATACTGAGCATGGACTGGTTGTTCAAACATCAAGCTCACGTAAACTGCTACACCAAGGAAGAGACTTCACCAGTTACCAACGATGTCAGCAATCATAAATGATAGATGTCGGTAATATCTACATTGGAATCAAGGACATATAGAAGAGACGAGGAACTAAAACCAAGGTAAATATAGCTACCAGAGAGAAAGTCTCAGCAAAATCATTACCTGAGGTTGGATTTGACCCTAACCTTTTTCCTTCCTTTTAAAGTCGCTCACTTTTTCAGCCAGAGAACCTTTTGCGGACATACACTACTCCACCCAGTTTCTTTATCATTTCAAATCCGGCTATGGATTAATTAGGATTTGATATCAAAAGTTTGATGTTGATATTGACATTTTCTTTGAATACCTACGCCCTGCATTCATTCCGGGTAGTGGAATAAAATATTTTTTTCTCTCTCTCTCAACCATGTGTTTCTTCTTCTACTTATTGATTCTTATCCAAATACTAAAGGGATCGTTATCCATAACTCAGAGAGTCATAGTAGACCATGCTGCTCACCAGAAACGGAAAACCTCAAGTGTAGTTTTCTCGACTCGACGACAACAACAGAAGATCGGCTAGATTGAAGAAACACGTTACGCAACTACAAAAATCATGTCAAAGGAAGCTAGGACATTGAAGTAAAGACTACTGAAGATTCCAACTTAAGGCTTCAGAGTTTTGCGGTGACAATGATGGAATCTGGGGACCAGATTCCTTGAAGGAGGGGAGATTGTAATACACCAAAATCTCAATTACAAAATTAGACATAATAAGTTGAAGCTATCAAAAATAAATCCATAATAATGGTAAAATATTGAAACAAAATTCACTAGGCATCAAAAATACCATTTATCACACTAAATTCAAATATTTATTTAAATCAAAGAAATAATAAATAAAAATAACAATAATATAATCTAAATAATAATATATAAAAAAAACTAATCATTTTGAATTAATTTTAAAAACTTAATATTTGGCAACTTACCCCAACACTTGTCCACACTTCAACACCCTAACACATGCACACAACCCCTATAAATACCTCCCATTTTATCAGATTTAACTCACAAATTTAAGAGCAAGTTTGAGAGAGATAGTGTAGGAAATATGTAGAAAGTAGAGTACAAATGAGAAAATTATGAGGAAAATACCAAATCTCCTCCAAAAAAATCCGAAAATTTCACACAACATTCATTATACACCCAGAAAACATTTAGTATAGGAGGTGTTTAAAAATCAACATCCAAATTCGTCCAGAAAATCAAAATCCCGAAGAACACTAAGCTGTCCAAAGCCCAGAAAACTCATTTCAAGGTATTGGTTTCAAGCTACAATTTCGTGCCTTTATAAAACGATTTTAAACTTGGAGTCTAAATGAAAGTTGTTCAAAATGTGTTATATCTTATGGGTATGTCGACCGATGGCCTAAACGGCCGCCGTACGAACGTATTTCCGGCGACGAAAACACCTCGTTAATCATTTAGAAAAATAGAATTCTGGGCAAAATCGGTTTTGCATTTCAAAATGATTTCTAAACAAAAATGGTAGATCTCGTCGCGGTGGAAACACCGGTAAAATATCAGCCGCGCGTGGTGGTCGGAGCTCGTCCACGCGCCGTCACGGTGGCGCGTGCACTTCACGCGCCTCCCCGATATTTTGTTTTACGATGGCCGAACATTTATGGACTGATTTTAGGCATTTCTGGAAAATTTTGTGATTTTTCGACTTATGGTTGAATTATCATGAATTTTTAAAGTCTTATTCAAAATTATCCGGACAAGTTTTGTACAAAAATGATTTGCAGAAGATTCAACAACATATCTGGGTTACTGATCACCATAAATTACTTATACTGTAAGGACCCTAATCCTTAAGTGCGGAATCAAGGCATAATTAGGGCTAATATCATGATCAGAGTAGAATAAACATGTTGAGTCTAAGAGCTTAAGCATTACATGCCACAAATAAGGACTACCAAAAGGATTAATTACATTCCCATCAAATGAATGTGTTCACTATAGTTTTACGCTACTCCTAGAGTAGGCACTATACAAAAGAATCCTGTCCTTTCATCTACCAAAGATGCTCTTGAAGCTCACTGTCTCAACCCGTTCAAGCCCTTCTAACCTGCCAAAAAGGTACCTACAAGGACAACCCCCAAACATGAGCAATAAAAATCATTCATATTCAACACAATATGAAGATAAAGCGTAAATGCATAATCAATATAAAACACTTCCTGTTTTCCATGCATTTCAAACGCTTCCCGTTTGGTTGTCCCTGTACCACAACTCATGAGTATAATCAATAGATTATTTTTCAATGGCCAAAACATGTCATGACATCATATACCATCTCAACTGTACCACATATTGGTCACCATTCCCTAGTCTGTCCATCACAGTGTATTTTAATGCCCCTCGCTTATTTTCATATGGGCGGCATAGGATAACCTCGCTACAATGGACATGCGGCGCTCCCACCCCTCGCTTCACAGAGAGCGGCAAATACCCTTTCCTCGCCCCATATGACAACCACGCTCAAATGTGACATGCGGCGCTCCCACCCCTTGCTTCACATTTAGCGGAACCAATACAAAAAGCGGCAAGCATTAAAATCATCAAAGGATGACCACGACTCATGGGATGTGCATCCAATAACCATAATATGCATCTATCATCAATATGCATCAATTACCATGTATATGCATCCACAATGCAATACCACATATGGCATAAATCAACATGTATATGCATCCACAATGCAATACCACATATATACTCGCATCCACAATGCATAAACAATGAGTATATAAAATACATGTTACCGTTGGGTGCCCGTACGTCCACTACGTACCTTTCCAAAATGTAGGATATGGTAGGACTTTAATGCCTTGGCTGTGTTGCCACCTGGGTTGGTTCTACATATTCACAAATACCAATATTAGAATCCAATAATAGTCCAATACCAAAAATCCCACAAAAACACCCAAAAACACCATTTTTGGTGTCTCGCGATCGATCTCCAACAAGCCACGATCGATCGCGAGACCACACTGTCTCAGCCAACAAAAATACACAATCCGCGATCGATCGCGGAGCTAGCGCCGATCGATCGCGGCCTCGCCGATCGATCGCGCTAAGCTCGCGATCGATCGCTGAGGCTTACTGCCTCAGCCCTGATGCTCGCGATCGATCGCGAGAAAAACGCCGATCGATCGCCGAGCTGTGGTCAAGCGGGGTTTGGGCACTATTCACCCATCTTCAACCCCCACTCAAAAACACCCACATACACCAATCACAACCAATACCAATAACTCAAAACCAACACTAAACATCAACATAAACTCAATTAAACAACATCCAACCAAAACACTACCAAAATCACAACACCCAACACAAACCCATTTTAAACCCTTCAAAACCCAACCAAACTCAAACAAAACCTTACAAAATTAAAACATGAGGTACCCATACCTCTTGGGGATCTCAAATCACCCAACAAGCTCCACAAAACAAGATTTTTGAAAGGTTTCTCCTCAACCCTAGGCTTGAGCTCGAAAATAAAGAGAAGGGAAGGGTTTGGTGTGATATTTTGGTAAAGTAAGAGTGAGGGATGTAAAGTGGGGTTTGGGTAATAAAGAAAAGGTGTTGGTTATTTAGAATGCATACTAAACAATTCCATGGTGTATAAAACATCCCAACATGATATTTTTCAAAGCATTTACTCACAATGCACCAAATATCAATTAAACACATGATTCCTCATAAATTGCTAACCAAGGCAAATAAATCATGCTTCCCATAATATTTACCCAACATGCACCACATGCACCCTAAAATGCAATCCCGGGTCACCCCTATCCACATGACCATGCATTTTCACATAAGGTAAATAAATCCCAAAACATAATCAATTACCACATAATTAATCATGTAAACACAATTAAAGCCAAATAGCAATTAACCATTTCGGGGATGTCACAATACCCCCCCTACTTATAAGATTTTGTCCTCGAAATTACATGCACTTACCCCAACAGAAACTAAACATAAACTCATACCAGAGAATAGTTCCGGGTAGTGCTGCACCATATGCTGCTCCGTCTCCCACGTAGCCTCCTCGACACCCCTGCGATCCCACTGAACTTTGATCATCGGTATCACTTTGTTCCGAAGTCTACGGTCTGCTCTGTCCAGAATTCTAACAGGCCGTTCCACATAAGATACATCTGACTCTAACTGAACTTCGGAAGGCTGTAACACGTGAGACGGATCCGGCTCATACTTTCGCAGCATCGATACATGAAACACATCATGTATACCAGATAAAGAAGGCGGCAAAGCCAGTCGGTAAGCTAAGGTGCCGATGCGCTGCAAGATCTCGTACGGTCCAACATACCTCGGAGACAGTTTCCCGCGCATCCCAAATCGCACAACGCCTCTGAAAGGCGAGATCTTCAAAAAGACCTTATCTCCCAACTGAAATTCCAACGGTCTCCGCCGTTTATTCGCATAAGCTGCCTGTCTGTCTTGGGCCGCTTTCATTTTCTGCCTTATTGTCTTTATCTTCTCTTCCATTTCCCGGATCAATTCAGGCCCTCCGACTGATCTACTGTCCAAATCATCCCAACACAGGGGTGATCTACATCGTCTGCCATAAAGAGCTTCAAACGGAGCCATCTGAATACTTGCCTGGTAGCTATTGTTATAAGAAAACTCTACCAAAGGCACTGACTCCTGCCAAGAAGTATCGAACTCCAATACGCAAGCTCTCAGCATGTCCTCGAGCGTCTGAATAGTGCGCTCAGTCTGGCCATCCGTCTGAGGATGATAAGCAGTGCTCAATCTGACCTCAGTTCCCAAAGCTGACTGAAGGCCTTCCCAGAAATGAGATGTGAATCGCGGATCTCGATCTGACACAATAGAAACGGGGATCCCATGCAATCTCACCACATCTCTAATATACAACTGCGCCATCCTCAAAAATGTGAAAGTCATGCTATAGGGGATAAAGTGGGCTACCTTAGTCAATCTGTCCACAATCACCCAAATAGCATCGAAGCCTGAAGCACTCCTCGGCAAATGAGTCACGAAGTCCATGGAAATGTGTTCCCACTTCCACTTCGGTATCTCCAAGCTTCTCAACTCGCCGCCAGGTCTCTGTCTCTCTGCCTTAACCTGTTGGCAGATCAAACACCTCTTCACAAAAGCGACGACATCGGACTTCATTCGCTTCCACCAAAACTGACCACGCAGATCTCTGTACATCTTCTTCCCGCCTGGGTGGATGCTAAGTCTGCTACTGTGAGCTCGTTCCAAGATCCCCTTACGCAACTCCGGCGTACTCGGAACTACCCAGCGGTTACCCAATCTCAAAGATCCGTCGTCGGCCACTCTGAACTTCGTCGGCTGACCAAGATGCACTATAGACAACCATCTCTGAACCTCAGCATCTGATCTCTGAGCTCTCCTGATGTTCTCATAAATATCTGGCTCAGCTAATAAGGTAGAGACATACACTGGTGATGCATCTATATCAAAATCATAGCCGAGATGGCAATAGGAGGTCATCATAGCCGACAAATGGATGACGTCCTCAGCAGAACTCATCACTTTCCGGCTCAAGGCGTCCGCTGTCAAATTGGCTTTCCCGGGATGGTACTCTATCTCGCAATCATAGTCCTTGAGTAGGTCCATCCATCTCCTCTGCCTCATGTTCAGCTCCGCCTGAGTGAATAAAAATTTGAGGCTCTTGTGGTCCGTATAGATGGTAAACGACGTACCATACAAATAATGCCTCCAGATCTTCAGGGCGAAGATGATAGCCGCCAATTCCAAGTCATGAACTGGATATCTGGTCTCATGCGGCTTCAACTGTCTCGATGCATAAGCTACCACATGCTTATCTTGCATCAGAACACACCCAAGGCCCTGCAGTGATGCATCAGTATACAGAACAAATCTGGAGTTCTCCGTCGGGATCACTAACACTGGCGCCGTCGTCAACCGGTGTTTTAACTCCTGGAAGCTCTCCTCACAAGCTTCTGACCAAAAGAAAGGCACTCCTTTCTGAGTCAACTGAGTTAGCGGCTTGGCAATCTTCGAAAAGCCCTCAACAAAGCGCCGATAATACCCGGCCAAACCAAGAAAACTCCGGATCTCAGGCACAGAAGTGGGGGCAGCCCACTCCATCACAGCCTCAATCTTCTTGGGGTCCACTGATATCCCGCTGCTCGAAATGACATGCCCCAGAAACACTACTCTGCTCAGCCAAAACTCGCACTTACTGAGCTTAGCATACAACTGATGCTCTCTGAGAATCTGAAGCACTGTCCTCAAGTGTTTCACATGCTCCTCCTCGCTCCGTGAGAAGATAAGAATGTCGTCAATAAACACGATGACGAACTGATCAAGATACGGCTGAAACACTCTGTTCATCAGACTCATAAAGACGGCCGGGGCGTTCGTCACACCGAACGGCATTACTAAGAACTCATAATGCCCGTATCGTGTCCGGAATGCTGTCTTCTGCACATCATCCTCTCTGACCCGAATCTGATGATACCCGGATCTCAAATCAATCTTGCTATACACCCTGGTACCTTGCAACTGATCAAATAAGTCATCGATCCTTGGAAGAGGATACTTATTCTTCACTGTAGCCTTGTTCAGCTGCCGGTAATCGATGCACAACCGCATCGAACCGTCCTTCTTCTTCACAAAGAGAACTGGTGCGCCCCATGGCGACACGCTCGGGCGTATATAACCCTTGTCAAGGAGATCATGCAACTGCTCTTTCAACTCTCTCAACTCTGCCGGTGCCATCCTATAAGGTGTACGAGAGATAGCGGATGTCCCTGGCAACAACTCGATCCCAAATTCAACTTCCCTGGCCGGTGGAAATCCTGGGATCTCTTCTGGAAATACATCAGCAAATTCTGCCACAACTGGTACATCCTCAACTCTCAGTTCTTTACTCTTCCCAGACGTGTCCACGGCATAAATAAGATAGCCCGTGTGTCCACGTTCCAACAACTGAGACATCTTGATCGCTGAAATCAACGGAATCTTCGCACGAGAACCGTTGCCAAAGAAAGTCCACTGACTGCCCAACTCAGGTCTGAACTTCACTGTTCTCTGCCGGCAATCTACCACTGCCTGATATCTGTTCAGAACATCAATACCCAAGATGCAGTCGAAGTCTGACATACCCAGCACAATCAAGTCTGATCTCAACTCGTTGCCCTCAAAATAAATGAGGCAGTCTGCCATAAACTGATCAGCAACAACATTTCTTCCAGTGGGTGTCGAGACCAATAGAGGCGTGGGCAAAGAAGACGTGCGCATATGGTGTCTTTCCACAAATCCCACAGACACAAAGGAATGGGAGGCACCTGTATCTATCAAAACAAAAGCAGGGTACGTAAATAAATGACACGTACCGGCAATCACCTCCTCTAGAGCTGCCTGAGCCTGCTCCCTGGTCAGTGCATATACTTGTCCCTGGGGTGGTCCCACTGTCTGACCTCCCGATGGACGAGGCCCAAACTGCTGCCTCTGCTGCACTGTCCTGTCCTCAAACCTTGGCCTGTTGCCCTGATACTCTGACTGGCCTCCCCTGGTGGGACAATACCGAGCAATGTGGCCCATCTTGCCACAGACATAACATGCAGGACACTTGTTTGAAGAATGTGGCCCTCCACAATTGTTGCACCTCGGCTCTCCCGGCCTATCCCCCTGTGAAGATCCTCGACTGGCGGACCAATTTCCCTTCTTGCCATCCTGTTTCTGGCCAAAGTATTTCTTTCCACCATACCGCGAAGATGAAGAGGCACCACGGGGTTTAAATGGCTCACCCCGAGGCCTCAAACTGTCACTAGTCTGCCTCTGTTGCGGTACCGGTGGTGGCATGGCATAAGCTCCCACTCCTAGCTCAGCAAGCTCCGCTCTTGTGAGAGCATCATCAAAAGAAGTTGGGTTATTGATGATAACCCGGTCATAGAGCTCCGGTCGCAGTCCTTTCATGAAATTTCTCATCTTGGCACGTCCATCAGAGGCAATATGGGGGACATACCTCAGTAGTGATGAGTACTGTGTGGCATAGTCTGCCACTGTCATGTTCCCCTGCCTCAGACTTGTAAATTCATCCTCCTTTGTCTGTCTTGCTGCTGCGGAGAAGTATCGGTTCAAGAACCTGGTCCTGAAGAGCGTCCAGTCAATCACAGCACCCAGTGCTCTCATTTCCATCACTGTGCTCCTCCACCACATCAGAGGTTTCTTGGCTAATTGAAACTCCGCTAGCCTCAGCCAAGCCGTCACAGCACAAGGAGCCGATACAAAGATCTGCTCAAGTCTTTCTAACCACTCTTCAGCCTCTTCTCCGGACTCTGTCCCCTCAAACCGGGGCGGATGATAAGACAGAAACTGCGTCAAGCTAATCTCACCCGGTAGCAATAACTGAACTATTGGTTCCATCCCGACAGCCGGTGGAGGTAGAGGATTAGCCTGTCCAATACACGCATTTACACTTCCAACATCTCCGACTTCCTCATTAGCAGCCATGCTGTAACACAAATGTTAACAACAATCCAAAGCAATATATATATCATGTCGTTAGATAACAGGAGTGATATAAGCATGTTAGTATAACCAAATATACACCAATATGCACCACATGCATAAACATGCTTCAAATGTAAGCACCTAGCCAAACATGCTAAGGCTACCCTTCACTCGTTCCCGGGTTCTCTAACCTGGCTCTGATACCACTAATGTAAGGACCCTAATCCTTAAGTGCGGAATCAAGGCATAATTAGGGCTAATATCATGATCAGAGTAGAATAAACATGTTGAGTCTAAGAGCTTAAGCATTACATGCCACAAATAAGGACTACCAAAAGGATTAATTACATTCCCATCAAATGAATGTGTTCACTATAGTTTTACGCTACTCCTAGAGTAGGCACTATACAAAAGAATCATGTCCTTTCATCTACCAAAGATGCTCTTGAAGCTCACTGTCTCAACCCGTTCAAGCCCTTCTAACCTGCCAAAAAGGTACCTACAAGGACAACCCCCAAACATGAGCAATAATAATCATTCATATTCAACACAATATGAAGATAAAGCGTAAATGCATAATCAATATAAAACACTTCCTGTTTTCCATGCATTTCAAACGCTTCCCGTTTGGTTGTCCCTGTACCACAACTCATGAGTATAATCAATAGATTATTTTTCAATGGCCAAAACATGTCATGACATCATATACCATCTCAACTGTACCACATATTGGTCACCATTCCCTAGTCTGTCCATCACAGTGTATTTTAATGCCCCTCGCTTATTTTCATATGGGCGGCATAGGATAACCTCGCTACAATGGACATGCGGCGCTCCCACCCCTCGCTTCACAGAGAGCGGCAAATACCCTTTCCTCGCCCCATATGACAACCACGCTCAAATGTGACATGCGGCGCTCCCACCCCTCGCTTCACATTTAGCGGAACCAATACAAAAAGCGGCAAGCATTAAAATCATCAAAGGATGACCACGACTCATGGGATGTGCATCCAATAACCATAATATGCATCTATCATCAATATGCATCAATTACCATGTATATGCATCCACAATGCAATACCACATATGGCATAAATCAACATGTATATGCATCCACAATGCAATACCACATATATACTCGCATCCACAATGCATAAACAATGAGTATATAAAATACATGTTACCGTTGGGTGCCCGTACGTCCACTACGTACCTTTCCAAAATGTAGGATATGGTAGGACTTTAATGCTTTGGTTGTGTTGCCACCTGGGTTGGTTCTACATATTCACAAATACCAATATTAGAATCCAATAATAGTCCAATACCAAAAATCCCACAAAAACACCCAAAAACACCATTTTTGGTGTCTCGCGATCGATCTCCAACAAGCCACGATCGATCGCGAGACCACACTGTCTCAGCCAACAAAACTACACAATCCGCGATCGATCGCGGAGCTAGCGCCGATCGATCGCGGCCTCGCCGATCGATCGCGCTAAGCTCGCGATCGATCGCTGAGGCTTACTGCCTCAGCCCTGATGCTCGCGATCGATCGCGAGAAAAACGCCGATCGATCGCCGAGCTGTGGTCAAGCGGGGTTTGGGCACTATTCACCCATCTTCAACCCCCACTCAAAAACACCCACATACACCAATCACAACCAATACCAATAACTCAAAACCAACACTAAACATCAACATAAACTCAATTAAACAACATCCAACCAAAACACTACCAAAATCACAACACCCAACACAAACCCATTTTAAACCCTTCAAAACCCAACCAAACTCAAACAAAACCTTACAAAATTAAAACATGAGGTACCCATACCTCTTGGGGATCTCAAATCACCCAACAAGCTCCACAAAACAAGATTTTTGAAAGGTTTCTCCTCAACCCTAGGCTTGAGCTCGAAAATAAAGAGAAGGGAAGGGTTTGGTGTGATATTTTGGTAAAGTAAGAGTGAGGGATGTAAAGTGGGGTTTGGGTAATAAAGAAAAGGTGTTGGTTATTTAGAATGCATACTAAACAATTCCATGGTGTATAAAACATCCCAACATGATATTTTTCAAAGCATTTACTCACAATGCACCAAATATCAATTAAACACATGATTCCTCATAAATTGCTAACCAAGGCAAATAAATCATGCTTCCCATAATATTTACCCAACATGCACCACATGCACCCTAAAATGCAATCCCGGGTCACCCCTATCCACATGACCATGCATTTTCACATAAGGTAAATAAATCCCAAAACATAATCAATTACCACATAATTAATCATGTAAACACAATTAAAGCCAAATAGCAATTAACCATTTCGGGGATGTCACATATACTATGTTGATAGGAATTTAATTGGCAACTGGGTTCAAAATCAAGTCAATCCAGTAAGATATCAAGTAGTAAGGTGAGGTGTACTACCGATTTCTTGTTATATAACCCTTTTGGCATTTGGCCTGAAATTTACAGTAACTTGTTATTACTTATCTCACCTTTTATATATTGTCATCATATTGTACATTACATCGTTCCATTGGTCATATTGATCTGCATGTTTAATTATCTTGAATGTCATCGATTACTAATCAATTCCTTTGATTGAACGAATCATTTGACTGAATGAATGAATGAATGGAGCCCTGTATATTTATCCACTGGACAACGTGGCTTCTGCCCGAAAAGTGAGTCCAATGAACAACAGATGACAGTCCGGGTATATGGTTCATCTGAACAACGTGCACCATTTTATGGTCCGGAGAATGGTTCACCTTGGCTCGTAAATGACTGAATGTACAGATCCCATCTGAATATGTGGGGAAAAGTGCTACACCGAACTGTCCGGTGGGAGCCACCTCTTTAGCCCATATTCACTCTGAAATCCTATATCGTCACTGTTCATTAATGATAATTACTTGATTGCAAGATCTTTGTTACATGACATATCATGTTGAGAAATTGTATTGTTTGATAATTACAGATATTAAAACCAATGTTATTCCCTCAAAGTCCCCAAAGACTTAACCTCTGTGTTCCTTGTAATTTATTGTGAGTTCCAGATACAGGAGTACCAGAGCCAGAACCAGAGGAAAATTAGGAAAAATGGAAATGTTGGCTTGCCGGGACTGTTATAGTATTTTCTCTTGTATTATGTATCGGATCGTTACGAGGAGTTTGTACTGGGTTGTATTTTGTTACTAATAAGAATGTATAAACGCTTCCGCTACTAAAAATGAATGTTTGACTAAACGCTTCCGCTATTTCCGAAAAGGTTTTAAAACCCCCCGTGCGTAATGTTCAGAGATGTGGTACCGGATAAGGGTTAAAGTAATATGTGCCCGAGTCGGGTCCCACAATTAATATCCAAGAGTAAGTTCTCATATTCATGCAGCAAGTCCTCCTGTAACGACATCACCGTTGCCTACCAAAATGGACCCTGAAACCTCATTTGCACCTTGAGAAAGTAATGCTCAGGCCACCGTACGTCCATTACCACTTCCCCCAGGGGCTGTCAATCCTTCACAACCCACAAGACTGTCCCCAGTTGCAGCAACTAAATCTGATTTTTCAGGAGCTTCCATGCCTTCACATCCCACTCCAATTTCCCCATTTGCAGTTAAGCCTGAAGTTTCAGTAGCTATCATCCCTTCACAGCCCTCTTCGGTTTCTCAGCTTGCAGCTAAACCTGAATTGATACCTATCAAACAGCAATGGCAAAAAGGAAAGCTTATTGGGAGGGACACATTTGGAAGTGTGTAGGTGGCCTCCAACAGGTATGCTGTGTTGAACACACTTCTTTCAAGATTTACATTCACGTCCTATAGTTACTACTTTCTTTGTGTCAACAGAGAGACTGAAGCCTTATGCGCAATGGAAGAAGCTGAAATTTTACCAGCAAAATCTGTAGAGTGTATAAGACAGTTGGAGCAGGTTGTGTTCCACTTTATTTGCATGTCATGTTTTTGTATTTTAGATACCGATCAGGGGGCGAACGACGTGTAGGGGTGGGGGGCAGCTGGCCCCCTCAAAAAAATATTTTATTACCCTAAAAATGTTTGTTTTATTAAAAAACATTGCATTTTGCCCCTAAAATTGCATTCTCACTAATTTTTTTGTGCCCTCCATTTTTATGTTATTTTTTGCCCCACCTAAACAAAAATTCTAAATTCGCTCCTGATTCCAATTAATCTGTCTTCCAATGTTGATGTAAGATACTAGATTTCCTTCTGTACTTTGTTTCCTAACATTGCACTGTGAATTTCATTTAGCCTATGTTGGCTTTGACCGATTTGTGAAGTCATAGATATTAATGAATGTGATTGGTTATATTTATTAAGGATACGCATCAATTGTGATTCCTTTATCCTAGGCAACAAGTCAACAAGTCAATTACATATTCTCCTAGATATCAATCTTGTATATGTAAACAATATGAATATTTGTATGTGTTAATGAATAATGATGAGCTTTTCCATACAATCTTAAAGTCTATTATGGTATCACGGGCCTAAATCTCTCATGAGATTTTTTTTTTCTCTCTTCCAAACCCTACGGCTGCAACACCACGCCGACTTCTACCATGTCTTCTTCCTCCACTACCGATCAATCTTGAGCCCGAGCCACCATGATTGTTCCTCTAACCGCACATCAACACATCCCTATACAGCTAGCCACCTCAAATTTCCCTTCATGGCGCGCCCACGTCGTTGCTCTTTTGAATGGTTATAACCTATCCAACCATATTGATGCAAACTATACTGCACCAACTCCAGGGTCCGATGGTTTTGCACCCTAGTTCCAGCAAGATCAACTCTTGCTTGTTGCTATTTTTGGGTCACTTTCACCCGAAATCCTCCCACTTGTATCCTCCTCCACCACGGCTGACCATGCCTGGTCCAGGCTGAGCCATTTATTTGCCAGCCGCTCACGTGCCCGTGTCATGCAGATAAAGATGATATGTCATGTGCGACCCTTGGCTCGCAATCTGTCAGCGATTTTCTCCAACAGTTAAAATCCAAGATGGACGAACTAGCTATTATCGACAAGCCGCTCTCGGATGATGATATCACCCTTATGTTCTCAATGACCTTGGTCATTCTTATCGAGAAATTGTCGTGCTTATCCGTGCCCGTGAATCATCTCTAACCTTTGTCAGGGCCTCATACACCTCGGCTTAAGCAATCAGGGCGGACCTGTGCTAATAAAATGTCAATGCCTCATACACTTGGACTTAAGCAATCAGGGCGGACCTGTGCTGATATTTTGCCAATGCCTCATACACTTGGGCTTGAGCAATCAGGGCGGACCGGTGTTGATATTTTGCCAAGGCCTCATACACTTGGGCGTGAGCAATCAGGGCGGACCTGTGCCAAATATTTGCTAGGGCCTCATACACATGGGCTTAAGCAATCAGGGCGGACCTGTGCTAAATATTTGATAGGGCCTCATACACCTGGGCTTAAGCAATCAGGGCGGACCTGTGCTAATAAAATGCCAATGCCTCATACACTTGGGCTTAAGCAATCAGGGCGGACCTGTGCTGATATTTTGCCAATGCCTCATACAGTTGGGCTTGAGCAATAAGGGCGGACCTGTGCTCCGGAGAGTAAATAGGAGCAAGTCGTAATAACCGAGCTCCAAAATCAACACCTCTCATTCGAACTCCAACATCAATACATCAAAAAGAAATAAGTTCACCCAGACACCAGAACCAAGAAAGTTCCCGAGCTGTTGAATAGGGTCTCACTGCCAAGATTCCACGCCCGAACTGTCATAATATGTGTTTACTGTAAGATTGCATGACCGAGCTGTCGTAATATGAGATTACTGCAAGATTGCATGCCCGAGCTGTCCGATAGGGGCTTACTGCAAGATTGCATGCCCGAGCTGGTGATCATGTCCTGAAATAATAAAAAAACAGCACTGCACAAATATATATGTACGAAATTCAAATATCAGTTGGACAGGAAAAACCATAATTAAGGCATAGCTATTAAGCGCCCAAGTTGAGTTTGATTGCTGAGGTCTAGCTGATGGCTGAGGTGGCCGAGCTAGGGTGGATGAGACGAGCTCATTGTAGAGGCCGAGCTGATGTGGAAGACCTCGGTAACAATTCTAACCTCCGTCTTGGTTTCTTACGGTTGTGTCCGTTTTGGCCATGGACCACGCTTGGTTTCATAAGTGATTTTCATTATTTGAAGCGGCTACACTTCGCAGTTACGTAGGTGATCTCCTAGAAGAGTATCCCGCTATACTCCGACATATTCTAATATGTCTTAGGAATCATTAAAGGCCTTTTGCCTATCCTTGTACCCTTTTTTCAGGCTACACCCATTATCATAGGAATGGGTCGGAGATTAATTCTCCAAGGTGTTTATACAATCTTGTAGTTTGGTTGTCCATTTTGAACCTAGATCTTGGGATCTCTAGTAACATAGGTTGGTATCCACCATAAGATTTTGATTATAGGGTTTTAATCGCATTCCCCTCGCTAAACTATATACTTGATCTCTAGGCAAGCCTTTCGTGAACGGATCCGCAATATTTTCCTTTGATTTCACGTAGTCAATGGACATAATGCCATTTGAGATCAATTGTTTAATAGTATTGTGTCTACGACGTATATGTCTAGACTTACCATTATACATGCTACTTTGTGCCCTTCCTATAGCAGATTGGCTATCACAATGTATTTTAATTGCAGGCACAGGTTTTTCCCAACAAAGAATTTCTTCCAAGAAACTTCTAAGTCATTCAGCTTCTTCTCCCGCTTTATCCAAAGCTATGAATTCAGATTACATAGTGGATCTAGCTATACAAGTTTGCTTGGTAGCTTTCCACGACACTGCAGCCCCTCCAATGGTAAACACATAACCACTTGTCGACTTGGAGTCTTAAGTGTCCGATATCCAATTTGCATCATTGTATGCTTCCAATCCATAGTTTAGGGTGTATCTTAAATATTTAAGTACCATCGTCAATGCCTTCCAATGGTCATTGTTTGGATTGCTCGTGAATCTACTTAGTTTTCCAACCGCATATGCAATATCAGGACGTGTACAGTTCATGAGATACATGAGACTGCCAATTATCCTTGAGTATTCTAACTGCATAACATGGTCTCCTTTGTTTTTAACCAAATATAGATTCGGGTCATAGGGTGTTTTTACAGACGGCGTATCATTCGCGAGAAATTTCTCGAGTATTTTCTCAACATAATGAGACTGCGACAATACTCGTCCTTCGGATATCTTGGAGATTTTAGTTCCAAGTATCACATCAGCTTCACCCACGTCTTTCATTTCAAAATGTTTTATTGACATTTTTTTTGTCGCGTTGATGATTTCTAAGTTGCTTCCCACTATGAGCATATCATCAACGTACAAGCATACTATTACATATGTTTTAGGCGTGTTTTTCATATAAACGCATTTGTCACACTCGTTAATTTTGAAACCATTTGACAACATAGTTTTGTCAAATTTTTCATGCCATTGTTTTCGCGCTTGCTTAAGCCCATACAATGACTTAACGAGTCTACACACCTTTTTCTCTTGTCCGGGAACAACAAACCTCTCGGGTTGTTTCATATAAATTTCCTCCTCAAGTTCCCCATTGAGGAATGCCGTTTTTACATCCATTTGATGCATCTAAATTGTTTAGAGCAGCGACAGCAATGATCACTCTAATGGACATAATTCTCTTGACTGTTGATATGTATCAAAGTAATCAAGGCCTTTTTTTTTTTGTCTATATCCCTTTGCCACGAGTCTCGCCTTGTACTTATCAATTGAACCATCGGACTTGTATTTCCTTTTAAGAATCCATTTGCATTCTAATGGTGTACTTCAAGTTGGAAGGTCTACCAATTCCCACATGTGGTTTTGCATTATGGATTCTATCTCGCCATTAATAGCCTCTTTCCACATAGGAGCATCAGGGCTAGATAAGGCGTCACTAACCGATCTTGGTTCATTGTCCAACATATATGTCATGAAGTCAGGACCATAAGTCTTAGCCACTTTGGTTCTCTTGCTACGTCGTGGTTCTACTTCCTCAATAGAGTCACGGTTAGGGTCTTCATACACCCTTTTCTTAGGGCTCATTTCCTTGTTAGTTTGTAAGGAAATACTTTTTCAAAAATACGACATTTCTTGATTCCATGATTGTACCTTCATACACATCACTTATTTCAGATTTATGTACTAAAAATCTATATGCACTACTATTGTTAACCAATAAATACACAATCTATTATTTTAGGCCCGATTTTCACTTGCTTTGATTTTGGTACTTCTACATTAGCCAAGCACCCCCACACTTTCAAGTATTTGTAGGAAGGCTTGTGACCTTTTCATAACTCATAAGGAGTTTCATCCTTACTTTTGTGTGGTATTTGTTTAGAATGTGGTTGGCCGACAGGATTGCTTCCCCCCCCCCCCCCCCCCCCACAAGTTAGCATTCATCATCTCTTTTAGAGTACGATTTTTACGTTCGGCAATACCATTTGATTGTGGTGAATAGGGGGCAGTGGTTTGGTGAAGAATGTCATACTCGGTGCAAAATTCTTCAAACGGTGCTCCATATTCTCCTCCTCTATCGCTTCGAACATTCTTTATCTTTTTGCTAAGTTGATTTTCAACTTCCTTCTTGTATTGTTTAAATACTCCCAATGCCTCGTCTTTGCTTCTTAGCAAATAGACGTAAGAATATCTCGTACAATCATCAATGAAAGTAATGAAGTACTTTTTCCCACCTCTAGTTTCCACAAACTTTAGATCACATAAATCCGTATGAATTAATTCAAGAGGTGTCGTAGTTCTTTCAATGAATGGAATGGTTGTTTCGTTAACTTGGCCTCGACACAAGTCTCACACTTATGTTTCAAATTAACATTCATTTGAGGCAATAAGTTTAACTTCACTAATTTGTTCAATGAACCATAATTTACGTGACCTAAACGATCATGCCATAAATTACAAGACTCAATCAAATAAGTAGAATCATTCACTTCATTGCTTTCAAATTGACGTTTAACCGTCATTACATTCATTTTGGATAGGCTTTTCTCCTTATAGCATTTTTCTACAAAAACTTCATTTTTGGAGAGTACAATTTTTCCAGATTCTAAAACTAGTCTAAAACCCGCATTGACTAGAGCCGATCCGGATATCAGGTTCTTTCGGATGTCGGGAACATGTAGGACATCAATCAAAGTCAATTCCTTTCCCGAAGTCATCTTTAGAACCACCTTCCCCAGTTCAATTACCGGAGATGTAGTGGAGTTTCCCATATAGAGTTGGCGCCCACTTATTGGAGTGTATGTGGAGAACATGTCCTTGTCCGAACACATATGTCGGGTTGCACCAGAATCGACGAACCATTCCATAGGATTGTCCACCAAGTTCGCTTCAAAGACCACAACAGTTAACATTAGATCATTCAAGTCATCCGAGATCCGATCAAGTTCGATCACATTGATTTGATATTTTGCTTTCCCACGAGTGTCTTTGTTACGATAATCATTTGCCATGTGTTTGAGCTTTCCACACTTATAGCATTGTCCTTTGAACTTTTTCGCATTTCCAATGTTGGAGGCCGTACCGTCAAACTTACGCTTTGATCCGGTTTTTTGTTCAACTAGGTTAGCTCGTGGTTCCATTTGAAACCTACCCGCCTTCCTCTCGGAAATTTTGTTGTCCTCCTCGATTCGTAGTCGAACCACAAGATCTTCAAGACTCATCTCCTTTCGTTTGTGTTTCAGATAGTTCTTGAAGTCTTTCCACATAGGAGGCAATTTCTCAATCATAGCGGCGACTTGGAATGAATCACTTAGACTCATTCCCTCCGCATTAATGTCATACAAGATCACTTGTAGATCTTGCACTTGCGTCATCATAGGCTTGGTATCAACCATCTTGAAGTCCATGAACTGTCCTACTATGAATTTCTTCATGCCGTCCTCCTCGGATTTGTACTTCTTTTCCAGCGATGCCCAAAGTTCCTTTGTTGTTTTCATAAGACAATAAACATTATATAATTTATTGTCTAACCCATTTAGGATGTAGTTCTTGCATAGGAAGTCGCTTTGATTCCATGCATCAAGAGCCACCCTCTTTTGGGTGTCAGTCTCTCCTTCTTCAACCATAGGAGGCTTCTCGGTTAAGAACCTTGCCAAACTTAGTGTGGTCAAGTAAAATAGCATCTTTGTTGCCACCGCTTGAAGTCGTTCCCATTGAACTTTTCATGCCTTTCACCATGGTGAACAGGAGTCGTCGTTGCACTCGAAGAAGCTATTGAATTGCTCGAATATTGTCTTAAGATTGTTGTATAAATTTTATCTTAAAGTGTATCTCAAGAAAAATAACAATGGCTTCAAAACAAGTTTTATGTCGATGCGAGATTTGTAATCTCCGTTCTTAAAATAATATTTTCCCGCTATGGTGCTAACGGTTTGCTATGGCAATTTGTCTCCCAAGATACAACGACTATGACTTGTGATAGGAGCACTCTAAATCACAAGTCCTCAAACCACAAAGGTTCAAAGCACTCAATAAGATGAACAACAAATGCTCTCAAATTTCACTAAAAATATGATGTTGATTTCGAAAATCTGTGTTTAAAACAAGTGGAGATATGTTATATATATAGTGAACCAAAAATCAAGTCCAAAGGACACCATTTGGAGGCAATATTTGGCCAAAAATCGCACCCCAAACATGAATGGACATACAATTTCGTAAAACAGATGCAATGCTCGGTCGATCGAGCAAAGTTCTCGATCGATCGAGCTATTGTTCACAAGACCCGCATTTTTTTGGTCCGCTCGATCGATCGAGCATGTTTAAAAAATTTAATTCAAACGTTTGCTTTGCACGTTTTCCAACACCAATTTGGGAGAATATCACATCAAATGGGATTAGCTCAAAAATATTAATAATTGAAGTAATTTAATCATATTATGGATATAAAATCTACGATAAATATGCATAAATAAATAAAAATTGAATTCTCGGGGGACCACGTTTTCTTACACATTACAATAGGTTAAGTGTGTGTTTGGATGGAAGGATTTGGTAAATTAGGATTTGGTAAATTTGGAACGTACCAATTTTGTTATGGATTCCAAATCCTTGATGACTCCAGTTTAAATTTAGGCGTTTAAATGTTTTGCCCAAGTCAAAGCATTGTCACATGTGCTAGTTATGATTATTGGTATTTCTGCACTTTGATGTAATTACCAAGTCGGCTATCTTTTACTTAATATATTATCTTTTATTGGGAAAAAAAAACATTGTCACCATGAAAATGGTTAATTTAATTATTTTGTTGAGGGTTCACATAATTCTCCTACCCCAATTGTAAGGCCCTCACTACTTTAAACCTAAGTTCATGATAATAGAAACATAGTTATCTTCTTTCCTATAGAGGTTAGTCACACAACCTGTTATTCATTCATTACATACCATAATTTAATTACATTCAAAATTGACATGTCTTTGAAATTCCTCTAATCGACTACTCTATCATTTCTCAGTGCAGCAAAATGGGCCCACATCCTAGCATCTATAGTAGCACCTTGAGCGGATGTCATTGAAGCTACAATAATCCATTATATCTGCACTGTTTCAACAAAAAAAATTAAAAACGACATCACAAATTATACCAAATGCAAATGTCATGACATATCATCATCTCATCCCATCTCAAACTCATAACCGTCTCATGCCAATGAATATCATTTCCTCATTACAATATATAGGCTGCATATAATATATATTCCTTATATGGGTAGCACATATAACATTGCTATTACGCTCTCTATGATCCCATCATATGAGTAGCCAATGTATATTGTATTTCAACTCCATATAATATTAATTTCTTATATGAATAGCACATATAACATTGCTATTACGCTCCCTATGATCCCATCATAGGAGTAGCCAATGTATATTGCATGCCTCTCATTACAAACACCCCTCAATGCGTTGGTATTCACTCATCCACTTCATACAACATTCACAATAATGTATGAATAACAATGCAAGTGTTCGTATGTCCCACGTACCTGATAGTATCCAAAAGCAAAAGAGAATCACAGCAATAACTCTTGATCATGTACGATGTCATGTGGTATGTGACGGCTCTACAGAGATATAAGATATTAGCATTCTACCATGCCACCATCTTATTAACAATATTCATACTCATATTTCTTATGATAATGTATCGTATAATATATACATTCAAGCCATAAATCGAAGACTCGCACAAAATATCAAAATCTTTATTTTATACTGGCCGATCAATCGGTATCAATGGTAGATCGATCGCCCAGCCACTCTCGATCGATCGACGATGTTACTTGATCGATCACCCGTGGCAGGCTTTGCTCGATCGATCGGCTCAAAGTGCCGATCGATCGCTCGACCCTGTATTTTGGAAATTTGCCATTTTTCATGCTTTTCCACCTCTTTCGCCTCTACCAACAAATATACCACCCACATACTTCATTCCATTCAACTAAAATACATCCAAACATCCTCATCCAACTTCTTGCTTCATATGACAACTTATTTCAACACAATTCATACTCAATCATAAGATTTAGAAACAAAAGATTCCAAGAACACATACCACGCAAAACTCCTATCTAGTCAACAACAAGACAAGAATTAGATGTAATTGACTTACCCCAACTCTTCCTTAAGCTTCCTATCAGAATTCCTTTAACAATTTAAGGAATAAGATCAAGAGATGGAAGGGAACCTTTGTGAAGCGATAAGAACAATCTTTTGTTTTCAGATTCTGATATTGGGATTTAAAGATACCAATTTGCATTATGATCCTTCAAGTTTATACATGATATCAACATGACCCTCTTTCATTGCAAGTTACTCCTTTTCAGGTTTTGTTTGCCATGGGGTCCCTTATCTTTGATTCCCACTCCTCTCATACCACTTCACCATATCATACATCAGTTTGTTACTAACATAACACGTATAATGAACCATGTTACGCAAACATAGATAAAATCACTAAAGCAAAGAAAGCATGATATCATATCGAGTATTACAATTCTCCCCACCATATAAGATTTCGACCCGAAATCGAAGATAAAAGCAAAGAGATACCAATACACATACCGTTAAACAATTCAGGATAGAGTTGTCTGACATGCTATTCCGTTTCCAATGTTCTCTTTGATACCACGCTTCTCACACTGAACCTTCCCCATATTAATGGTTTTCCTACGACGTTTACAATCTGTATAATCTCAAATCCAAACTGGACGTTCCACATAAGAAATATTCGACTCTAACTGCACCTTTGAGGGTTATAACATATGCAACAGATCATGTTCATATTTGTACCATCCATGGATACTATCTAAAGAGGGCGGCAACGCTAAGCTAAACATGATTGTAGTGTGCTTACTTGTTGTATATGTCCTACGGACCAGCATACTGTGGTGATAACTTCTCTTTTACTCCGAACCCAATAATACTTTTAAAGGATGAAATCTTTAAGAATACCCTATCACCGACTTGAAATTCTGAGTATCTCCGCCTCTTAGTGATATAAGTTTCATGTTTACTGGGAATAGCTTTCATTCTTGGCTAGATGAGTTTCACTTTCTCTTCCCTTTCACCCCAACAGAAAGAAAAATCTATAACTTTTTCCCCAAGGCACGAAGAGGGACAATGACAAATGTTATACCATTATACCAATACATTGTACACATGATACAAACACATAGATCTTGGCTTCAAGCAAATTGAACAGTCTACCAAGCTAGCCAACATTAATATTCACAAGGTCTGTTGGTCCTAAGTAACCTGACTTGTCTATCTGATCCTTTTTTACGTAACAAACTCATTCATAACTGTCCGATCAACAACATCCGAAGCTACAAGTGACTTTCATTCTCGTCCCTAATAATACGGTCAATGGTATCATTTGTATATCACAGTTACATCAATCATGATATCTTTCACGTGGTACACACGTATTCAAAATTCTCAGCAAAACATACAACTCGATTCACTCGCAAGGCGTTGACTGCTATCTACATCATGAATGAAACATCAATTGTGAGAACATCTATCTTATAAGTAGAGAAAGTCTCCCATCACTCTCGGAGTCAAACATTCCCTTCAGTCCAAACAACTTGCAAATTGAAGTTTGTGCTTTACACTGCAGATCACATAACACTTCTATACAAAAACTGCTGACGTATGATATTCACAGCATATAGATTCCAACTCTTTAGTTTTCTAACAACTTGTGGAATGCCCTCATCCAAAGATAAAAGACATCAGTTGCTCGGTCAATCGAGCAGTCCTTGACAGTCAGTCAATACAGAGATCTTTCTATTCCAATGTCAATACCAATATATTCCACGACACCAATATTTTCCAAGACATCATAACTTGTTGCCAACATACTACCATCGCATAATCGAAACATGCCACCAATCACATCCTTTCAACAGTACCATACAAGACATCCTATCGCATTCTATAGTGACATCCCTTACCAAATGGGTTCAAGATCTAATCATTCCTCATTGACCTTTCGATTCATCACTTAGAATACAACACTATCTTGCGAGATATCTCTTTCCATGTGATATATCAATCTCTTTCCCAGAGATTCAACTAAAATCATATTAAACTCCCACGAGACTACCAATTCTCACACGAGACTATCATTCTCACACGATACTATCATTCTCACGTGAATCACACACTCTAGTTCAAGAAGTTTACCACTCGATAAACACTTCTAGGTGATCAACAAACATCAAACTAGTAATACATACATCGTCGAGAAACACTATCTTCATTCATATGCATATCCCCAAAATTTTCCCCACGTCTTCACTCAGACTATCCATCACATGGTTAGTCTTACACACAACAACGAGCTACACGGAAAACAGCAGACAACTATGTCTTCTACACACCCGAACGAACATTCAAACAATCCACATACATTACTCTCCAACTGCTTTTGTGAACTACGATATGCAAAAGTACTTATCATAGTGCATGTATACTTTTCCTCAAACCAGTCGCAAATCTATAGATATGGTGTATACCAAATTTAACAATGTGTTATATTCACAGTTTGGTCCTCAACCACGTTCCCACATCTCTCTATCGATGTCCTCCCCTACATCTCATAATGATTCCTCATAATGACTTAACACAAATTTCTGCTTTGCACAATAATGCTCAAGGCAGTTACTTTGTCATCAACACGACATCAGTCCTACTCTGGCCACATCAAGTATCATCCCAAACTAAGGCGCAACAAAGTAGTGTTATCATACCAACTATGGTTCACCAACTATGGTCCACACCGTTGATTACAGGTCACCATTGTATCCTTAGTGTACAATCACTCCAAAATCGTTGTTATTCTCAGTCATAATCACCAATTGTCGCACCTGTCAGGTCATGGTACTCGTCACGTACTTACACATGTTGGTATAATCAACAAAACTGAATCCTCAAAATCAGTTCATCAACACATCAACATATCTCATTTATGCTCTTTTTATCGTATCATACAATTCACCATACTCAGCACTCTCAATCCATCGAATGAAGTACATCAACTCATTCCCTGGTCATGATATTGTATCACTTGACTAACTGATTGTGGTCTCATACACTTTAACCCACAACTACCAACATGATGACATATGAGACCATTTCCATCCTACTACACCAATCCCGACTTCCTCATTTTATGCAGCTACCCGATCTCAACCATCAGATCTCCATTTTTTTCACTAATGAAGAGTTAGCTACATGTTCCTTCGTGTCGTATACAATATCTCTGTTGTTCCCAACATCATTTAAGCATGGAAAATTCATAACAACCAACCCCATAAGTAGACACATACCGGGTCGTACTCAGAACACATTCATCACATCGTATGACCAAACCATTCACATATCGTCTTACACCATATACACCTCCATAGCTGTTTTACACATCACACAGCACAATGGCGACATTGGTTACTCATAGCCCGTCATTATGTCATCACTAAACTTGAGGCACAAAATACTCATTGGCAATTTCTAACAGCAGCCCCATACATTTTGAATAAGCTTCATCTCCAATCCCTATACATCTAGGAACACAACCTCAAACAATATAGGGTTCGCACCAAGAACCATATCGATCAACTCAGGCCTCAAATCTTTCACTATCTAACAGATGTTCGCCTTGGTAGTTACACACATATCTCAACACAAACGACTACGGAAACATAAAAGCAAATATTTTTCTCATACACTATTTCCCATTCAAAAACTCATATTCTTTTCTTTGTCTGTTTCCAATAGCCAAAAGAAATCCAGGACTGTACGTCTGACTCTATCCCACGATACAAGCTATCCCTGAGCATTTCGTTCACTTAGTATTACCTTCCATCACATCAATAGTTTCTTTCCCAATTCACATTCAACCAGTACCATCCACGTTGCATGTGCACATTATGTTGATACCAAACATCGAGTCATGATACCTCCACTAATTCGCAATGTCCTTTTTCCAATTCCGTTCTATCAAGACTGATGATAGCCCACCTACAAAAACAATGTCACAACCTCAGGTGCGTAGACCTGCTCCATTAAACCTTGCTCCACTAAGAATAGTAACAAAGAAGCTTCACCATTCTTTTCAGTGACACGCGTTGCATCTCTGTCACAGATATTCTCATAGACATACAACAATTCAATGATTAACAACAGTACACAAGCATAGCAAGCATAATAGAATACACACCATATCCTATATCAATGCAGAAACATGCTTTAAACATGAACACTCATCTCATATCCACACCTTTGAGCAGATTAACCATGCTGTGTACATACAGTTCACCATAACATATTCGTTACCACATAACATAAAATACAACAGCATATAGGAAGCAAAACATATTGTTAAGTGCACCTATACTCTACTAGGTCACTGAGACTACCCAAACCCAGGTATATGCTCTGATACCACTAATGTAAGGCCCTCACTGCCTTAAACCTAAGTTCATGATAATATAAACATAGTTATCTTCTTTCCTATAGAGGTTAGTCGATTATTTTACACAACCTGTTATTCATTCATTACATACCATAATTTAATTACATTCAAAATTGATATGTCTTTGAAATTCCTCTGATCGACTACTCTATCATTTCTCAGTTCAGCAAAATGGGCCCACATCCTAGCTTCCCTCGCCCAAATGAGTCCCTACAGAACAACCCAGAAAACATCATGCACCATTGTACTATAGATCATACTTTAACAGCATACAAGTAACAAATAGTTCAACAAATAACTACGACAGTAGTTATAAAAACTCTATGTAGCTCATTCGTATCTCGTTTTCCTTGAGTTGTTCCTGTAGCATACTCAACCATAATATAATTTCTACAAATTATACCAAATGCAAATGTCATGACATATCATCATCTCATCCCATCTCAAACTCATAACTGTCTCATGCCAATGAATATCATTTCCTCATTACAATCTATAGGCTGCATATAATATATATTCCTTATATGGGTAGCACATATAACATTGCTATTACGCTCTCTATGATCCCATCATATGAGTAGCCAATGTATATTACATTTCAACTCCATATAATATCAATTTCTTATATGAATAACATATATAACATTGCTATTACGCTCCCTATGATCTCATCATATGAGTAGCCAATGTATATTGCATTTCAACTCCATATAATATCAATTTCTTATATGAATAGCACATATAACATTGCTATTACACTCCCTATGATCCCATCATATGAGTAGCCAATGTATATTGCATGCCTCTCATTACAAACACGCCTCAATGCGTTGGTATTCACTCATCCACTTCATACAACATTTAAATAATGTATGAATAACAATGCAAGTGTTCGTACGTCCCACGTACCTGATAGTATCCAAAAGCAAAAGAGCGATCACAGCAATAACTCTTGATCATGTACGATGTCATGTGGTATGTGACGGCTCTACAGAGATATAAGATATTAGCATTCTACCATGCCACCATCTTATTAACAATATTCATACTCACATTTCTTATGATAATGTATCGTATAATATATACATTCAAGCCATAAATCGAAGACTCGCACAAAATATCAAAATCTTTATTTTATACTGGCTGATCGATCGGTATCAATGGTCAATCTATCGCCCAGCCACTCTCGATCGATCGACAATGTTACTCGATCGATCGCCCGTGGCAGGCTTTGCTCGATCGATCGGCTCAAAGTGCCGATCGATCGCCAGACCCTGTATTTTGGAAATTCGCCATTTTTCATGCTTTTCCACCTCTTTCACCTCTACCAACAAATATACCACCCACATACTTCATTCCATTCAACTAAAATACATCCAAACATCCTCATCCAACTTCTTGCTTCATATGACAACTTATTTCAACACAATTCATACTCAATCATAAGATTTAGAAACAAAAGATTCCAAGAACACATACCACTCAAAACTCCTATCTAGCCAACAACAAGACAAGAATTAGATGTAATTGACTTACCCCAACTCTTCATTAAGCTTCCTATCAGAATTCCTTTAACAATTTAAGGAATAAGATCAAGAGGTGGAAGGGAACCTTTGTGAAGCGATAAGAACAGTCTTTTGTTTTCAGATTCTGATATTGGGATTTAAAGATACCAATTTGCATTATGATCCTTCAAGTTTATACATGATATCAACATGACCCTCTTTCATTGCAAGTTACTCGTTTTCAGGTTTTGTTTGCCATGGGGTCCCTTATCTTTGATTCCCACTCCTCTCATACCACTTCACCATATCATACATCACTTTGTTACTAACATAACACATATAATGAACTATGTTACGCAAACATAGATAAAATCACTAAGGCAAAGAAAGCATGATATCATATCGAGTATTACACCAATCCACGCACTGGTGCTCCGGTCGCGAACTGACGAACTGGGTATGCGTGCGCCGTCTTAAGGCGATTTAAGAATTCTAGTTTGCGCTTTAAGAATTTCTAATTCGCGCACTAAGATTTTATAATTCGTGCACTAAGATTTACTAATCGTGCACTAAGTTACTAAGTCTTGCTAATCCTCCTTAATTTTTTGAATTTTTTTTTTTTTGTAATTATAAAAAATATTCCTCCGATTTTGGGTTTAGATGAATTTTCATGGTTTCTAAGTACTTCGGGTTGGTAAGAAAATTATATTATATGGTAAATAGATAGATAATATTCACTATTACGTAACGAATCATGAAAATACATAATAACATATGTGATAAAAGAAAGTCGGATAATCTGTGATTTTGTAACATTTTTACGGAGTAAATAATAATAATTTTGATAACTTAGTTTTTTTACAGGAAAATTAATATAATGAACTTTATAAATAAACTTTTATTTTTATTGAGTTAATTTAAATATTTATATTTGTCATCGCATAAGGTATAATATAAGTATTCGAAAATAATATGAGTCATTCTTAATAAATTCATACTATTACCGAACATGTTGAAATATATATGTATTTTCGAAGCATCCTTATTAGAAGAACGATCAAATATAATATTCAAATTTGTTATCACTTATTATAATATTTTGCAAAGCTGCAAATGTTAGATCATTCAATAAAATCTAATTTTAATGTATGTTTAACTTCATTTCATCATGTGTATTGATATATTTATTTTTTTTATTTTTAATAGGCGCACCTGCATTCACCCGCATTTGCTCGAGCATCGAACTTATGTGATATAGGAGACTATTCCAATAGTCAAATTTTAATTTATTTAAACATAGTAATCCCCTAATATAATTCTTCAAATGTTAATTTATTTAAAGACATAGTATTCCCCTAATATAATTTTCCTAAGATTAGGTATAATAACTAAAAATAAATCGATCATCTTTTTGGGGCCACTCGATTTCATATCTGTGCCATTTACGAGTCAGAATTCGAAGCCGAGACAATGGATCCGCCGCAAGTTCAATCGATCGATGCTTCAAACAGCATAAACTATCCTCCACAGAAAGATGAACAAGACAAAATCATCGATGATTGGTAAAATATATGCGTACCTCCTCCTCCTCCTCCTTTTCTTCTTCTTGAATGTAGTGTAATTTTGGGGTTTTAATTATGATGCAGTTGCTCTTGCTGCTACAGCTGTATGGATAACTGCCTCGACTTCTTGTTCTGCGATCTCTGTTAGTTAGTTTCTCGTGATTTTGGGAGTTAATTGAATCCGAGTTCTTGCTTGTATTCTGGAGTTTGGTAATTATAATACGTGATTATTTTAGTTTTTTGCCCCATACATCAAAATTTCCGCGTGAAAATTGGTTGAAATTTGATTTGTTTAAACATTGAATTTGTGATGATAACTCATTTTGTTTGGTAATAAAGTGACTAATCTGTGTGATAAAGTCGTCAATGGTGGACCACAAGGGTTTCAAATCTTTTCTTCTTTTCACAGTCCTCATATATAAATATTTTCTTTTAACTTTAATTTTTTTTTTAAATCTGCATTTTCTTGTGATAATGCAGATTTAAATATCACATTCTATTACAGATTTGTAAGATAAAATATAAAAAAATGTACTATGATAACATACTATAGAATATGTGTGCATTATATAAACGGATCTACGATTATAATTCTGATGGTGTGAATTAAAAAAAATTTGAGGATACATATTAACTTTAAATATATATATATATATATATATATATAACACTTTTCTTCTTTTCACAGTCCTCATATATAAATATTTTCTTTTAACTTTAATTTTTTTTTTAAATCTGCATTTTCTTGTGATAATGCAGATTTAAATATCACATTCTATTACAGATTTGTAAGATAAAATATAAAAAAATGTACTATGATAACATACTATAGAATATGTGTGCATTATATAAACGGATCTACGATTATAATTCTGATGGTGTGAATTAAAAAAAATTTGAGGATACATATTAACTTTAAATATATATATATATATATATATATATAACACATAAACAAAAATTTTGCGGGGTGCAGTCGCCGGGCCCCTCACCCCCTCCCTCCGCCCCAATACGCAATAGAGATTGAACTAGATTTAACCACGATTCAAAACCATCAGTTCGACGGTTCATAATCATTGGTTCGACGGTTTAAAAAACATCGATCCTTAATATTAATCTTCCTTGACGGTTACGGTTACGGTTCATGAACAGTCGGTTATGGTTACGATTTCGGGTTAACCAACGGTACGGTGACGGTTGACCCTTATTTTTAATGTTAATATTAAACTTTGAGGATTGTGTTTTCCTTCATGTAATAATTATAAATAACGTGAAACAAATTCAAACTCAAATAATCAAGATATGTAAGATATGTTTGTCTGATTAATATATATAAATCATAACACTTTATTTATATCAACAAGGCTTTTATAGCTTAGTGGTTGAAGCTATTTATTAAAGTTGAGAGCCATGAGTTCAAATATGCACCATAACATATGTTTTAAATTTTAAAATGTAAAAAAAATTAAAATAAACGTCACGGGTTCGAAAAATAATTACCCTTAACCGGTCTGCCGATAGACAGGCTGGTCAACGACCGAATCGTTGACCATGGGTCGTTCAAGGTTATTTATGATTCTTGGTCGGATCTAGCTTGTACAGTAGGCATCTTAACAGACCGGATAGACGGGTTCTCGGGTGTAAAGTCTGACAGCATACCGAATTAAACTGATTCTACGTAGCAAAAAAAAAAACTGATTCTGAATTTATCAGATTGGGTAAATAACCCAATCCAAAACTGGGTCAGAACAATATGGATTGAACCAGATTGTTGACCGAATTGCAACGGAATAGGACTGGGTTGAAATTGGATTGGAATCAATTTTCTTATTTTCAACAAATACATACCTAAACGTATTATTTATCAAAACTAAGGTACTCGAATATTAAATATATTATTTATTAAATTTAGATAAACTTATAAAACAACAAAGTGAAGATTTATTGATTTTTAAATATTTATATGTTAACTTACCATATTTTTCTACAAATAATATATGTTTTAGTCGTTCATAAAAATAAAAAATAAAAATTATGACAATAACTTATTTTCTATCATAATAGCAGTACAATAATAAAGTTAAAATACAAGCTAGTTCTGAACCGCTTGTATATGGTTATGGATTAAGTTTTTTCTAAAACGAATCCAATTGGATTAAAATATCGGATTTGGTTCGATCCAAATACCGGATCGATTATGGACCGATTCCGGATCAACCCAAACCGTTAACTTATTGCTAATTCGACGGATTTGGACCAATTCCGGATCGATTTGGAACTCATTGGGTCATGCTAAGGAGTTTTCAGAGTATTCCAAGACAATATTATACTCAATTCCAGAACAGAATACCTCTTATTGACATTGATCTCTACGCTCCCAATCATTTAAAATATTTTGACAGCTTTCGCACAAAAAAAGTTCTTATCCAAACAACAATAGATCTCTTCTTCTGGACTAAATAGTTCTTGTTCTTGTTATGATTATAGACTCGGGCAGTATGTGATTTCACTTTAGATTTTTTCTGATCAATTTCAGTTACGGGTTTCGTCGTGTTATCTTCTTTTCCGATCATATTTCTGTGGGTGGTGTATCCCTTGTGAGGATGTAGTTTCTGCAGTCTCATAAACGCCGCATCTCGGCTATTCTCTGCTACGGATTTTTCTTCCCGAGACACCGAAATTCGCCATTCTGCCTCCGAAATTTGCTCGCTGGCTCTTCTTTTTAGCAAGTCATATTCCCCTTGACGTAGCTGGATCATGATATTGGCTGCCTCCGAGTTATTAATGAAAAGTAGCGCTTGAGCTGCCGAAGTTCCAAATGCTTCTGATTCCAACGTTACTGCTTCAAGGGTGAGCTCTAATGTCTGAAGTTTCTGCTTCTTTAGCCGCAAGACTTGTTTTAGTTTCGATCTTCTCCTACGTTTTTCATCTGTTTTCGATTTGTGTCGCTCCATCTCTTCCTGTGTCTTGTGTTGTGCTTGGTTTATGTCGCTAATAATCACGTGATATTTCTCTTCTTCCGCCTTTGCGGATTTGATGCGCAGATCTGTGGTTTGTAGCTCAGCTTGCAGCTCGGAAATTGTGGCATTTGCTTTAATGACTCTCTCTTTCGCACCCGATAACTCGGCCTGCATGGTTTCAAGCTCATCGATTAAGGGACGGGAGTCTAGCCAGGATTGCATGGCATCATCTTTAGCCTGCTTGAGATTTTCTTTGATCATTTCCAGTTCTTCAATTTTCTTCTGCAACTCCATTTTCATTTTCTTGCAAAATGTGTTACTGAATTGTATGTTCGTCACCTAGCTAGTTTATAAAGATCTGGCGCTGCTAATATTATATTTATCAATTTGCTGACAAACACGTTGTCTGTCATACGATTTTCTTTTATTATGTACATTCAGCCTTGTTATTATAAAGTTGGTAGTTTATCCACATGTTTTTTATGCCATTTGAGCGGCCGGTCTTGTCTGAATTTATTATGAATCTGGTTTTATTTTGTAACTTGGTTTAGTTTTTTACTCCTAAATTTGAACTTTAGTCCAAGAACAAAAATTTACTTTGGTTTTATTAGCTGCCTAATATTGTCTCTTAAATCCCATCAAATTGTAGGCATTTTCTCATGGGGTCGTGCCTTTACTTTTATCCCACATCGGTTGGGAAAGAGAAATGGGCCAACTTTTGTATAAAAGGATGCTTGGTCCTTCAATTTTAAGTGCACAAATAAGTAGCTTGTCCAGTTATTTTGGCTTTAAGAAAATTTTCTATTGTTTTAGAATCTTGAAAATTATGAGTATGCTCTATAATTGTAGTTTTAACTAGTTTTCCACATCATAAAAGAATTTATAGAGCTTCTTTATTGTAAAGGATGTGTAAGTTATAAAGTTTGGCTAGTGGGAATGATTTATGAGTGTTTTATGGTTGTAATAATTTTTCACTTATTATATTTCTTCATTCCTTGTGGTTTTTCTCCTGATTTGAGAGTTTTCCACATTAAAATCTTGTGTTATTATTTCTCTTTCTTGCTTTCTTTTCCGAAAAAATGGTATGGTGAATTTGGATGGTCAAATTCCCAATATTTTTTTAGTCTTGTAAAAAAATTTTGGATCTACTTCTATTGATTGAATTTACATCTCTCTTTAAGAATAATATATTTAAAAACATATATATTTATCATGCAAAAAATTAAAAAGTTCTCTATATTTTGATATGGGTATGGATTATATTTTAATAAATCAATTTAACTTGATCGGAATTTCTTTTCATCCGAAAGCAACTTTGCGAATCGGGTAAGAGCTTCTGCGTTTGTGCCCTCTCCTTGAACTGGCTCTGATCTTCCCGTCTCCAGATTAATTCTTGAAACTGGCTTTTTCAATAGTCTATGACCAATATGCACAAGAGTCTGCAAGTTCTTGGTGGTTGCAATGTCCACTGATGATGTATCTCCGGTCAACATATCCTCCTTTATAAAGAGAGAAATAAATATTTATTTTTTTTAAAAAAAAATAATACAAGAAACTTTTTTTTAACTAGTGACAATTTATATCATGTGGTATCGATAATAGGCATTTATCATTGTATGGTTTGTAAAAATTCATTTTACCACATGTATCATTAATGAGCACTTTACCCATTGTGGTTTGTAAATAATCAGTTACTCCCTTATGGTTTTCAAAATAGACAATTTAATTCGTGTGGTTTGCAAAACGTAGCATACATGGATGTAGTATTTTGCACTTATTCACAAACTAAATAGGGTAAACTGCTTATTTTCACAAAACACGTGGGGTAAAGTGCCTATTTGCAAACCACATAAACTGCAAGATCATAGTGGGCTAAACTGCTTATTTTCAAACCACCCTATTTGGAACAGTACAAGGGTTTCTTTACAGATAACCAATTTTTTTTGTTTTAACTTATCTCTTTTTAGTGTCAACAAGTAATTGGAGATACTTTGCTAAGAATACCTGGATACGAAGATAATTCTTTTCAGTACTCAGCGACTGAAAAAGAGTAGAGACATGAATATCAACCATGTCAGAGCTCGCATCTCCAAATATATCAATAATGGGGGTGGCACCATTACTGTATACCCAGGAGAGCAAGCCCCATTTGGCGGCATCTTGTGCATTGTACTTCTCTTCATTTTTGGCTATTCCGGTGCCTAATGATAGCACCAGCATCCTGGTGCTGTCCATTGGTGTCATGTCCACAATTTCAAACTTTTTCAACACTATTTCTTTGGATATGTGTGTTATGGCCAATAATGTCTGCAAAAATAGTTCGAACTTTAGTTTATTTTTCCTTGGATGATCCAAAAGGATGTCCATTATTGATCGAGTGAGAAGAATAAGTGGTTCAGAGATTTTTTAGGGAACACTTTCCTTGGGGAATAGAGAGATTTAGACAAATAATAATAATAATAATAATAATGATGGTATTTTTTAACAAAAAGTTGCCTTACTGGTCTTTTGACTGTTAGTTTGATATTGCCATGATCAAACCCTTATTTTGAAATATTTCAAATCAAGGATTGATGCACCCCGGAACACCAGTTCTTGGGTATCATAAAAAATTCCTCTTTTTGATGGATGTCAATTTATTTTGTGGGTAAATTTTAAAAATTGTCAGATAGATAAGAGTTTTTGCAATACTATTCTCAAACTTTAGGACTAATCAATTTCAGTTTCATGTTTATTTTTGATCAAAAATAGTCTCAAACTTTTGTTTTTAATCAATACTAGTCTCAAACTTTTATTTTTAATCTAAAGTGGTCTCAAAGCTCTCTATTCAATTATGAGATCACTTTTGTTAAAAAATTAATTTTTGTGGGACTAAATTTGTTAAAAACATTATGTGAGATTATTTTTTATTAAAAATAATTCTATGGACTATATTTGATTAGTGCTAAAAGTTTGATTCTAACATTGAAAAGTCACAATTTTTTAAATTTACCCATAACAAAATATATACGACTTGAAATAATTTCATTCTTGTCTCATCCTGATTTGGGAAAAATTTAGAAGAATTTTTTATTTAATATGACGTAAAAATTCCCATTTATGGATTCAAATCTCAAGAGAGAGAAAACATTGCATGGAAAAGCACCATAAATACTCACTGGATTGTTAGCCGCGATGCCTCCATCAACGAGATCAAATGTGCGTATATTGCCTTGTAAATCCTCAGTCTGAAAATAGTATGGTGGAAAATATGTGGGAGCTGCAGTTGTACCCAAACAAATGTCTGATAACAATGCATTCTTGGAAGCATTTGTTATCCCCTATCCAAAATTTCAAAATACTAATAAGCAAATTATCAGGAAAAGAATAATGTAGATTTGACTTTGTGTAAGTATATCGCTTAGATTTGTCGCTAATAGATGTTTTACTCATATGGTTTTTAAATAGGCATTTTATTTATTATGGTTTGTAAAACATAACACACTGCCCCCTCAAACACTGCCCCCTCAAACATACGGAGTGTTTTGCAGATATTCGCAAACCACGATAGTGTAAACTGTCTATTTGAAAAATCACAGGGGTTCGTTGCCAAAAACCCTTATCTTTTAGATTGATTTTGTCATCCTATATCTCTCAATATATGAGAATTTTTTATGCTACCCCACATGTATTTTCGGGGGTAGATCCAGAATGATTAATAAAACGAGCATATGTTGTCAAAATGCTTTCTAGTGTATTACACGATTATTGTTCCATGTTTGTATTGTAACACATTAAAAAAATTTCAAGTATGGAAGATGCAGAAAATGACAAAGCTTCTTACATCTTTAGTATTGAAGATAATCGGCTGAAGTCTCTTTATATCAAACGTTGGTATCACCACATTTGTTAAGGTTCGGCTCACAGTTAGATTGCCTAATAGTCCCCTGATCAACCACCGCAAGTACTCCCCGTCGTACTTCGGCCCATCGATCAAATTCGTCGCCTTGCTTAGAAAATCGCTTCGACTTGAACCAAGATCAAATCAAGACATTAAATATCTCAGAATCCTCCAACTAATCTAAATAATACTTGTGCATGCATGCATACATACCTACTCTCGGGGAAGATCTTTGGGCTATGCTGCAAATAAAAACCTGTTATGTTGTTTGCAGCATATAAAGGGCGATTATCTTTACCAGGAGCTGTCATCATAGTTGTAACGAGAGCCCCTGTGCTTGTTCCTGAGATTACATCGAAATAATCTGCGATTCTTGCATTTGGACCATCCAGTTCCTGTCATTAAAATTGTTTTATGAAATTATCCCATTAATCTATAAGTAGAGAATTTGATTTCTTATAAATTTGATATCGGATCTGTAACCTGGAGTTTGGCTTCAAGGAAGGCAAGAATGGTGCCGGGGATAATACCTCTTATACCACCTCCATCGACACTCAAAATGGTGACCCTTCGTCCTTTAACCTGAGCATTGGCAATTGGGAGCAGAGAAAAATGGAGAAATATTTTTGGCAAAATAAGTGCCAAAATGAGAACCCTTTTGTCCATTTTTTTCTTTACATTAAAAAAAAGGGTACAATTCCAGTTTATCAATTCACAGAAATGAATCAAGAACAGACAAATGACCTTGTGTTTAAATTAAATTAATGCCTTTTGTTCTCATCTTGTAAAAAAAAAAAATCCCATTTGTTATATATCTCGGCTTCCGAATCTCATGCTCCTTCAACCATTATATGCAAGAAACACATTTTTGCACCACCAATAGATTTAGTCCCCCCGTTATCCACCACCCAATTTAGAAATAAGTCACATATATGCCTTTTGGTCATGCCCTGTTTTGAATTAATTCGGCATTCTTGACTTTCCTATAAAGCATGGAAGAGGTTCATTAAAGAAATATGTATAATTGATAGACCAATTGATGTTGCAACATATATAGTGTTATGAGGGTATCCGTCATGGCATCGCCATGTGTACCTGCAAAACAAATACAAATACACAATATACGAATATAATACTAATATCAAGAGGATATCGAGTCAGGTTCAGATCTGCTGTTTTCCCAATCTACGTCACCGAAAAACCTAGGTAAAGGCCGGAAGGTGAAGGCAACACCCAACACCACACTCCTGCCCGACCACTGCCTGACCCAATCTCCCACCGGACAGAACTAGTCAGCACACACACTGCAACGGACAGGAACACACGTCCAGCACCCAGCCGAACAGAACCACCGTCGAGAACCACCGTACCCACACGGCCAGCAACCACCACTCAGCAGCGAAGCACACACAGCACTCAATCGCACAGCACAAAGCCACGACCAACACTCCTCGCACGACCCACTCAGCCACTCACAACAGGAGCAGGAAGAAAAGGCGAGAGAGAAGAGTGGTGAAAGAGGCGCACGTACTGGTTAAGGAAGAAGGAGGAGCTAATATCAGAGTGAAGGAGACGGACGAATTGAAGAATGAGAGAGGCGTTTATCTCCTTAATCAGACTTAGGGTTAATATGAGGGATTAGTTTAGGTTAAATAAGGGATTAAAGATAATGGGCTTAACTAATTGGGCCACAATACCCAACAAATCTCCACCTTGGCCCAATACCGGTTTCTCTTCAGACGTAAGGAAAACATACAAGCAGACATCATCATCGCCTTATGGTCCCCACAATACACAAAGTAATTGTGTGGACCAAGTTCTTGTCAAAACACAAAGTAAAGACAAGGAAAACAATAATAAGCACACAACAAGTTAAAGTGGGAAAGTAACCAGGGTAACAGTTTTATAACGAGCACACAACAGGTTATAAAACACTAACCAAGGGACTAAAAATGCATCAATCACCAGTATCAGATTTTAAATTTTTTAAATATGATTGAAACTTACTAAGGGACAAACACTTAGTACAATTATCAGCATGATTAAAAGCATAACCTTTGATTTTAACAACTACAGACAACAGCCATTTAACAGCAATCCAATGCAACATGCCAGGGTTAGACACATACATACTTAAGCAACTAACAGCATAAGCTATATCATGCCAAGTACTAAACATCAAATACATAACAGATATTATAGCATTTGAATAAGGCACATTCTTCATATAATCAAAGTCAAAATCAAATTTAGGACATTGATCTTTACTCAACACAAAGTGAGCAACTAATGGCACATTAACAGGCTTAGCATCAGTGAAATCTACACCTTCTTTTAGAGTAAAACCTTTATCTACAAGCCTAGCTTTGAACCTAACATAATCATTTTCATTCTTAACCTTAAACAACCATTTGCAATCAACAACAGAGCAATTAACAGGTTTAGGAACAAGAATCCAAGTATGATTCACAATCAAAGAATGCATTTCCTCTTTCATAGCACACAGCCAGTCATTAGCATTTTTGGATTTCAAAGCTTCATTGTAGGTTTTAGGTTCACAGTTATCAATTGATTCAAACACATTGAACACATAAGAAGCTAGGTCAAAGTCACTTAGCTTAGCAGGTTGTCTTATGTCTCCTAGCCCTATCTCTAGTCAATTGATAATCATGCAAATCTTCATATTCATTAGCAACCAATTCATCATGCACAACAGGTTCATGTTCAATAACAATGTCATGATTTTCAGGCATTCCATGAATTTCAGGTTCATTAACAGGCAAGTTCACATGATTTTCAGCAAAAGGCACATTGTTATCATTAACAGGAAGCACACCAGACACATGCTCCACCTTGCTAGGAATAGCACTGGACTCAGATTCATCAACAGGCACAGAAGGAAGCAAGCAAGACATTTCAGACTCATTGAAAATTACACCCCTACTTATAATGCTTTTAAAACCAGGTTCACTTCTTAGCCATAGTCTATATCCCTTAACTCCCTCGGGATAACCTAGGAAGACACACTTAGTAGACCTAGGTTCAAGTTTATCACCTTTCCTATGCACAAAGCAGAGCAACCAAACACTTTAAGATTAGAAAAATCAAGTTCTTTACCAACAAAAACAGATTCAAGACACAAACCATTTAAAGGCACAGAAGGAGATCTATTAATCAAGTAAGCAGCTGTCACAACAGCTTCACCCCAAAACTTCTTTGAGAGGACAGAAGATGCAACCATACTTCTAACTTTCTCAAGGAGTGTCATATTCATCCTCTCAGCAACACCATTTCGCTGAGGGGTATAGGGAACAGTCTTGTGCCTTTGAATCCCAGATTCATTGCACAAATTGTCAAACACAGAACTACAGAACTACAAGCCATTATCAGTCCTAAGTTTATTAATCTTTTTACCAGTTTGGTTCTCAATCAAAATCTTCCAATTTTGAAACTTTTCAAAAGCATCTGATTTATTTTTCATTAGAAAAACCCATACTTTTCTAGAAAAGTCATCAATCACAGATATGAAGTATCTATTACCACCTTGTGTAGGAACACTAGAGGGACCCCACACATCAGCCTGCAAGTACTCAAGAATCACAGAACTCTTAGTCACATTAGGGGAAGGGGAAACCGGGAATTTAACTCTTTGTTGTTTGCCATAAACACAAGAATCACAGAAAGACATGCAAGACAACTTGTCTTTACCAAAACAACCTTTTTTATGCAAAATCTCTAGACCTTTAGCGCTTATATGACCTAATCTTCTATGCCACTGATTAGTCAAGTCATCAGTCACAGAATTCACATTATCATACACAGATTCAGTTTTGCAAACATAAAGATTTCTTTTCTTTTCAGCTTTGAAAACTACCAAAGAACCCTTTAAGATTTTAATAACTCTATTTCCCCATCTATCCTCAAAACCACCAGATTCTAAAGCAGCACAAGACATCAAATTATTGCACAAAGCAGGAATATGTCTTACATCTTTTAGAGTCATAGAAGAACCAGAATCAAATTTCAAGTAAACATCACAAATACCAACAACTTTACAAAGTTTCTTATCAGCCATAGAAACAGAACCTTTTTCAACTTCTTTATAATTAGAAAACAAATTTCTAAAGGGTGACATGTGATAAGAGCAACCAGAATCAATTAGCCATTCATTTTCACACACAGTAGATGAATGCACGGAATTCACAGCATCACATAAATCAGTCACCATAAAGATATCATCCGAGTTTTCACCGGATGATGAAGCATGATTCACTTGTTCAGAAGATTGGTTGTTATCATTTTGTTTCTGGTTTTTCTTTTTAGGATAGTCTTTAATAAAGTGATTAGGATCACTACAGTTAAAGCACTTTCTGTTCTTAGGCCTAGACTTAGACCTAGTCTTGTTATATCTATGTTGAGACATACCTCTAACATACATAACTTCATCTGAATTTTGCTTACTACCTTCGTTCACTTTTAAATCCAGTTCTTTACTCTTAAGACTACTAATCACAGTGTCAAGCGTAATAGAATCTCTATCATACTTAATAGCAGATTTGACATCACTATATGTCTCAGGAATAGCATTTAAAAGCACAATAGGAGTATAATCATCAATATTCCTATCTCCAGTTAACTTAATATCTTGACTCAATTTAGTAAACACATCAAGATTCTCATCAACATCTTTGTTCAAGTTAAGCTTGAATCTGAAAAAAATTTCAAGTAAAAACAATTTACTAGGCAAAGAGGTTTCAGTATAAAGCTCTTCTAATTTTTCCCAAAGAAGTTTAGCAGAATTAAGTTTACCACATTTTCTGAGCACAGAGTCAGATAAGTTCAAGATTATGGAAGAGTAAACAAATTCATCATCTTCAGCTTTCTTAGCAGGGGTAATATCATCGGCATAATTACCACCTATAGCCTTAAAAACTTTCTGTTGAATTAAAATTCATTTCATTTTATGTTGCCAAATAGAAAAATCCGATTTTCCATTAAAGGGTTCCATGTTATAGCCAGAAATAGAAGCCATTGCACACAAGCAAAATTACGCACACTAAATCACAGGCTACCAAATTACACAAAGTAAGCAGCCGAAGCAGGACCACAAAAAATAGGCACAGATAATGAAAAACTGAAAGTTTTTAGACAATTTTAAAATTTCAGTGAGCCACACTAAAAAACACAGAAAACACAGACTCACACAAACTCCTAGTTTTCTACAGCAAGCAAGCCTCAGAACCTAAGACCTAGACGCTCAACAAAGCAGTAAAAGTTTTAGGGTTCAAGCCAATCACTTACAACCCAGAGGCCAACGCTTTGGGGTTTTTCCACCGAAAAGTCGAAATGGCGCAGAAACTGAACCGCCGAACAGTTGCTGCCCGAGCGTCGTTGTTCACCCACCAGGCGCGGATAGCCGCTCTGATACCACTGTTAGGATCAAGCGCTTACCGCTTTATCAATAACTATAGTTAAGGGTAATGGCGCAACATCAATCTTTTCAACCATACACTGGCATAAGCGTCACGTGTTCAACCGATCACAAAGCAGAGGCAATTGTTGAATCCCAACAATCCATCCCCCAATAATTGCACTCTCTGCAACTCATGGGAATCGAACAAGCGACCTTGGCTCTGATACCTATTGTTGGATCGAGCACTTAACGCTTTACCAATTACTATAGTTAAGGGTAATGGCACAACTTAAATCTTTTCAATCATACACTCGCACAAGCGCCACGTGTTCGACCGATCACAAAGCAGAGACAATTGTTGAACCCCAACAATATTTGTTGGGTATTGTGGCCCAATTAGTTAAGCCCATTATCTTTAATCCCTTATTTAACCTAAACTAATCCCTCATATTAACCCTAAGTCTGATTAAGGAGATAAGCGCCTCTCTCATTCTTCAATTCGTCCGTCTCCTTCACTCTGATATTAGCGCCTCCTTCTTCCTTAACCAGTGCGTGCGCCTCCTTCACCACTCTTCTCTCTCGCCTTTTCTTCCTGCTCCTGTTGTGCGTGGCTGAGTGGGTCGTGCGAGGAGTGTTGGTCGTGGCTTTGTGCTGTGCGATTGAGTGATGTGTGTGCTTCGCTGCTGAGTGGTGGTTGCTGGTTGTGTGGGTGCGGTGGTTCTCGACGGTGGTTCTGTTCGGCTGAGTGCTGGATTTGTGTTCCTGTCCGTTGCTCTGTGTGTGCTGACTGGTTATGTCCGGTGGGAGATTTGGTCAGGCAGTGGTCGGGCAGGAGTGTGGTGTTGGGTGTTGCCTTCACCTTCCGGCCTTTACCTAGGTTTTTCGGTGACGTCGATTGGGAAAACAGCAGATCTGAGCCTGACTCGATATCCTTTTGATATTAGTATTATATTTGTATATTGTGTATTTGTATTTGTTTTGCAGGTACACATGGCGATGCCAAGGCGGATACCCTCCTAACAGTGGTATCAGAGCCAAGGTCGCGTGTTCGATTCCCATGAGTTGCAGAGAGTGCAATTATTGGTGGAGGGATTGTTGGGGTTCAACAATTGTCTCTGCTTTGTGATCGGTCGAACACGTGGCGCTTGTGCGAGTATATGATTGAAATGATTGAAGTTGTGTCATTACCCTTAACTAAAGTAGTTGGTAAAGCGGTAAGCGCTCGATCCAACATATAGATGCAGCAACGTAACTATATCTAATTACCCCTATGGTCTGAAAAATAAGCAGTTTATCACCTGTGATTTGTGAAAATAGACATTTTACCCTATGTAGTTTGTGAATAGGTGCAAAACACTCCCTCCATGTATCCTATGTTTGCAAACCCTATGTGGATAAAGTCAGTTGGGTAAACTGTCTATTATCAAACCACGGCGGAATAAACTATCTATTATCACAGAGGATAACGTGTCACTAGCTCTTGCTAATAAGACAACCTCAAACAAACTAAGACAACCTCCCTTATTGCCAAACAACAATATACATCATTAAAAAAATAAAAAGAATGACAAAAAATATTGGACTAAACATTAAATTTGAACAAAAATCTAATCTCAATTGAAGATAGTTGTTGCAATGGAAGAGAACCATGTTGGGCAATCCATCTAATAACAAGATGAAATGGGCTTTCATCAATGGGTCGGCCCAAACAATCTGAAAGCGGTGCAAATCGTACGAAGATGAGAAACCTCGTTTGATTCGCGTAGCATGCACTCAGCTCGAATAGCATAACATCTTCCGCGTCATTCTTCTCCCTTCTCCTTCTCCTCCACGGTCCATTATTCCCAATCAGCTGAACCAAATTGTATTCGAACTTCGGAAGAGTTTTTCAGCAACTCGATCGAAGCTTGATCGCTGTAACTCCATGGCCGATTCTAATTTCAGGTTTGTCAACGCCTGTTTGTATACGATGCATTGATTTTTTTCTTCTGCTTGTTGTGTATCGCTGATTTCTGATTTGTGAAATTCTTCAGTTTTGATCAAACAGAATTTACTTGTTTTGTATCACATATGATGTATTGTTTCTTTCGTGCACAATGATTTATGGAAGCGGACTAGTAAATCCTATTAGGAATTAGGTATTATGGAATTTGAAAGTTTGGTTTGTAATAAATTAGGTATTTCTTTGTGATCAGGGATTCAGTTTTGCCTCAAACTGAGAGTGTGGAGAACGGTGGACCAGTCCATGGTGTTGGTGCGAATTATGCGGAAATTATTGTTATTCGTCATGGTGAAACGGAATGGAATGCTGATGGTAGAATCCAGGTTTGATTCTGCTTCATTCGATTTATTAGTTTGATAGTTTCTTTGAACAGAAGACAAGAACTTCATTTTGGTTAATGCCGCTTCTCTCAAATTTCGATTAAAGAAAACTATGTTTATCATGCTATTGGTCAACCAAGAATTGGTAGAATTTCAAATGCGGCAATGCGAATCTTGTTGCTAGTTGCAGGGTGATTAATGCCTTTGTATGTTTAGGGGCAACTAGATGTGGACTTAAATGATGCTGGGAGGCAGCAAGCGATTGTGGTGCGTCATTTCTCCTGAAGAAATATAAAATATACTGGTTATAATTGTTTGTTAAGTCTGACACTTTCGATCACTTGGTAAAGGTGGCTGAACGGCTATCAAGGGAGCCTAAAATATCTGCAGTGTATTCGTCTGACTTGAAGCGAGCATTTGACACTGCGGAGATAGTAGCTCAAAGCTGTGGGGTGCTTGAGGTTTGAATCATGGATCAGTGTTCAACTTTGACTTCCTAAATTATTGAATTTGTAGAATGTGTGTCGATATATTTTTCAGAACTTGAAGAGTATAGAGTTTATGTTGAATATCCAACTTGATCTTTTGGTCTCGTGGCAATTGGTTGTTATGGCTAGGATTGTAGCTCGTGAAACTAGCTCCTTTGTGAAAGCAGACTGCTTGATAAATTTTTAACCTTAATTTTCTGTTGAAGCTTATATATTTTTACTCCCGTCAATAACTGAATTCTCACTTTTTTATACTAGCACAAACATGTAGTGTGCTAGAATGGCGGATACAGAGTCTGTAAACTTTTTTGGTAGCAGTATATCATTCTGAATGTTGTTTGCATTAGGTTACTAAAGATCCAAACTTTAGGGAAAGACATCTCGGAGACCTTCAGGGTGTTATTTTTTCTGAGATGGCCAAGTGTCATCCTGAGGCTCACAAAGTTTTTATATCTAACCGAAGGGATCAAGAAATCCCAGTACTCTCTCTCTCTCTCTCTCTCTCTCACAGGAGGTTTGCAAGCCTAAGCTAATTTTTCAACATATGCAGGGTGGTGGAGAGAGTAGGAATCAACTCTCCACACGTTGCACATCAGCATTGCAAAGAATCGCGCAAAAACACCAAGGTTGGCTGGTTAAATTTCACGTTGCCACCAAAAGTTGTCGTATAATTTGCTGATTTCAGCTTTGATTCAGGGGATCGAGTAGTTGTAGTCTCTCATGGTGGTACAATCCGAGCACTTCATAGAAGAGCTTCTCCACGTGGGAGGTCCGTTGGTAGGGTTTTGAATACATCTATCAATGTGTTTCACATATCTGATGAGGATGAATGGAGCATTAAATCCTGGGGTGATGTGAGCCACCTCAACCAGACTGGATTTCTAAAGTCGGGCTTTGGTGGGGACAGAAATTCTGGTTAGTTCATACATTCAATACTAGATTCGACGGAGGAAAACACAAAAAAGCCCCACAAAAAAAAATGTTAGAAACATTTGATTGTTTCATCATTATCATATATTGTATGTTACATATCTGGTAATAATCAGTGTGATGAATATATTTGAGGTAACTGTGATCTTTTTTCTTGATTATTTGTGATAATCAAAGTAAGTGTTTCGAGAGCATCCTACTCAGGAGACGGTGCCCGATTCAACAATATATGGTGCTGGCCGAGCTAGGTAGTGTTAAAGGGTTATCATGATTTAGAGGGTTTGACTAAAAACTAAATTTTTGAAAATTAGCACTAAAAACTTTTTGTTGAAAATTTGCAGAGCCCAAAGTCTGCCCCTTATCCTACTTTAGATTTCTCCTAATTGTTGTGCATTGAAGTTCAATATCGGTTTATTTTCCCCGGACCGAATTTTTAGTTGTTGGTATATTTTATTTTTCTTATACAATTGTTGTGTTGGCCTATTTTAACATCATGTTAGCTAAATTTAAATATGTTTATTTTGTGATTAATGTAATGAACAAATGGGCGTTTCATACCTAGCACATTTGTTCTCAAAACGGAACATGTGTTCATTTTATTTTTATAATTTACTTTATTTTTAAAAAAGAAAAAATATTGGTTATTTAGGTTGATGAAATATTCGATTTTAAAGATTCGGTTTATTTGGTTTTCCAGATAGAATAGTTTGGTGTGGTTAATTGGATTTTCAAACTAAATCTTGCGGTTAGATTTGGTGAAAAAATTGACTTGGTTGGTGTTCATGATTCGATTCGATTGCATGAATCAGAAGATGGGTTGGTAACCCTAACTAAATAAGAACAAAATCCACAAGATCGTCAGATTATTACAGGCACTTCAGGCTGGTATCACATGAAACATTTCCATAAAAAAAACTACAAATTGTTTAAGTCTATTTTCAATTAAAATTACCAGACAACACTCCTCATTCTCACCACAAACGACCAATCACGCTTTTTCACTTTCCTCCTCTAACCCACATCTCAATCGGGGAAGATAACTGAATCTTCGGCGGGTTCGCCCGATGCAGTACCTTCTTTATCGGCTGTCCATTCTTCCCATGGCATGGTTTTATCTTCTACACTGATTCCATTCTTACGCTATCAAAAAACCCACAGCACATAAGAAATCACACAAACAAATTATCAGCGCGATGGAAATTGGAGATTTTACAAGCCTAAGTAAAACCATGCGCTTAAAATACAGCGCAATAATAAAGTGCTTTGATAATCCGCTTAAAATTGCACGTACAACCTTACGAGGTGCTGCAACCCTACGATTTGCGAAGCTTGAACCGAAGAGAGAACAAGGAATTATATAGGAAATGGTAACCGGTGGCTTGGGTCCTTCTACCATTAAGGATTGTGTCCTTAAGGTATGCAATATCATTGGATTGAAATATTCTCATCCATATATTAGATCAGAATATTCTCATACCTAACCAAAAGAGAAAACAAGAAAACATATAAGAAATGGAAACCGTGTACGTAGACGAGGCACCGGCTACCGTGCACGTAAGCCGGTGCACGTACGAATAAAGGGCGAGACGTAAACTTTGTTAGCTTGGAAGCCGTTACTATCCTCGTTAACTTTGTCAATCGAATGATAGATGCAAATTTTATTCAACATTAGCATCAGCATCTCCCTTGCCAGTAGATTGTAGCCTTTCAGTGTGACATTACTGTTAGCAGAAAATACCGTATAAGCCAAATATTGGCTCGATAGGCTTTATGGACCCTAACCCAATTAGCTAGCACATTTCCTCTATAAATAAATCATTCCATCTATCGTTCTACCGTTAAGGATCGTATAATTAAGGTATGCAATATCAATTGAATGTGAATATTCACATCCATATATTGTATCAGAATATTCTCATACCTAACCAGAAGAGAGAACAAGAAAATATATAAGAAATGGAAACCGTGCAAGTAGACGAGGCACCGGCTACCGTGCACGTAAGCCCGTGCACGTACGAATAACGGGCGAGACGTAAACTTTGTTAGCTTGGAAGCCGTTGCTTTCCTCGTAAACTTTGTCAATCGAATGATAGACGCAAACTTTATCACTTCAACATTAGCATCAGCATCTCCCTTGCCAGTAGATTGTAGCCTTTCAGTGTGACATTACAAGCTAACATCCACAAGACCTCATTTTTTCATATTTCTCGAGCCCAGAAAAGAGAGCAAGGAAATATATAGGAAATGGTAACAGGTGCACGTCTTTTGCGAAGCTTGAACCGAAGAGAGAACAAGAAAATATATAGGAAATGGTAACCGGTGTTTAAACCATCTTTCTGAATCCGTCACGATTGTCATCTTAGTTTTGTTTTATTCCTCAAAATATGACTAAATATCAGGGATAATACATGATATGGTCCCTCTTGTTTGCACACATCCATTTAATCCCTCTTGTTTGCACTGACCCGATTTAGTTCCTTTAGTTTTCTAATTTGTCACAAATCAGTCCTAAACCGTTAAAACTAACAGAGATGACTGAATCGGGTCACTTAAAACTTCAGTGACTGAATCGAGTCACTTAAAACTTCATGGACTGAATCGAAAATTGATGTAAACATTAGGACTGATTCGAGTCATTAAAAAGATTGTGTGACTTAATTCTTTCAATTTTTAATTATTATAGCAATTAATATGGATATTTTATTTATAATTTTGGTAATTTTTTTTAAAATTATTTTATTTGAATAATGATATAATTATACATAAATCCATTTTTTCATTCAAACAAACAAAAAAAATCAATAACATGTTGGTATACAAATATATTTCGAGGGCTAATATTTTTGATTTCATTAAATTATGTCTATCAGATGTGTCATCAATTTATTAAAAAAATTATTTCTATTTTGATAAATTAAATAAATTTTGTGATAAATTTAATATTGTAAATTGATGATCTTTTTTATAATTATTTAAATTATGATATAATATATTAAATTCTACATAAAAATCAATTTTGCACATGATAATTTAAATAATTATAAAAAATGTCAACAATTTAGAAAAAAATTATTCAATTTATCAAAAAATTATTTAATTTATCAAAAAGAAAATAATTTTTTTATAAATTGATAACACATCTGATATTCATAATTTAATGAAATTAAAAATATATCTTGTTTAAAAAGTAAACTAGTCATCAAAATATATTTTGTATATCAATAAGCTATTGATTTTTCTTTTGTTTTGTATGAGTGAAAGAATGGTTTTATGTAAATTTAATATATTATATTATTATTTAAATAAAATAATTTTACAAAAAATTACTAAAATAATAAATAAAATATATATATTAATTATTATAATAATTTAAAGAATTAAGTCACCCAATCTTTTTAATTGACCCGAATCAGTCCCTAATATTTATATCAATTCTCGATTCAGTCCCTGAAGTTTTAAGTGACCCGATTCAGTCCCTCTCCGTTAAGTTTTAGAGATGTATTTAACGTTTAGGACTGATCTGTGACAAAACAGAAAACTAAAGGGACTAAATCGGGTCAGTGTAAACGATAGAGACTAAATTGTGAATGAGTGTAAACAAGAGGGATCATATCATGTATTAACCCATAAATATCATAGTACAAGCAGTGTGTCGAAGCCCACCAGGCAAAGTGTCTATGTATTTATGTTTGTTTATGAATAACATCGAAAGTAGTGGCACAGTTGGCAAGTGCCCAATTCTCAGCGCCTTTGACTAGGCTTTGAATCCCTGCATATCACCTCTTAAAAAATATCATGAAGCTTTTTCGTATTGCCCCACAAAAAATTGATTTTAAACCTAAGATCTAATAATATTTTTTGATGTATTTCTTTATCCAAAAAAAATTTATTTTTAAAAATTATTAAAATAAAATTAATTTCATACTTATCTCGTCTTTTTAAATGTATTTTTTTCTGAAACTAAGTAGAAATACATTATTTTTAGTAAAATATTATTTAATTTAACAATATTTTTTCTTACAAAATTTTTTCTACTTAAACTTAAGCTCCCTTATATATATACTAATTTAAAATTTAGATTAAATGAATTATGAATAATATATACAAAAGATTGTGAATGAAGTGACGAATAAAACTTATGGATCTGTAGAAAGATATTGTTAAACAATAGCTAATGAGATGAGAATGAAGCGTTTTTTATATAAAATAATTATGAAAAATAATATGTTATATATACAAGAACTTTGTGAAATTCTACATTGAAAAATTATATACAGAATTTTTACATATTAAATAACGTTAATTTTTTTATTGCCCAACTCTCAAGTTTAAAAAGTGTGTAAAAAGAAACTCAATTCTTTCGTCTTTACATTTTGCTCCAGTCAATTGTTCGTTGGTGTCTCTCATCTTGAAAGCGTCCTCGCTTCTCTGTGGCTCTGCCTCGCTCATCTTCCTCAAGTAAATGAAGTATAATAGCTTTCTTGAAGCTTATACGTCAATTTATATTCTATAATAACTTTATATGTATTGTTAATGGTCATCAAGAGATTATAAATGGTTAAAATATATATATTTGTTTTCAATGTGGTCCAAATATGGGCATATTTAATATTTGGTGAAACCATTTTTGATAAGATGAAGGGACCGAATGGCCACGGGCAATGAATTTTCAAAAATTCCTTCGGAGGCTCCACCCACGCAGCGCCTTCGTCCAGCCCCTACGCAAAATTCCTAACTACGCCCGATGAAACACTGTATTAGTTTGCCGGAGGCTGATGAGAACTGAAGTGCCAATGGGATTATTTTGCACTGTCTTTTTTCTGAATTTTTCATTGGAAATGATTGGTTAGTAGTAGAAAAGAATGAAGCGAAGATCAAATTCACAGAAATTTCATCATAGATGGAAGAGGAAACTTTTTACTACGCCTTTGTGTTTTCTTGTTTCGTGATTTTTGTACTGATGGAAGCAGTATAGCCGAATTAAAATGTTGAATCTCCGCCTATGGATACCATTGTGGCTAAGCTTTTCAGATTCTTCACAGGTTGACTGAGTACAGCGGTGCACGTGAAGCTTTCCTACTGGTGCACGCGAATTCGCTCAAGTAGAACCCTACGTGCACCGCCTACCTTTAATCAAGCATCGTTAAGCAGGACATTCCTTCTGGACCTGAAGCTCCCAGTCCACCTTTGAACAAACTCACTGTCTCTGAGCCATCTCCATTTTTTTAATAGTGCCTGTTGTTGAAATTATATATAGTTATTGTTTCATCTTTCTGCACCATGGGAATTGATCCGATGCCTTAGAATCTGTGAAAGTCTGCTAAGCGTATCTTCTGGTTTGCGTCAACGTGCACAACCCGAGACTGGTTTTGAAGCTTTGTTGCATTGTTTGGAGCTAACATGCTCTACGGTATACAAGCCGACGAACAACGTAATCCTTTGAGTAGATGAAGGTTTGGTAATGGAGTTGAAGAGAAGATGAACGACGTAATCGTAGAAAAGAATATGATAGAAAAGATTACATATGTAATTAAGTGTATTTTAGAAATAGAAATATATTAGCTAGATTAGAGTTCCATAAAATAGATTTATTTGAGAGAGGTTCTTTAAAAGTAAATTTAGTTGGAATGAAGATTTTTGACCAAATTTAGTTGAAAACTATTTTTGCCGGTGGTACTTTTTTGTGGTAATTTTCCCATTATTTTATGGGGGAATTGCAACAAGGTATCATTTGCAGAATAAGTCAGCAAAAAAATGTCTGCAACTACATTCATTTTTTTTAAACTTTATTCATGTATGTTCAATTTATAAACACTTAATTTGATAAGGTCTTTTTTTGTTCCTAAAATACCCCTTATTTCAAATTGTATGTTTAAATATCTCTCTCTCTCTCTCCACCTCTGAAGATCACTGATCTTCATCTCGATCAACACCTTCTCCTAGGACTAACCATCATCAAATATGCCGAATTTTTGATTAAATTTTTGGGCAGAGAAAGATTTGATACCTCATGTATGGTAGCTTGGAGAGGTTGAAGAAGTGTAAAGGGTTGTTGACTTGTGGGGTATTGTGGGAGGAGCTGATGATGATTTTGTGGCGGTCATTATTATGAGATGAAAACTAATTTTAATAATTAGTCTTAGATAATAATAGTCTATGTATTTTAATTTTTTTTCCTGCTATGCCATCATGTTCTTACCGAACTTGCTAAATTGCTTTTTGTTAATATTGTGATAAAATTGTTACTTTTTGAGTTCTAACTACTTCAATTTGAAGAGTGTAGGTTACTCTACAGGTCAGTATTTAGCTTGTGTAAGGCCTCACTACCTTAAGTGTAGATTAAGTGCATTAAGACAGCTAAACATGCAATCATCGGAGTATAAGGTTCATATTGATGACTCGAGCTTAAGGATTACAGTGTCAAATTAAAACTTCCAAAAATGAATTAGTTACATTCCCGTAAAAATGATGTAAATGCTATAGATTTACTCTACCCTGTGTAGAAACTATACAAAAATTCATGTCAGTAGCACTCCTCACACAACTCACTGCATCAACCCTAGCATTAGCCCTCCATGCCAAAAGCTCCTACAGGCACAACCCCAAACCATGAGCATATAATAATCAATATTCACCACAATAGTATTAAAATGAGTAAATGCATAAACCGTAAATACAAAGCACTTCATGTATTCCATTGCATTTAAAGCGCTCCCTTTGGTTGTCACTGTACCATAACTCATAATCAATGGATTATAATATGGTTCCACAAATGTCATGACATATCTCAACCCACCCACACAAATCACCCATCATAGTCTTGGTATAACAATATATTTTAAATGCACATCGCTTTGTCATGACCGCGGCACTAATACCCCTCGCTTCGACATATCAGCGGCATCAAATAACCTCGCTTTAATGTGACATCCGCATTTACCTTCGCTTCAACATATTAACGACAAATATTCTTTCCTCGCTATGATATGACAGCGGCAAGTATTCTCTCATTGCTTCAAATGACAGCGGCAAAGCATTAAAATCATCACTCAAGTATAACAACGAATATCCACAATATGCACCAAGCATTCAATATACGTATGCAACCACAATGCATAATCCAAAATGTACAAATACATTTTTACTGTTGGTGCCCGTACGTCTCTCTACGTACTTTTCCGAAATATGGGATGTGTGTTGGACTTTATCCCCTTCTTTGTGTTGGACTTTATCCCCTTCTTTGTGTTGCCACTTGGGAAGGCTCTATACAATTGCACAACTCAATATTAGAACCCAAATCATATTCCATTATCAAAAGTCCAACAAAATAAACAACAATCCCATTTCTCGTGTCTCGCGATTGATCGCCCAAAAGCGTCGATCGATCGCGAGACTCCCCTGCCTCAATGCCCACAAATCGTCACTCCGCGATCGATCGCTGCGTCCATGTCTATCAATCGCGGACTTCACCGATCGATCGCGCAAACTCGCGATCGATCACGGAAACATATTGTCGGCATGCAATGAAGCTCGCGATCGATCGGTAATATCCACCGATCGATCGCCGAGGTCTGTGTACACGATTTACACCATTTTACACATTTCACCTTCCCCAACCCATAAAACTCATTCACTCCATCTCCCTTCAATCCATTACAACAAATACAACAATATATAACACATAACCCGTTAATTTCATAAATCCCAACAACAACAACATATTTCAAACCAAACCCATTTTCTTCCCCAAAATACAAACCCAGCTTTCATCAATACATGCTCAAACATTAAGCAAGAAGATTTCTTACCACTTAGACTCAAATCCTAGCAAGAAATCAAGCACTACAAGCTTCCAAGTCTCTTCTCCTCTTTCTCTATTTTGATCGATGAAATGGGGGTTTGGGGGAGGATTTTGACGTGTTAAGTAAATGAGTGGTGGGGAGTGAGGGATAAGGGGGTGGTGGGGTATTTGAGGTGTGGGGTTTAAATTAAAATGGTACCCAACTATTTAGCATGATGTATTAAAATACATCAACATGATATTTTAAAAGCATTTACCAAAAAATGCACCATAATCACAATTTACATGCTTTTTTTTACATCACTAGAACAAAGCTCAACATATCATGCCAAATTTACACCAATCCCCACGATGCGTCACATGTACCCTGAAATGTATAATCAGTTCATGACTACCGCATAACTATACATTTTCCAACCATAATAATCATATCACTATAATTATTATTAAAAGCCATAAATACAGTATCAATTTCATGGATATCATAGCTTGCTTCAGCTTTTGATATTCAAAATAATGATGGAATTTGGTCATGATGGTCTCTAAAGAATGCAAATCACATAATCATGCTAAGTTTAAGTTTTGTGTATAGCATCTTTGCTTGGTACATGACTGTTGAGAAGTAAATTATGTGAAGAGGGAAGATTTGTTTATTACTTCCAAGCTCAGTAATTGAATTTTTGTGTCAGATTGGTTTCGTCCTGAAGAAGCTATTTGATGATAAGGTTGTGTAGAGGGGAGATTTGTTTATTACTTCCAAGCTTTGTAATTGAATTTTTGTGTCAGACTGATTTTGTCCTGAAGAAGCTATTTGAGGATGGGGTTGTGAAGAGGGAAGATTTGTTTATCACTTCCAAGCTCTATAATTGAATTTTTGTTGATGAAAATATTTGGATTGTTATTTGATTCTTGTTTCATCTAGGAATAGAAAACTATGGAGTTATTATCAATATTTTGAATGATATTAATTCATTATGTCAAGATAAATGTGAAGTCCGCTAATAGCATGCATTCTATAAAAAGTAACTGGTGAACAATCACGAACTTATAAAAAGTAACTGATGCACGAACTTATAAAAGTAACTGTTGCACGAAACTTATATAACTGGTGCACGAACCTAATGGTGCACGACACTTATAAAATTAACTGGTGCACAAGCTTATAAAAGTAATTGGTGCACGAACTTATAAAACTAACTGGTGCACGAAATTTAACTAACTAGTGGACGAACTTTATAAAATTAAACGGTGCATGAAACTTAAACTAATTGGTGAGCGAACTTAAAAAAGTAATTGGTGCACGAACTTAATATTGGATAGTGACTTGAAAAAAATGACTGGTTCACAAAAATATAACACTGGTGCATGGAAAACACGGGTAAAAGTGTTACAAACTCGATGATGTCTACATAGAACGTGACTTGACTAGAACATTGGGTCTAATTCGTTAATTGATGAATATTATGATGATGCACGAAACAGTGATGCACGAAAGTTCCAAAAAAGCAACTGATGCACGAAAACATAACACTGGTGGTGCACGAATATGTTTTAAATAACTGGTGCATGAAATTATAAAAAAGTAATTTGTGCACGAAAATATAACGCTGGTAAAAGTGGTCCGTTCATCACTTACTTAATTGTATGGTTCGTGCATCACCAGTTTCTATTTTGCAAATTTCGTGCATCAGTTAATTAACACTGGTGCACGAACTTTGTGTTAATTAACTGATGCACGAAATTTGCAAAAAAAAAAAAAACAACTGGTGCACGAAATATAATAACTGGTGCACAAATTTAAATGGTTTGTGCATCACTGAAATACAATAACGTGCACAAATTTAAATGGTTCGTGCATCACTTACTTAATTGTATGGTTCGTGCATCACCAGTTACTTTTTTTGCAAATTTCGTTCATCAGTTAATTAACACTGGTGCCCGAACTTTGTGTTAATTAATTGATGCACGAAATTTCCAAAAAAAACAACTGGTGCACGAAATACAATAACTGGTGCATAAAATTAAATGGTTCGTGCATCACTTACTTAATTGTATGGTTCGTGCATCATCCACTTGCGCTTATGGTCCGTGCATCACCCACTTGCGAATATGGTTCGTGCATCACATATTTTTTCTATGTTTCGTGCATCAATTACTGATTTTAATTTTCGTGCATCAATTACTGATTTTCAATTTTCGTGCATCAGTTGCTGATTTTCAATTTTCGTGCATCAGTTGCTGATTTTCAATTTTCGTGCATCACTTACTGATTTCAAATTTTCACAAAATCGCGAACAGACATTGAAGGTGCGAAACTGGACCACAACGCAGAAAATTGTTCCGTTCGTCGTCGACCGACTTCAGTTCAACGAGCCCAATATACGAAAATTTTCACAATTCAATTGTGATCATTTCTATACAAGATAGCCACTATGAGTCGCCGTGGAATCGCCAGAATTTGATCTGGAAGGGGCGAATATTGCATGACTTGGGTTTGATTTCTTCGATCCATCCATGAATTGGTCCGAGCCCATACACTGGTTAACTTCCCCACGCCATGGCCGAACATTTGAGACCAGCCACCTCCCATCTCGTCGTCGGTAGTCCAAAACCCTAGGTCATGCGATTTGGTGGCTGTTGGATTTTGAAACGGGGGTGAAAGCTGAAAATATGAGTGAGAGATATTAAATGTACTATTGTCATTTTAACTTCAAATGGACTTACGTGATTGAAATTTTTTCCCTGACTACGATAAATTAAGTTTCATGAGAGTGTACCGGCCTGAACTTTCCCTTATTATATTACCATCATGTCAACATTTTCTACCCTATGAATTGGCCCATTTTCATAAGTGGGCCTATTTAAGCCAAACAAGAAATTATGGTAAACATGCCTGTCAAAAGGCTAGGCTCCCTATTAACTGGTCCAAGATGCTGACAAGCTTTCAATGTTCCATCCATTTCTTTTAGTTCCAACCAGCTAAGAACATGATAAGTAAGAACTGAGCCTTTATTATCAAATTTCTTTTACCTTTAAATGGTTATTTTTTGAACCTTTAAATCGGTAATGGGATTGGGGGGTCCATCACTTTGACTTTGAGTTGAAACATAATCTATTACACAAATCATGCTCTGTCATAGCCATTCTTTTTGTTGTTTAGTCAATGGAAGAAAAGTTCTAGCATACAATGATCCTATTCTATGAAAGAGTGGTGGACAAGTGAACGATTTCTTTTGTAAAAAAACAAAACACAAATTAAAATATATAAAAATATCAAGACATGGAGAAAAATTAAGATGATACCTCAACATATAAGATATAGCAACTATTGGATGTTGATATTCTCATCCATGTTTCTTGGAATGCTCTTCTTATGGGCAATATCAACCAAATCCAATATATGCAGGGGCGGAGCCATGAATCAATATTACACAAGGCTTGCCGTATTATGTAGGGCTGAATGGCTATTTCAACTTAGAGAGTTTGGCTAAAAAATAATTTTTTTGAAAATTAACACTAAAAAGTTGTTCTTTTAAAAATTGTATAGGTTGGAGCTCATCCTAACGTAAAGGTGGCTTCACCCTGAATATATGCATGGTTAGAATATCACACCCGATATACTTGAGGATATACAAAGTGTGAAGCAAATTTAATTGTTCATATTTAGAATATTGAGTGATAAATAATTTATCATAAACGTCACGACACATAATAGTTACATCAGATCTAGTCCTTGTAGATAAAATGTTGTTGTCTTATCGGCACATATTAAATGGACAAATTGTGCATAACCTCATTAAAACAAACAAAAAAAGATAAAAGAAAATAAAGAAATGTCACCTTTTTAGGCACATATTACCAAAATGGTGGTTAGAAGTTAGGCTACTTAATTAAAAAGCTATATGGTTTCTAGTAATGTATGTGACATGCGCCAATTTTGAATGTTACCGATTATTATCTACATTATATTTATTGAAATATTTTTGGTTATTTCATGGAACATTTTATTGAAATATTCTTGATTATTCTATGGAAAAGTGTCATATCTTATACATCCATCCATTTATTGAGAATAATATTTTTAATGAATGGATGGATGTACCTTATAGAATAACGAAGTCCTAATCATATTTAATAAAGTATATGGGTGTGGTGTCATAGTGCTTTCACAAAATGTCATGTCACTTCACATCTAAAAAATAAAAAATAATAATTATAAAATACCATAAATTTTAGAAATAATAGAAATTATCCAGCTTAAATAATTATTTTAACTAAGTAAAAAAAATCTTATAAATTTTAACATAATCCAGCTTTTTTACATAAAAATAGTTCATGTTGTGCATAAAAAAAACTAATACACATAATATATATAGTGTATACAAACTCTGTGTGTATCTGCTTGTAAGTGTATACTAGAACTGTTAAATTGGGTTTGATCTATCGATCTCACCTAACTGATCATACAAAAAGATGGGTTGGGTTAACTTTTTAACAATCCATTTGAAAGTGAGTCCGAATAAATTAGCTTGTTTGGGTTATGAGTTGAAAAGGGTTGTGACAGGTTGAGCTCAATCATCCCGTCACTTATTTTAAAAATTAAAAAAAAAATTTATTCACCAATTTCAAATCTGAACGACTAAATATGCATAAACTAGTATTTATATATTTAATATTTTATGTTATATTACACAAAATAAACATATTTTTAAACCTAATACTTCATCTCAAAGTACACAAACACTGATATTTTGGATTCATGTTGTCTCTCTCCTTTTGCTCACCGGTCCTCAACCTCACAGTTGAATCGCTGAATTTTGAAGGGGGAATACAAGAGCCACACCTATATTCGTAAATTTAGTTGCTAGTACTGATCCTTTTTTTTTTTTTTTTTTGCTTTCAAGACTTCCAGTTCCCCATGTTGTCGTCGCCTATAATTCATTCACAAAGCCTATCTTCACTCCGCTATTTTCTCGGGCTCTTTCGTGTTACCAATTGCGCGATAGAAAATGGTTGCCTGAAATTGGTAGAAACGCACCCTGAGAAAGTTTTTTTCTTGTTTGTTTGTTAAAACTCATGCATATTCCTTCTTCTATGTGGAAATTGTGGATTCGTGACAATATATATATATTAAAGATATGCGTTCAACAAGAAATCAAATGTGATTATAAACCAAGAAAATATCATTTACCTAAAAGTATTAATGGACTTCAAATGTCTCTGATAAATTTCCACTCTCTTAAATTAAACATCACACTATCCCTTATATACATAACCGATTCTGTAAAATATTGTCACTCTTAGTACATCAGAATTAAGAACATATGATCGAAACATAAATTACTACAACATTTGCTTCAAGTCTTCATTCTCCATCCTTCGAAAAGCTAGTGCTTGAAGCCTTGAAGCTCACTCGAGTCCTTCTGTGAAGCTTTTTTCTTGCTGTGGGTTGTTGAAATGGAACGTATCTTCTTGAAAAACGTACTACAAAATTTATGGTTGTGTATCTTACGAAAGTAGCAAGCAAAAACAACAAATGACTTTGTATTAGAAATGTCGAGGTGAGATTTGGAATCTCTGTCAATATTACCCAGCTACGGTGCTAACGGTTTACTTTGGCAATTTTTCTCCCAAGATACAACGACTATTATTTGTGATAGGAGCACTCCAAATCACAAATCCTTTAAACCACAAAGATCTAAAAACGATCAACCATAACAATAATGAAGACTCACAAAATTACTCAAATTTTGATCTTCAAATATTATGTGAATTTCGAAATTCCATATACAATTCAAGTGAGAGATATCTTATTTGTAGTATGTCAAGAGTTATGTCCAAAAAGACACCAATTGAAGGCACCCTATCGCCAAAAATCGCACCCTAAACATGAATGGATACAAAAAAGATACAGTGCTCGATCGATCGAGCAAGGAGCTCCATCGATCGAGCTATTATTCACAAAAAGCACGAAATTTCTGGCCCGCTCGATTGGTCGAGCATAATGCTCGATCGATCGAGCAATTTAATTATTTCACCTCACGTTTTCACGCGCACATTTTTCAACAATCCCCCACATGAATTAAATTATTGCTTGTATACACTTGAGCACTTTTAACGAACTATTATGGTATCTGGAGAGATAGCTTGCGGCTTTGAATCTTCCGTAGTAGTATTCAATCGGATTTACTTGACTTAATAGTGAACTTACAGTCTTGAACTATTTAGTCGTTGGTGTAAACCAAGACAATTGAACCCACACCATAATAATTCTAACCTTCGCATTGGTTTCTTACGGTTGTGTCCATTTCGGCCATGGACCACGCTTGGTTTCATAAGTGCTTTTCATCTTTGAAGCCGTCACACTTCGCACTTACGCAGGTGATCTCCTATAAGAGTATCCCGCTATACTCCAACATATTCTTATATGTCTTCGGAATCATTAAAGGTCTTTTGCCTATCATCGTACCCTTTTCGCAGGCTACACCACTTATCATTGGAATGGGTTGGAGATTGATCTCCAAGGTGTTTATACAATCTCATAATTTAGTTGTCACTTTTGAACATAGATCTTGGGATCTCCAGTCAACAAGGTTGGGTATCCACTATGAGATTTTGATTATAGGGTTTTAACCACATTCCCCTCGATAAACTTCCACATGATCTCTCGGTTAACCATTTCATATGCGGATCCGCGGTTTCACATAATCACTCAAGATTATGCCATTAGAGATTATTTTGTCATATAGCATTATCGCAACACATTTTAGCTGCATGCACATGATTTTTCTCTAACAACTTATAAAACCACTCGTCCGAAGAAGCTTTATATGTTTTGCATAGAGAATTTTTCACAACAGTATATCTTCGGTTTTGGTAATCACATTACCTCTTTTGCATCATTTTAGGATATTTCCATCATCGAATTTTAAGCGTTGTTAACCCGTTATTTTTTACAAATTCGAGACTATAGGAAATACTCAACTTTAATTCACAATTCAAAATTTTTAAGCGCATAAAATTACAAGTTCAAGATTTCATTTCTTGCAAACTTGAATTTAAATACAAAGCTTAAAATATGAAACTCGAATTAAATTTTGAGTTTTTATTCTTAAAATGTCTTGGAAACTTTATTCCAAGCATAATTCTTGATGCACACATGTCAAAATGTCTCGTTAATATTTTTCCTTTGTTACTTGATGATTTCTAAATTGCTTCTCTAATGAGCATATCATCAATACACAAGCATACATATGCTTAGGTGTGTACACATTTGTAACACTCGTTAATCTATTTGACAACATGATTTGTCAAACTCTTCATGTCTTTTATTTGGTGTTTGTAATGACTTTACTTTGGCCTTCATTTCTAGTTTAGCCAAGTACCCCCACATTTCAAATATTATAGGAAACTCTCTTTTCCTTCAATCACAAGGTTTTTGTCATTGCCTAAATGTGGTAAGTGATTGAATCCTAGAATTGCAACCCCCACAACTTCGGGTAGTAACGAAGTGCACTTACGTTCAAACTTTCGTGTTTCAAGTTCTAAGAGTTATAGTCTTACAAATCCAAATTCAAGTTTTTATTTCTTGAAAATTTTGGATTTAAACGTACTTGCTTACAAAAGTTGAAACTTGGATAATATTCTCAAACTAGGTTCACAATTTGCAATTTAAGCGCACTAACTTAGAAAACTTGAATTCGAGATTTTAAATCTTGCAAATTCATGTTATAAGCTTACTAGCTTATAAATTCAAAATGAACCCTTTTGAGATATTACAACGCCTAATCAAAATTTATGGCTTCAATTTATCACTTGTGTTTTAAGCGTACAAAGCTTAGAAACTCGAATTCAAGATTTTATAGTCTTGCAGATTCAAACTTAAGCGTCAAATTCTTAGACAACACAAGTATAGTCTACTCACAATTTCTCATAGCAAAACTCATTTGCTAAATTTTATTGCAATCTCATTCTTGAAGTGTTTAAACACCTCACTGGCCTCGTTTTGCTTATAACAAAAAAGTCACAACAAATCCTTTCAGAAATTGTCCTCTTCGATTCTCAACCGAGCCACAAGGTCTTCAAGATTCATATCTATGTGCTTGAGATAATTCTTGAAGTCCTTCCATGACGGAGGCAACTTCTCAATCATTGCAGCAACTTGGAATGAATCACTTAGAACCATTCCCTCTGCATGAATTTCGTGCATGATTACTTGCAAATCTTGCACTTGCGCTATCACAGACTTTGTATCAACCATTTTGAAATCCAGGAATCGTCCAACGATGAATTTCTGCATGCAGGCATCCTCGGATCTATACTTTTTTCTCCAAGGATTGCCACAATTCCTTGGTCGTCTTCACTAGACAATACACATTGCATAATGTGTTTTCCAGTCCATTGAAAATATAATTCTTGCACAGGAAATCGCTTTGATTCCAAGCATCAACCGCATCCCTCTTTTGGTTGTCGGTTTCACTCTTCATAATAGTATGAGCATCATCATTGAGGAACCTTGCCAACCCCAAGGTTGTCAAATAAAACATCTTCTGTTGCCATCGCTTGAAATCGTCCCCATTGAACTTTTCAGGCCTTTCACCATGATGAACTGGAGTTGTTGACGAAGCCATTTGTTGCTAATATTGTCTTAAGATTGTAGTACAAAATTTTTTTGGGTGTGTATCTTAGGAAAATAGCAAGCAAAAACAACAAATGACTTTGTATTAGAAATGTAGATGCGAGATTTGGAATCTCTGTCCTTAAGACAATATTGCCCCGTTATGGTGCAACGATTTACTTTGGCAATTTATCTCCCCGGATACAACGACTATGATTTGTGATAGGAGCACTCCAAAACACAAATCCTTTAAACCACAAAGGTCTAAAAACGCTCAACCATAACAATGATGAGAACTCACAAAATTACTCAAATTTTGATCTTCAAATATGACGTGAATTTCGAAATTCCATATACAATTCAAGTGAGAGATAACTTATTTATAGTATGTCAAGAGTTATGTCCAAAAAAGACACCAATTGAAGGCACCCTATCGCCAAAAATCGCACCATAAACGTGAATGGACACAATATTTCACAAAACAGATACAATGTTCGATCGATCGAGCAAGGAACTCGATCGATCGAGCTACTATTCACAAAAGGCACAAAATTTCTGGCCCGCTCGATTGTGCTCGATCGATCGAGCTACTATTCACAAAAGGCACGAAATTTCTAGCCCACTCGATTGATCGAGCACAAGCAATTTAATTATTTCACCTCACGTTTGCACGCGCACATTTTCAAACAAAAAATGCCATCAATTTGTCCGTGATCAATCAAGTCGAATGAACTCTGCGGCGAAATCGAAATACTCATGTTATTTGGAAAATTTAGAAATGTCTTATAGTCTGTGGTGCTTTATTAACATGTTTTTAGTTATTAAGTAGCCAAATATATGGTATATTGTCAATATAATATGCCGTGATTTCTTAATATAATTTATGGTTCTTTTTTGAAAAAATTTCGCCCCCCAATATTTGAATTCTGGCACCGCCCCAGGTTGATTGTTGAACTATTTGCCGAAATGCAATTGATAATATATGGATTATGGAATACATGTATGGTGGTTGTCGTTTCTTTTTTTTCGTTTTAATTTTTGTGCGTATTGGCATGCCTAACCTGCAAACCAATATTGGTTTGATTGGCTTGGGTTGAGTTGAGGTTTTTTCAGCCCGTGAAATTGGTTGGTTGGCCCATCATGACCCATTTGACAGCGGATTAATATAGGCTTACTCATTTTGACAGTACTAATATATAAAGTGTTGTTGGAGAAATGTGGAGCGATTGTGTGTGCAAACCAGATCAATAATGGCATTCCCCTTGCTAAATGAACAAAGTATGTGAGCATATAAAATGGTTAAAAAGATACATTTTTTTAATTTTCTCAAAAATTCCTAGTCACACAACTTCTTCATATTTGTTAAAACTTAACACATATCTACATATTTTAATACTAAGATGATTAATTTTTCATATTCATTAATAAAAAAAATTATGGTTGGAAAAGGCGGTGCCAAATAAAGTAAAAGTGAAATAAAAAAAAGGTGTCATCAAAGAATTCATGACGTTTCCCACTTCCAAATAAATGCTTGTGAACATATAGAAGTGATGCCATTTTCTTATTTTAACATCGAATACATAAAAAGAAATAAATAAAAACTCAATTCCCAGATATATCTATGCTTTGAAATCCACTTAAAATAGTAGATTGGCCGTATCTCAGCTGACACCGCACGTATTTGAGTGTTAGGAGGTCTTAGTTCGAGACCAACTGTCCCTCCCACAAAATATCGTAGAATTGTACTAAAAAATCCGCTTAAACAAAATCTTGAAACAAAATATGACCAATCCATATCATGGTTTTATTTTTTTCGGCTTATGTAAAATATGGGGTTTATTAATAAATGAACAAGAAGGAGAATACAAAAAGTTAAACTCTGCTCCACTAATTTTGAGTCTTTTGACCATACATGTATGTCAATAATTTGACATTTTTATTATATTCTCAAGTTTTTAAATAATATTTACTGCATGATGGTTGAATACTTCTACAATGTGACGCAGACTAATGTGCTGATTGCTTCTGCGCCAAGAATGGATCAAGATTCATTGCCACATACGAAATAAAAAAGTATACTTTCACAAGAAATAACTAACATTTCTTTGAAAAAGAGTAGCAGTATATTTTTACCAAAAAAAAAATAATAATAATCCATAAAGGCCTAATCAAGCATATTAAAAACACACCCTAATATGGACTTTTTGACAACGAATCTTATGTGGTTTTTCAAATAAACAATTTATATAGTTCACACCATATGATTTTCAAAATATACAGTTTACCCCATGTGATTTGAAAATAAGTTGTTAACCCCCTGTAATTTTCAAATATACAGTTTACCCTAGTGGTTTGAAAATACGTAGTTAATCCCTTGTGGTTTGTGAAAATGTTAAAAAACGTCACATCCGTATGAGGCGATAACGTGTCATGTTTTGCAAACTATATGGGATAAAATGTCTATTAATAATACCACGAGGTGCTAAAATACTTATTTACAAATCATATATGAATAAAATACTTATTATCGATATTATATATGTTTAAATTACAACCGACTCCATGATACGATAAAATTGTTTATTTTTATTCCCTAAATAAAAATTCAAATTTAAAAAAGCAATATAAAATCCCACCAAATACCATTTGATGTTTGATTGAATTCGCCAATGGCAAAATAAAGAGAGAGAAAAGTGTATCCTTCTAGGTATTTGGTATAGGGTACTGTTGGTTTCCAATATATACTTTATGCCATCACTTTGAATTTTATCGGAGGATTCCCTTGCGGCTCGAGACCAAGACAAAGGAATTGTCTCTTCTAATTTCCCTTTATGTCTTGCCCCAATGTATTTGACAGAACTTTATACTTTCACATATATATATATATATATATGGGAAAATCTTGTATGATTTGGTCTTGATCTCACGTATGGACCAACATATATGCTACATATAATGTGTGGGGGTGATAGTGGTATGACCTAAAGTGAACTTATCATAATACCCTTGCACGAGTTGTTAAATAACAAAGATGACAATGTACTAAATGATCGCAAGACCCCTGCTAATTTGGATAACCACAATAACATCAAAAAAATAAATTGAAGGATATTAAATACAAAATCAATTTGAAAAAAATTGGTATATCCCAAAAGCCAAAATTGAAAAAGAAATTTATAATTGCCACATCAGTTTACTAAATAAATATTTTATATGCGTGCAAGGGGAACTAGTAAAAATAATAAGTTTATCGTAGTTTGATTAACATTGGTTGACATGTCTGATTTACAAGCATATTGTATGAAATTATGATTAGTGTCATTGATTATCAAAATTCTTGAGAAACATTACATAACCAAATATCATTACCTTGCAAGCACAATTCCCATTATCAATATGAGCTCTTTATCTTGTGCATAAACATTCTTTAAAAAGCATAATAGCCCCAAAAAATTATGAAAAAACAAGTCGAACTTTGGATCTTTCACTTAAAATATTTCGGTTTTGGAAATTTTATTAAATATTGGAAAAGGGCTATAATACTCGGAAACTCAACCACCACGAATCCCAATAATAATTCCAAAAAATTAAATAATTGTTTTTAATAGTTAAATCAATCCCTACCATATGGGTTCCACTAGCTTGTATCACCCGTTATCGATTAGTTTGATGTTGTCTAAAAATATTTTTAACATCATCCATATTATCCATGAATGGTGACTTTAGGACAGTTCGTCTATCGGTAGTTACCATATGTTTTTTTTGTTATGGCTCGATTTTGGGTATCTCTCTCCTCAACGACCCTCCCAAATATAGGGTGTTCATTCGGTTCGGTTTGAACCGAATCGAACCGAAATTTCGATTTTAAAAATTCAAAATCAAAAATCGAACCGAAATTGTTTGGTTTTAACCGAACTTTTTCGGTTCGGTTCGAACCATGATTTTTTTCTTTCATTTTTTTTTTAATTTTTCTTTTTTTGTAATTGTATGATTAATTGATAAAAATTCAACGTAAATAAAAACACTAATACATAATTCATTGAATTCAAATGAATTCTGAACCTTTGACATTTTAATTTTAAATTTCTAATATTATTTTGAAGTTATTTAATACAAAAATCGAGTTTAAATGAGACAACAAAATAAATAATATTATACGTGAAACACGTTGTTAACTTACGAGTTCTTATTAACACAATTAGGAGTGAAATCATTAAAAAATATTTAAACCATAAAAAAGAATTCCATTTTTTTTTAAGATTTCGGTTTTCGGTTCGGTTAACTTGACCCAGTAACTGAAAATCGAATCGAAAAACCGAATTTTTTTTTTAAACTAGAAATCGAACCGAAGTTTTTCAGTTCGATCGGTTAACCGAACCGATGAACACCCTACCCAAATAGATAAACACCCTACCCAAAATCACTATATCTGAACATAGCGTCAACGTCCTCTACTTTCATCATCTTATATAATTATTTTTCTCGCCTTTACTTTTTACCAAAATTATTTGTAATTCCTTTTTTCTTTAAATTAAAAATTTTAATAATAATTTACTTTCAATTTTTTCTTGAACATAACAAAAGCACACATCGTCGTTTACTTTTTATCAGCTCGCTCCATTAGATCTCCCTCTTCCCCCCTCTCAAATTCGCAGTCACCAGTTACTGCGAAATTATTCAAATTGCGTTCCATTTATTATATTTAGGATTTTGAATATTTGGATTTTGCATAAAAACCCTGATTTTTAGCTCATGTAATAATATTTTTTCCTGTATTAGGAGCTAGGAAGCAAGGATGGGGATTTGTGTCTCAAAAACCAAGCAGTCACCGGAACCCGATTTTCAATCCTCCGACGAAATCAAGCCCGAAAAAATCCCAGTTCAGGATAAGGGTGATTCGATTCCGGTGAAGAGTAATGAAGAAAATGCATCAACTTCTGGAAATTTTGAGGAAAGTGGGAAAAATGAGGAGAACCCAGGAGCGGGTAAAAAGTCACCGTTTTTCCGGTTCTACAGCCCTAGCCCGGCGCATTACTTGTTCTCTAAGAAGTCTCCGGCGAGATCTCCGGCACCTTCGAGCGGTACACCGATGAGGTTTTTAAAGAGGCCGTTCCCACCGCCGTCTCCGGCGAAGCACATCATGGCGGTGCTGGCGCGGCGGCACGGGTCCGTGAAGCCAAACGAGGCATCTATACCGGAGGGGAAAGAGGTATCGGAGGCGGCGGGTTTAGATAAGAGTTTTGGGTTTTCGAAGAATTTTTATAATAAATATGATCTGGGAGAGGAGGTGGGAAGAGGGCATTTTGGATACACTTGTAGGGCTAAGTTCAAGAAGGGGGAGCTTAAAGGGCAAGAAGTTGCTGTTAAGGTCATACCTAAAGCAAAGGTACAATTTTTTTTTCTTCTTATTTTGCTGTAGTTTTTTGCTGGGTTTAGTGGTGATCTGATGTTTGATATTGCTTGAATTTTTTCGGTTATGGGAATTTGCGTTCAGGGCGATCTGATCTACAGTAAAAGATTGATTTTTATATGGTCTGTCTTATTTTATTTTTGTGGATCTTGATATGCAGCAGTTGTTTTCTTTACTATATTGGCAATTATGCAGAAACAATCTGCAATATAGTAATGAGCTAGCTAAGGTTGAGGAAGCGGTTCCCAATTGGTGGGTTGGATTTTGAATTCTGATGTAGAAAACATATCAAAAGCCAAGTCACTGGAACCTTGTATTTTTTTATTTATGGAGAGCTTAGTTGTGTACCTTGAATTGGGAAACAGAGTTCATGTTGAAGTTTTGTATCTGTTATAGTGGTTCTCTAATGGTATTTATAGTTAACCTGTCCATCGGCCTTTTTTTTTTACCAATTTTACTTTTCTGTAATGGTAATTATCATGCATCTTTTGAAATTATTGCATTGCGGATAGTGATTTATTGAGTTAAAATCATAATGGTAGGATGGGCTGTACTTTATTCTAATTTCAGAATTTGGTACTTGAGATGGCTTGTATCTTCATATGTTTTAACAACATATGAAGTGTAATCAGTTAATTCTTTTGCTCTTTTAGATATTTTCTCGATTTTTTCAGTAACATGCTTGTGTGGTTGTATTTACATCTCCAGATGACAACTGCAATAGCTATTGAAGATGTAAGAAAGGAGGTGAAAATATTGAGAGCTTTGACCGGACACAGCAACTTAATACAATTCTATGATGCTTATGAAGACCATGACAATGTCTATGTTGTGATGGAGTAAGCTTTGATTGATCGGTTTAGATTTGGCTCGCTTCTTCACTTAGCTCAATTTCTTGGTTGTGACATAACAAGTAGTTGTCATGATCTTCAAATATTTCTGAACGATCTCTTTGAAGTAGTTCTCACATGTGAGTTTATATTCCCAGGTTATGTGAGGGAGGCGAGCTTTTGGATAGAATACTATCAAGGTATTTCTTTGGCTTTTGATATCCATGCTTAGGTCTGTGTTACACCAGTAGAAACATTGCCCTCGTGGCATAGAGTGATGGATGAATTAAAACAAGTGTGCTGCTTACATAAAATAAATATATTCTCTATGGATAGTAATTCACTGGATGCAGCGTAGACTAGAGTAGACTTTTTTTTTTTTTTTTAAGTAAGGAAGCAAATAATATATCATGGATTCATGTGCCCTTCTGATCGGTAAATAAGTTTATTTTCACAGGGGTGGCAAGTATTCAGAAGATGATGCGAAGATTGTGATGATGCAAATACTGAATGTTGTTTCTTTCTGCCATCTTCAAGGGGTCGTACACCGGGATCTTAAACCTGAGGTGAGAGATTAGGCTATTATTTAGCGGAGATAATAGTAGACAATTTGCTGATTCTAGTTTTCCTGCTTTATGGTTTATTTATCGTCATCGGATCATTATTATTTAACTGAAGTATATGTACTTTGCATTCGTTGGATTTGCAACTATTCTTTGTCGTCTTGTCTAATATCAGCTTGTTACTGGATCAGAATTTCCTGTTTACATCGAAGGACGAGAACTCACCGTTGAAGGCTATAGATTTCGGATTATCAGATTTTGTGAAACCAGGTTTGTTCTTTTTTAATATATTTTCATTATTTCAAACTTTTTGATGGTCCAGGTAGCTGTAATAATTAGTTTCTTTGCAGATGAGCGGCTTAATGATATTGTTGGCAGTGCATATTACGTGGCACCGGAAGTCTTACATAGATCATACAGTACTGAGGCAGATGTCTGGAGTATAGGTGTGATAGCTTACATACTATTATGTGGGAGCCGCCCATTTTGGGCCAGAACCGAGTCTGGCATCTTTCGAGCTGTTGTAAAAGCTGAACCAACTTATGACGAACAACCTTGGCCTACACTTTCTTCCGAGGCAAAAGACTTTGTCAAACGTCTGTTAAATAAAGATCCAAGGAAAAGAATGACTGCAGCTCAGGCTATGTGTGAGTTTCTTATGCTGATAAACTCGAGAAAAATGATTTTGATAATGAAAACCACTCACGAAATATAAACTTCAGGTCATCCCTGGATCAGAAATACTAATGACATAAAAGTCCCGTTGGATATACTGATATTTAAACTCATGAAAGCATATATGCGGTCGTCTCCCCTCCGGAAAGCTGGTTTAAGGGTATGTCGATGCCGAATTTGTTGAGAAAAATGTGAAAATGAGAAGCCCTGAACAAATCGATTATAAGATTCTAGTACCAAGTTATAGCAATTTTTTCTGCGCCATCAAGCCATTATGGTTTGTTGAGTTCTTTTCTTACATTTCACTGGATTTTTGCAGGCTTTATCAAAAACACTTACTGTGGATGAACTATTCTATCTGAAGGAGCAATATTCATTGTTGGAACCTAACAAGAATGGCTCCATTAGTCTAGACAATATTAAAGCGGTTGGTTTTTTGCCCATTGTTCTAATCATTTCTTTGTTTTGAATCAAAACTGTCTCAGTTTCTTTTACTTGCCCAGGCCTTAAAGAAATATGCAACCGATGCTATGAATGAATCGCGTATCTATGACTTTCTTGCTTCTGTATGCCTCTGACCACTGTATCGTACTCTATTATTTAACAAACTTCCATTTACTGTTCTAAACTGTCATGTTCCTGTTTAAAACAGCTCAACGCCCTTCAATACAGAAGAATGGATTTTGTAGAATTTTGTGCCGCTGCATTAAGTGTCTATCAGTTAGAGGCTCTCGACAGATGGGAACAACACGCTCGTTGTGCCTATGAACTCTTCGAAAAGGAAGGAAACAGAACCATCATGATCGAAGAATTAGCTTCGGTAAATGCAAATCCCACAAGCTGTTAGAAATTCGATGAAGATAAATAAAACCCTTCTGCTATCTTTTATTGGTTTTTCAGGAACTTGGCCTCAACCCATCTGTACCTGTTCATGCCGTTCTCCATGACTGGATTCGACCCGCAGATGGAAAACTCAGTTTCCTCGGATTCGTCAAGTTGTTGCATGGTGTTTCCAGCCGGTCTCTTGCCAAAGTTCATTGACGCCTTTGGATGCTGAGCCAACCTTGACCTCCTCTTTTAACATTTCCCCAGCGTGCCTAATGGTCTTTGTGAAAATATAGAAGGCTTAGAAGGGGTCGATCCGAATTTTCCTCCACACGTTATTGATGAACCATTTGCGACTCACACCTGTTTCAAAATGCATCAGGTCCAAGTGATATGTGTTCGCGCGGCCTCTTTGTTTTCGAGGATCCGAGCTAGTGCGCCTAACTAGGACCGAATTCGAGCGTATATGTATGTATGCACCCGTTGTAAAATGGTAGTTTTGTGTTTGATTGCTGGTGGGAACATTATCTCATGGCTAATGACCATTCTTTCCTCATTATTTGACATTTGTTTTCTGCTTTTCAAATTTTCTGCTACCTACGAATATTTTACCCGTCTTTGTTCTCTAAAATCACGAATAATAAAAAACAAAAATAGCACGAACAAATTTCAGTTCTGGCGTAACTTTCAAAGTATGGATCCTATCTGAATCAATGATTCTGCCTCGAAAAAACCTTTTGTTTTTTTTTTTTGTTTTTGAAGGTGTAAAACCTTATTTTTGCTCGGATGAGTTTTTTTATTTTCCAGATAACTAAAACATTACTTATTTGGTTATTTACTCACAATAATTTCCTAACTTTTTGTATCATGTTGTTGGCCGTAAATTAAGAATGAAAAATAGTTTGACCAAGTCTTGATTTAGTACCAACTACCAACCCATGATCAACATGCATGCATTTGTGGGAAAAAGGAACCACCGGTGGAGGAAGAACAAAAAGTGGCATCGGTGAGTTAGATTTAAGCTTAAATCTTCATCGTTTTAGCTAATAAATTTCAATTCTTACCTTAACTTATTAGTTCCTTCAACTTCCCTTTTGATTCCTTGTTTGTAAAAAAATGTATATTTTGGTTCCCAATAACATTTAATCATGTATTCATGTTCTTTGTTGAATTCCCTTTCGATTTCATATTAAGTCCTTGAGTTAAATCTCTCTAGTTTCTTCAATTAGAGTCGAGGATATCATAACCAACGATTAAATCGTGGCTCACATCGCTTAATGATAATGCTATTCATTTTCATGTGGTATTTATGAACTACTAATTTTCTGAAGTCAAATCAATCCATCCAGTTTAAAATTGGATTTAGATATGGATAGGGTATAAAAAAGGATTGGTACATTTTCGCATCAAAGAATTTAGACCTAAAATGAAGAGGTTCTTTTGATTTCGCTATCTAATTGAGACATTTTGTATTGACAATTCAAACGAAACCAAGGAAAAAGCTTTAATTTAATTAATTGATTTTTCTCTCTATCCAGGTGTTTATTATCAGTCGAAACTTGGTTGCTATTTTTTACGTTCTTCTCGTTCCAAAATACTGAATTCCTATCTACACCATTCCTATTCTTTAAATTGAAATGAATTAGAATTCTCAATTTTCTACGACGTCTAAATGATAAATGAGTTTTCAATTATTCTTCGATGTGATGAATTAGCTTCATCAAATTATTCTTAAAAAACATCTTTGTTTTTGGTATTTTTGATTAGTTTGGTGCTTACAATTATGAAATGACGAAATACCTATGATTTGATACATAATCAATTGTCCATCGTCGTTTCCAGGCAAACGAATGGGTTCTATAATCAATACTCATTTTTTCATCAATTGTGTAATAGTAAATTCTTCTGAATCAACATTTTATCCAAACTCATTTCTCTCTTTTGAATCAAGGATATAATAATTTTCGTGGATCTATCAGTCTAAGGAAGATACAATATACCTTGATATTATTGATCATTTTTTGATTCAAAGTATCGTCCCATCTCAATTGAAAAAGCAAATAACATTTTAGGAAGAAATCTAGTTCTGCTTCTGTGTTACTTTTGTATTGTTTTTGCTTTTTTCCCTTTTTTGATGTCAGATCTTACATAATTTTCTTCAATGTCTTTTTGTTGCGAAAGAATGGAGCAAATATATCCTCGATCTGTGGGTTCTTTTTGTTCTTGATTTCGATGATTTTTAGTTGATGGTATCAAAAAACTTATTTTTGCTTTTTATTTTCACTACTATTTTTATTATTATTCAAATTTGAAAGAAGTAATCTAGTTCTGGGAAGAACCAAAGTCCAGATTTGATATGGAATGCTTTAACATTTTTTCATTCATTACCATCCAATTAAAAAATATTTTGTGGGAGCTATTGATTTCTGGAATAATAAGATAAAAAATATCTTCTTTTTTTTAGTGAGAATTATTAGTACCAATTTGAGTATCTTGATTTCTATTAGTATCAACCGCGATCCAGGTTTCAATATCTACTCTTAGTGTAAGAGAAAAATTGAGAATATTCCAATCAAATTATTTTCTATCGGCAGTTTTTTCCATAGGTAGAATATCTACCTTTCATATAAAATTATTGATAGAAATGCTCCCACCATATCAAAAAGGGTGTCTTTATATGTATTATAAGAAATCTCTTGATTCTTATTTCCTTGAAACGAGATCTGAAAAACAAAAAGCATTCCATTTTAGATTCATAATCATAATTAAGAAATTTATATGAAAAAGATCATATCTATAATATTTTTGAAAATTCTCTTTTTATTTGATTTATTCGCTAATGACTAAACTTGAATTTTTTTGTTTTTTGGAATCAATTAATCCGATTTTTTAATGTGAATGCCATTTGCTTAAAATTTCCTTTTTCGTCATACGATACTGATGAACCCTATTTCGCCATTTTTCTGGTATTAATCTAGACCATCTGATCTGAGACAAATCATATTGATTATACCCTTTCAACCGGCTTTTCCATTGATTCATTTTATAACTCGAAAGTTTTTTATCTCCTAATTTCGAATGAAACATCTCTAGAATCCGCTATTTCAGGCTTAAGAAAAAAACGGATTCCTTGATATTGAAGAATAGATCTTAATTTAGACGAGTTTCTAACTTGGATTTTTAATAATTTGTAAAAATACATATGCGTGTGTGACATATAGGATAAGTCTTAACAAAAATGTGCATTTTTTTTTACTAATACTAAGTGCCCTTTTTATATTCGACATAAACAGAATTGGATTTTTCTTTGTTTTATTAATTTTTTTCTTGCTTTCTTTTATTATTGGAAATGAATTTCTCAATAATTTTTTTTTGTTGATTTAATAAAAAGTTATGTATTCATTCTGGGAATATTAATGATAGATAAAAACATATATGTGTATGTTCTTTCAATGAAAAAGTTAAAAACGGGGGGTAATTTAGAGATTAATTGAGCATTTTTTTTTTCTTTTTAATATTTGCAATTTTGCTAATCTTTTAGCATTATAACTTTTTTCGTGAAGACTAATATTATTTATTCTTGTAGTTACTGTTTTTTTTCGCTTTTGTAATTATTTCGATTTGATTTCGAATTCTACTTGTTCTGTCAGTCAGATCCTTCATCTTTTTTTTCTGTCAATGAAGAATTTGGCCAATTGGTAGATGCAATTTGACTAAAGGATTTGTTTTCAAATGAAATAATAGAATTTGATTTAATTTTGAAACTTTTTTGTATTATGTTTATATAAAACTAACACTTTTGCTAATCTATCTTTTTTGTTTCTTTTGAAGCTTTTTGAAGTGATTTTGTTTTTCCTTTGAAAACTATTAGAACTAGAAAATACTTCTTTTTAAAATTTTCAATTTATTTTTGAGTTCCTTAAAAATTGATTTAAAAAAGGAAGGTCATTTTTGGGGTGAATCAAAAGGAAATTCAGCTTCCATTCCGCAAACTGTTAAAAGACAAAAAAGCATCTTTTCTTTTTTCCTTTTCATTAAATCTGTTGGAATCGAAGAGGGGGGTGAATGAGATTACTTGGCTACTTTAGCGTTTTAAAATGAGTTTGCAAAACTAAAAGAATTTGCGCTTGCGGAAGGCTTAAGTCAATAGATAAATAAAATAAAATAAGAAGTAAACAAATAAATAAATACGTAAAGAAATAAAGCGGTAAATGACAAGGATATTTGTTATAGAAGTTCGGCGATGAATCGCCTACGTCTCCTCTTCCCGGTTAGATAACCTCCAACCGAGGTTCCACTATAATAAATGATCTTGGTCTTGAGGGCTCCAAGTTAGCTACAACCCAACTCTTCCCGAGTTTACAAAGTTATTCCCGAGCACAATACTCTTCACGAGTACACAAAGCTCTTCACGAGCTACCAACACTCTTCACGAGTCTTCTTGGCCTTAAGAGCTCCAATGATAGCCACACATGCACCAACTTTACTTGTTGGAGACTTTACAATTTCCAACTTGCTTTGGTGTTGGAGGACCTTTACAATAAACTCAACAAAACACCTTCACGGTGTACTCACACGAAGATAACAAGACTCTAACAAAAAGAATGAATTACAAGCTCCAATACAACAACAATGTATGGAGATTGCAATGTTATTTGAATTTTGAATGATCAAAGCTTTGTAGAAGTTTGTAGGCTTGTTTCTTGTCTTCAAAATGCTCCAAAGCATCCATATTTATAGTGTAGAAGGCCCCCAAGGCTCCTACTAGCCGTTGCTACACTCAAGGCTTGAATCACTCCTCAATCGCCTCGGAAATCGCCTCGGGCGATCACCATCGCCGCGTTCTAACGTTCAAATCTGGCCCAGATCGCCTCGGGCGATCGTCCGTTGAAAATTTGCCGTAGGATCAATTCTGGATCGCCTGGGGCGACCATGCCATCGCCTGGGGCGATCTGGATCGCCTGGCGCGCAGCGTGCCATCGCCAGGCGATCTGGATCGCCTGGCGCGCAGCGTGCGCGGCGTTGGCACGCATGGCTCGGATCGCCTGAGGTGATGGCCAGGATCGCCTGAGGTGATCTGCCAGATTTCAACACTCTCAAACTTTGCACTATTCGACCATATTAAGCTCATTTCTGGGACAAGTGGTAAACATGAAAGTTGTAGCCCTTCCTCTTATCTAGGTGTGGACAAAAGTTCATTGCATTTCATTAAGATATGAAGAAGTTACGCCCAAAATGCTACAGCCGCTCAAACCTTGCTACAATCTGCACTTGTTATGACTTCCATGCCATTTTGCTCCATGATGCAATCCGAATTGGACTGAGATGTTTGAATATGAAATCTAGAATATTGGGTTGGCTTTCCAACCTCTTTGGATTCACATTATTCGGAGACTTGATCCAAGAGATATAATCAAAACATTGCACTGCGCTCCAATTGGCTTCTATACGAATTTGCCCACCAACGGACCATTGGTTTGTGGGTCTTCATCCCTTCATAAAAAATTGTTCCAACATCATTCCACACATGTTGAAAACTTAATTTGGTTGTTCATAGATCTCATTCCTTCTCGTCCAAGCTCAATAGATTCCTTGATAAAAAACACCGCTTGTCCTATGAACTCACATATGTTATTGTATAACTTGGGTTCTATTCCATTGGTCTTCCCAACCAATTTATCAATCTAACCCTGTACACTAAGTAGACATATTAGTACAACAAATGCAAGTTGTTGATCATCAAAACTCAAAAATAAACCGGAGATAAATTAACGCATTAAACACAACCATGCGTTTAAGGCTCAACAAAATCTTTCTGAGAGTATCGTAGTTTCGATTCGTGCCAAGGTTTTAGACAGAAAGGAAATAATATTTTTATCTGAATACCGTCTATCAAGCAATTTTTCGGAAATTCTACTTCTGATAATGGAACACCATTATAAGTACATTTAACATACATCACTCTATTACAGTTGTTGGGGTTCAACAATTGCCTCTGCTTTGTGATCGGTCGAACACGTGGCGCTTGTGCCAGTGTATGGTTGAAAACATTAATGTTGTGCAATTACCCTTACTATAGTTATTGGTAAAGTGGTAAGCGCTCGATCCTACAATTGGTATCAGAGCCAAGATCGCGTGCGCATGAGTTGCAGAGAGTGCAATTATTGGGGGAGGGATTGTTGGGGTTCAACAATTGCCTCTGCTTTGAGATCGATCGAACACGTGGCACTTGTGCCAGTGTATGGTTGAAAAGATTGATGTTGCGCCATTACCCTTAACTATAGCTATTGGTAAAGCGGTAAGCGCTCGATCCTACTAATCCTCAGACCATTCAGGGAGTTGCAATAGTAATATACGTGCAATATTTTTCGCGATTATGAATGAAGGGGAATAGAATATATTTTCTAAAAATGGATTGAGTTAGTAACATGCAACATCTTATTACTTGCGTAATTGGTATGGTATCACAGGCCTATGCTATCTCTATTTGCGCTTTCTCCTTTCTTTTGTTCTCCTCTTTTTTTTTTCTTTTCTTTTTGTTTGCTCTTCTGTATACTCTACAATTTTGAATAGTTTCCTTTCCCGACCCAATTTTTTTAAAAATCGTTTAATCAACCAAGAGATATCAAAAGAAAAAAAGGGGGGATTTTTGCATTCTGTTCAAAAAAAGAGGCGCACGCGCGTTTGCTTGAAACAATTTCCAAATTACTATTTTACGCCTTTGAGCCAGCATAGAACCTTTGATTATACCTCATCGAAAATCTGATTGTTGTGAATAGCGCATCAAAGCTACTTCGTCTGTTTGATCGGATGTATTAGGATTAGTATTAGGATTAATATCCTGCTTGTTACCAGTAAAATGATTACATGTTTCGCTTTTTCTGAGAGAATTTGATGATCTACCAGAACTTCTTCTTGATGTTCTCCTGATTGTTGTTCCAAATCGTGATTAATTTGTATGTCCATCGATGGACTTTTTTAATGATTTCTTTTATTTTAATTGATTTGCTGCGAATTTTTTAATCATTAGTATCCTTAATTACAAAATAAAAATAGTTCAAATATTTTGTTATTTTTTTTGAATCTATTTACTGATGAAAGTTACGAAATCAACAATTTCTATTAATGATGGTTTTTAGTCAATCTATTCATTTCAATTTCTTGGAAAGCAGTACCCAGAAAAAGGATACCATGAATCTGGTTTATCCCAAATATATTTAAGAAATTGTCTATCGAAGCTTTTTTTAGGATTGATGGTGAGGGACTTTTGGGAATTGTTCTCCGATATGATGCGTTCAAAAAGGATCATACCCTTTGGATAAGTATTCTTTTGTAGAATCATTATTACACAATCGAGTCCTTGTTTCGAGTATATTCAAAGGGAGATATTTTTTTCTAAGGCTTCAATTCGATTATAAATTCATTGTTTAATTTTTTTCCTTTTTGTTTATTGATATAAACCCAAGACTTGTAGAGGTCATGGGATATCTTTCTTTTTTTTTAATCATTTCCAAAAAAATTAACAAACTTGGGGAATATGTAAGATACTTTTTCTTTTCCATCACTTTGGCATACGTAAAAAAATATTGTGACATTTTTTTTCGGATAGATCTGTCAAATTGATTATCTATGTAGCGAAATGGTCGATTCCACCGCTGCAAATCAAAAAGAAGAATAACAAGAGAGATGTCAAAGAAAAAAAGGTCATTATTTTCAGTTTTTTTTATCAAGTATTTCGAATCTTGAATTTTCATTGTTTTCATTGATATTTTTCAAATAAAAACATTCATAAACGAGACTTCTTTTATAGTCTGTCTCGGAAAATCGAAAGTGAAATTCATCTTCCTTTCCATTGACTCGGATTTCTTTCGTTTCATTTATTTTGTTCGGATCTTCCTTTTTTCAGAAGTTGTTTATAGTTCTACTTTTCTTTCTTTCGTTTTTTAGGTTTCTTTCAGTTTCTTAGTAAGAATGGGTGACAGTATTCTGCCTAAATAATAGACAGGTAATAAATAAGATAATACTAAAGATCCGAGTCATAGAGTTTTTCAATTCTGATACAAGGTGCTTATTAGATCGAATGCACTTATTCGATCTAATAGAATGATTTTGTCGTATCCAGACTAATACCAATCCAAACCATTTCATGAATAAAATGTGACCAATTAACCAACCAACAAAACTACTTGTTACAAATAACATCTTGTTGTTGCATCGAAACATATAAATGTTGACTAATCTGGCTAACACTGAACTTGGTAAAATGAAATGGTTGAAATTGAAAAATGAGATTATTCAAGAATACACATTGAATGCTGAAATTACGCATTGAATTTCTGGTAGTTGATCCATAATCAAAAAAGTGTTTGTGGTTATTGCAGAAATAGTAGAGCTAGGACAATTATTGTATGAGAGCTGCACAATGCTAGATGCAGAGGCACATAATAGTTTGATATGAATATCATGAGCTATCCCGTAATAAAACTAGTTGTTGTTGATCCTTCTTCTCCGTTCCTTCTTCCATAACCTGAGCTCGGAGAAGGAAGATATAAGAGGGCCCTATGGAGAGTGTGGTCAGAAATCCATAATAGAGCCTGACCAAAACGACCGAATTGATTATCTTCATGTATAAGAATACTAGATTGTCTAGTAGAAAGATTTGAAAAATCATCACAAACCTCCCTTATTTCTTTTCTATTGCAATTTCTGGATTATTATATGATTATTTTTTAACTTTCCATATATTGAAAGGTAATAGAAAGAGATAGACTAGAAACGACATTTGTTAAGTCAATGACACCAAACAGGTATTAAATGAATGAAATTGGGATATGGATTGAATATAATGAAATAGAGCCGCTTTGAGGTTCCCTCTGAAATGAATCATGGAAGAGAGCCGAGGCTTCACTCGAAATAAAAAAGTAGGTTGAGGCATTTTATTACCATTTTTTTCAAAAAAAAATTTGCTTTGCTATATTGAAAACAACAATTCTAATATTGAACTGGATCCACTACAAAATAATGACCAATTTGCAATTCTCGCAATTATACGTAGAGAAAAAAAAAGTTGCAAATAAGCTATCGAGAGCACTACTAGATGCTCTTTCGAAGTCAGAAGTAACTAACCTTTACGCAATTTGAATAGCTTTGTTGAAATTTTTAACTTACAAATAAATTACCCTTGCAAAAAAAAAAAAAAATTCCTTTTTGCTAGAAGAATGAGTACATATGTCGGGGCTATCAATCCCCAAGAAATTTGCGCTTTTTTGTGGTGTTCATAAAAGGCCTGATGACCCATTCAGTCTGAGCTTCATCTTGATCCATAGTTCCTAGTTTAATCTACAACATATAAATATTGGTAAAATGGTGAGGACACTGAGGTTGCCATGATATTGTGATCAACGATCAACAATTATTGGAAGACATATCTTTCTCAATGTTCATAAATGGTAAATCATAAATCTCAATTGAAATAATTGGTTGCTATCACATAGCTTTGTCTCGACTGGGTTCAAGTTAGAGATAAAAAATTCACCAAGCCAAGACAGACAATAATAAATTGATGAGTCGGGCAATGGTCTATTTCGGAGAATTGCCAAAATTTGTAAAAATCTGGTTCTAGGGGGGTGGCAATGGTTCTGATTGCCCAGTTTGGGACCACTTGCATAATTGTAACGGGAAATGCATAGCTTGTTGTGCATCAGTGCATGCATTAACCAGTAAGCAAATAATAAAATGTCAATGAACTATGAAACTGCGAGGAACTTTACAAAAACCAGACGCAGAAAGATAAAAAAAGGAGAAGGTTATTGGTTGAATAAAAGACTGGTTTATATCATATTCAACAGTGACTGGTTTGGTATCTTGAATAAACCTACTTACCTGATACAGTCGCATTTCAAACCGAGGGCCTATCTCTTTCAGCTCAATCGATTTGGGACCTCCACGTTTCTCATATAGATGATGCCTGCACGATTTACCCAACTTATGACTGCCATGACAAAGTAGTCAGTGGAATATTGTTTCACAAGATACCTACCTGAATGAAATATAGTCTGATTGATTTGCAAAAGTGACAATTCGCTTTGTATCTGGCTTGGGTACAGGAAATAGATACTTTAAAATGTTGGCGGTCCTTTGACCAAGCTGCAAACAATTGAAAAATCCATTAATATTATAACAATTTCACAATAGAGCAGGTAAACTTTGTCATCACCCAGTGGGGGAACTCAAAACCCAAAACAGGGAATAAACCTCATGCTACAAAAATGAAGGAAATGGAAAGTTCTGGCACAATTCGCATAAAACATCTGATGACAATAGTCCAGTGCGTGACATAACTTTGGAGGTTTTTCTTTTATTTAATATAATCTTTCGGTTTGGGGAGGAGGGGAGAGAATATTGACCTGCGCCAAACAAAAATGCACATGCACACACAATATTTATACGCACACATATATATAGGGAGAGGGAGTCAGAGAACCAACTGATAGAAAAAATAAAATGTACACATAAGATGATATTTGCAGTAGTCACAAGGCTCATGGCCTTTAAAAAGAAACAACTAAGACGTGTACAAGAATTAGGGATGTACTCGAATTACAAACAGCACTGACATGGATCACAGTCTATGAACCCACAAAGCTGCAACTAGTTTATTCAATAAAATGTGTAGCCACGGATGGAGTACATATTTTCCACAGTTCTATAAATATAAGAAAATTCGGATTTTGAAATTTCAAATTCTGTAGCAGTAGATAACTGCACGGCAACCAAAATTATACAAGATTACTATGATTATACTTGTTAAGTGGCAGGTTAAAAGAGTGGATGCACAACCTCAGTTGCTAACGTAAAATCTCAAGCTTACACAACAGAAGCATGAAACAGAGAGGAGAAGAGAAAGAAGTATAACCTTAGTAGAAAAGTTTTCAAGTATCAGATGTGGGTAAACCTCAGGCATTGTTCCAATAGCTTTTTTATCCTTGATGTCGTGTCTCGTAACCTACAAGAGATTGCTAGATTAGAATATCACATGGAAAACTTGGTCGAAGTTGTATGTCAAACAAAGTATGGTACTGACCACATTGAGTAATCCAAAGCTAGCAGTAGGACCAAAAGGCAGATGGCTTATTATTATACCGTCTGGTACACCACGATGTTCATGGACTAAGATAACATCTGTAAAATCATGAGCTCTGCAAGTTTCAATAATCTCCGATAAAACCTGAAACCAAAAAAATTAATTAATTGGTGAACTTTTAGTCCTCCGTTTCTCTGCGTGAACTACATGGAAAAGCTTTTCACATTGAAAAAGTTGAGTTCCAGAAATTATTTATGCAATGCAGACATCATGTTGAAAGCATGACCAAGAAAGTTCCATTTTTGAACAAACAACAGCAATTATACCTGGAAGCCTTCTTAGAGCATCTATCAAAAGGATGCCGTCATCTATATACTCTAATTGATTCCAATAAGATAGAACAATGCATCCAAAGGCAAGGAAAAACAGCAAAGTATGACAAATTAACTACACACCCACCTGACCACCTCGATTCATTCGTTGTGCATTTGGAAACACAAACTTCAACTCCTGAAGAAACAGACATCACATCTATGAACACATGGCACAAGCACAAAAATAAAAACCACGGGAGATGAGAAGGTAGCAATTTTTGGTGCAGAATGACAGCGAAAACTCTGAAATTCAGACTTGACTACCTTCACAAACTGCGTAAGTGGAGCACTTGGATCGCGTGATGTTGTGAGCAAAATCTTAGGATCTGTTTCGGTTGCATTAGCATATTCATCATCGATGGTTGAACGGGGAACTGCATTCAAGTAATGACGAATTCATGCATCAGTTTAAAACATAGGCAAATTTGTTCATAAGGTCAGAATTAGTATTGTCTTTTTAGGATCCTCCCCGTCAGTGAAATGACAAGAATATCTAAAATATTACATCAAAATCATAGGACAAGGTCACTTCAAAAAAAAAATCATAGGACAAGGCTCACAAGCCGTCATGTAAACATCGCACAATTGTCATATGTGCTACAAAACTAATTGCACGGTTAAATGTGAGGATATGTAATCATTCTGTTGACATATTTGGTGTAGTAAGACAAATTATGAAATAAATAAATAAATAAATTGCAACAAAAATTTTAGAGCACATTTACAAATGTGGAGTAGAAATGAATACCAGCAGTATGTTCATCTTCGAGATCAATTTCTTGGCGAAGAGTAGCCTCTTCATTTCTGAGCTCAGTGGGAATTGGCTTTCCCTCTGTTCACGACAACGGGAAAAGTTCAAAAGGAAAGAAATTATTCGAGCAAAAGTAATACTAATTCTTTTGTTTTTCATCAAAAAAGAAACGACAATAACCTGCTAAGGCTTCCCGGATTTTTCTCTTCTTTTCATAGAGCAACCGCTCTCTGACCTCCAAGTTTTTCCGATAAAGATACTCTTTCCTTAGCCTTATGTTCCTTTTCAACATAGTCCTTATTACCAGGGAAACCCAAGATACCTTAAAAAATCACGTGTATCCCTATATAAACGTCAAGTAATGGATCCATATAGTTGAAATAAGCAATTCATTTTTTTTTCTAAAGTCTCCTCAAAATGATTTTATTCCATTTGAAAGCATTACCTGAGGAGGGTTGCTCTAGGTTACATGGGATCTCTCAATAAAGTCTGGCCCTTAATGGCAAAATCTTTAAAAATTCATCACATATTCAGCCCAGACATAATGCACACATTTACAGTTATCAAGAAATATTTAGATGGACATTGTATGACAAAAATGAGCTTGTAAATTAGAGAAAATTAACTTTTTTTAATTAGAATCCAAAGAGGGAACAATAAGACAGCTATATTGTACATCAAACACGAACACGTTAAACGGAACAGAACTCAAAGAGCTATAGTATGACAAAGCAAAAATGTTACAAAATCAGTATCTATATACCTAAAAATATTAGCTTGAAGTTTCAGTTTTTAACGCATGATATAGGAGGAGCAACACACGATTTCTTCAATAATTACCAAGAACAAACATTAATTCCTGCATACACATATGGATTTTCACAATTTTTTAGATAACTCAGAAAAACACAGCTTCTTCTATAGTTTCCAATGATATACATGAATCCTGGATTTGGCAATTGATTTCAATTGGAAGAAAGAAATTGGACTATTAACCGTGCAAAATTATAAATGAAAGCTGGATTTAAAGCTCGGTTGAGGCTCAAATATATAGATCCAAAATATATTTTAAAAATACACAATATCTTATAAATATAAATTCCATTTACAATTTCATTTCTTTTACTCTCCACTGTTTAGGACATTAATGAGCGCAAATACATTTAAGTTTTTTTTTTGTTAAACATACAACGCAATATCATATCAAACACTGGAAGATCATGAACCGATCAAGCATAAAATAGAAAGATAATACTCAAACACAGATACATATACGAACACCCTGCGGCAGTTCAAATCTTACAATATATGACTAATCAACAGCCACTTCTCGTCTTCTTCGATGAACCCTAGCTAGCTAGCACCATGTTAAAAGCAGATTCCACACCCTATTCTTGTTTTTACACCAAGATCTGTAATTAATTACCACTCAGATGCGAAAAGAAAAGGCGCAATCTTGATCTAGCATATCATATATCGATCGGACCGTGGTGCTTGATTCCCGTGAGAAAGAAACGAAGAAAACGGCAGTTCAAAGTTCAGGAATAGGAGATTTGACGGAGTTGGAGACCAGAACAAATCTAACAAAAAGGCAGTTCAAGGTTCGGGAGCTTAATCGATGAAGATCTTAATAAACAAACAGGAAAAAAAATGTAAAGGAGATGAGTTGTTTGTGGGAATGAGGAGGCGGCGGGAAATAAATATTAGGGATTGCTTTTGAAAAGAGGTGTGGCTAGACATGATCGTTGTTTATGGTAAACCGCAGCCCGGCCCGAACTCGTAACCGAGTCAATGAATAACCTGCTCGTTGACCCGGTTCAATGGGTTTGAACCGTAATCGGCCCGTTACTGTACGGGCCGGTTATGATTCAAAGGTCGGAAACCCATGGAATTATGGTTCCACGATTTTTTTCTTTTTTTTTTGGTTTTTTTTTATTTAAAATTAAAGTGTGTTGACGAATATTTGAACCCTTGACCTCTATCATATATATAGAGTTTCTTATCACTAAGTTATTGCCTTTATTGTTTAATATAATTATATATACTAAAAGACAATGTATATTATATGTGTAATATAATAATAACTATTTCATATTGACAAATAAAAATTATCTAAAAAACATGTTACACTCTTAAATAAATATTGTATAATAGAAACAAATCTATAACAAAGTAAATATAACAAAAAAATTTGGATTAAAATATTTATGATCAATCAATGAAATCATCATAAAAATAAATTGGACTGATATTTGTTTTTCATTTAAATTGATAGTCACAAATCTTATTACTGACTCTTTTTAACATAACAAGAACTTTTGTATTGTTTTTTTATAGATAAATAACAAATAATTCAATGTTATACTGTTCAATTTCATATGTAAATATCATTTGCAATTAGTACCAAAGTTGTATATGTTTCAGACCAATTTCATATGTAATTAGTATCATAATTGTAAATGTTTCATACCAATCTTTTTGTAATTAATACCAAAGTTGTATATCTTTCATATATAATTGGTACCATAATTGTAAATGTTTCATACCAATATCGTTTGTAATTAATACCAAGGTTGTATATGTCTCATATCAATTTCATATGTAATTAGTATCATAATTGTAAATATTTCACACCAATCTCTTTTGTAATTAGTACCAAAATTGTATATGTTTCATACCAATTTCATATTGAATTAGTATCATAATTGTAAATGTTTCACACCAATATCATTTGTAATTAGTACCAAAGTTTATATGTTTCATACCAATTTCATATGTAATTAATATCATAATTGTAAATGTTTCATACCAATATCTTTTGTAATTAGTACCAAAATTGTATATGTTTCATATTAATTTCATATACAATTATTACCATAATTGTACATGTATTATACTAATTTCCTATGTAATTTGTACTATAATTGTAAATGTTTCATACCAATATCATGTGTAATTAGATCAAAATTGATAGATTTCATACCAATTTCATTTGTAGTTAGTACCATAATTGTAAATGTTCCATACCAATATCATTTGTAATTAGACCAAAGTTGTATATGTTTCATATCAATTTCATATGTAATTAGTACAATAACTGTAAATGTCCCATACCAATATAATTTGTAATTAGACCAAAGTTATATAAGTTTCATACCAATTTCATATGTAATTAGTACCATAATTGTAAATATTTCATACCAATACATGTGTAATTATTACCAAAATTGTAAAGGTTCCATACAAAATTCATGTGTTATAGTACCAAAATTATAAAGGTTTCCTACCAAATTCAATTTTAATTTTGGTTTGCTTGGTTGGATCATTAATAGTAGTTTAATTAATTAGTATTTTATTGAATTGATAACCGTAGGTTAAATATAGTTAAAGCGTCTTATTTTGGTATTTACGGTTAGTCCATGTGGGTTCGACACTCATACTTCTTATTATCTATATTAATACTTGACAACTGTGCACTTGCGGATTAATCGATCACTAGGTATTTTATTGTTTAAAAAAGTGACGACCAGCATTCATCACAAAAGTTCATGCCCGTATACACCACAACAAAATGGTGTTATTGAGCGCAAACACCGTCATATCCTCAATATAGCTCGATTCCTTCGTTTGCAATCATCTGTTCCAATGAATTATTGGGGGGCTGTGTTCTTACTGCTGTTTACTTAATCAATAGGTCTCCTACTCATCTATTGCATAATAACACACCTGTTGAGATTCTATTTCATAAGCCATCATCTTTCACTCATTTGGGGTTTTTGGATGTTTATGTTATGCCTCTGATTTGCCTATAGACAATAATTTTTCCTCTCGAAGCTTATCTTGTGTCTTCCTTGGATATTCAAACAGCCAAAAAGGTTATCGACTTCAAGATCTTGCGTCCAATAAAATTTTTGTTTCAAGGAATGTGATATTCCATGAAAGCATTCTTCCTTTTGCTACTAATCCTTCGATTCTTCCTGTATTTCCTACACCTCCATCTACTGTTCCAGATGATCCTCTACCCATTTCTCCTACTGATGATCATCTTCCAGCTTCTCCTTTACCACGTGCACCTCAGGCTTGCTCTCCTATACAACAACATAGATCCTTAAGGCTTCACAGACCACCTATTTGGTCCTTTGTCTATTCTTGTCCTACCATTCCACCAAGTCATCTATCTAACTGTGCTTACCCCCCGTCAGATTATGTCTCTTATTCTAAATTTTCAGACTCCTACCAGAGATTTCTTGCTTCCATCTCTTTTGAAAATAATCTTCCTTTTATCATGAAGCTATCACTGATCCTCGGTGGAAATTGGCCATGGATTAGAAATTAAAGCATTAAAGAGTAATCACACTTGGGACAAGGTTCAACTACCTGTTAATGTCAAGCCTATATGATGTAAATGGGTCTATAAAATCAAACGTCATGGTTCTATAGACAAGTTCAAAACCCGTCTTGTGGCTAAATGCTATACACAACAGTTGGGGTTTATTACCATGATACGTTTTCTCCTACCGCTAAGATTGTTACCATCCGTTGACTTTTGACATCCGTTGACTTTTGAGTGTTGCTGCAGCACGTAATTGGCCTCTTTATCAGTTAGACGTAAACACCACATTCCTTCTGGGGCATTTGGATGAGGAGATATACATGACTTTTCCACCGTGTTATGGCATTAAGGGGGGAGAATACAGTTTGAAAATTATGCAAATCTTCTTACGCCCTAAAGCAAACATCCTGCCAATGGCATGCTAAATTTGCTAGTATCTTGCATCACGCAGGGTATACCCAATCAAAACTTGATTACTCTTTATTTGTGAAGGGTATTGGTGATGATCTTACTTTGTTATTGGTTTATATTGACGACATTCTCATCAACCAATCTATGACACAGTTGAAAGAGTTTCTACATTCCAAGCTCAAGCTTACTGATCTTTGATTGTTAAAATACTTCTTGGGTGTTGAGGTTGTTAGATCCAAGCATGGAATCTACGTAAGTATTCACTGGATTTGGTTGAAGACACGAGACTACTGGGTGCCAAGCTTTTTGACACGCCAATGGAGTTACTCAAGCTTACTACTCCCAACTTAGATGTTGTGATGGTTCATGATGACAAACAGTGTGCTCCTGATCCTGATGTGTATAAGAGATTAGTGTGCAGATTGATTTATCTGACCATTACAAGGCCTGATATTTGTTACGTGGTATAACATCTTAGTCAATTTATGCACTCTCCCAAGTCTTCTCATCTTGAAGCCACATTTTGTGTGGTTCGATATATAAAAGGATCACCTGGCTTAGGATTCTGCTTCTTTCCCAGAATTCGTTTACTTTGTCTGCCTTTTGTGATTCTGATTGGGCTTCTTGCCCTTATGACACGGAGATCTCTCACTGGTTATTGTGTTAAATTGGGGGATTCGTTGGTGTTGATTACATAGAGAACATCCTTATTTAGTACATACTTGAAACTACGAATCGGAAACGATGCATTTGTTTTCCTATTGGGATCAAATGAATCAGCTTCCACTGCATAAAATTCTTGTAGGCATCAATATCTCGTTCTTTCAACCAAGAAGAAATGAAATAAGGATCTCGGAAATCTGATTCGATGTTATTTTCACCAAATTCACTTGTTTCTGGAGAAGAAAATGACCCCAAATCCATAGTTTTCCCTTTGGATGAGCTCAATGTAACAAAGATACTGATCAAGCACTTCAAGATTTCCTCGGACGTTTTTCTCGCCTCACTCTCCATATGTTCATCAGAAGATGTGATGCTCTCCTTTGTTGTCGTATCATTTAGCACTTATCATCGATTATTCTCACCCTTTTTTTTTTTTTAGTTTCTCCAAACTATCTGCATCAAAACTAATAAAATACCTGCATCTTAAGGGCATTCACATTGTTTATTGAGTCAGTTTTTTGTTGCCTTTTCACAAGGGTGCCTATAGCCAACTTCTTATCTGGGGACAACTGATTCTCCTTATCGAACCTGTTTGCTAAATTCAAAGCCGGAATGTTTTGAATTTGTCATCTCAGAGCAAGAAGTTGTAATATCAGGAAGACTGTCGGATTTCTAGTAGTGGAACTCCTCGAAAGACGAGGAAAAGGTCGTGCCATGATTGATCCTGGATTGGCTTCACTTTGTGATAAGGACAGGGGCGGATGGTACAGTAGGGCCCAGCCAAGAATTAGTGTATATATTCGTATTTGTTTTGAATAAATAAACAAATATATAGTGGCGTAGATGGTCCTGCAATTCTTGCAGCCACATGTTGTATTTCATAATATTTTGTCCTACAAAAATTTGATTTTATCATTTCATAACATTTTTTTGATTTTTTATTTACACAAAAAATATTTGTTTTTAAAAAATATAAAAGTGAAAATAAATTCATATCTATTTATCCCAATTTCACATCTTTTTATATGTATTTTTTTATTAAAAATGTGGATATAAATTATTTTTAATAAAAAAAATTAAAAAATATGTATATATACATCATTTTTAATAAAAAATATTTCTTTTAACATTATTTAGACTAAGCTCTCTTGTATATATTAATTTGAATATTTTTCTTCTAAACTCTTGTACTCTGTGTAAAAAAAATAATTTAGTTCTCCAGTTTTTGCATCTAGGTCCGCTCAATCGTTCTTTGACGTCTCTCGCCTTGAAAAGCGTCATTGCTTCTTTATGGCTCTGCTTCGCTCATCTTACTCAAGTAAGTGAAGTCTAATAGCTTTCTTAAAGCTTATACGTCAATATCTATTATGTAATAACTTTCTATGTATCGTTAACGGTATCAAGAAGATTATGATTGGTTAAAATGGATATATTTGCTTTCAAGATGGTCCAGAAATAGAAATTTTTTACATTTGGTGAACCCTTACAGCCTCTTCGCCTCCAGCCCTCCCTATTCAAAATTTATAGCTACGCCCCTGGATAAGGATCTTGAGTGTCTTTTGCTCGAGGGAATTCTTGGGTCATCTACATTCTTTCCGGAGGACAAGCAGACAGATTCTTGATCTAGGCCCTGTCTAAAATTCACCACTTTTTCTTCAAGCCGAACCACCTCCTCTTCTAACACGGCCACTTCCGCTAGAAGCTTGAGAATCTACAACATAATGCACCAGACATCAAATTATATAACATAACCAATTCATCTAGGAATTTCATGAAAATATAACCAGCCTCAGCATATGTTTCTTGTTACACAATAAGGTTCATTCTCTACTATGTTAACTATATAAGTGTCAAAAGGCAAACCGGTGCACGAAGCTCCCACAATACGCGGGGTACGCGGGGTCTGGGAAGAGATGGTGTCATTTGAGCATAACGTACGCAGTATTGTTATACGCAGTATTCCCTTGCAATTTGCAAGAGGCTATCAGTAAAAAAAAAAATTACATAAAAATGATGATCATCCCTTTCTGACAAGAATAATGAAAATGAGATTACATATTGAGGGAGATAAGGAGGAAGACGAGGCAGAGCTCCTAAAGGTCTATTAAAAGCTCTCTCTAAAGCTCTGTGGACATTCTCTTCATGTCTCAGCTTTTTCTTCAGATTATCAACCTGTCATATTGAATTAGAGTTAGAACAGAACAGACACAAAACACAATCAAAACTGATAAAAAAATTGGCTGAACTCTATCCAAGTTTCAGCTTTCTTTGTGAGAAGGGAGTTTACATCTTCTAATAAGGCCAGTTTTCTTTCCCTTGCGGACTGGCGCCGATTCACCCTGCAGGTTCTATCCGTACTTTGCAATTTGCCTCCCTGAATTTCAACTTTCTTCCCCTACCAAGATTCAGCTTGATCATTCACTGAACAAAGTTTTAAAGAAACCAAAATGGATTCTTGAATATCGAAATCACCCAAGATTACTAAAGTAAATGCACAGTTCCCATTAACATAAGAGAGAAGACAAATCACATGACTCTAAATCTAAACACAAAAAAACTCACATTTTGAGGAAGCAAAGTTGCTTTCTTGGAACTAATAATGGTGCCAACTCTAGTATTCATCTGCTCTGGTTTCTGCAAATCATACATACATCTATAAAACTAAATTCACCTCAAGAAACAGATCCGCAAAATCCCATTTATCTCTAAACAATATATAAACAAAAGCACAAGTGATCCTTGAGTAAGAAAGAACTTTGCACTTTGACTGCGAAAGAGAGAGTGGAAGTGCGGGAAAGTTGAAAAAGAAGAAACGTGAAATCACTGGAATGGGAGCAAATCAATTATTATTTAGTAAGCATAAAGCAAGGTATTATCACTGGAATGGGAGCAAACCAATTATTATTTAGTAAGCATAAAGCAAGGTATCTTCGTACTATCACTATGTCAAAGTGGATAATAAATATAAGTAAACTATATTATATATTATATACCATATATATAAGCGAGGAATCTCTTCCCTTTTTTCCCTTTTTTTCTTTTCTTTTTATTATTTTCTTTTTTTTGTTATTTATTATTTGTTCAATAGGTTATTGTCCTTCCTTTTTTTGTTATTTTTCTTTTTTTGTTATTTATTATTTGTTCAATAGGTTATTGTTCCTGTGATATTCGGCCGTCGCTTTTTTATTTTTTTAAATTTTTTTATTTCCTTTTTCTTTTAGTTTTTCATTTATTTTTGTATTTTTATAAAATATTCGGCATGATAAATTTCTGATAGATTGTAGGTCGTCGATTTTGCTTGTTTACGTACATTTTAATTTTTTTCTTACCTACGACCTATTGTTGATATATGGTATTACCTTTGTTCAAATATTCACTTAATGTATAAGGAGATTATATCAAAACCCTTGACCCAATAGTGCATCCCTCTTATCTCAATTTTTAATATTTAAAATGTTTTCTTTTTTTTTTATAGAAAAAACCTTGTTTATTTTGTCAAGTATGAATTAAAAAAAAAACAGATAGTTTAAAATAGATTTTTGTCGTGGCAAACTTTAATAATACTTTTTTATGTTAAAAATAAGTTTTCCTTGTGGCAAACTTTAATAATATTTTTTTATAAAATATTCGGCATAATGAATTTTTGGTAGATTACAGGTCGTCAGTTTTGCTTGTTTGTATACATTTTGAGTTTTGGTTTACCTACAACCCGTTGCTAATATGTGATTGTTCTCGGTTACCTTTGTTATGATGTTTGACATCAAAATTTCTCTTAATGTACAAGGAGATTATATCAAAAAAATTAGAAAATATTAAATTATGATAATTATATATTACTTGTTTGATAATAATTTGGGACGTCACATTTACATTCATTTTGTCAGAAAGTATATATATAATTATAAAAGTAAGATGATTAATTAATCATGAGGCCATATCAAATAATATAAGAGTAATATCCTAAAATAACAATGCAACTACAACAATGAATATAAACTATAATTCCTCTTATTATTTGTTCAATATGTTATTGTTCCTGTGATATTCGGCCGTCGCTTTTTTATTTTTTTAAATTTTTTTATTTCCTTTTTCTTTTAGTTTTCATTTATTTTTGTATTTTTTATAAAATATTTGGCATGATAAATTTCTGAGAGATTGCAGGTCGTCGATTTTGCTTGTTTATGTACATTTTAATTTTTTGCTTACCTACGACCTATTGTTGATATATGGTATTACCTTTGTTCAAATATCCCCTTAATGTATAAGGAGATTATATCAAAACCCTTGACCCAATAGTGCATCCCTCTTATCTCAATTTTTAAAATTTAAAATATTTTTTTTTATAGAAAAAACCTTGTTGATTTTGTCAAGTATGAATTAAAAAAAACAGATAGTTTAAAATAGATTTTTGTCGTGGCAAACTTTAATAATACTTTTTTATGTGAACTTATTTTTAAAAAAAGAGTTAAAAATAAGTTTTCGTTGTGGCAAACTTTAATAATATTTTTTTATAAAATATTCGACATAATGAATTTTTGGTAGATTACAGGTCGTCAGTTTTGCTTGTTTGTATACATTTTGAGTTTTGGCTTACCTACGACCCGTTGCTAATATGTGATTGTTCTCGGTTACCTTTGTTATGATGTTTGGCATCAAAATTCTCTTAATGTACAAGGAGATTATATCAAAAAAATTAGAAAATATTAAATTATGATAATTATATATTACTTGTTTGATAATAATTTGGGACGTCACATTTACATTCATTTTGTCAGAAAGTATATAAATAATTATAAAAGTAAGATGATTAATTAATCATGAGGCCATAGCAAGTAATATAAGAACAATATCCTAAAATAACAATGCAACTACAGCAATGAATATAAACTATAATTCATCTTATGAGATGCTTGCTACTGCTATGAGAAACCGAACACATATCTGCATTATGAAATGATATATCGTCATTTTGAAAACTCTTGCGAACAACTTTTGATTATTTTTTTGGAGTTCATTGAGATTTACTTTTATTGTGATATCTGATGTCATTTACTACTGTTTCATAGATGACTTTTGTTTAGAGAGTCTATTGGGCCCTACAAGGATATCATATGACAACTCTTGCTATGGTGTGCTGTTGGGGAAGACTTTTGTTTACTCCAACCTATTTGATTTTATACACGTACGATTTTGTATGTTCAATGCGTATGAACCATCTGTTTATTCTCTAGAACTGTCTGTTGAACTTGTGTCGACGCTTTATTGGACATATATATCAGATTATAAGCTCACTGGCGTGGTGCCAAATTAACTAGTATGTAAATGTTGGAGGTGTGAAAAGATGGTGGTGTCACTGCTGGTGATAAACAACGGCTTGCTTCAAGCGCAACTTCGCTCTTTCAATATCGAAATATCCGCCTGGTGTTTGATGCCACCCGAAAGATATTGCTCTTAATAACAATATAAAAATTCCATAAAACAAAGATCATATATGGTATGGTTCACCGTCGTAGAGACTGCTGCTTCAGTTCCTTGGATATTTTACGGAACAATCGTAGTTATTATCGTGAAGTTTTTTAAAACTAAAAATAAAAACATTTATATAATTTTGATAAATTATCAATGAAAAAAATCAAAAATATATGAAAAAATTTAAAATGTTCCTCAACGACAATTCCTTACTGCACAATCATATCGCCATTATAATTACAAATCCGTTTTAGCATAGAACTTTAACATGATAGCTGTCGTTCTCATTCCGGCCATTACATTACCGGTTTTGCGAATTGTCTGAGGACAGGAGGGAAGAAAAGGAATAAGTTTTAGAGGTTCAATGCAACTGATAGTTGCCTCGTACGAGGAGAGTGAGTGATTTAATGCAACTTTAAAATCAAATAATGACACATATCTTTTTTCTCTTCTATTTTGATTAGTTCACAGTGATTTCTAATTATTTTGAAACATGTCATATCTAAATAATCGAGTCCCTCGTATGAATTAATGTACATTTCATAAATTAGTTTTTATAAATTTAAAAATTAATATTATCAATTAAAAATTAAATAAAATTCATATTATTATGCATCTTAGTCACAGAAAATTACAACAGTACTTTATCAATTTATCCAAACTTTTTTCATTCTAATAAGTAATAGACATCATAAGCATCAAGAGTTTTATAACATGTTTATAAGAAAAAGATTTACTAAATAAATGAGAGTACACTAATTTTTTTTTAGCCTAAAGAAGTAATATATTATATTAATATAATAAACAGCTACAAAAGCGATCCAGCCACATGTATCGAATACTATACAAAACAACTAATAACAACTACAAATACACTGGCCTAAAATTGACACTACTAAATACAAATCTAGTAAGGGTCTGTCGAAGAGGTGAGATGATAACTGGATTCACCGAAGATGCATAAGACCCTGACCAGGAAAGCGCAGAGTCCACTGAAACTAATTCAGGTACCCTTAAATCATATAGTCCAGGGAAAAGATGAGCAATGATATTTCCTTCTAACAAAGCTGAATGTACATATAAAAAATAGCGAGAAGCATAAATTGAGAAGAGACAAATAAATGAGCAAACTCTTATCTCCAAAGTCCTCACTGAAATCCAATAACCTGGAACAACCATATGTTAGGATCGGTCCGGAGTGTTTAGAGGGGGGGTGAATGAACACTCCTATTAAAAAATTAATCCCTTGTGATTTCGTTCGGATTAGTGAGACGAAATCTGTTTCTTAATCAACTCTTTTGCAGAACAGACCATTGAATGTTTTAGTGCGGAACAGTCTGTTCTCAAATTAGTAAGAACGGCTCGATGGCTTTGAATAACAGAACCAGTACAGAATGATAAGACACAGAATATGTTTCTAGAAGTTCGAAGGTGGTGTAATCCTTCTACGTCTTCCCTTCGTTTGTAAAAATCTTAAAAATTATAAGTATGCTCTGTGGTTGCAGCCTTGACTGATCTTCCACATCAGAAAAGATTTTTTTAGACATTTTTTTATTGAGGCAATTTTAATGTTGTCAAAATGGCAGCACGGTTCGAGATTGAAATTCAATGGAAGTAATTTCATGTTGTGGAAAATGAAGATGCAAGCAGTTCTACGTAAAGATCGGTGCTTGGCGGCTATTGGAGATAGGCCGAAGGAGGGCATGAACGATGAAAAGTGGAATGAGATGAACGGTTATGCTATTGCCAATTTGCATTTGGCTCTAGCCGATGGGGTATTTTCAAGTATCGCCGAAATAACAAATGCAAAAGATATTTGGGATACTCTGACAAACCTGTACAAGGCCAAGTCACTACACAACAAGATTTTCTTAAAGAGAAGGCTTTATACTCTTCGGATGTCGGAATCCTCATCGGTGATCGACCATATCAATACACTGAATACTCTATTTGTCCAGCTCACTACTTTGGGGCATAAAATAGAGGAAGTTGAACATGCGGAGCTTCAACTTCAAAGCCTACCGAATTCATACGATCAACTCATCATCAATCTGACCAACAATATCACTAATGATATGTTAGTCTTCAATAATGTTGCAGCCGCTATTCTTGAAGAGGAAAGTCGGCGCTAGAACAAGGAAGACATGCTGGCAAGTTCGAAGCATTCAGAGGCTTTGCCGATGATGAGAGGAAGATCGACAGAGCGTGACTCCAGTGGGAGCCACAAGTATGGTAGATCCAAATCCAGAAGTAAGAAGAAGAATTTTTACTGCTATAAATGTGGTGGTAAAGGGCACTTCAAGAAAGATTGTACAAGTAAGAAGAGTGTCGAGAAAGATTCTCACGAAAATGTTGTCAGTACCTCAGACGGTGGAGCAATACTATTCAGCTAAGCAGCAACTGTTGCGGAAGGAGGGCAAATATTTTATGACACATGGATAATGGATTCAGGAGCGACGTGGCACATGACGTCTCGGAGAGAATGGTTCGACCAGTATGAACCAGTCTCAGGAGGATCTGTATTCATGGGAAATGATCATGCCTTGGAAAACGCTGGGATATGAACCATCAAAATTAAAATATTTGATGATACTATTCACACAATAGAGGAGGTACGACACCTGAAGGGTCTGACAAAGAATCTTTTGTTTTCGGGACAATTGGACGATATCGGGTGCAAGACCCGTATCGAAAATGGGATAATGAAGATCGTGAAAGGCGCGCTTGTGGTATTGAAGGTGGAAAAGGCTTACAAGAATATGTATGTACTTCTGGGGGGAAACACACAAAGAGGCAGAACTAGCTGTTGCATCGACTAGTTCGGGAGAAAAATTAACAGTGTTATGGCATAGGAAGCTCGGGCATATGTCAGAACGAGGGTTGAAGGTTCTCTCGGAACGGAAGCTGCTGCCAGGGCTTACAAAAGTGTCTCTACCCTTTTGTGAGCATTGTGTTACTAGTAAACAACATAGACTAAAGTTTGGCACATATACTGCCAAAAGCAAAGGTATATTGGAGCTGATTCATTCTGATGTTTGGCAAGCACCGGTTGTATCCCTAGGAGGAGCGAGATACTTTATCTCGTTCATTGATGATTTCTCTAGAAGATGCTGGGTGTACCCAATCAAGAAGAAATCAGATGTTTTTTCATTCTTCAAGGTATTCAAAGCGCGGGTTGAACTTGACTCTGAAAAGAAGATCAAGTGTTTGAGGACTGACAATGGAGGAGAATATACATGTGAGAAATTTGATGCATTCTGTCAACAAGAGGGCATCAAAAGACAATTCACAACGGCTTACACGCCTCAACAGAATGGAGTGGCGGAGCGGATGAAATGAATCCTGTTGGATAGAACAAGGGCTATGCTGAAGACTGTGGGTCTAGCCAAGTCATTTTGGGCAGAAGCAGTCAAAACTGCTAGTTATATTATCAATCGGTCTCCATCAGTAGCGACTGATCTGAAGACTCCAATGGAGGTGTGGACTGGCAAGCCATCGGATTATTCTCGGCTACATACATTTGGAAGTCCGGTGTACATTTTGTACAACGAACAAGAAAGATCAAAGTTGGATTCAAAATTCAGAAAGTGCATCTTCTTGGGCTATGCTGATGGTGTTAAGGGGTATCGCTTGTGGGATCCCACTGCCCACAAACTTATTATCAGCAGTGATGTTATATTCGAGGGAGATAAAGTGAAGGGAGACAAATTCACACTGAATTCAGATACTACTACAATTCAGGTGGAAAATAAGATAGAAGAAGATCAATTTTCTTCTGCGGTATTACCAGAGCACGATGAACAAGAACCAGATGAGTCAGAGGTTCTCAAAGCCAGGCAGTCTACTCGCGAGAGGAGACCACTGGGTTGGCTTTCATATTATGTTACTGAGAGCAATATTGCATATTGCTTACTGACAGAGGATGGTGAGCCATCGAGTTTCCAGGAGGCTACTCGAAGTTCGAATAAATCCTTATGGATGCAAGCTATGTAGGAAGAATTGGAGGCCTTGGACCGGAATAAAACTTGGGATCTTGTTACACTACCACGAGGACGGAAATTCATGGGTCTATAAGATCAAACGTGATGGTAACAACCAAGTAGAAAGATATCGTGCAAGATTGGTAGTGAAAGGATATGCTCAGAAGGAAAGTATCGACTTCAATGAGATATTTTCTCCTGTGGTCCGACTTACAACAGTCAGAGTAGTATTGGCATTATGAGCGGTGTTTGACCTATATCGAGAACAGCTAGATGTGAAAACGGCTTTTATTCATGTAGATCTTGAAAAAGAAATCTATATGCTCTACCCATAAGGTTTTGCTGAAATAGGCAAAGAGAACTTGATTTGCAGGTTGAACAAGTCTCTGTACGGTCTCAAACAGGCGCCGAGGTGTTGGTACAAGAGATTTGATTCCTATATCATGAGCCTTGGGTACAACAGACTTAATGCAGATCCTTGTACATATTTCAAGAGATCTGGGAATGATGATTATATCATTTTGTTGTTGTACGTGGACGACATGTTGGTAGCAGGCCCCAACAAAGATCGAGTCCAAGAATTGAAGGCACAGTTGGCTAGGGAATTTGATATGAAGGACTTGGGACCGGCAAACAAGATTCTAGGGATGCAAGTTTACCGAGACAGGAGTAACAGAAAGATTTGGCTTTCTCAGAAAAACTATTTGAAGAAAATCTTGCAACGCTTCAACATGCAAGATTGTAAGCCAATTTCTACTCCTCTTCCTGTTAACTTCAAGTTATCATCCGGTATGTATCCTAGCAGTGAAGCGAAGAGGATGGAGATGTCTCGAGTACCGTATACATCAGCGGTGGAAAGTTTAATGTTCGCTATGATCTGTACAAGACCAGACATTGCACAAGCAGTGTGAGTAGTCAGTCGGTACATGGCGAATCCTGGACGAGAGCATTGGAGTACAGTTAAGAGGATCCTTAGATACATTAAGGGTACCTCGGATGCTGCATTATGTTATGGAGGATCAGATTTTACACTCAGGGGCTATCTAGATTCAGATTTTGCAGGTGATCCGGATAAAAGAAAATCTACTACTGGCTATGTGTTTACACTTGCAGGAGGAGCAGTAAGCTGTGTTTCAAAACTGCAGACAGTTGTAGCATTATCTACAACGGAGGCAGAATATATGGCAGCTACTCAAGCTTGCAAGGAGACGATATGGACTCAAAGGCTATTGGAGAAGATTGGTCATAAACAAGAGAAAATTCCTTTGTTTTGTGACAATCAGAGTGTCTTGCAAATTGCAAGGAATCCAGCCTTCCATTCTAGGACTAAACACATTGGCGTTCAATTTCACTTTGTTCGTGAAGTAGTGGAGGACGGAAGTGTAGATAGGCAGAAAATCCATACGAAGGAGAACATAGCTGATTTTATGACAAAACCAGTTAATGCTGATAAATTTGAGTGGTGCAGCTCTTCAAGTGGCCTAGCAAAAACGTAAGCAGCGGAGTAAGGCAAGATTGAAGGGTGTGGTGATGTGCTTGATTCTCAATCAAATCTCCAAGTGGGAGAAATGTTGGCCGGCTGTTCTCATTCCATTTCAGAGTGTTCTCTCATATCTCTACATTTGAGTGTGTATTCTATAATATTTGTGAGGTAGTTTTCTCCTATATTGAGAGTGTTGTTCTCTTTGAAAGATAGAAAGAGGTTGTAACCCACAAAATATTATAGTGAAATCTTTTCATCATGCCCGTGGTTTTTACCCTAATAATTTTTAAGGGTTTTCCATGTAAATTCTGGTGTCCATTTTACTCTTCATTTTCAGTATTTTTTATCTCATGTTGCCGCACCGTGGCCCAACACACACTATGACATCCTTAGAAGGAGAAGACATTAGAGACACCATTGTAGGGGGCGAGGAAAAGAATGGAGAAAAAGAGGGCCGGATCCTGATGTGGAGTCCAACTAGCCGTCCCAAGCTCCAATTCTGGGAGAAGGGAAGAACTGGCACCCTCCAAGAGAGGAATGGCGGTGCAGAAAAAAACCTGAAAACAGCGGCAACCCATGATAAGGAGTATGATGGTGAACACATGGTCCATAAAATCAGTGAAGATACAGCCAGGTATAGACCTAAAGAGACGGGAAAGGAGGATAGAGACAACGACAAGCATAGAAAGTGAAAGCTGAACGACGAAGAAGAAGCAAGTGAAACCCTAACTCCCATTAAAGAGAGAAAATATGTATTTGACCATCGAGAGTACCCTAATTAGGTCACTTATATGCTATCCCATGGGGGTAAATTTATGGTATGAGTTTTTTGACCCAATATTTGATGTATGTGTTGGATCGTTTGGGCTATGAATTTAACCAATGGATACTATCTAATGGGGTAGCTTAGAAGAATTTCCTAATTAATATTATGAGAAGTGGCCCTTCGCACGTGAAATATATATATATATATATATATATATATAAAATTTACTTCTAAAAATGAAGTGTATGGTGATGGCGTGATGCCATGATGTTGGCTAAACTAGGATTTATTTTAAACAATAAAATTAGTTAATTAAAAAATGAAAATGTTCGATCGTGTATTATATTAGATATATATGCAAGTCATATCATACATATATATATAAAAAATACGTGTCGTAGAAATAAAAAAAAACATTAATATATATGTTGAAGTACGTGTCGTACCCTTCACTCTAAGTCTCTAATCGCTAGTTAGTGGACACAGATACTATAGGGTATATATTATTAGGGTTTTGATAACGAATCGACCTTGATTTTCAAATGGTTAATTTACCCGACCATTGTTTGAAATATATATTTTATTCTCTGTAGTTTTTAAAATAAACAATTTATATTTATATAATTTAAAAATAAATAGTTTATCCAATGTAATTTGTGTGCTGCTTTACAAACTACAGTTGATAAAATACTTGTTTATAAATCACAAATGAGTAAATTACATATTAGCAATACCATATAAAGATAAATCTCTATTTACAAACCATATAAGATGAGATATCTGTTAATAACATCACATTGGTAAATTTACACAGGCTCGTTATATTATCGTGAATAAGCTAGAGGGGACATTTGTGCACGCACGCACGCTTGCAACTTTCTGGATTTAGAATATTTAATTGTTCACTTTCATCGTGTCCCCAAATTATGAACTCTTAACTAGTCCCCCACTTAAATTAATAATAATAATAATAATGATCCAAAATAATCACGTCATCCAATTAACGCATATGCACATGCACGCATATGCACACGCACACTAGACCTAATTTTAGATTATGTTCATATTGATGAATTTGATTTGTAGGAAGAGATTTGATTTGGAGAGAGATTTGAATAATGGATATGAAATGACATTCAACTTGGGTGTATTTCAAATCCATCATAATCACAATTACATTTACATAAGTTAAGAAAATGATAGATTTGAAATCCATCTAACATAAATTCATCCAAACAATCAAATGGATTGGAAATATATTGCTTCAAATCACTCGATCCAAATGGACTCTCAATTCAAATTAAGGTTTTTTTTAGCGTGACCTACTTTTAAGCATGCGAATCTAGGAATTTGACCGATTGGGGGACAAAAGTTAATTACATAAAAATAAAAGTTCATGATAAACATCCAAGTTTAAAGACTATAGATAAAAAACATTAGGTAAATAATTACAATACGATTATTTCAAGAAATAAATTTGCTTGTTTCCAATAAATAATACACTTACCGAATTTAATTATAATAGTACAATTATTATAATGTTCGGTTCATTGATATTCAATGAAGGGACTTGCTCAATTTCAAGAACGACGAGAGCATGTTCTTTAAATATTTAAGAGATCAATTCTTTTTTGAGAGAGAGTACATATGTGGCAATATATTATTTATGGTGATATGTTTTTTACAATTTATTGATATTTTATTATGTCTATTTGGTGAATTGTAAATTATTACATAGCTAAGTCTTATTCCGATTGGAATGATAATAAATATGTATTGTTTCATGCTGAGAAATCATTTAGTTTTACGGATAATAAAAATTTATTGTGAATATTTATCCATTTTTTAAGGAAAAGAATTATACTAAGCTAAGTTTGTCTTAAACTGGTTAGTACAAAATATATAATAATCATTTTTAAGGAAATTAAACTACTTTTAGTAACACAAAATATATTATAAAAAACATCAGCCCCTTGCTTCGATTCTCGGTTGCAAAACAAATTTTTTGCACCCCCAAATTGTTTTTTAACCTCTTACGTATTATAAAAAAAAAAACCCCCCAAATTTTTTTTCTTGGGTCCCCACCTATTTAACCCCAACGATCGCGATATGTCTCGAATATCCGACACATATTGGGTTGTGGCATGTATCATAATCTTGTGGATTAATGATTTTATTCTTAAAGATAATATCAAATAAACTAGGTAAAGCCGAGTATACCATAGGTTCGCCTATTTTAACCATTGTAGAAGCTTAGATGTCTAAAAGTGTCTTCAAATTTGTTGATTTAAATTTGCTAATCCGAAACTGTTAGCCTATATTCTTGATGATTTCTAAATTGCTTCTCCACTGAGCATATCATCAATACACAAGCATACATAGGCTTAGGAGTGTACACATTTATCACACTTGTTGATCTATTTGACAACAATATTTGTCAAACTCTTCATGTCACTTATTTGACATTTGTTATGACTTCACTTAAGCCTTCATATTTCTAGCTTAGCCAAGTACCCCCACACATTTCAAATATCGTAGGAAACTCTCTTTTCCTTCAATCACAAGGTTTTTCGTCCTTGCCTAAATGTGGTACTTAGTCCTGTGATTGAATCCTAGAATTGCAACCCCCCACAACTTCGGGTAGTAACGAAGTGCACTGGCGTTCAAACTTTCGTGTTTCAAGTTCTAAGCGTTATCGTCTTACAAATCCAAATTCAAGTTTTTATTTCTTGAAAATTTAGGATTTAAGCGTACTTGCTTACAAAAGTTGAAACTAGGGTAATATTATCAAACTCGATTCACAATTTGTAATTTAAGCGCACTAACTTAGAAAACTTGAATTAGAATTTTAAATCTTGCAAATTCATGTTATAAGCGTACTAGCTTAGAAATTCAAAATGAACCAATTTGAGATATTACAACGCCTAGTCAAAATTTGTGGCTTCGATTTATCACTTGTGTTTTAAGTATACGGAGCTTAGAAACTCGAATTCAAGATTATATAGTCTTGCAGATTCAAGCTTAACGTCAAATTCTTAGACAACACAAGTATAATTTACTCACAATTTCTCAGAGCAAAACTCATTTGCTAAATTTTATTGCAATCTCATTGACCTCGATTTTGCTTCCTAACAAAAAAATCACAACAATATCATGTGCAAATATTGATAAAGTAACAAATTACTTTTCCCACATCTCAAGTTTGCACAATATTTCCATCACAAACATCATTGTGAGTTAACTCTAGAGAGTTACGATTCTTCTAACAAATGAATGATGATTTTGTTAACTTAGTGCCCACACAAGCAACAAATTTAGCATTATAATTTGTGCTGTGAACTATGGTTTAAATGATCATAACAATCATGCCACAAATCATAAGATTCAATACAAGAAGTAATAACATAAGTTTTATTGCTTTCAACAAATATATCATTTTGAAATCCAGGAATCTCCCAACGATGAATTTCTTAATGCCGGCATTCTCGGATTTTTACTTCTTCTCGAAGGATTTCCACAATTCCTTGGCCGTCTTCACCAGACAATACAAATTGTATAATGTGTTGTCCAGTCCGTTGAGAATATAATTCTTGCACATGAAATCGCTTTGATTCCATGCATCAATCACATCCCTCTTTTGGTTGTCGGTTTCATTCTCTATAATAGTATGAGCATCCTCATTGAGGAACATTGCCAACCCAAAGGTTGTCAAATAAAACAACATCTTGTGTTGCCATCGCTTGAAATCGTTCCCATTGAACTTTTCAGGTATTTCACCATGATGAACGAAGTCGTTGTTTCACTCGACGAAACCATTTGTTGATAATATTGTCTTAAGATTGTAGTTCAAAATTTATGGGTGAGTATCTTAGGAAAGTAGCAAGCAAAAACAACAAATGACTTTTTAGTAAGATTGTCGAGGCGAGATTTATATCTCTATCTTTAAGATAATATTGTCCCACTACGGTGCTAACAGTTTACTTTGGCAATTTATCTCCCAAGATACACGACTATGATTTGTGATAGGAGCACTCCAAATCACAAATTCTTTAAATCACAAAGGTTTAAAAGCGTTCAATATTCAACAAGGATGAAGATCCACAAAATTACTCCAAATTTTGATCTTCTATATGATGTGAATTTCTAAAATTCCATGAATATCAAGTGAGGGATATGTTGTATGTATAGTAAACCAAAAACAAGTCCAAATGGACACCTTCTGGAAATACTATATCGCAAAAAATCGCACCCGAACGTGAATGGACACACCATTTCACGAAACAGAAACAGGGCTCAATCGATCGAGCTACTGTTCCAAAGAAACAAAAAATCTGGTCAGCTCGATCGATCGAGCAATCAAATTTTGTTTTCTTCTTTTCTTTTTTTAAATTCATTTTCCAACAACTTTTACATAAAGTTTGATGAGTACTTACAAACTTCGGTTGGGATATGCCCTAAGACAACTCATTAGATGATTGTTTATGACATACAATGTATTATGATTTTGTTAATGGCAATTCATTATTATATATTATTCGAGTATATGTGTAACATGAACTAATATATAAGTTAAAGTCCTTAGAATGATATCGTATTGTTCTTAAATATTGTCCCTAGTCAAGTATTATTATGAATCGGGATAATGATAATGCATTAAGACTAGTATGTTTTGATTGATGAATTGTTCATAGATATGAGATATCAAATCAACACATGAGTGCATGTTAGAGAACGATGTACTGGACAGACCCACCATGAGAATGCTACATGGATAGTTATATGAACGTCATAAGCAATTCTCATAGTAATAATAATGTATGTAATCCTTACGACTTGAGATCACCAGAGATCCCAACATAATGAGTCATGTATCTTGATATTGTCAAACGTTACCTGTAACAGGGTAAACTATAAAGACAATCATTGGATACATAACGAATTATGTAGAGGGATGTTGAGTGATCAAGAAAGGATTTGTCCCTCCTATATAACAGGAGAAGTGTTCAGGCCCTTGATCAAGTAAGACTAAAATGCATGGTCATGCTCGAATGAGTCGATATGTGATATCGAGCTTATTCGTTTATTCTAGTTCTACTTGGGGATCAAGAAATAAAAGATTGAATATACGAGTATGACTATTCCATGACTCGTGTTCAATCTAAACACATTGGACAAAGGGATTAAGTTACATGGTTAATATTATCACAGTCCGTAGGTTATGTCGAGTCAATGACATTCTTGTAATTTGGGTAGCCTTGATGTGTTGCTAGATACCGCTCATTGCTTTTGACATAAAATTAGATTTTATGTCACTGCCAACATTGCAAGATCCTATAGGGTCACACAAAAGATTAAATCGATAAAGGGAGATAAAATTCATTGGATGAATTTTAATTAAGAAGAGTCTTAATACAAATATTAGATATATGGATTTAATAATATATTGGGTATGGGCCAATAAGGCTTTGGAAAGCTTTTTAAATTAAATCTAATATATAATAATCTAATTAAGGTTTTGAGGATTAAGAGTTAATTATTATCAAACCTAATAGCCACCTAAAATTACCACTCGGCCGCCGCCTCTTGCTCTCAATCTCACGCCGCCACCGCCGTGAATAAGGATTTGAACGGCCGTCGTTGATCGGTTTTGAACCGTGAGTTTAGTTTTGGTTTAAGAACGAGTCTAGCAACTTGTTCTTGAACACCCTTTCGATTTGATCGTGTGGATACCGTAGAGACGAAGGTGCAAATCTTTGTTCGTGACTCGTGGTATTGCAACGAGGATCCTGCTACAAACACGCTACAAGGGTATGATTCTTATCAATCTCGATATGATTACTTTGTATAGGTCCTTTGTAGGAATCCAAATTTTATTTTCCGCTGTGTTTGCTTGATCGGATTCCTAACACTTCGAACATGCAATATTCCAGTAAATCATTTTAGAATTTGGTATTTATGTTAGGACAATGTTGCAAGTGCAGCTTACATTATTAATTTGATCTAAGCCAGGATCGATTCCGGGGGTGGGTGACCAGTCCCCACTCATGTTCAATCAACTTGAGCTGCAATAGCTCGTGTTCTTGAAATAATTGCACCGAGAGATTATATCGAGTTCGGTTACAAAATCGAGTGGAAGACACTCGAAATAACCTGCTTTATAACCGATTAACCATTTGAAAGACATTTTAAAGATATGCAAGTAAAGTAAATAAACAAGCATTTGTTTATTGGAAGTTCGAAAGTGGTGTAATCCTTCTACGTCTCCCATTCTTCCACCTCATGGAAGGATTCCACTAGAAGACTTTGATGTATACAATCCCGTTGTACAAACCCTATCCAGTTAGACATTCTCCATCAAACTAGAACTCCTAGCAACTCAACTATGTATGTTCTTTAATGTCTCATATACAAAGACCTCTCAATCGGTTGTGATTATCATCAACAGTTACAATGATGTTCACTCATTATATTAGCTCACAAATACAATTAATAGAGTGAATACAAGGCACAAATGATTCCATAATGAATCTGATACAGCAAGGTAAGAGGTGTCAAGGTTTGGGAAGTGCTCTTCATTTAGCAACTTTTGTCTTTGAAGTTCCTCAATTGAATCCCAAGTGGGTTTTGCTTTTATCTTGCTTGGATTGATCTTCAATCACCTTATTCCGAGCTTCCAAGACTTGTACATATAGCTCCAAACAATGATATACGTTAGACACAAGAATATGCCCGTTGGAAAAGGTTTTGCATCATTCCCGAGCTTGCAACAGTCATATTCTGGTTCTTCCTGGGCTCTTTGTATTTCGGACCGGACTGGCCGGATCAGTTTGTACAGATCAGTCTGGCTGGATCAGATTATACAGAATCAGTCTGGCCGGATCAGCTTCGACAGATCAGTCTGGCCGGATCAGTCTTCTGGACAGATCAGTCTGGTGCAAGACAAGTGTGATACAAAACAGCTTGATAAACTTGCTCTCCGATCTATTGCTTGTAGCTCTTGATTATTTGATTTCTGTGCAAAGTGATCTGTATGAAATTGTAGCCCCTTCTCTTAGCTTTCCAACGGAATCAAGAATTGTTCGATTTGGAGTTTGTATGAGAGAGTTATGCTCCGAAAATACGAGGCGATGGTCCTGCTGTATGTTTGCTGGATGCAGCAGCACATGCCGTGACTTGCCGAAGCTTTTTGGCCATCTTAACATCCGATTCTGTCTTGACTTCCAAAGATGACTTGTAGATATATCTCGTTTTGACAAGCAAGCTAATGCCCAACAGAATGGCAGTTGCTTGCTGTAATAGCTTGTTGTTTCTTCGGGTACAGCTCGATCTTGCAGGCGTCTTTTCTCATTGAAACATTCGAACTAGCCGATCTGTGTGATATATGACTTTTAGTATTTTGAGTTGGCTGTTCAACACTCTTTTAGAAGCACCACCATTTCGATATCCGATCTATGAGATATTATCGAAAAACAATCCATCTGCCAGGATTTCAGGTCTTGGTCGAGCTTGATATTTTCAAGCTACTTCTTTGTAATTCATCAAGCTTCTAAGTATGATCTATGAACTGCACACTTAATGAATTATGTTTAGCAACATAATAACAAGTTTTGTTAACATCAAAACCAAGATTATTCGGGTTCCTAAAACCCAAGAATCTCCCCATTTTTTGATGGTCACAAATACTCGGATAAAAATATGAACATTAAAGCACAATGTTGCAAAACAAGATATTATATTTTTAAAACAACATTTATTTTTCCCGTTTTGTGTGAATCAAAAAGGAAGACAAATAAAATTACTCCCCCTCAAGGATTGAGATTAAACTCTCCCCTTAATTTTAAAATGTTTGAAAATTTGAGCACGTGAGAGGCAAATTGGGTAGGCTAAAACAAATTTAAAAAAATGCAATGCAATTAATTTTGAACAAACATAACCTCTTTTGATGATGGATGAAGCATACTTGGCAATAAATTTGAATTTTTTGACAAAACTCAATAGTCTATCATCTTCATCTCTTTCTGCGGTGGCAGCACATTTAGTCCAACTTGAACTAATAAATTGCTTTTTCTCGAGCAAGTTTAGGCTGCAAGACCAATACCGTTGTGATCCTCTATGAGTCTAGTTGCAACGCAAAAAACGGTTCATCATTTGGACATCCAAGCAAGAAGTTATGCCAATTTTCCCAAAGTCGCTGCAAGCTTCCAAAAAACTAAAATGCTTTGAAAATTGTTATATAAAATCTCAAAATAAAAATTTTAAACTTAAAATGAGTTAAGAACAGATTGAATGAAAATTAAACCTTTAAAAATAGATTTTAAAAATTGTTTTCGTGTAAAATAAATAAAATGAAATTGATTTTTATGCTAAAATTATCATACACCATATTTTGAAAAAAATGCTATGAAATATTTCATGCTCGTGAGAAAATTTGAAATGATTTTAAAAGATATCCGCTAAAAAAATCGGTTAAAATGCTTTCCAAGAACACCTAGCTCTGATACCACTTGTCAAGATATGTAAGGAACCCCCCGTGCCCCTAATCCGTTATTAGTGTATTAATCCATTGCCATTAGTGCATACAATCACACATGTGGGGGGAGAAATCACTTATCATCATCGCCATTCAAGCCTCATATAAAAAATTCTTTACATTATTCCATATAATGTCTAGTTTTCTCAACAAGTTCACATACATTCATGCACCAATATAATACACTAAGATGTTTTCAGTTCATTTAGCAATTCAATAGATAATTGCATACCACTCACAAATGAAGAGAGAAGGCCATTGCCTTTTATATATACCATGTACACATAATAGTGCTCACATGCGAGCATCGAATAAGTATATGTGTATCAAATGTATAAAACGTCGTACTCAATACCGTCACTGGTACTACTTCGATCCCTGGAACCACCTCAATTCCTTAGCTCGAGCTCAACTCCAAAGCCAATCGATGTAACCTAATTACCTGCCTCAACAGAGACAACCCCCACACGGGATGATCATACCAATATCCCAAATCCAATGATCACAATAATACAATTCATAATTTACAACAATGTAAATGATATGAAATACAAAATATACTCCCTGGATGGTATCATCCTCATCCGGGGTTTCCTGTACTGTCCCTGTTCTCAAAACACTGAAACCATCAAATTCCCAAATGCCAGTTAATCGTACATTGATTAACTATCAATTAGTCATATACCGATATCATAATCAATAGCATCAAATCATTAAACAATGATTACAGATATTCAATATATCTCACTTTTGGTTCCATAGTTCTATTCCATTGCTCGCTTCTACAATAGCGGCATTTCATTCCCACGCATGCTCAACAGCAGTAGCGTCATAACCGATGTTCGCTCAAAGGCGACGACATCCTAATCATTGCTCGCCTCAAAAGGTGGCACCATATATTCCCAATGCATATATATCCATTGTAGCAATTACCATAAACCATGCATTTTCATATACATTTATTGCTAATACCATATATCATGCATTCCCATACACATTCATTGCAATACAGGTGTACCAAGCACTCAACAATTGCAATTATATAAAAGGGCTATGCTCGTACGTCATACGTACCTTATCATTCCGTAGTTCGAGTCCATCCTTGCCTGAGTCCAACGACCCGATGAGTTAAGTACTAACATGCAAATAACGTCAATTTAACATAGGCCATGCAATCACGTGCACAAGCACGTTCACAACTTCCAACCCTATCGTCCATACCATGACGATTACCAAAATGAAAGTCCCCCCGGCTAAGCATGCATAATACACCAAAATATTCCATTTTATGCGATTAAAAGATAGCCACAAAATAGACCGAGGAAATTCCATTATATAAATTTTGTGCTCCAACCAATTTATTTTAAAAATATGGCATTCCCAATGGAATGTATACATTGCCCGGAAACGGGCCCTTTTAAACTCGATTCCAAAATCCCGACATTTTCCAAAATTCAACAAAAACCAAGTCAAACAGGGGCCGCGATCGATCGCCCATCAGGCGCGATCGATCGCCATAACCCACTGCCCGAAAATAAAGCATCCGCGATCGATCGCCGTATATGCCGATCGATCGCCAAAAGTTTTTGGTTCCTCGCGATCGATCGGTGATGTCTCGCGATCGATCGCGAGTACTGTTCATCGTCACCCATTTCCAGATTAATGCCGTGATCGATCGGGGCCAATCCAAGATCGATCGGGACCTGCAATTTTTTTGAAAACTCGAGCATTATGGGGTTTTTCACACCCAAACTCAAAACACCACACCCCAAACACTTATATCACCACCAGTACTCCATTTAAAGCCAATAAAAACACAAAATCATAACTTTGGATTATTCAAAAAATCCCAATTTCAAAACCCAACAAAAATACTCAACCAAATCCCACCATACAACTATCAAATCGAAGATAAGAACGAGGGGAAGATCAATATCTTATTATCTTCGAGAAATCCGGCCCCCGAGCTACGCTTCTAGCCATTTTCAGAGAAGAGAAGAGAAGGGGGTTGGGGGAAAAGGGTGGGAGGCGAGGAGAGAGAGAGAGAGAGAGAGGAGAGAAGAGAGAGAGGATATTTCGTGTAATGACGAAAACACCGAGTCCACTTGGTATATATAGTACCAAACTCCAAAATACCAATATCTCCACAATTACATAATGATTCATTAAAAATCATCTGTTTTCAAAAACCATTTCTCCAACTCTATTTCCATTAACAGCCCCAGTACAAAGTACTCAGGACCCATCCCACCAAGGTCTAAATTCCAAGGTTATCACCACGATGAGAATACAATCTCATCCCTTGGATCCAATGACTCCAAAAATAGGATTTAAAATCCCCGGGAGTCCCAAAACTACAATTAATACACAATTGCCACAAATAAAAATCCATTAAGGATTATTACCACACCGGGATTAACACTAAAAATTCCCGGGTATCACAATTTATGTGTTTGAGGCGTTCTTTAAGCATGTTGCTGCCAAGCTGCTCAGATAATTCATGCTGTAAAAATCCACTATAAGCAAAATTGGGATGATAGGAATACTAGAGAAATCAATGTAATCGCACCTTGATATGAATTTCAAAGAAAATATTGTAGACCGAAGAAGTGTTTCTCTTGAGCCAACTGAGTGTAGGACAATACATTTCAAGGCAACACATTTGTGACTAGTAAATCAGCAGGTAACTTTTCCATATTACACGGCTGATAAGCTTTCAGTTGGTGGATAACTGAATATGGGTTAAGAAAACATTCCTCAATTTTTCTTTGTAAATCTTGTTTATGTACAAAGTTGTTGCCCTATAAGTGCATAATAAAGTTGATACGTCATCTGCTGTCGGCAACACCATTAAACAAATGTCCACTTGCATTAAACATCAAGTTATGGCAATAAAAATATAAATAAATACATAACAGTCCAATCATGGTTAAACTCCAACATACCAAGAGCATTGGAAGAAAAGCATATGCATTTGTGTGTGTATTCTAGGGTCCAAGATTCTTCCTTGTGTAACTATCACAACCCCCATGAGCATAGAATTTCACTTTTGTACCAAGGAATAAGCTTGCATGATCAAAGTAGATATGGTTACCTCTTGACCCCCCTTTATTTTGATATTGAATAGTTTGCTTCTTGGAAATCAACGGTGGATATAATTTTAAAATAGTTTGTTCTTTGAAGATTGGCCGATTTTTGTACTTCATCCACTTCATCTGATACATCATTCTCTTTGAACCTGTTGTCACCCTCGACTCCACCTTTAGTTCTACGCTCATCCTATCAGTTGTTTGAATGTTTTGTAAAAATGTTGCTTAAGTCGTTCCATCACTTTTCGGTACGTCTCAATTCAACAAATGTAATTTAATGTTCTCACTTTGGCACTCTAGCTTTTCATCAAATTTGAAGTCTATGCTATTCTGGTAGTACTCCTTATGTGCCTAAATTTTGGTTGTAACTGATTCAAAATTTATTCCTTCTGCCGAGGTTTATGGATCCTGGCATCTTTTCACGTGGATGGCTCCTCTTTTAGGCTCGGAACAGCTGAATGAGTGGGTATCACTAGAAGCCAAAGATGGTAACCCTCCAATGATACGGATTCCTCACCCTATGATTGTTGTGCAATTTGAAGGGATAAGAAGGAGACATCGAGCTGCTGTTAAGGATTATGCTTGGTCTGTTGGTGACGAAGTTGATGCTTGGGTGCAGGATTGGTTAGAGCAATTTACCTTATATGATATGGCTTGGTGTTATTGCTTAGATATTGTTTTCTTATTGTTTCTTGTAAATCTTTGATGCTCTGCGTTCATCCCAGGTGTCAAGTTTATTTAGCTATCCCCATGGGTTGCAAAATGGGTCAAAATATATGAGCCTGCTAGAGTCCCTCATCGTTTACCAAGTGGGGTCTTAGGAGATTAACAAGTATATTGCTATCTCATATTTGATTTATGGGACATTAAACATGTTAGGATCGGAGAAGTGTTTAGAAGGGGTTGAATAAACACTTGACTCCAATTCGATTTTCTTTGTTACTACAGACTGTTAAGTACTGCAATACGCTTCCTCAAATAGTTGCAAATCAACAAACACTGATAATAGTGTGGAATACTGTCTGCTGAACTTGTGAGTAATAAAAACTGAAAGGTAAATGTAGAAAGTAAATGACATAAGAATTGTTTCTGAAAGTTCGAAGCACAACGCTTCTACGTCTCTCCTTTCTTCCTGTGTAGGGAAGAATTCACTAGAAGACTTTGAGTAATACAATCCTGTTGTACAACCCCCGATTCAGCTGGATTTACCCCACTACCAGACTGAAACTCCTAGTCTCTCAATCTGTTCAGACACAATCCGTCTGATAGTTACAAAGAGCTCACTCTTCTATCTTAGAACAAATACAATTGATAGAGTTTTTAAATCTAAGCACAAATGGTCCCTTAAGTGCTCAATAAATAATAAGCTGTGCTTCTAAATTTGAGCAGATCGATAAGATGAAATCTTTCGATGATAGCATTCTGCTCAACTGAAACTACTCGATAAAGTTGATTGATCTTTATATGCGTTTTGAATCTCTTGTGTCCGATTCTTGTCTTCTTGAGCATTTTAAGTTGCACCTATATATAAGCATCTCTGCCAACGACAATATTTCCTTTTGTGTGCAACTCTATACCTTGGTCAATATCTGAACAAGCTGTAGTCTGCTATTTTAGACACTTTCCCTTCTGGTCTGTTCTTTCGGCGCTTGTCAGATATGATCTCCTTTGTCTATTTACCATTTAAGATAATCTTCAGTCCTTGGTCTTTTTCAGTATTAAATGCACCATTAAATGCTTCAATAAATAGCCGATGATTATGATTATTCGGACTGAAGAACGAAGCTACTAGCTTAGTTTGTTCTGATCTGCTCAGCATCGATCTGGATCGATATGATCTGGTCTGATCTGGCTGACGTTGATCTGCATCGATATGGTCTGTTCTGATCTTGTTGACATCGATCTGGTCTGTATCAGTCTGGTTGACATCGATCTGGTCTGTTTCGATATAGACTTTATCGGTCTGCTCTGTTTTGTCATCTTTAAAATCCGGAACTAACAAATTCTCCCTTTTTGATGATGACAAAACCTAGCTTCTTAATCTTCTTCTAAAGTCCTTTTTCTTGTAGAAGATTCGTTCAGATCGATTAAGTCTTTTTGTTCAAAATAAATGAACTATTCAAATAAATGAATAAGACTGGAGAATGTCGATTGAAAGACTTTTATTAACATGTCTGATGAATACATTTACAATTGTCATTCATTACAGGTAGTTATTTTTCTTCTTTATAAGCTGTTGTTCTGGTCTGCTTTCTGGTCTTCATTTATTTCTTCTTTTCCCCCCTTTTTGTCAGCAGCAGGCAATCTCCTGAAGGAAATTTACGATCTGCGTAAGCTGAGCGCAGATAGCATCCAGGCGATGATCTTGAGTAAGGAGGGATTTTGCAACTGCAATTTTGACTTCGGAAGCCAGCTCGATCTGTTCTTTTCTCAGGCTGGTCTTATAGGATGCTTGCTGAGAGAACAGATCGTTCAGACCACGCTGAATACCGTTGATGCTCTTCATCATCTTGTCCTTGAATGAATCAAAATCCAGAGAGGTAGTCCGCTGGCTTTGATGAACTTCTCTTACTCGCTGGGAGAGAAAGAGACAGTTATCAGATTGCTCTTGAAGGGACTTGACCACTGATGGAGCATCATCAACGGAGTCTGAAATTTCTTCAGCATGTGACACAGTCAGCTCTTTCCCTTTTTCAGTCATCACAGCAAAAGAATCAGCAGAATTGACGAGTGTCGGACCGGACTAGTTCCACCAGATCCGTAGAAAATTGATTTAAAAAAGGCCAAATCTACAGCAGACTGATCTGGAGGAGAGTTGGTTGAAAAAGGCTCCTCAATCTGTAGAGCTGCAACAATGCTGGGCAACAACTAGATCCACATCGAACAAAGTCTTGAGGGACATTAGTCTGTGGTTGCGACTAGTTTGCTGGTCTGAGCTTCTGAGACTGAGGGTGTATAAGGAATGAAGTTAGTAGGAGATTCCAGCAGTACGTCCATTGCCCCAGCCTCTGCAGCAGACGGAGCATTAGGCAGTGGTTTCTCCGCTGGCTTAATGTTGGTCGGCGCAGAACTCTGCCCTGCCACAGTCTGACTTGCTGTTGGGTGATCTGGACTGGAAGGAGGGTAGAGATGTTCAGCCGCTGGCGATGCAGACGGACAGCCATATGAAGAGTTTGAATATCCATCTCCAGCTGAGTTATGACCGCGCTGTCATCCTTGACAGTTTGGCTGGTGACATCAAAATTCGCTTTCTTGGCTTGGAGTAGGAGGTTTGCAAGCCTCAGACTGTTGTTTTGCGCAAAACAGATCTTTGCGATGCACAGCAACACGAACATCATATGTTTCTATGCCCTTCAGAACCTCCAGTTCCATCTTGTGCAGCCGCTTGAGTTTACCAAAGAACAGATTGAAGTGGTTGACCGTTCTGTACTGGACCCATTCATCGAATACAACGATGAGAGTCTGTACTTTGTCTTCAACGTCTTCCATGACAATGTCAATGGTGGTTTGAGCAGCTGATTTGGGCTTGGAGGGTACAGACTCTGTCAAGTTGGCTTTGCCCTTTCCAGCAACAGATGAGGGCTTAATCCCTGATTGGGTGTAATCGCCCAATTCTTTGATTACAATCCCCTTGACAGCTGAGATTTGGGATGGGACTCGGGTCACCACCTTGGGTAGAGTGGGTGGAGCTGTGGATGGTTGGGCTTTGGATGGTTGAGATGGAGCTTGGGATTTTGGGGGTGGAGCTTGGGATACAGTGGTTGATCTGGTTGGATGAAGGGTAGATATGAGTTTGGGGTTTAAGGTTTGCCAGAGGTTTGGTGATTTGGGTTCATGGCTTCTTTGGTAGGGGTTTGGTGAGAGATGAAGTAGTGGAGGCAGACTGGGTTTCATCCGAGTCAGTCTGGACCAACTACCAGTTTACGCTTAGCCCTTGCTGTCTTCATCTCTGCAGCCTGTTCTGCACCAACCTCCATTTTGACAGATACATCCTTGGGAGTTGGCGGAGCACTTTTGGATCGTAGCAAAGCCAGTCCTTTAGGATTGATGACCTTGAATGGACTGAGTGCTGAAGCTTTCCCCAGCTGGATATTCAAAGACTCCAGCAGCTTGCTCATGGGAACAGCAAAACAGACAGCCTGCTTAGCGGACGTGATGATCTCTTGCAGAACACCAAATAGAATGGAGGATCATTCCACTTTCTGTCCAAAATGAATAGCTGCCATCACCCCGAAATTCTCAGACGTCACCGCGTCAAAACTCCCTGCCTTGCCCAGTAGTGGCTTTCCGACGATATCACAGAGCACTTGGAAGTGGAAAGACATCTCCTTCTTCTTGAATGAAGGCCTGAGTGTAAGTTCGAAGACTGATACTCGGCGTTGAAATTCCTCCAAAGTGGCTCTGGACAAGTTACCAAAGTCGGACATTCTAGATGTATGAAGTCCAAACGTCTCCATAAAAAGCTCCTGAGAGATTTCAACAATCTGGCCATTTACTGAAGAAGAGATAGAATTCTTGTGAGATACGGCGTTGGAAAACAGTTCTTTGATCGCCGATTCATATACCACCGTGCCGCATTCCAAAAATTTCCGCAGCCCTGAGGATTCCAGATTCTTGAAAGTAGACACCATTCAGTGTCTTCCATCCTGTATATAGCATCGAACTCAACAGACAATGAATTGTGAGTAATGGTTGCCATTTTAGAAAGATGAGGATTCAAGTATGGAATAAGGAGGAGTTTAGAAAGAAATAAGCAGACGGCGGTAAATAGGTAAAGTAAAATGGTGAGTGAGATGTACAACCTGATAAATAGATAGATATTAGACACCTGTCTGTATCTCGAGGATTGATATTTTAAAATTCAAATTTAACGGACATGATGAGATTAAAGTAAGGCGGTTAAAGTTCGATCAGTCCGGGCTGTAAATATTACTATGTTAAATATTGATAGTGTTTTAAGTCAGATCATAGGATAATATCAGATCGATGGAGATCGTTCTGATAATCAGGACCGGTCTGAATCTTACTGACCATTGTATTATCGATTTGTACTAACACTAACTCTTTAAAAGTGAAGTTAAATATGCGTCAAATATATCACGATAAATCTATTAAACCAAGAATTTGACGAAAATAATTAAACTTAGCCTCGAGGAGTGGTTTAGTGAAGATGTCTGCAGCTTGCTGGTCCGTTGAAATGTACTCGATCCGAATCTCCTTTTTGCCAACATGATCTCGAATAAAATGATGTCTGATATCAATATGTTTCGTTCGAGAGTGCAAGACTGGATTATATGTGATAGCAATTGCACTTGTGTTTGTCGCAGAAGATTGGTGACTCAGCAGCTTGAATGCCATACTCTCTAAGCTGATGTTGAACCCAGAGCAATTGAGCGCAACAGCTTCCAGCGGTGAGATATTCTGCCTCAGCTGTGGATGTGGCAATCGACGTTTGCTTCTTGCTAAACCATGAGATCAATCTTTTAACTAAGAATTGACAAGTTCCACTGGTGCTTTTGCGATCGATCTTACACCCTGCATAGTCAGCATCTGAATATCCAGTCAAATTGAAGTTAGAATCTTTGGGATACCAGAGACTAACATTCTGAGACTCTTTTAAATATTTTAAAATGCGTTTAGCAGCAATGAAGTGGGATTGTTTAGGGTCAGATTGAAATCTAGCACACATACAAAAAGGAAACATAATGCCAGGTCGGCTCGCTGTAAGATACAACAGCGATCCGATTAGACCTCGATACATTGTTACCTCAACTGACGTTCCCCCTTCGTCTTTATCCAGCTTGAATTGATGGACTCATCGGAGTTGAAGCAGTTGAGCAAGTCTCCATACCAACCCGTTTAAGTAGCTCCTTGGTGTACTTGGTTTGATTAATGAATATTACATTATCGAGCTGTTTCGCTTGTAGACCCAGGAAAAATGACAATTCTCCCATAATGCTCATCTCAAATTGACTCTGAATTAACTTAGAAAACTTCTCGCAAAGCTTGGGGTTAGTTGACCCAAAAATGATATCATCAACATATATTTGAATTAACAGAGTATGTTTCCCCTTAATAAATTTAAATAAAGTTTTATCTACTGAGCCGATCTGGAAATCATGATCCATAAGAAATTGAGACAGAGTGTCATACCAGGCTCTGGGGGCTTGTTTAAGTCCATACACTGCTTTATTTAGTAGGAATACGTGATCTGGAAACGGGTGATTAAGAAATCCAGGAGGTTGCTCGATGTAGACTTCCTCCTGAAGTTTGCCATTTAGAAATGCACTCTTCACGTCCATTTGAAATACTTTGAAATCTTTAAAAGCAGCATATGCAAGAAAGATTCGAATGACTTCTAGTCTGGCAACTGGTGCAAAGGATTCATCAAAGTCGATTCCTTCTTCTTGTCTGAAACCTTGTGCAACCAGTCTGGCCTTGTTTCTAACTACTACGCCATTTGCATCTAGCTTGTTTATGAAAACCCATCTGGTTCCAATAACAGACTGATCACTTGGTCTAGGTGTTAAACTCCACACCTGATTCTGTTCAAATTGGTTGAGCTCTTCTTGCATAGCCTCTATCCAATTATAGTCAGCTAAAGCTTCGTCAGTCTGTTTTGGTTCCAGGTTGGATATGAATGCAGCGTATGTGAATTCATCTATCATCTGTCCTCTAGTTCTTATGGGTGCAGATTGACTTTTAATCACCAGATCAGGTGGATGCCTCTTAGTCCAGTGGTAGTTTGGTTCGAGAACATCTGATCCTGATGGAGGCAGAATGCTGATATCTTCAGTATTGATCTTTACGTTGATATCCGTTGCTATCGGATCAACGACATCAGCTCGATCTGGTAGAACTTCAGTGGCTTCTACCGGTCTGTCTGGTACTTCAGGTTCTGGTGGATTGTCTCTTAACCTGTTAACTGCATTCTCATCATCACTGTTAGCTTTGAGCTGGATATTTTCCATCTGATTTTGAATCATTTCCTTGTGGTTCTCAATATCAAGAAGTTCATCAAAAACTATATGAATTGACTCTTCCACAGTTAGAGTTTGATTATTGAAGACACGAAATGATTTGCTAACAGATGAATATCCTAGGAATATTCCATCATCTGACTTAGATTCGAAAGCGGTTAAATGATTTTTACCGTTGTTGTGGACATAGCATTTGCAGCCGAAGATATGAAATATGAAATAGTCGGTCTGTTATTTGTCCATACTTCATACGGTGTTGAGTTTAATTTCTTGTTAATCATGGATCCATTCTGTGTATAACATGCAGTATTGACAGCCTCTGCCCAGAACTTTTGAGAGATTCCAGAGTCAGCAAGCATTGTTCTCGTTGCTACCTTGAGAGTTCTGTTGCGTCGTTCAGCAACTCCATTTTGTTGAGGAGTACGAGTTGTTTAGTATTCATGTTTGATTCCTTGGTCATCTAGAAAGGATTCAAGAGTTTGATTTGAGAATTCAGTGCCTTTGTCGCTTTGAATCCTATCTATCCCAGAGGATTTCTCGTTCTGAATGCGCTTCAACAGCTTGATCAATTTCGGGCCGGTCTGATCTTTACTGCTAAAAAATATAGTCCATGTAAACGTGAGTAATCATCAATAACAACAAGAGTATACCGCATTCTCCCTAAACTTGTTATTGGTATTGGACCAAACAAGTCCATGCGCAATAATTCTAAGTAGCGTGAGGAGGATTTGACATTCTTGTTCTTAAAGGATGATCTGACTTGCTTGCCCATTTGACAAGCTTGACAGATCTTATCCTTAGCAAAATTGATCTTGGGCAGACCGATAACTAAATCATTTTTACATAGGCTAGAAATAGTTTTGAAATTAAGATGATTCAAGCGTTTATGCCATAGCCAATGTTTATTATCATTATCAGCGATGAAACAAAGTGAGATTATCAGGGTGATCATGATTCCAACTAATTTTATAAGTATTTCCATTCCTGATTCCTACTAGCATGGTTTTACCATTAGATGATTAACAGTGCAAGTGTGTTTGTGAAATTCTACGGTATAACCATTGTCATATAGTTGACTTATACCAATCAGGTTACAGCATAAATTCTCAACTAATAACACATCATTTATGATAATATTGCCATGGACAATCTTACCCTAACCCACGGTCTTACCCTTTGAATTATTACCGAAAGTGATCTTAGGACCCGTGTATTGAGTAATATCATGTGTCGAGAACATCCACTGTCTAAATACCAATCTGAAAGATTCTTCTTGGGTTCCTGTCAAAACAAAAATTTACAGTTGGTACCCAATCCTACTTGGGTCCGGAACGGATTAGTCCTTTGGGGACCCACACCCGAATCAGTTTTATTGGTTTGTGTGTGTATGGTGTGGTGTGTGCTTTTAGTGGTGATGGTGTTCTTGGGTGATGTATGTGATAGTGAGTGTATGCATGTTGTATTGGTTTTTAGTTTCTGTTGGGAAGCATATACCTCTTCTGGACAGGCATACAATTATAGTACCAGTTGGGTTTTACCTATCGAGTTGCCTGACCAGTGAGCTTGTGTGATGCCCGTTCCTTGATGAGTATTGGCTTAACAGGTTCCTTAACCAACTCACTTGGTTCATATACAGTGCTGGATCTGACAAAGTTCATTGTTTGAACCTTGTTCTTCTCTAGACACAGTTGAGATTTGATACCAGATGAGCTACTTTCATTGTCAGAGTAGCCTATACCGGTAAGATCACCAGCAAGCCTTATCGACTCAAGCATCTAATCTTTTCTGGCAGTTGATGCGTTCCATGTGCGAACTAGTTTAATGAGTTTCTGGTGTGCACATCTGGCTTCGTCCCTTTCTTTCTCGAGTAGACTTACTTTTTCCCTTATGCATTCCAACTCCTTTGATTGTTCACAATCAAGTTTGTTGTTTTACTGTTCCATTGGGATTGAATGTTCAGTCTTATAATTCTCGAAGGACTCATACAGCATCTGATACTCATTAATCATGTCCTGTAATGCGTTAGTGAGTTCATTATGTGAAAATTCAGAGATCAGAATCGGTTACCTCAGTGTCATCATTGGCCATTAGACAGTGAACTTCTTCATCTTCACTCTCACTGGATGAGCTGGTAGATTCTCCTGATTCAGATTCTAAATCAGCCCATTTGCTCTTATTTTCTTCAGCCACCAGTACTTTCTGGTCTCTGTCCCTTCTGGATGATCTTCTCCTTTCCTTGGACTTCCTATGGTCCTTGGATCCTCTCTTCTGATCATCCTTTTTTGGCTTAGGACAGTCAGCGATAAAATGTCCTGGTTTAAGACAGTTGAAGCAGACGCGATCATCCTCATCTGATCTACTTTTGAAGTTCTGCTTCCTTGGATAAGATTGATAGTTCTTCTGATTATTTTTTATAAATTTTCCAAATTTCTTGACAAACAGTGCCATTGCATCATTGCATATTTGTTCAGGAGTCATCTCTGTTGTGGTGGACAGAGATTCTGATGAAGTAAGGACTTTGTTTGGTTGACTGGTACTGGGTTCATCTTCAATCCGAATGCCTAGTTCAAACTCGTATGCCTTTAAGTCAGCAAATAGATCATGTAGATCTATCTTGTTTATGTCTTTGGATTCTTTCATGACAGTTGCTTTTACATCCCATTCTCTTGGGATACCTCTCGTGACCTTTATAGTGACTTCTCTGTTGGATAGATCCTTACCTAGGCTGTTGAGTTCATTGATGATTCCAGTTACTCTTTCATCGTACTCACTGAGAGTTTCTCCGAATATCATTTTGATGTTTTCGAACTTCTGTAGAGCGACAGTGAGTTTGTTTTCCTTGGTTTGATCATTCCCTTCACACAGCTGAGCAATCTTTTCCCAGATGTCTTTAGCAGTGGGACACATCTTGATTTTGTTGAACATGCTTTTGTCCAATGTTTTGAACAATATATCTTTAGCCACATTGTCCAGATTTGCTTTTTTCTTTTCCTCATTTGTCTAGGATGTTCTGTCCTTTTCGACCATCTGAGGTTCACCACTAGTAATAGCAGCTGTTCTGTTGATCTTCATGATCTTCATTGGTCCATCAGTGATACGAACCACATGTCATCGTCTTGAGCACTCAGATGTGCTTGCATACGAATTCTCCAGTCATCGTATTCATCTTTCTTGAACATGGGAATATTGTTGAATGAGGCCATCAGTTTTTAGTATTTCTCAAAATTGATAAGACCTTGCTCTGATACCACTTGTTAGGATAGGAGAAGTGTTTAGAAGGGGGGGTTGAATAAACACTTGACTCAAATTCGATTTTTCTTTGTTACTACATACTTTAAGTACTACAGTAGCTTCTCAATTAGTTGCAAGTCAACAGACACTGATAATAGTGCGGAATACGTCTGCTGAACTTGTGAGTAATAAAAACTGAAAGGTAAATGTAGAAAGTAAATGACATAAGAATTGTTTCTGGAAGTTCGAAGCATAACGCTTCTACGTCTCCCATTCTTCCTTTGCAGGAAGGATTCACTAGAAGACTTTGAGCAATACAATCCTATTGTACAACCCCGATTCAGCTGGATTTACCCCACTACCAGACTGAAACTCCTAGTCTCTCAATCTGTTCAGACACAATCCGTTTGACAGTTACAAAGAGCTCACTGTTCTATCTTAGAACAAAATAAATTGATAGAGTGTTTTAATCTAAGCACAAATGATCTTTAAGTGATCAAATAAAATAATAAGCTGTGCTTCTAATTTTGAGCAGATCGATAAGATGAAATCTTTCGATGATAGCGTTCTGCTCAACTGAATGCTCGATAAAGTTGATTGATCTTTTATGCGTTTTTGAATCTCTTGTGTCCGATTATTGCTTCTTTGAGCATTTTAAGTTGCACCTATATATAAGCATCTCTGCCAACGACAATATTTCCTTTTGTGTGCAACTCTATACTTTGGTCAATATATGAACAAGCTGCAGTCTGCTATTTTAGACACTTTCCCTTCTGGTCTGTTCTTTCGGCGCTTGTCAGACAGGATCTCCTTTGTCTATTTACCATTTAAGGTAATCTCCAGTCCTTGGTCTTTTTCAGCATTAAATGCACCATTAAATGCTTCAATAAATAGCCGTTGATTATTCGGACTGAAGAACGAATCTTACTAGCTTAGTTTGTTCTGATCTGCTCAGCATCGATCTGGATCGATCTGATCTGGTCTGATCTGGTTGACGTTGATCTGCGTCGATCTGGTCTGTTCTGATCTCGTTGACATAGATCTGGTATGTATCAGTCTGGTTGACATCGATCTGGTCTATTTCGATATAGACTTTATCGTTCTGGTTTGTTTTGTCATCTTTAAAATCCGGAACTAACAAAACACCTGAAATCATTTTGAAGCGTTCATATATACAAGATCTTATGGAGCTTAATTTACATTCTGATCCTGCATATGTCTGAATGGCACACATTTAAAGATAAAAACGAGACATTGAGGCTTCTGTAACACTTGGAGAATTTAGTTGAATCATATTTTCTTCATTGTAACTCATGAGAGTGGAAGATAAATATATTTGATCATGATTGTTAACGGGCTTCTTCATCTTATTTGGCTTGTGAAATGACTCTGAGCCCTACTTCTTCACTGTTTCAGTTGGCGTGAAGGGATTATTTATGAGAAGAATAAAAAAGACACAACGACATGGAGTGTCCATTTCCCAGGTATTTCTGGTTTGCATATATGAAATATTTAGGTACTTTTTGATGTGTAACTTTAGCTAGACTGGATAAATATTTACCTTTTCTGGTGTACATAGACATTAGCGGTGAAGGTATGGCATTTATAATTTGGATTGATGGCCAACGGATTGAATGGTGCAGATAGAGCAGGACAGGACTTACCCGGTCTTATATTTCACTTCATTATATAGTTTAGAATCTGGTCTCACAAAAGTGTGCTTTAGCTGTCATCGTAAGAACCCGTAGTTGCTTCAAAAAATTCTCAAATGTCAAAGATATTTTCATCGAATGATGTAAATAATAACTGGTTTTTACTGAAAGGTAACCTTGATTCATAACATGGAAGTTTGATTGAATCACTAGATTTAGAAGAGTAGCTCATGACAGAAAATAAAGATGGTTACTGTTATTGTATATTTCGATGAAAGTAGTGCCCTGAGTTGGCTGAATGTGCATAATTTTCATTTGGAAAGGGTTGATATTATTCTTTATGTTAAATTGGCCGATTACAACCATCCAGGTACTAATGCTGAGCATCGTGATTCTGCAAAAATATTTTTGACGATGGTGGAATTTGTATGATATCTGTTGAGGAGTTAATATCCCCTTTCTGGGGCTCTTATATCTTTTGGGAGTATATGAAATGTTGTGCGTATGCATCATTTAGCTATCTGTTGATCTTCTACACCAGTGTTTGGGGTTCTTGGTGGAAGGATCTCCAATGGGGTTACAAATGTTGCCAGCAGACGGTTAGAGATGGCTATTGTACCGATGCTGCTGGTATCGAAGCTGCTGCAGATCTTATGAAAGCTAATATTACTCGTGAAGAGGCTTCTGTAGGTTAGCATTTTTCACCATGCTTTATTCGTAGAAGCTAGAAAAGGCAAATGAGTTACACTGACTAACATCTATTTTGCGTGCTTTTGATAATGGCTTCCCTTGTGAGATTCTTATAGATACAAACAAAATTTTTGAACCTAACCTTATTGAGAAAAGCTACACAAAAGCTTGCAATGCGGAAACATTTTTCTTCTGTAAAAAACTAGGAATCACTTTGTTTTAAAACGCTTACGAAGCATGACCTTCATTTATTTGCCCTCTGTGATCGATGTTTTATCAATGTCTCTACATAAGTTTTCAGCTAATTGTCATATATACACTGGTTTTTTATTTTTTATTTTTTTTGGATAATTTGAATTCAGAAACAGCAGAGGAGAAAAGGCTTGCTACGTGGGGAACTGAATTACCTGATAATTTAGTTCTAGACCAGTACAAACTTGCTGAAGCACTTCAGAAGGTGAAATTCTTGCAGTGGAGTTCTGTTATTGTGCAAAAGCTGTTGCTTTATACGTGATAACTTAAAATTTGCATATGTGCATGTTATAGTGGTGGTGGTTGTTAAAATACTTCCTCCATCTGTTTATTATGTGCAATGAAATGTAAATATTTTCCCAAAGGGTTTGGTTGCTTCGCCATCAGTAACATGAAATATTATCTAACTGTTGTTTCTCACTTTGTTTAGGAGGATGAAAGGAGGAGGGAGAGAAGAGAATGATGAAAGGAAACACAAATATAATGTCAAGTGGAATGATGAGGTATGCTTATTGTATTACATTCTTTTCAAATATTACAAGTCTTTCATGTGAAAATCATAAATGCATTCCCCTGCCAAGGTTTGCTAAATTGTAGGGTAAAATGGCCACAAATATTCATTGTTTTAAGTATGATTCGCCTAAAAAATCTTATTTTTTTTTATAAGTGTATACCGTGTTACAGTTTAGTTACTCCAGAGGACATGGGAGGCATACAGGATGGAGGGGATCCACCATGATGACCCCATGAAGAAATTCTTACATTGAAGTTCCAAATTTGGTCAAAGACTTGAAAAAACAAATTTTGGTAGGAGTTATAATATGGAGATGAGGGTGTTTCTTGGTTTCTGAACATGAGAAGCATTTACATGATGACTATTGTTTTTTCTTGAATTTCTACACTATTGTTTTATGCTACAATTGATCAAGAGAACTCAATCCATCTTGCAAGTACTACACTACAATTAAGATGTAAAATAGATACACATCTAATACATATCCTTACAAATCAAAAAGGCAAAAAAAAAAAAAAAAACTTAAAAAGAATGACACTTAACGAGCCAATCTTTCTTGATTCTGCATGTCAGCTCGAAACTTAGCTATGAATTCCTCAGCCCTTTCGTCGATCCGCTCCATTTGTGAAGAACCCATCACCAAAGACTCCCACATTTCATCTGCCGCACTCATCTTTTCATCGACATCCCCCATACCTTTTTTATACCGTCCCAAAACACGAATCTTCTCACGATCATCAGCACGAATTTTATTCAAATGGTATATATTTTGACAGGCTTCTTGATTCAACACAGAATCAGCATGCTCTACAATGAGCTGGTCCACAAAAACTGGAAGATGCCCCCTCTTTTGAATGTAACAGAAGCGGGTTTTGCCGGTTTTACAACGCTTGTTGATCTTGAATTTCTTGGGACGAATCGAAAGGGATATTGGCCATGAAAAATTCTTGCAAGTTTTCTTAGAACTATATTGGGTTTTGGGTTTCTTGATCAGCTTGGGCTTGTTTAGTCTAAGTTGGAGTTTCTTTGTGAAGATACTCCAAGCTTTAGTAGGTCGAAACAACTTCAAATTCAAGCAAGACATCATAGAAAAATAACATAGATTTGCAGAAATGGATATTGGAGAAGAAGATGGAAGTATTTTTGTGGATGAATGCATGAGATGTTACTTTATAGGGCTACCTGGTAGAGTTTGTCATGAAGCATATAATAACTTACATTTTACGCTAAATATTGTGAAAGCATCCTATTCCTATATATATATATATATATTTATTTTGTTATTGCTTACATATTGACATGATAGTTATGAACAGGGATACATTTAGAATTCACGATGATGATGGGGTACAAAAATAATAATGTAAAAAATTGAGGAAATAATTTTAAAGAGAGAAATGTAATTTTAAGAGTATAATCTGTAATTTTGGCAAAATATAATTTTAGGGCAGTGCAATTATAATAATTTTGAAGGAGTATTATCTTTATCTGACTGTGAAATCTAGTACTATAATCTTTTTTTACAACGTTTTAAATATTAGATCAACATTCAACCTAGTCAACACATTCGCATGGCTCAATCGAGTTTATATATATACGAATTTGAGTTTGAGATGATCTAAAACTGAATTCACGATATTGATAATAATTTAAATTAATTAAGAAATGCAGAATCGAGTACTATCACAAAACGAAAATAATGAAAATAAAGTGGTGTCAAAAGATGTAAATTAAAACAACTGAAATATATTTGTAACTTCAAAAGTTAATAACTATATTTTTTTGGAGGAAATTGCAAATATGTGCTGTTTACAGAAACTTATTATAAATAAATCTGCAAAAAAAAACTTCTTACAAAAAAATACACTTAGTAGAAAATTATATTCACATAAGTCCAATTTTTTAACTATTAGTTTGAAAAGGTATTTTTTAGTTACCAAAATACCATTCAGTTGAAAACATCCTAAACCTAATTTCAGATCTTTTCTTCTTCCTCATCCCGTCGCCCCACACCTTAAATTTTCAGCTGAAATTTTCCGGTGATCTGAATTTTCCGGCGATTCTCAGATCATTATTTTCTTCATCATCTCGTCACCTCATCTAGTCGCTTCATCCTTAAAACGTATTTGCTAAAATGTTCTGTACGTGTAATATGTTTGAATCGAATCATCTAAATTTTCGTAGCATCTGGAATCTTTTTGAATCGAAGAAGATCTCGGACTAGCTGCAATATAATTTTCGGATCTGCTATGCGCATTTCATCGTGTGTGTGTGTGTGTATACTGTGTGTATGTGAATTATAAATTTGAATACCAATGCTAAATTATAGATATCGAAAGTCTGTTGGTATGTTTTTTTTTTACTGATGCATATGGATGAAGAAGTAAGGTATGCATTGGTGTTCGTCCTTGTTTGCTCATGTAAGGACCCCCGTGCCCTTAATCCGTTATTAGTGTATTAAGCCATATCATTAGTGCATATAATCATACTATCAGGGGAAAAACCATATGCAAGTGCAACACCATATGCTATCCAGAAAATTTCTTGCATTTAAACCACATAATATTCAAATTCCCCCAACCATGATTATCCATATAGCATGCACCCTCATAATACACTAACATACTCTTAGTTCATTTAGCAATTCTATATCTAATTGCGTGTAAACCATAATGAACAGAGAAGAGCCATAGCCCGTTTATACATTCCATATACACGTAATATGTACTCACATAAGAGCACCCCCAATGAATAAGCGTGTATCTAATGTATAAAACACTCTGCTGGATACCGTTACTGGTGCTTCGATCCTGGAAGCACCTCTCAAGCGCAACTCGATCTCGACTCTGGATCTAGGCGCCTATCCATCCAGCTCTGGTACCTCGATCCTGGAAGTACCTCAATCAACAGCCCGAGCTCAACTCCAAAGCTACTGCTACACCTGTACCACCTGCCCCAACAGAGACAGCCCCCACACGGGGTGAGCATACCAATATCCCAATCCAATAACCACAACAATACAATTCATAATTTACAACAATGTAAATGCTATGAAATACAAAATATACTCCCTGGATGGCATCATCCTCATCCGGGGTTTCCTGTACTGTCCCTGTTCTCAAAACACTGAAACCATCAAATTCCCAAATGCCAGTTAATCATTACATTGATTAACAATTCTATGAGCCATATACCAATGTCAATCAATAACATCAAATCATTAAACAATGATTATAGACAATCCATGTTTCTCACTTATGGTTTCATAGTTCTATTTCATTGCTCGCTCTACAATAGCGGCATTCCATTTCCACGCATGCTCGATGGCAGCGGCGTCATAATCGATGTTCGCTCACAGGCGACAACATCCCAATCATTACTCGCTCAAAAGCGGCACCATGCAATTCTCAATGCATATATAGATTTTTGCAGCAAGTACAATAAACCATGCATTTCAATCTCCGTTTATTGCTAATACCATGTGTCATGCATTTCCACACACATTCATTGCAATACAGTGTACCAAGCACTCAACAATTGCAATTATATTAAAGGGCTATGCTCGTACGTCATACGTACCTTATAATTCCGTAGCTTGAGTCCAAACTTTGCTTGAGTTCCTTACCTCGAGGGATATGTGCTAAAACACATAAACAACTCACAATCAAGTATAAGCATGCAACCACGTGTCCAAGCACGCTCAAGATTCCCAATCATATCGTCAATCCATGACGATTACCAAAATAGAAGCCCCCCGGCTAAGCATGCATAATACCCAAAATAACTCACTTTATAAGTTTAAAAGATAGCCAAGAATTCATCCGAGAATTCCATTTAATTTACTTGGTTCCAACCAACCATTTTAAAAAGTCTAGCATTCCCATTGGAATGAGAACATTGCCCCGGAAGCCGACCATTTAAGTCGAAATTCCAAAATCCCACAAAAAACAAGAAAACCACAAATCACATGCTGGAGATCGAACGCTATACCGGGCGATCGATCGCTAGCCCCTTGGCGATCGATCGCTCGATATAGCTATCGATCGCCAGACCTTACTGGCGCGAGGCGATCGATCGCTCCAAAAGTGGCGATCGATCGCCACAAAGCTGAAAAGCGTACTGCCTGCATGCGATCGGTCGCCTGCTACGGGCGATCGATCGCCATGCCCTGCAACTCGAAACCCACCATTTTTAAAAGCTTGAAACCTCCCCAAAACATACCCCAACTCCTCCCAACTCAAAACCACAACAAAACAACATCCAAGGACCTCCAAGAAGGGTGATAGACTTGAATTAAAACAAACCCAAAAGATTTCAAGATTTTCATCAAAATCACCCAACCCAAACCAACCTCAAAACTCAACCAAAATCAACAAAACTACTATCAAATCAAAGCTACAAGAGAGGAGGAAGAGATTACCAGCTTTTCTTCAAGAGATCCGGCCCCTAAATCGTGTTCCCAACGATTTTGTTGAAGGGGAAAGAGGAGAAGGGTTTTGGGGTGAAGGTGGCGTGAGAGAGGGGGGAGGAGAGGAGAGAAATGGATTCCCAATGACTGAATCCCGAGTCCAACTGGTATATATAGCAAAAATGCTCCAAAATACCAACACATCCACAAATACATCATGATTCATTAAAAATCATCTGTTTTCAAAAACTCTCTCTCCAACATCAAATCCCCAGACTGGCCCCAACATAAGGCACCCCGGACACCAAGTCCCACCAAAAACCCAACTCGTAGGTTTTTCACCATGAGAATACAATCTCATCCTTTGGATCCAACGATCCCAAATGCCCGATTTAACAACCTCGGGAAATGCCAAACCGCAATTAATTCCTAATTTCCATCAAGGATTAATACCACACCGGGATTAACAACATAAATCCCCGGACATCACAATTATCCCCCACTAATAAAATTTCGTCCTCGAAATTTGCACCGGCATACTCTGCGCAACACCAGGACTACACAAACAAGGTAAAGCCACAATCCCGATTCTGGACCACATTAGAATCGAATCATCAACTGCGAGAACACTGATCTCGCACCAAGCTCTACAATAGAGCAAATACCAAAACCAATATAACCCGAAAGATAATAACATACCTCGATGTGAATCGTCCCGGAAGTCAGTCCATCATGACTGCAAAACAATCAAAAACCCTTTGGTTCTAACATAGATATCTCTCCATGATATCCACCAATCGTCCACGATGCTTAACACACATCGTTATGATGTGGACCATTAGTATACAACAGTATACTCATTTCCGCTTCCCGGTCCATCTCCTCCAAAGGAGTAGTTGCACCACTTGCAATCCGGATCGGGTAACCCATGGTCACTAATCCACACAAAACACATCACTACAGATGTCTATAACCATGTGTTCCAAGAAATCCTATCTTGGTCCAAAACACACTATTCAGACTCTACAAGGTCTCAAGTTCCACAGGGGACATGCAAGACAAACAATCGCATTCCCAAACACGTGTCGACCGTGACACTAAACAAATCCGAATCCTGGCCATCCCTCAATTATCCTGGGATTCAACAATCCTAAAATAGGAAGGCTATCGAATTATCCAACAAGAACTACCATGGTTCCCAAAACACGACAATCCCTCCTCAGGGGAAGTCAAACGGACCTCACGATTATTCCTCAGAATACATCGTGCTATCGAGATTACCAATCTCAAATTGCCACAATCCCCCACCGGAGATTCATAAAGCCAAGCACACTAATCCGACGTTCAACAAGGAACGAAATAGAGTTGGCATTCGTATACACACACGGGTATACATGCCTAAGCACCAACACAACAGGCACACTCAAAGCAATAGACTCGGGTATCTCCAAGCATACCCAAGGTCCCAAAAACTGCTGTCAAACCTTGATCATTCTCACTCCACGGAGAATAGTGGTCGACAGACCAAAGCCAAAGGGTGTGATTTCAACATCAACACCACACAACCAAAGCAATGAATCTCCCAAAAGATTCAACCGGCAGGTATATCAACACTGCCTTTCTCACAAGGATAGTGTCATGAATCCATGACCCTCCAACCTCGAACCACCGTCCGGGGAAAAAAAAACTGGATATACATACCAACATATATCCCGGAATCAAAACATGCAATTGGTTCAGAATAGTGCATCGAAGCCACTATCATCAAATCGAAAATCGCATACGCCATGTATACTCAAACAACGATGCTCTGTACCATTGTCATAGTACTCCACACTCGAGCATCACCCCAGAGACGTCTCCTCGAACGTCTCACTGGAAGTACGAAGCCATTACCTAGTCCAACACTAGTAGGGCTTACCCTGGTTGATTCACGATCAACCCTCCACCAAAACTAGCTGCCTCCATGACAGTACAACCCAAATCTCTCCAAGAGATAAAGTCAATATAGTAGTGTCACTCCACTAACTATACCACACAATTCCAATTGTGACTTCCGTCGCATACCATATGCAAAGATGCTCAACCAGAGCTAACAACGGCTTGTCAACGCTCACGTTGGTATTTCCAACAAACTTGAGTCGTCCCAAAACAAGCCTCTTAAAACATTTGACGTATAAACGTCTCCGTGAGGTATTCTCTGCCTCAATTATCATGCCACAAAGAGACTACAAGAGTCTACTAAAAGTCCTCATCGTATCATCATACGATTCATTGAACTCGAATCCAACGAGCAGTATAACGGCAATCAAAAGCACGCTATAACATTGCCACGATATCTGGCTAACAAGCGCTGCCTCCAAAGGCTCATATCAAGCCTACCAACGTCTCATACGTTCCACCCGGTATACCATACCGTAACACCCATTTAGAGTAGTGGGTCATCACCCAAAATCTCTCTAAAACCAAAGCATAATGGACATCCCGGTGTCCTTGCTCAACCACGAAGCAATCCTAATTCATTAGGACTTATCCCACACCCTCAGGGTGGGTGTGACCACGCCTACCGCAGATCACAACAACAAGCGAGTAGTTTCCTCAATGACTACTCTTACCACCAATTACTTGGCCTAAGCCAACCAGGGAGTATACCCAAGGGTATCATTACTCGAACAATATATACACCAAAAATGTGCTGCGGTACTATCCCTGTATGGTGCACCCAATAATTCTTCGAGCAACCTGCTCGGCATAAAGGTTTCGTCAATTCGTGACCCAGACATTACCATGTGCTCACCAAGAACACTCAAGCTATACATCTCAATACATAATCATAAATGTATTAATCATCAAAACGACGCTACACGTCTACATAGAACATCAACTATGTCATCGTCATCCCGTGACGGCATATGTCAACAGATGACATCCAATTAACATCGTCAAACGTATGACGGTACATGTCAATACACGACATCCACAATCTCATCGTCAAACACATGGCATAAATAGCAACACGTAGTATCCACAATAATGCTAACACAAGTAATATGCCATACCTCATCGCTATCAAGATAGCGGAATACCTGTATCCATCGTCCACCAACGGTACACAAGCAGCACCCTTCGCTCGTAGGAGACATAATCCAGCGCTACGCACATAGCGGTATAACCCATCGCTATAGAATCAGCGGCATGATCTCTCGTCATAGAGTCAGCGGCATAAGACATCGCTATAGATATCCGGCGGTATAAACCATCGCCATAGGTGTAGCGGAATGACCCGTCGCTATGTAATATCCGGTAGCACGAATCATCGTCAATAGAATACCCGGCGGCATGAACCATCGCCAATAGAATAGCGGAATGAGGCATCGCTATCAATATATCCGGCGGCAAGAACCATCGTCAATCAATATAGCGGAATGAACCATCGCTATCAATATATCTGGCGGTAAGAACCATCGCCAATCAATATAGCGGAATGAACCATCGCTATCAATATATCTGGCGGCATGAACCATCGCCATCAATATAGCGGAATGAACCATCGCTATCAATATACCTGGCGGCATGAACCATCGCCAAAGAATAGCCGATCCCTAGTCATTGTCACGGTAGTGTATTTTAATGCCCCTCGCTCAAATAAAACATGCGGTACTCCCACCCCTCGCTTTTTATATAGGCGGCATAGAATAACCTCGCTTAAATGGACATGCGGCGCTCCCACCCCTCGCTTCACATTTTAGCGGCAAATATTCTTTCCTCGCCTCATATGATAACCACGCTTCAATGTGACATGCGGCGCTCCCACCCCTCGCTTCACATTTTTGCGGCACAAAATAATAAATAGCGGCAAGCATTTAAAATTATCACTCATCCATAACAATGACTCATGGGATATTCACCAAGTATTTCATCCATACCTGCATCACAAAGCATAATCCATATTCCAACATACATCATCATGAGTGTATTTTAATGCACCTCGCTCAAATGCGACATGCGGTACTCCCACCCCTCGCTTCAACATTTGGCGGCAAAGCATTAAAATCATCACTACATGTACACATGCAACCACAATGCATAATTCCATGATGTATATAAAATGCAGGTTACCGTTTTGTGTCTTTCAACCATGGCCTTAGCCTTTCGCGTCATAGTGTTCCTACAGGAACAATCACAAACCATGAGCATACGATAATCCATATTCCCCATAATATGATTATAATGAGTAAATGCATAAACTACGAGTACAAAGTACTTCCCGTATCCCAATGCATTTCAAAATGCTCCATTTGATCGTCCCTGTGTCACAACTCACAATCAGAATCAACAGGTTTTATTATGATTCTATAGATGTCATGACATACAATCGTTTCACTATGATCACATATCACAAATGCACATAAGCAAAATAGTTGTGCCACACAACACTAACTACTATCATGCATAAATATGTGCTATCCATCCTTATCAGCATGTTCCAGGCCTTCAACAGCCCCAAAGAGCTAACCACTGCTCTGATACCACTAATGTAAGGACCCCCGTGCCCTTAATCCGTTATTAGTGTATTAAGCCATATCATTAGTGCATATAATCATACTATCAGGGGAAAAACCATATGCAAGTGCAACACCATATGCTATCCAGAAAATTTCTTGCATTTAAACCACATAATATTCAAATTCCCCCAACCATGATTATCCATATAGCATGCACCCTCATAATACACTAACATACTCTTAGTTCATTTAGCAATTCTATATCTAATTGCGTGTAAACCATAATGAACAGAGAAGAGCCATAGCCCGTTTATACATTCCATATACACGTAATATGTACTCACATAAGAGCACCCCAATGAATAAGCGTGTATCTAATGTATAAAACACTCTGCTGGATACCGTTACTGGTGCTTCGATCCTGGAAGCACCTCTCAAGCGCAACTCGATCTCGACTCTGGATCTGAGCGCCTATCCATCCAGCTCTGGTACCTCGATCCTGGAAGTACCTCAATCAACAGCCCGAACTCAACTCCAAAGCTACTGCTACACCTGTACCACCTGCCCCAACAGAGACAGCCCCCACACGGGGTGAGCATACCAATATCCCAATCCAATAACCACAACAATACAATTCATAATTTACAACAATGTAAATGCTATGAAATACAAAATATACTCCCTGGATGGCATCATCCTCATCCGGGGTTTCCTGTACTGTCCCTGTTCTTAAAACACTGAACCCATCAAATTCCCAAATGCCAGTTAATCATTACATTGATTAACAATTCTATGAGCCATATACCAATGTCATAATCAATAACATCAAATCATTAAACAATGATTATAGACAATCCATGTTTCTCACTTATGGTTTCATAGTTCTATTTCATTGCTCGCTCTACAATAGCGGCATTCCATTTCCACGCATGCTCGATGGCAGCGGCGTCATAATCGATGTTCGCTCACAGGCGACAACATCCCAATAATTACTCGCTCAAAAGCGGCACCATGCAATTCTCAATGCATATATAGATTTTTGCAGCAAGTACAATAAACTATGCATTTCAATCTCCGTTTATTGCTAATACCATGTGTCATGCATTTCCACACACATTCATTGCAATACAGTGTACCAAGCACTCAACAATTGCAATTATATTAAAGGGCTATGCTCGTACGTCATACGTACCTTATAATTCCGTAGCTTGAGTCCAAACTTTGCTTGAGTTCCTTACCTCGAGGGATATGTGCTAAAACACATAAACAACTCACAATCAAGTATAAGCATGCAACCACGTGTCCAAGCACGCTCAAGATTCCCAATCATATCGTCAATCCATGACGATTACCAAAATAGAAGCCCCCCGGCTAAGCATGCATAATACCCAAATAACTCACTTTATAAGTTTAAAAGATAGCCAAGAATTCATCCGAGAATTCCATTTAATTTACTTTGTTCCAACCAACCATTTTAAAAAGTCTAGCATTCCCATTGGAATGAGAACATTGCCCCGGAAGCCGACCATTTAAGTCGAAATTCCAAAATCCCACGAAAAAACAAGAAAACCACAAATCACATGCTGACGATCGATCGCTATACCGGGCGATCGATCGCTAGCCCCTTGGCGATCGATCGCTCGATATAGCGATCGATCGCCAGACCTTACTGGCGCGAGGCGATCGATCGCTCCAAAAGTGGCGATCGATCGCCACAAAGCTGAAAAGCGTACTGCCTGCATGCGATCGGTCGCCTGCTACGGGCGATCGATCGCCATGCCCTGCAACTCGAAACCCACCATTTTTAAAAGCTTGAAACCTCCCCAAAACATACCCCAACTCCTCCCAACTCAAAACCACAACAAAACAACATCCAAGGACCTCCAAGAAGGGTGATAGACTTGAATTAAAACAAACCCAAAAGATTTCAAGATTTTCATCAAAATCACCCAACCCAAACCAACCTCAAAACTCAACCAAAATCAACAAAACTACTATCAAATCAAAGCTACAAGAGAGGAGGAAGAGATTACCAGCTTTTCTTCAAGAGATCCGGCCCCTAAATCGTGTTCCCAACGATTTTGTTGAAGGGGAAAGAGGAGAAGGGTTTTGGGGTGAAGGTGGCGTGAGAGATGGGGGAGGAGAGGAGAGAAATGGATTCCCAATGACTGAATCCCGAGTCCAACTGGTATATATAGCAAAAATGCTCCAAAATACCAACACATCGACAAATACATCATGATTCATTAAAAATCATCTGTTTTCAAAAACTCTCTCTCCAACATCAAATCCCCAGACTGGCCCCAACATAAGGCACCCCGGACACCAAGTCCCACCAAAAACCCAACTCATAGGTTTTTCACCAAAATGAGAATACAATCTCATCCTTTGGATCCAACGATCCCAAATGCCCGATTTAACAACCTCGGGAAATGCCAAACCGCAATTAATTCCTAATTGCCACAATTAAAAATCCATCAAGGATGAATACCACACCGGGATTAACACCATAAATCGCCGGACATCACAGTTCATTTCCAAAATTTACAGTTTGACAGCAAGATGTTGCAACGAAGAAGATGACCCAGAGAAAAAATAACTGGTGCACGAAAATCATAAAATGTAACTGGTGCACGAAAATATAACCTTGGTGCACGAAAATCATAAAAAGTAACTGGTGCACGAAAATGATAAAAAAGTAACTGGTGCACGAAAATATAACCTTGGTGCACGAAAATCATAAAAATAATTGGTGCACGAAAATGATAAAAAGTAACTGATGCACGAAAATTATAAAAAGTAACTGATGCACGAAAATATAACCTTGGTGCACGAAAATACAACATTGATGCACGAAAATACAACACTGGTGCACGAAATTTGTGTTAATTAACCGATGCACTAAATTTGCAAAAAACAAACCGGTGCACGAAAAATAATAACTGGTGCACGAAATTAAATGGTTCGTGCATCACTTACTTAATTGTATGGTTCGTGCATCACCCACTTGCAATTATGATTCGTGCATCACATACTTTTCTATGTTCAGTGACTGATTTTAATTTTCGTGCATTTATTATTGATTTTCAATTTCGTGCATCAGTAGCTGATTTTAATTTTCGTGCATCAATTACTGATTTTTCGTGCATTAGTTACTGATTTTCAATCTTTCGTGCACCAGTTACTGTTCATAATTTTCGTGCACCAGTTATTTTTTATGATTTTCGTGCACCAGTTATTTTTTATGATTTTCGTGCACCAGTTATTTTTTATCTGGGTCATCTTCTTCGTTGCAAATTTCAGACTGTAAATTCTGAAAATGATCAAAGAAGCACGAGCACCAATGCATAATAACTAAAAAACCTCAAAAGACAACAAACAGTATATATATATACTCTTATACACACAAACACACACACACATACCGGAATTGAAAAAAAAATCTGGAACGAAGTGATGAAATAGAAAATCGAAAATATGAAGAGGAAAACCAACTGTAAGAAACTGTAACTGGCGAGAGAGATTTACGATGAGATTTGAATCGCAGTGGTGAAAGAAAGAGATTTAATGAAGTGCTGTAACAGATTGAACATTTTTTAGATTGCCGCCTTTTCTTATGAATGGCACTTTTATCATTTTAACCTAAAATTGACTTAAATGATTGCAAGTTTTTTTCCTAGACTAGGATGAATAAAGTTTTACTATTTGGTACGGCATGAACTTTCCCCCTTGTTTTTTTTATACTTATTAGGCTTATATCAACAATTTCGAAGCCCAAATTTCCCCTTTGTTTGGTAAGTAACAAAACAAAAATATGGTTTTTTTTTAGAAAAGGGGCATGGAATCGAACCATTATGGACCCAAAAGGTCCGGTAGCGAAGGGATCGATAAAATTTATTTAATTTGGGAAAAATCCAAACTCGAAAAGGCGAAGCTCCGGTGGTGGAAATTTGGGAAAGTCTGGCCGATCAACTCGGAAAGGCGAAGGTACGATTTCCGATCCGATTCTTCTATATATCTCCTTTTAATGTGTTCAATTACGATTTGAATCTTCAGTTTCGATTTTTTTTTTGTGTTTTAAAAGTACGAGTAAGAGCATATGGTCTAATTTTTTGAAGCAATGGTGTTTGATAGTTAGAATTTGAAGATCGTAAGAAGAAAACTTGAAAACTTTTGATGATTTAGAGCCTGATCTTCCAGGTGTTACTCTCTCTGAAAATTATGTTGATATATTAGTAATTCCTTACCTGAACTACCGGAAATGACGCGGCGGAGATATGAAAAACTTGGGCTGAGTATTCATGATGTTTTGTTTCTCCCTAATGATGTTAATCTTAGTCCTGTTTTATAATTGTTTCCTTGTTGAAATCTGGTGTCAGAAAGTATTGGTGGTTTGAGATCCTTGCCTAGAGGTTGGGTATTGGACAGACAATGTAGGAGACTTTAGATTGCCCTTGTTAAGCCTCACCATGATTGGCTCCGAATCTTGAACCAGTCTTAGGACTGCGTATTAGTCCTGGTTCAAAAACATAATCTGAAGCGAGAAATTTTGGTTTGGTTTTGATTCTACAAATATATAACTTTAACTGAAACCAAAATAGTGAAATACTTATGAAATTTCATAAATGAATATTTAAATGTAACCATTAGTTTAATGATAACAATATAGTGCAATATATAATGCATAATACGATTAAAATAGAATGAGACGTATAATTGGTCTTCACAAATGTCTTGCCGGTGGCAGCATTTTTTGATGCAACAATTGCTACAGGTGCAGATGTAAAACTTGATCAATAATTGGCATTAAGCTTACACCCCAGGATTTGGGTGAGCTTATAGCCTCAATTAAAGGTGGAACCATAAGTGGAAAGATTGGCAAAGAGGTAACCGTATCTAACCATCACAATACCTGTTGTTTTAATGTCTTCAATGTTATGTGCTATATTTGGCTATTCAAATGGACTCGTATGTCCAAATCTTTTTGTTTTGCTTGTGTTACTTCTTTAACCGTCTCCTGCCACAATCGTCAAAGGAATCTTATTAAATGCATTTTTCTGTTACTTGTCCTAAGATTCATAGTCAAGTTTATTCAACTCCAATCTAATGACCACATAATACGTGCATTTTATTTGATGACTTCATTTACTGCTGGGACCTGTTAGGAATTCGTTCCGCTTTCCAGTCCCGATTGAAACCTGCAATCAAGAAACAAAAGCAAATCACAGTATACAATTTCAACGAATAAAACTATAAACTGAAATGCAAAGCAAGAGTAAAGAATTAGGGCTCAGGTCGAGCTGGGTATCCTTCCAACGTCGTCACCGGGGAACCAAGGTATCGTATCCTAAAGGGGAGACACACACTCTGCCCTAAGACACTACCCGAAGACCCTGCCCGAACCCCACTGCACTGCCCGATACACACGGCCCAAGCACACAACCACAACCAGTGCACACAGCACCTCTGCCAGTGCACACAGCACACACACGGCCACAATCAGCACACACAGCACCACACTCACAGCACAACCAGTGCACAAAGCACCACTGTCACAGCCACACAGAGCACCACACTCACAAGGCTCGAGGCGCACACACAGCACCTCACCACGGCCACACCAGCGCACACAGCACCAAGGCACGAGGCGCACACACAGCACCAAGCCAAGCTCACGGCCACACACACCACAGCGCACACAGCACCTCACCAAGCACAAGGCGCACACAGCACCACACAGCACAAACCAGCGCACAAAGCACCACAATTCACAGTCACCCACCGCACACACAGTAACGAAAAAGGGGGACGAAAATTGCACTCTGGTTTTTGGGGTTTCAGAGGTGTATTCCACTCATCATAAACCATGGCCAACATAAAGGCAGGAGGGAGACGAAGAGGGTGGCTGCAAATACCAAGGAGTCCAGCCGAAGAGACAAATCCAGCCGAAGAGACAAACCCAGCTGAAGAGGCGCAAGGCTGGAAGATTCTGGAGCTAGGGCACCGAAGGTGATGGCTGCAAAGGAGAAGGAAGGGGGCTGAAGATGGGGCTCGGTTATGGGGTGTGGGAGAAGGGCCAAAGCCCAGCTACAACTATTGGGCCAAAAAACCCAACAAATCTCCACCTTGGCACAATACCGGCTCCACCTCGACGTAAGGATAACCCAATAGATGACTCATCATCGCCCAAAGGGTCCCCACAACACACACAGTATTGTGTGGACCAAATTCCTGTCATAGCACACAGCACAGACAAAGGAATAACAATAACAAGCACACAGCAAGTTAAAGTGGGAAAGTAACCAGGGTAACAGTTTTATAACGAGCACACAGCAGGTTATAAAACACTAACCAAGGGACAAAAAACCTGCATCAATCATCAGTATCAAATTTAAAAAATTTAAAACATGATTGAAATTTACTAATGGACAAACACTTAGTACACAAATCAGCAGGATAAAACACATAATCACTTAGATTATCACCTACCGATAACAACCATTGAACAACATTCCAAAGCACGAAGCTAGGATTAGACATAAACCTACTAAAGCAACTAATAGCATAAGCTATATCATGCCAAGTACTAATCAACAAATACATTAAGCAACTAATAGCATAAGCTATATCATGCCAATCTTCATGTTCAATCGAAACCAATTCATCATGCACAACATGTTCATGTTCAACAACACTACCATGATTTACAGGCATTCCATGAATTTCAGGTTCATTAACATGACGTACACCAGTTAAATGCTCCACCTCGCAGGGAGTAGCACTGGACACAGATTCGTCAACATGCACAGGACACATAGTCACATTAGGGGAAGGGAAATCCGGGAATTTCACTCTTTGTTGTTTGCCAAAAACACACGAATCACAGAAAGGCATGCAAGACAACACGTCTTTACCAACGCAACCTTTTTCATGCAAATTCTCTAGACCTTTAGAACTTAAATGACCTAATCTCCTAAGCCTCAGATTAGTCAAGTCATCAGTCACAGAATTCACATTATCATATACAGATTCAGTTTTGCAAACATAAAGATGTCTTTTCTTTTTACCTTTAAAAACAACCAAAGAACCCTTTATGATTTTCATAACACCATTTCCCCATCTACCCTCTAGACCACATGATTCTAAACCAGAACAAGACAACAAATTATTGCACAAAGCAGGAACATGTCTTACATCTTTTAGAGTCATAGAATAACCAGAATCAAATTTCAAATAAATATCACCAATGCCAGCAACTTTACAAAGTTTTTCATTAGCAATAGAAACAGAACCATTCTCAACTTCTTTATAATTAGAAAACAAATTTCTAAGAGGTGACATGTGATAAGAGCAACCAGAATCAATTAGCCATTCATTTTCACACACAGTAGATGAATGCACATAATTCACAGAATCACATAAGTCAGTCACCATAAAGACATCACCAGAGTCTTCACCAGATAAAGAAGCATGATTCACTTGTTCATTAGATTGGTTATTATTATTTTGATTCTTGTTTTTCTTTTCAGGACAGTCTTTAATAAAATGATCAGGATCACCACAATTAAAGCACCTCCTATTCTTAGGCCTAGACTTAGATCTTTTCCACTTGTTCTTATCATTATTCTGATATTGGTTATTATCAGATCTATGATTGTTGTTATACATATGTTGAGACCTACCTCTAACATGCATAACTTCACCTGAATCGTGCTTACCGCCGTTGTTCACTTTTAAATCTAGTTCCTTGCTTTTTAAGCCGTTAATTACAGTATCCAATGTAACAGAATCCCTACCGTACTTAATAGGGGATTTTACATCACTATAATTCTCAGGAATAGCATTTAAAAGAACAATAGGTGAATAGTCGTCAATGTTCTTATCTCCTGTCAATTTAATATCTTGAATTAATTTAGTAAACACATCTAAATTCTCATCTACATCTTTGTTCAAGTCTAGCTTGAATCTGAAAAATTTTTCTAACAAGAAAAGTTTACTCGGCAAAGATTTTTCAGTAAACATTCCTTCTAATTTTTCCCAAAGTTCTCTAGCAGATGATAGTTTACCACACTTCCTGAGCACAGAGTCAGACAAGTTCAAGATAATAGAAGAATAAGCATATTCGTCATCTTCCAGTTTCTTAGCAGTTGTAACGTTCTCAGCCCAATTACATCTAGGGCGTATGTAACAAATAAGACAGGCGCACCCCATGGCGATACGCTAGGGCGTATGTAGCCCTTGTCAAGGAGTTCCTGCAATTGCATCTTCAACTCCCTTAACTCAGCTGGTGCCATCCTATATGGGGCACGAGAAATTGCAGACGTCCCTGGTAGTAGCTCAATCCCAAACTCGACCTCTCTCGTCGGTGGGAATCCGGGAATCTCCTCCGGAAAGACATCAGCAAACTCTGCCACTACGGGCACATCCTCAACCTTTAACTCCTTCTTCTTTTCCGTCACATCAATAGCATAAATAAGATATCCTGAATGACCTTGTTCCAATAACTGTGCCATCTTGACAGCCGATACCAACGGAATCTTTGGGCGAGAACCATCCCCAAAGAATGTCCACTGGACTCCCATATCAGATCTGAATCGGACAGTCCTTTGCCTGCAGTTAACGACCGCCTGATACTTGTTCAGAACATCGATGCCCACAATGCAATCGAAGTCCGTCATTCCTAGCACAATCAAATCTGATCTTAACTCATTATCCTCAAAATAAATGAGGCCATCATAGATAATCTGATCCGTAGCCAAACTTCTTCCTGCGGGGGTCGAGACTAAAAGAGGCATGGGCGACGGAGAAGTGCATATGTGGTGCCTTTCCACAAAACTCGTCGACACAAAAGAGTGTGACGCACCTGTGTCTATCAATATAAGAGCAGGGTGCGTAAATAAAAGACACGTACCCGCTATCACCTCCTCTGGAGCCGCTGTAGCCTGCTCCCTTGTCAAAGCATACACCTGACCCTGAGGTGGCCCCGCGGGCTGACCTCCATACTGCCTCGGTGCGAAAGGTGGTCTGTGCGGTGCTGCTCTGTCCGCAAGTCTCCCCGCAGAGTTCTGCTGTCTTCCCCTGTTGGGACACTGTCGAGCGAGGTGGCCTCTGTCGCCACAGACATAGCAGCCAACGCAGTCCTTTGCCAAATGTGATAGTCCACATATAGTGCACTGAGCTCTTCCAGATCTATCTCCCTGAGGCTGTCCTCTCCCAGATGGAGTGTCATTCCTTCCCTTCCCTTTCCATCGATTCTCGGGCCTCTTGCCACTGAATCTCGATGCTGACGTGTTCCCCCTAGGCTTAAACTGATCACCCCTGGGCTTCAAGTGGTCAGAAGTAGATTTCGGAGGGGGTGCTGGAGGTGGCACTGCATCAGGATATGCACCAACTCCCAACTCAGCTAACTCAGCTCGTGAGAGTGCATCATCAAAACAAGCAGGGCCATAAGTGATCACCCTGTCATACAGTTCAGGCCTCAAGCCCTTCATGAAGTTCCGCATCTTCGCTTGAGTGCTTGCAGCAATGTGTGGCACATAACGTAGCAAGGAGCAGTAATGCAAAGCATAATCAGATACAGGCATGGTACCTTGTCTTAAACTGGTAAACTCATCCTCTTTGGCCTGTCTTGCAGCGGCTGAAAAATAGCGGTTCAGAAACCGCGTTCGGAACATCTTCCAATTCACCTCTTGTCCCTGAGCCTCTTGCTCAATCACTGTGGTTTTCCACCACATCAGTGCTTTCTTGGATAGCTGAAATTCTGCTAACCGGATCCAGGCCGTCTTTGCACAGGGCGCTGCCACAAATATCTGTTCGATCCTCTCTATCCATTCCTCTGCTTTCTCCCCTGATTCAGTTCCCTCGAACATCGGAGGCCGATACATCATAAACTGAGCCAAGCTCAATTCCCCAGGTAGCAACTGCTGTTCAGAGGGTTCCTCACCCAAGGCTGGGGGTGGCAATGGATTCGTACGCCCAGCACTTGCGTTTACACTAATGGCGTCTCCCACTTCTATATTTGCTGCCATGCTGCAACACAAGGGTTAATAACAACACCAAAAGCAGTTCATAAAGCACATCGTTAGATAATTAAACATGTTAGCATAACTTAGAAACTTCATATGCAACATACATATAAAACATGTTCAAAAGTAAGCACCTAGCCAACTTATCGCTAAGGCTACCCTTCACTCATTCCCGAGTTATCTAACCTGGCTCTGATACCACTAATGTGGGGTCTTCCCACCTTAACAGTGATTACTAAACATAAAAAGGATTAATCATGCATTGATAACGTCTTAAGGATTCGGTTGTTACATGAGCTAATAGGATTACAGGCCAAAAAGTTACAAAACTTTAAAATAATTCATTACATTCCAAAAGAATGTCATTTAGATTTACACTACTCCTAGAGTAGATACTAATCATAACTTGAGATCCTAAACGTTCCTGAGTCCCTCGTAGCTCACTGCCTCAACCCGACCCTTAGTCCTTTCATCCAAAAGCGTACCTACAGGGACAACACATCATGAGCATATACAATTTCACTTAACAACATATAAACATTATAGTAAATGCATGAAATCTTAGTTAAGTAAATATGCTGGTTATTCATTAACTTCTTATTGTTGTCCCTGATTCATAATCATGCATATGGGGCACCTTACCCCGTGGCACCTTACCACAATAACATCACATGGCTACTTACCATGTGGGGCACCTTACCCCGTGGCACCTTACCACAATAACATCGCATGGCTACTTACCATGTGGGGCACCTTACCCCGTGGCACCTTACCACAATAACATCGCATGGCTACTTACCATGTGGGGCACCTTACCCCGTGGCACCTTACCACAATAACATCGCATGGCTACTTACCATGTGGGGCACCTTACCCCGTGGCACCTTACCACAATAACATCGTCATATAAACGTCGTTTACACATCATCATATAAACATCGCATAAACATCATGATTTCATCGTATACTTATTCATGCTATAAATGCATAGACATAGTGTAAGGATGTATTTTACCGTCCGATGCCCGTACGTCTCTTACGTACCTTTTCAAAAAGAGGAGGAGTCAACAGACCTATCTCCTTGATTGTGCCGGTACCTGGGGTGGCTCTACACAATCACATAATACAATATTAGGCACCTCATATTAATCCGGAAACAAAACTTAAATTAAAACCACATAAATCCTTAAACATCATCTCGCGATCGATCGTCCAAGAGCCCCGATCGATCGCGAGATGCTACTGCCTCGCATACCAAAAAAATTTAATCCGCGATCGATCGCCTCAAAATTGGCGATCGATCGCCACAACTCACTGGAACGTCGCGATCGATCTTGCCTTCTTGGCGATCGATCGCCAACCCTGTTCCTTTGAGCGATTTTCCAGAATTACTTGGCACAGTTAATCATACCCTTAAAACTAACATGTAAGACATAATACATGCCAAAGCCAACATGCTAGTAGTTGCACTACACTACCCTGAGTGTATCCAATTCGAATTTACGCCTTAAACATGAGTCCACATGCATAAACGTCGACCACTTATACAAGCACCGGGTCAACTTTTCTGAAAACAGGGCATCACAACTTCTACCCAGATTTTCGAGTACTACTTTTTATAGCAACGATTCTCACATATAAACCATACAACATGTTCCAACATATATGCTAGGGGCTTCATAAAACATCTATGTAAGCACGTAAATTCAAGTTTTCATAAAACTTAAGCTAGCATGCATCCTAACATCCTCATAAACTTTGAGTTCATCCAACTTACAGAAAAACAGGGCATCCCATCATAACCCAGATTTTCGAACACCTAGTTTCCAAGTCGGAAATCTAACACATAAAGCATGCAAGTTACTTAACAAGACATGCTAGAAGCTTCATAAACATCATATAAAAGTACTCATAACAAGAGTTCATCAAACCCTACACTATCATACCAAATATACTACAAAGAAAACATGTGCTAGAACTCTGAAATCTGGAAAAGAATGACTCCTCACCACTTTTTGGCACGACTTTCCTTCAAGAGAAAGAACAATAAAACGTGATCCTCTTCTTCCTACTTGCTGTCTGAGTGTTTTTAGAGGGTTTGGAGAGAAGGAGGAGAGTTTGGAGGAGATGGAGTGAGTAAAGAAGATGGACCAAAAGTCCTCCCTGGCCACTCTGCTTTTCCGAAAATAAGGGTAGGGGCATGGGTGTGGCCAAGTGGGGGGAAAGGGTGGTTGCATGTAGGGTGCTTTTGTGGTGTTTAATTGTATCCCGGTATTTCTTATGATGTATAAAAATAATTTCCCTTGATATTTCACAATTGCACTACATCATTACAACAATTAAAAACCCGTAACATGCAACCTAAACCATATCATCATATCATAATTTTAACCCCCAATTAAAATACCATGACCCTCTTAAATACATCATAATTCATCATCGTAGCACATAATCATATAACATTTCGGGGGTATTACATTACTCCCCTACTTATAAGATTTCGTCCTCGAAATCCACATGCATCATCATAACGGAACTAAACATAAATACATACCAGAGAATAGTTCCGGGTAGTGCTGCACCATATGCCGTTCCGTCTCCCATGTAGCCTCCTCGACACCCCGACGATCCCACTGAACTTTGACCATCGGTATAACTTTGCTCCGTAGTCTGCGATCCTTCCGATCCAGAATTCTGATTGGTCGTTCTTCGTAGGACATATCTGAGTCTAACTGAACTTCTGTAGGCTGTAAGACATGAGACGAGTCTGGCTCATACTTCCGTAACATAGAGACATGGAAAACATCGTGTATGCCAGATAAAGATGGCGGTAGAGCCAAACGATATGCCAAAGTACCGATACGCTGCAAAATTTCATATGGCCCAACATACCTCGGAGATAACTTTCCCCGCATCCCAAAACGAACCACGCCCCTGAAGGGCGAGATCTTTAAGAAGACCCTGTCTCCTAACTGGAATTCTAGTGGTCGTCGCCGCTTATTGGCATAGGCCGCTTGCCTATCTTGGGCCGCTTTCATCTTCTGGCGTATCAACTTTATCTTACCTTCCATATCTCTGATCATATCCGGTCCTCCGACCGCTTTGCTGGTCAAGTCCTCCCAATACAGTGGTGATCTACATCGTCGTCCATAGAGAGCTTCAAAAGGGGCCATTTGAATGCTCGCCTGATAACTGTTATTATAGGAGAACTCCACCAGCGGTACTGAATCCTGCCACGGAGTATCAAACTCCATAATGCACGCCCTCAACATGTCTTCGAGCGTCTGAATGGTACGCTCTGTTTGGCCGTCTGTCTGAGGGTGATAGGCCGTACTCAGTCTCACCTCTGTACCCAAAGCTGTCTGGAGACCCTCCCAGAAATGTGAAGTGAACCTCGGGTCCCTGTCAGACACTAACGAGACTGGAATACCATGCAACCTTACCACATCCCTTATATACATCTGGGCCATCTTCAAGTACGTATATGACATACTGTAAGGGATGAAATGAGCCATCTTCGTCAGCCTATCCACGATCACCCAGATCGCATCAAATCCTGAGGCCGTCCTCGGCAAGTGGGTCACGAAATCCATAGATATATGCTCCCACTTCCATTCAGGCACCTCTAAGCTCTTCAGCTCTCCACCAGGCCTCTGCCTCTCTGCCTTTACCTGCTGGCAGATCAAACATTTTTTAACAAAAATGATTACCTCACGCTTCATGCGTCTCCACCAGAATTGATCGCATAGATCTTTGTACATCTTCTTTCCCCCTGGGTGGATACTGAACCGACTACTGTGAGCTCGCTCCAATATTCCTCTACGTAGTTCTGGTGTATCTGGGACTACCCATCGGTTGCCCAGTCTCAAAGAATCATCCTCAGCCACTCTGAACTTGGATGGCTGACCCTGATGTACCAATGACGTCCACCTCTGAACCTCACTATCCGACTTCTGGGCCTTCCTGATTGCCTCAAATATGTCTGGCTCTGCCAAAAGGGTCGACACTCGCACAGGCGACGTGTCTACATCGAAATCATAGCCCAGATGGCAATAAGAAGTCATCAAGGCCGACAAACACATGACATCCTCTGCAGTACTCTTCACCTTCCGACTTAAGGCGTCTGCTATCAAGTTTGCTTTACCTGGATGGTACTCAATTTCACAATCATAGTCTTTGAGTAAGTCCATCCACCTTCTTTGCCTCATATTCAACTCTGCCTGAGTAAATAAGAACTTCAGGCTCTTATGGTCCGTATATATAGTGAAGGACGTGCCATACAAGTAATGCCTCCAGATCTTCAAGGCAAATATGATGGCCGCCAGCTCCAAATCATGCACTGGATACCTAGCCTCGTGTGGCTTCAGCTGCCTCGATGCATAAGCCACTACATGCTTATCTTGCATTAACACACAGCCCAAACCCTGCAGTGACGCATCCGTATACAAGGCAAATCTCTTATTCTCAGTCGGAATCACTAAAACAGGTGCTGTAGTCAAGCGACGCTTCAGCTCTTGAAAACCTTCTTCACAAGCCTCAGACCAATAGAAGGGGACTCCTTTCTGAGTCAGCTGTGTCAGGGGTTTGGCAATTTTTGAGAAACCTTCGACGAAACGTCGGTAATAACCTGCCAAACCAAGGAAGCTCCGTATTTCTGGTACAGAAGTGGGTGCAACCCACTCCATCACAGCTTCGATCTTCCTGGGATCCACAGATATCCCCTGGCTAGATATGACATGGCCTAAGAATACCACGCTGTCCAACCAGAACTCGCACTTACTAAGCTTTGCATACAACTGATGGTCCCTAAGGATCTGAAGTACCGTCCTCAAGTGCCTTACGTGCTCTTCTTCAGTCCGTGAGTAAATAAGTATGTCGTCAATGAAGACTATGACGAACTGATCCAAATACGGCTGGAATACCCTGTTCATCAAACTCATGAAGACAGCTGGGGCATTCGTCACTCCAAAAGGCATAACCAGGAATTCATAGTGCCCATATCTTGTCCTGAAAGCCGTCTTTTGAACATCGTCTTCTCTTACTCGAATCTGATGGTACCCCGACCTCAGATCGATCTTACTGTAGAGCCTCGCACCCTGCAACTGATCAAACAAGTCATCGATTCTCGGAAGTGGATACTTGTTCTTGACTGTGGCCTTATTCAGTTGCCTATAGTCAATGCATAGGCGCATCGATCCATCTTTCTTCTTAACAAATAAGACAGGCGCACCCCATGGCGATACGCTAGGGCGTATGTAGCCCTTGTCAAGGAGTTCCTGCAATTGCATCTTCAACTCCCTTAACTCAGCTGGTGCCATCCTATATGGGGCACGAGAAATTGCAGACGTCCCTGGTAGTAGCTCAATCCCAAACTCGACCTCTCTCGTCGGTGGGAATCCGGGAATCTCCTCCGGAAAGACATCAGCAAACTCTGCCACTACGGGCACATCCTCAACCTTTAACTCCTTCTTCTTTTCCGTCACATCAATAGCATAAATAAGATATCCTGAATGACCTTGTTCCAATAACTGTGCCATCTTGACAGCCGATACCAACGGAATCTTTGGGCGAGAACCATCCCCAAAGAATGTCCACTGGACTCCCATATCAGATCTGAATCGGACAGTCCTTTGCCTGCAGTTAACGACCGCCTGATACTTGTTCAGAACATCGATGCCCACAATGCAATCGAAGTCCGTCATTCCTAGCACAATCAAATCTGATCTTAACTCATTATCCTCAAAATAAATGAGGCCATCATAGATAATCTGATCCGTAGCCAAACTTCTTCCTGCGGGGGTCGAGACTAAAAGAGGCATGGGCGACGGAGAAGTGCATATGTGGTGCCTTTCCACAAAACTCGTCGACACAAAAGAGTGTGACGCACCTGTGTCTATCAATATAAGAGCAGGGTGCGTAAATAAAAGACACGTACCCGCTATCACCTCCTCTGGAGCCGCTGTAGCCTGCTCCCTTGTCAAAGCATACACCTGACCCTGAGGTGGCCCCGCGGGCTGACCTCCATACTGCCTCGGTGCGAAAGGTGGTCTGTGCGGTGCTGCTCTGTCCGCAAGTCTCCCCGCAGAGTTCTGCTGTCTTCCCCTGTTGGGACACTGTCGAGCGAGGTGGCCTCTGTCGCCACAGACATAGCAGCCAACGCAGTCCTTTGCCAAATGTGATAGTCCACATATAGTGCACTGAGCTCTTCCAGATCTATCTCCCTGAGGCTGTCCTCTCCCAGATGGAGTGTCATTCCTTCCCTTCCCTTTCCATCGATTCTCGGGCCTCTTGCCACTGAATCTCGATGCTGACGTGTTCCCCCTAGGCTTAAACTGATCACCCCTGGGCTTCAAGTGGTCAGAAGTAGATTTCGGAGGGGGTGCTGGAGGTGGCACTGCATCAGGATATGCACCAACTCCCAACTCAGCTAACTCAGCTCGTGAGAGTGCATCATCAAAACAAGCAGGGCCATAAGTGATCACCCTGTCATACAGTTCAGGCCTCAAGCCCTTCATGAAGTTCCGCATCTTCGCTTGAGTGCTTGCAGCAATGTGTGGCACATAACGTAGCAAGGAGCAGTAATGCAAAGCATAATCAGATACAGGCATGGTACCTTGTCTTAAACTGGTAAACTCATCCTCTTTGGCCTGTCTTGCAGCGGCTGAAAAATAGCGGTTCAGAAACCGCGTTCGGAACATCTTCCAATTCACCTCTTGTCCCTGAGCCTCTTGCTCAATCACTGTGGTTTTCCACCACATCAGTGCTTTCTTGGATAGCTGAAATTCTGCTAACCGGATCCAGGCCGTCTTTGCACAGGGCGCTGCCACAAATATCTGTTCGATCCTCTCTATCCATTCCTCTGCTTTCTCCCCTGATTCAGTTCCCTCGAACATCGGAGGCCGATACATCATAAACTGAGCCAAGCTCAATTCCCCAGGTAGCAACTGCTGTTCAGAGGGTTCCTCACCCAAGGCTGGGGGTGGCAATGGATTCGTACGCCCAGCACTTGCGTTTACACTAATGGCGTCTCCCACTTCTATATTTGCTGCCATGCTGCAACACAAGGGTTAATAACAACACCAAAAGCAGTTCATAAAGCACATCGTTAGATAATTAAACATGTTAGCATAACTTAGAAACTTCATATGCAACATACATATAAAACATGTTCAAAAGTAAGCACCTAGCCAACTTATCGCTAAGGCTACCCTTCACTCATTCCCGAGTTATCTAACCTGGCTCTGATACCACTAATGTGGGGTCTTCCCACCTTAACAGTGATTACTAAACATAAAAAGGATTAATCATGCATTGATAACGTCTTAAGGATTCGGTTGTTACATGAGCTAATAGGATTACAGGCCAAAAAGTTACAAAACTTTAAAATAATTCATTACATTCCAAAAGAATGTCATTTAGATTTACACTACTCCTAGAGTAGATACTAATCATAACTTGAGATCCTAAACGTTCCTGAGTCCCTCGTAGCTCACTGCCTCAACCCGACCCTTAGTCCTTTCATCCAAAAGCGTACCTACAGGGACAACACATCATGAGCATATACAATTTCACTTAACAACATATAAACATTATAGTAAATGCATGAAATCTTAGTTAAGTAAATATGCTGGTTATTCATTAACTTCTTATTGTTGTCCCTGATTCATAATCATGCATATGGGGCACCTTACCCCGTGGCACCTTACCACAATAACATCACATGGCTACTTACCATGTGGGGCACCTTACCCCGTGGCACCTTACCACAATAACATCGCATGGCTACTTACCATGTGGGGCACCTTACCCCGTGGCACCTTACCACAATAACATCGCATGGCTACTTACCATGTGGGGCACCTTACCCCGTGGCACCTTACCACAATAACATCGCATGGCTACTTACCATGTGGGGCACCTTACCCCGTGGCACCTTACCACAATAACATCGTCATATAAACGTCGTTTACACATCATCATATAAACATCGCATAAACATCATGATTTCATCGTATACTTATTCATGCTATAAATGCATAGACATAGTGTAAGGATGTATTTTACCGTCCGATGCCCGTACGTCTCTTACGTACCTTTTCAAAAAGAGGAGGAGTCAACAGACCTATCTCCTTGATTGTGCCGGTACCTGGGGTGGCTCTACACAATCACATAATACAATATTAGGCACCTCATATTAATCCGGAAACAAAACTTAAATTAAAACCACATAAATCCTTAAACATCATCTCGCGATCGATCGTCCAAGAGCCCCGATCGATCGCGAGATGCTACTGCCTCGCATACCAAAAAAATTTAATCCGCGATCGATCGCCTCAAAATTGGCGATCGATCGCCACAACTCACTGGAACGTCGCGATCGATCTTGCCTTCTTGGCGATCGATCGCCAACCCTGTTCCTTTGAGCGATTTTCCAGAATTACTTGGCACAGTTAATCATACCCTTAAAACTAACATGTAAGACATAATACATGCCAAAGCCAACATGCTAGTAGTTGCACTACACTACCCTGAGTGTATCCAATTCGAATTTACGCCTTAAACATGAGTCCACATGCATAAACGTCGACCACTTATACAAGCACCGGGTCAACTTTTCTGAAAACAGGGCATCACAACTTCTACCCAGATTTTCGAGTACTACTTTTTATAGCAACGATTCTCACATATAAACCATACAACATGTTCCAACATATATGCTAGGGGCTTCATAAAACATCTATGTAAGCACGTAAATTCAAGTTTTCATAAAACTTAAGCTAGCATGCATCCTAACATCCTCATAAACTTTGAGTTCATCCAACTTACAGAAAAACAGGGCATCCCATCATAACCCAGATTTTCGAACACCTAGTTTCCAAGTCGGAAATCTAACACATAAAGCATGCAAGTTACTTAACAAGACATGCTAGAAGCTTCATAAACATCATATAAAAGTACTCATAACAAGAGTTCATCAAACCCTACACTATCATACCAAATATACTACAAAGAAAACATGTGCTAGAACTCTGAAATCTGGAAAAGAATGACTCCTCACCACTTTTTGGCACGACTTTCCTTCAAGAGAAAGAACAATAAAACGTGATCCTCTTCTTCCTACTTGCTGTCTGAGTGTTTTTAGAGGGTTTGGAGAGAAGGAGGAGAGTTTGGAGGAGATGGAGTGAGTAAAGAAGATGGACCAAAAGTCCTCCCTGGCCACTCTGCTTTTCCGAAAATAAGGGTAGGGGCATGGGTTGTGGCCAAGTGGGGGGAAAGGGTGGTTGCATGTAGGGTGCTTTTGTGGTGTTTAATTGTATCCCGGTATTTCTTATGATGTATAAAAATAATTTCCCTTGATATTTCACAATTGCACTACATCATTACAACAATTAAAAACCCGTAACATGCAACCTAAACCATATCATCATATCATAATTTTAACCCCCAATTAAAATACCATGACCCTCTTAAATACATCATAATTCATCATCGTAGCACATAATCATATAACATTTCGGGGGTATTACATGCCCGAAGTCCACCGAGCACTCCACCAGGCACGGAACGCTCTGATACCACTGTTAGGAATTCGTTCCGCTTTCCAGTCCCGATTGAAACCTGCAATCAAGAAACAAAAGCAAATCACAGTATACAATTTCAACGAATAAAACTATAAACTGAAATGCAAAGCAAGAGTAAAGAATTAGGGCTCAGGTCGAGCTGGGTATCCTTCCAACGTCGTCACCGGGGAACCAAGGTATCGTATCCTAAAGGGGAGACACACACTCTGCCCTAAGACACTACCCGAAGACCCTGCCCGAACCCCACTGCACTGCCCGATACGCACGGCCCAAGCACACAACCACAACCAGTGCACACAGCACCTCTGCCAGTGCACACAGCACACACACGGCCACAATCAGCACACACAGCACCACACTCACAGCACAACCAGTGCACAAAGCACCACTGTCACAGCCACACAGAGCACCACACTCACAAGGCTCGAGACGCACACACAGCACCTCACCACGGCCACACCAGCGCACACAGCACCAAGGCACGAGGCGCACACACAGCACCAAGCCAAGCTCACGGCCACACACACCACAGCGCACACAGCACCTCACCAAGCACAAGGCGCACACAGCACCACACAGCACAAACCAGCGCACAAAGCACCACAATTCACAGTCACCCACCGCACACACAGTAACGAAAAAGGGGGACGAAAATTGCACTCTGGTTTTTGGGGTTTCAGAGGTGTATTCCACTCATCATAAACCATGGCCAACATAAAGGCAAGAGGGAGACGAAGAGGGTGGCTGCAAATACCAAGGAGTCCAGCCGAAGAGACAAATCCAGCCGAAGAGACAAACCCAGCTGAAGAGGCGCAAGGCTGGAAGATTCTGGAGCTAGGGCACCGAAGGTGATGGCTGCAAAGGAGAAGGAAGGGGGCTGAAGATGGGGCTCGGTTATGGGGTGTGGGAGAAGGGCCAAAGCCCAGCTACAACTATTGGGCCAAAAAACCCAACAGGACCGAATCATTATGGAAGCGTACTTTATTTTATAAAATATGCATTTGTAGTCTCACCATTCAAATTTCTGAAAATGGTCTGGTTTGATATTATGCAGCTGGAAACCGATCTTTCTGGTCATGCGAGAATATATGTAATGCTTGGAATCTAATTATCTTAATTAAATCGAGTTTAATATGATAATTAAGTTATAATTATGGATGGTGGTTGTTTTGCATTTGAACTCGGCTTGAGAAAAATTGAGTGCGGTTAATAATGTGATTGAGTCAAAATTATTTAATGGATAAATGGTTGAGATTAATAATGTGAATTAGTGAAGTATGAATTTCAATTAGTGATAATTATTGAAAGTTAACACTAATTTGAGTTGGGTCAATCATAAGGTGGAGTAAAGTTTTGGACTAAATGGCAACTCATGACATTATATCATCTTGCCTTCACCCATTTCACACAATACACAAACTAAAATCCGATTTTCACACCTTCACCCTCTTCCAACTCTCCTCTACCAAAATCCAAGGCAATATCACACATCTAGACTCAAATCCTTGGGGGTTGTCAAGAAGTAAGTCATTTATGCTTTGATATTAGTTTTATTGAATTTTATGGTAATTTTGTGTACTGTTGAGTTAATGTTTTGGGGATTTTGAGTTTGATGATGTTTGTTGAAATTGTTGCATATATGTTGAGTTTTGAGTTATATATGTTGAAAAAGAGTTGGGAGTGTGTGGAAAAGAGGTCTTGATGTTGAATGGAAGGGGTAAGTGTATCGAGGTTGGAGAAAAATTAAAAATGGAGATTTTTTCGAGCAACAACATCGACCGATCGATCTGCGGATGCGAACCAAGCGATCGGTCAAGGACCCTAGCTAAAGGGAAAAATTCTGGCATTTACCAATCGATTGGGAGAATCGATCGATGGAGGCGAGCAATTGGTCTATTCAACCGATCGATCGGTCTGCTTAAAATTCCTAAATTTTCAATTTTTTCAACTTTTGAATAATTTAGTAATGAATAATTTAGTAAATGTTAGTGTTGTTCCACGAATTCTCATCATATTATGGAACATGAGTACTTATACTGGAAATTGGGATATCTTATTTTGTGAAAGTGATGACATTGTATTAATATGTGTTGAAATTGTATAGAACCTTCACGAGCATCAGGGCAAAGGGGAGGATAACTCTATCTTGACTCTAGGCAGTCAGGTACGTAGTGACGTTCGAACAAGTATGCTATGAGGTAAACTGATGATTATGCACTTATGAGATGTCGATCTATGAATGTTGATATATAAGTATATGGAATCGAAATATGTGCTCAGTCTAAATGGTTGTGATATGTTGGATATTTAATTGTACATAATTCGGGTATTATGTTGAGTTAATAACGATAAATGATATAGTTGTTCAAGTTAATAATATAATCATAGTTGGGACAAAGTGCCACTGTCATAATTTAGGAGCGGGGTCAAAGTACCATTGGCAGTGAGGACAAAGTGCCACTGTTGTAGTATAATCACAGTGGGGACAAAGTGTCACTCTTGTAATTTAGAAGCGGAGTCAAAGTGCCACTGGCAGTGATGACAAAGTACCACTGTTGTAGTATAATCACAGTGGGGATAAAGTGACACTGTTGTAATTTAGAAGCGGGGTCAAAGTGCTGCTGGCAGTGAGGTCTAAGTGCCACTTGTAGTATAATCACAGGAGGACAAAGTACCACTGTTGTATTTAAAAACAGAGTCAAAGTGCCACTAGCAGTGGGGACAAAGTTCCTTGGAGTATAAAGCGAGGACAAAGTGCCGCCATTGGTATAATATCGTTGTTATAGTAAAGCAGGGTCAAAGTGCGTCTGTATTTGGGCCAAAGTGCCACTATTATATTCACAGTGGGGTCAATGTGCCACTGTTATAGTTTAAAGCGGGGAAAAAGTGTTGCTATTGGTAGAGTGTCATTACTTTTATAAAGCTGGGACAAAGTACGTGGTTAATGACTATATTTGAATAAATAGTGTCGAAGTTATCGCATTGATAAACATTAGTTTGGAATAAAGATATTGAACTTGATATTATGGAATTGTATAAGATTGAAACATGAACATCAAGTGAAAGCTATACTAGTTTGGAGGAGAATGAGCTTTAGGAGTTGGGTATTTGAAAGTTGATTATTGATTGAGGCGTTTTTGCAATGGTGTTTTATATCTTTATTTTCTCAATTACTGGGAAGCTCTGTCAAATTTTTTATAGAAGTCTCACCATAAATGACATAAATATAATCAGAGCATTAAGGAATTATATTCTTTTATACACATATGACGTCAATTGCACTGTTGTCGGCATGGGACGTTGGGGCCTTACAATATAAAAATAGAGAGTAGAGAAGATGGAAGAGACAATATTTGCTTGTTGCCATGTATTTTATACAAGCATGGATTGTTTGCTTATTCATCAATTATTCTAAAATGTGCATATATCATTCGAGCTAATGGCAAAAGGTGGAACTGTTGAAGGATCTAGTTCAGGCAAGTTTTTTCATGTTTTCCAAGGACTTCCAACAATTTGTTTTGTGTGTACACTGTTACGATCCCAATAATACAGCTAAACATTGTTAATAAGAAATTAAGTTGCTGTTATTATTATTAAGGAATTAGTTTAGTGACAAATATTTAGGATTTCGTATTTCGTGTGGAGAAATTATTAAGTGATTACATAATTTATTAGTTCTCCATGTCTTGCATTTTCTCGCCCGTTAGCGCATATATATTGAATACATGATATTTGATTTGGCTTAAATTTATTGATTGTTCAACAATCATACATTTATATGTTTGATGTGTGAAGAGAAATTATTAAGTGATGTTTGTTTGATGTTGAAAAACAAAGTCTCGTGAAATCAATCAGCCAAGCTGACTCCCTCTTCGTTGTCGAGAATCAACCTAATCAAGCCAAGGATTCTCAGCCTCAATCCATTGCTGAATTGTAGCTTCACATTTATTTGATTTCATTTGATTTCCATACTTGTAAATCATACCATATACAACTATGTAAACTTTGTATAAATATATGGAATGAATACCTCACGAAGAGTGGTGATTTCTCCATTCTTACATGGTATCAGCCTCCTTCGATCCCTCATCTTCGATCACTTCAATGGCTGCCGAAAATTCTGCTCCTCTTCCCTTCAATACACTCATCCACATGGTTACCATCAAGTTATCCTCCTCCAACTATCTCCTTTGGAAATGTCAATTGCTTCCACTCCTAGAAAGCCAAGCACTCATCGGCCATGTGGATGGAACCACTGACATCCCATCTCGTTTCACTACTGAAAATACACCAAATGACAAATACGTCTCGTGGAAACACACTGACCAACGTCTCCTAAGTCTGCTCCTCTCTTCCCTCATAGAGGAAGCCATGGTAGAAGTCGTGGGCCTCACCACCTCCCGAGAAGTGTGGGCTGCACTTGAAAATACTTTCAGTCACAGCTCCAAAGCTCGTGAACTCCGTCTCAAAGACGATCTACAGCTGATGAAACGCGGATCTCGATCTGTTTCTGAGTATGCTCGCGCCTTCAAAGTTCTTTGTGACCAACTGCATGCCATAGGGCGGTTCGTCGACGACACCGACAAAGTCCACTGGTTCCTCCGTGGTCTTGGCTCGGACTTCTCTAGTTTCTCCACAGCTCAAATGGCCCTCACTCCTTTGCCTCGTTTTACAGATCTTGTTCCCAAAGCAGAAAGTTTTGAAATATTCACCAAATCTTTGGAACCAGCTGCTCCTCCAACTGCGGCGTTCACGGCCACCCACCGCAATCCCAGCCGGTCGAACCAACACTCACACGCTCGTGGCCAATCCTCGCGATCTGGCGTACATGGACGAGGACAGGGTCGCTACTCTGGTAGACGACCACCGCGATGCCAAATCTGCCGCCAGGAAGGTCACTATGCGGATAGGTGCAACCAACGTTATGAACGTCATGGTCATATCCCTGAAGCCCAACTTGCTGAGGCCCTAAATACCTCCTGCTCCATTTCAAAGCATGATGGATCTGATTGGTTTCTGGATACTGAGGCCTCGGCCCATATGACTCCGGCCCAAACCCAGGTGTGACATTGAAGAACCTACTGTCTCTCGCTCTAGTTGTGAATCTGAGTATCGTGCGTTAGCTCTCACTGCTGCGGAACTTCTTTGGCTTACACATCTTCTCACTGATCTTAAAGTTCCACTTGTGCAGCCACCTATTCTCTTATGTGACAACAAAAGTGCCATCTTCTTGAGTTCAAATCCCGTTTCCCACAAACGAGCCAAACATGTTGAACTAGACTATCACTTCATTCGTGAACTCGTTCTCGCTGGCAAGCTTCGAACCCAGCACGTGCCCTCTCACTTACAAGTTGCTGACATCTTCACTAAGAGTGTGTCTCGACCTCTTTTTGAACTTTTTCGCTACAAGCTTCACGTCCAATCGAATCCGACGCTTAGCTTGCGGGGGGGTGTCGAGAATCAACCTAATCAAGCCAAGGATTCTCAGCCTCTATCCATTGCTGAATTGTAGCTTCACATTTATTTGATTTTATTTGATTTCCATACTTGTAAATCATACCATATACAACTATGTAAACTTTGTATAAATATATGGAATGAATACCTCACCAAGAGTGGTGATTTCTCCGTTCTTACATTCGTCAACGAATTCTGCAATCGTTACACCTACTATGTGCATTGGCTACCTTTATGATGCATATAGTTTTGAATTGCTCCACTGCTGCTAGATACCTAGCTTCAAGATTGTATCTTGTTTGCCTTAGATGGAGAAAATTATTCCTTCAACTTTTAACTTATGTTAATCTTGCATTGTTAGTGGTGTTGATGTCTATACAGCCCTTGCTGGAGCAGTTGGAGCTAATGAGGTACGAAGTATTTTAGTGACCTTGTAGTCACTCTTTGGAAATTTTGGCCTTTCAGTACTCTTTGTATGGTCCCTTTCAACGTAACGCTAAATCATGTGTGTAGCCTAATATGAATACTTGATGAAGCTCTTTTGAATCAACTTTGTGAACGTGTGTTTAATGTATGCATGATGATTCTGCTAATTAGTATCTCGATATTCTTGTTTAATTCCTCTAGATAGCTATTGTTGGTGATATTACTACTGCTGATAGGATCCCAAAGCTTGAAAAAGAGTCGAAGGGAGCAAGAAGCGCTAGAGAGTATATGTGAACTACTCGGTGGATGTATAAGATGATGACTTTGATAGTTTGTGCGAACTACTTAAAGAGCTTGTAACGACTTTGATAGTTTGAAGCTTTTTTTATTCAACTTGATTGTAATTTTATTAGTTTTTTTGTAATTTGTGCTTTAATATTGGATATAAGTTTGTGACAGGTTTCATGATTTTAAGTTGATACAAATGTTTGCTTTTATTTTATTTTTTATATGTATAAGCGCAAATGAAAAAAGAAGTATTGTGATGCAATAAGTTGTAGTGTTGTTTGAAATAATACTGACGCTTTGAAATATATACATTAGAAACTCTATAAATTAATACTCGATTATTTAATAAACTCTTTAAGATAATATATTTGGTCGGTCACGACTCGGGGGTAGGGTGCTAAATTAATAATTTGCTAAAATTATAAGATAATACATTTTTGATAATTTCTATAGACCCCATATAAAATATAAATTAATAATTCCTTTATACTACATATTACATGAATGATTTATGAAAGTTTCTTTAATAATGACTCAATTGTCTTTTGTTTTTTGTTGAAATCAATTTCACCTTGAATCTCGTCTCTAATTTTCCTTATCATTGTAAGAACTTCTGGTGTTGTTTTCTCATAGCTCAACAAGCGCTTTAATAGCCTCATTTCGCCAAGGGGGCTCCATGGTAGAACTTTCATCTTCATCATCTTTATCAGTTCCAATAACGCTCTCAATAATTTCTTCATCAGTCAACAACTGTGCAACTACATTTTCTTCTGGGTGGTTCAGGACATCATCGACATCCATTGCGTTGCGATAACCCAACTCTTCGATCAAATTTCGGAGTTCTTGAGTGCTTTCACCACCTACCTGTTCATCGGAGTTCTCAAAAGCCATGTTATCTGTTGATCGAAGTTTACAATGATGAAAGCAGTTCGCAATTGTATTTGCACGAACATCCATAGTCCATGCTGGAATTGCAAGATTCATTGCATCTAACACATTTATTTTTGCTGGATTTGGAACCCCTAATTCATAACCCTCCAAAAGACTTCTATAAAATCGACGACGATAATGCATCTTAAAAGCTCCCCGTGTCACAAGGTTGAATTTTTGAAGTTGTGTTTGGTGGCAAAAATAATAATTCAACATTTTGCAATCCTTCAATAATTTTGGATGAGCAGGGCAATTATCCACAATCAAGAGAATTTTCTTCCAACCATTTTTTTATCAAGTTGGCGAACATATTCTTCAAATAACACCCCAGTCATCCAAGCTTGTTTGTTAGCACGGTACTCACAGTTCAAACTGTTCAAGTTTACATTCTTGAAGCACCTTGGTTTAGCATATTTCCCAATAATCCATAAAGGAATTTTCTCTGAACCGTCCTCATTACAGTAAATAACAACAGTTAGTCTTTCCTTGTCTTGTTTTTTCCCTTCAAGTTGCAGTGTTGCAAGGGAATGATCTGGTTGAAGTCTAAAAAACAAACCTGTTTAAGATCAAAACATGTAAATAATTACATCACTAAAGTACAAAATAAAAAATAATAAAATAATAAAAAACAAACCTGTTTCATCCATATTAAAGATGTCTTTCATTTCAAACTGATCCACTTTGTCTCTTATGGTTTTTAATTTGTCTTCCATGCCCTCCATTTCAACTGATCCACTCTCTCCAAAACGCCGAAATTTTTTAATTCCATACCTTGCTTTGAACTTTCCAAGCCAACCAATAGAAAAAAGTAAAGTCTGGAGTATCCACAGGATACATATCCTTCATGAACTTTTTCGCCTTCTCGATGATTGGTTCACCTGTCATATTCACATGTTCTTGATATTGAAGAATCCATTCATAGAGATATTTTTCTAGGTCAGGAAATTTTGCCGGTTTGCATTCGGGAGCAAGTGAGAGATACTCTGAAGACCGCTTAACTGTATTCGATACTGTCCCTTGACTCACCTGCAAACCATAGTTACTAAGAACCCATTTTTGCAATTGCTTTTGAGTGAGACTTGTATTATCCTTGTTGTGCTTGCATAATGCTCTTCGAATCTCGTCGGTCATTGTTGTTTTTTTTTTCACACCTTTAAGATGAGACGCCATATTGTGTGTATGATTTGTTTGTGTTAGCATATTTTGATCTTGTATTTATTTGTATAGAAAATATTTTTTAATGTCCATAAAGTGATACTTGGGAGATTGAAGAGTTCTTTCAAATTGGACTCTTCATTTGATATACGTACATGCATTGTACAACAATTAAGTGGAAGTTTGAAACGTGTTTGTAAATTGAGTATTCATTATAAACTAATAAATATTAATTAATATATAAATTATTAATTATTAATTTATCGATTAATTAATAACTCTTTTAATTAATAAATTTTGGTGGTTCCATGAGTATTAATTTATAGAGTTTCTACTGTATAGTGATTTTTTCGTTAACATTGTAAACGTCAACCACTAGAAAAAAATGGATTTAGAGCATCATAAAATATGGATATAGTGACGCTTCTGTTTATTGACACTTGTTTAAGGCGTCATAGGTGGACGTGTCAATATGTTATGTAGGTTATAGTGACGCTTTAAAGTGACGCAAATACTATATTTCATGACGCTTTAAAGCTTTGCAAAATGCAGTATTGGCGACACTTTAAGGCGTCACTATAACATATATAACATATTGAAACATACTTATGTGACACTTTAATCAAGCGTCAATAAAACAAAAGCGTCACTATAACAACATTTCGTGACGCTTTTCAGCGTCGCTAAATCCAGTTTTTCTAGTAGTGTGAGCAGAGGAGACATCTTGTGAATCCCTAATATTTATATCAAGCTAAATAGGGTAAAAATCCGAATTAACAAGGTAAAATTAGTGGATATGAAAAGTCTAAAATTCGAGATTTTTATCGATTTAATTTTATAAGTAAGACATTTTGTCGCCTATAACAACCGTGGTATTTATCATATTTAAAATTTAAATCATTTTTAAAGCCTTTAATACATTTATAGTTAGTTACTTGAGCATTGAAGAGATTCATTAGAAAAACTCCCGTTACAGTTTCATCTGTTTCGTGTTTTTAAGGATATTATCATCGGAAGATCAAGAAAATAGAAATTCCCTTAATCAAGAAAACCTAGAATATTCCGGATATTATCTGTTAGTATTGGAGTAATGTTTAGAAGGGGTGTTGAATAAACACTAGACTCAATTTCTCGATTCCTTGATATACATAAGACTGTTAAGTAATGCAGTAAGATCTCAATTGATAGCAAGTCGGTAGAAAACTAAAAGTAGTGCGGAAGGTGTCTACTGGACTTGTGAGTTTTGAACTGATCGGTAGATGTTTAGACAGAAGGATAAAGTACTGAAAGTAAATGACACCTGATATGTTTCTGGAAGTTCGAAGCACAAACGCTTCTATGCTTCCCCTTCTTCCTTTGTAGGAAGGTTACACTAGAAGGCTTTGATTTACACTTTACATCATACAACCTTCTTAGGCACCCACACAGATTTGCCTAAACTCCTAGCAATACAATAATCACACAAATTACAATATGATTTCTTTAAAACACTCTCACAAAAACAAGACTATGTTCTTCCGTACAGTATCTTTGAGCAGTAGACTTAGTAGACTTTGATCTTGAAGATCTCAATAGCTATTGGATACTGCTCTGCAAAACTTCAGATATTTCAATAAGTGTTTTGAACTTTTTGCTTGTTTTCGAATGAAGTTGATTCAGGATTTCAGAGTGTTGAAGGGATTTCTTCATTTCTCTTCGACGTGTTTATAGACGTGAAGGTCTACCGCAACTATTCTTCAAATGGAAAGAATCACGTAAAATCAGCTTCTTGATTTTCATCCAAATTCCTTTTGTCTTCTTTCCAATTTTGTTAAGCAACGGCTAGTTCTTTCTGACGAGGTTGGTGGCGCTGATATGGCAGTGCGGCGCGTTGTACTATTGTCAGAGTGAATCTGTTCGTTTTTTATCCTTTTGCCTTATAAGCCTGCTGACTTCTCCTTGAATATTCGACTGCTGGACAAAAGACAGCTGAAGTCTTTTTCCATCATCTGCTGGTCACTCATTAGTTACTTAGTCTGCTGGACTAAGGTCAACTTATGTCTTGTTCATCGTGTGCTGGTATCTCCTAAGGGTTTGCACAGTGAACTGATATACTCTTGTTTCAGTAAACGTTTATTCTATGCATCTGATAGATGATGCTCCTAATCTTTGTTCCCGGTGGATGATATCTCTTAGTCTTTAGACCCGGTAGACGATATCTCATAGTCTTTGGACTTGGTAGGCCTTTGTATAGTCAATCAATGGTCTTTTCATCAGTAAGATTCTTCGATGCAGTAGACACTTCAAGCAGTAGATATTTGTTATCACCAAAACATAGAATGTTTCCAAACAATTTTCCCCTTTTTGGTGATGACAAAACTTGGTAGTAGAGGCTCTAGCTTGAACGTTTTTTAACAGATACCTGTTAAGACTTAAAAAGATAACAGTGGACAGCAAATTATGTTAGATAAATAAGCAGATTATAAGTAGTAATCAAATTGAACATTTAAGAAGGAATATCATTTTTATATAAAATGATTTCTGCTTACAATTTTCAATCCTTACAACAATCCTAGACTTACAATCTTTTTAAGAAGGCAAAGTCAACTTGAAAAACATAGCCAGTAGAGAATGATCCAAATTATTCTTACGAAGAAAATCTAAGTAAAGAACCTAAGTTATCTTCAAAGTATCCTCTGCTCCATATAGTATGCCTTCCCCCTTTTTGTCATCAACACTCCATTCGTCTGCTATGATATTTCAGGTTGGTGAGACACAGATACACCAAACCCTGAAATTCGTAAAAGAACTAGGCAAAGGGATGTTAGATAAGTAATATACCAATGTCGGGTTGAAATAGATAAGTAATAAACCCACGAAACAAGATTGCAGAAAATTGCAAGAACTTAAACTTAAGTCCGTGTTTAGGCATGTTTTAGTGTGAATATTTTGAAGCAGTGAGGGAGGTATTTATAGCCAAAATGTGGCAATGTTCACAACTGTGGATTGATATGACACATCGACTCGTGGCATTCAATCCTGCAGTAAGGTGCAGAAGATAAGACTTGAACAACAAAACAAATTATTTTATTAAATAAAACATAAATCAATAACAATTCAAGACAAACATACATTACTAATGGCGCCCAAACCAAGGTTTGGTGCGGTCCAAGTCTTCTGGGGTGTCAGAAGATGGTTGTCTTGAAGGTGGTGTCCTCTGCTGAGTTGAGGGTTGCGGTGGAGGTTGAGATATCTGCTGGGTTGTAGGTCTTTGCTGGGGTGACCGATCTCTACCAGTAGATACCCTTCGAGCAGGAGGCTCTCGTCTGGAGGGCTCTTGCTGTCTGCTGGATGTCTGTGGCCCTGGTCCTGAGCGTCTAATAGTTGCATATTGTTACTCAAATCTTGCAGTTGTGACGCGAAGGTTGCTTGCATGTTGGTCAACTGTTCTGAGAATTTCTCATGCAAGTTCTCGATCTTTCCTCAAGCTCCAACGTTGTAGCAGCATGCATAGATTCATTCCGTTGGCTGAGTTCTAGCCTGGTCTGGCCTAGTCTGAAGAAGGAGTCTGAGAAGGTGTCGACTACAAATTGTTGAAATCTTGTAACCTTCTCAGAAAGCCCTCGAACATCTCTTGTGATGTCCTGAACCTGAGCATCAGTATGTCTCCGTAAATTGCCAATAGCATGACCGGCGTCTCGTTCTTCGTGCTTCAATTTCTGAACTTCGCCAGCAAGATTGGAGATAATCTTCGTCAGATGATTCAGCTGATTACTCACAGAAGGAGGCATATCTTCGTCTGCAATATCAGGAAAGTCAAATAAGTCCTCCGGTTGATCACTGGCGATAGTCTGAGAATCAGTAGAAGGACCAGCTCTATCAGAAACAGCAATATCAGAGACTGGTATAATAGACACAGGTGCAGCAGACGCATCAGCAGGAACAGTAGCAGACACATCACTTGATGTAGCAATCTCAGCAGAAACAACAGTTTATGCAGCAACCTCAGCAGAAACAACAGTTGTGACCAACGCCTCAACAAGGTTCTCCAGGCTAGCAGGCAGTGGGGAGGAGAGAGGAGTTTGTATGGAAAATTTTGGAAGTCAAAAGAAAATTGGTTTAAGGGTTCTGTCAGTGGGGCTGAAAAGAATGGGGCAATAGTGGGTTCAACGGTGATATGTTGGGGTTGTTCGGGTTGAGGAGGATGAGATGGAATGAGGGCTAAGACGCTTGTAGAAACAATCATGCAGCCAGTGGAGTCATCATCTGCTGATCAGATATTGACTTGATGGACCACTGACTCAATGACTGTGTCTACGGTTAAGGGATCAACATCCAGTAGAGGTGGATGTTTACTGGACACAACAAGGGGAGAGGTAAGGGGTTGGTCTGCAATAGATGATTCATCTATTGAGTCGGCAGTAGATAAGATTACCATGGAGACGTCTGTTGGGGCTACAACAACCATCCATCGATCAGTCACCTCCACTAGAGCGACACCCAGATCTTGAGAGCAAGATTGCAATCCCAAGGTAACCTTGAGATCATGCAAAGTCTTCAAAGCCAGAGTGAGGCGAGTTTGTAGAGAGTGGAGAATTCATGGGTAGTAGTGCCGGAGACTGGATCAAATTCTTTTTGCCTCAACTTGACAAAAGTCTCTAGTCCACTGATGAACTTCATTAGTTGGTAGACTTCTTTCTGACGGAGACCCTCTTCAACGTCCCGGGTCTGTAGCAACTCAAGGATGAGATTTTAATCATTCCTTGCTTGCTTGAGGATCCGAGTGAAGTCATTGAGACAGATCTTCATGCAGTCTTCACCCACTATCAAACAACTCTAGTTGTGCTTGAACTTGTGTTTTCACTGCTTCAAGCACCAAGGTGATTTCTGTTGCCAATGGAGTTGACAATGCTTCCATAAAATCTTTTCCTCGTCCTTTAGGAGTGTGAGGAGGAAGGCAGATAGAGCAGCCGATCTTTGGTGGTCTCAGACTTAGGGCAAAATATTCTGCCCCACTTCGAGAGCTAAGCGGCAACACGACAGAAGATGAAACAGTGGGCACTGGTGCAGTAGTTGTGATGCCCATTGGTGCTGGAGGTGCAGTGGAGGTAGCGAAATTGGAACTTAGAGGACCAGTCGGTTCATCATCAGGTTCCTATGGAGCAACAATTTCAACTGCTACGGTAGTAGGAATAATTTATGTGTCAGTAATGGGAGCAACAGAGGCCACCTCTGCTGTAAGTGCAGCCTCTCATAACTGCAGTTGTTTCCTTCGAGGAAGCAGTGTTCCTCCTCGTCTTTATTCTGGTCTTCTTCGGAGGAGGAGGATGGGATGACTCAGCAGACTCAGAAATGGTCTGTTCAGAGTCACTCACCACTTGAGGCTTCTTCTTATTGGTGGGAGCAGTCTTGGAAGGGCCTCCTTCTCCACTAGTGGGTTTTCGGTGAGTCAGCAGGTACTTGGCATTGATGAACCGAGTTGGATGGAGATTGTAGATTGTGCCCACCGGAACATCCATGCTTTCTAGAATGCAACTGAGAGACAGAGCAAATCCAGAGTGATAATTGGCTGATTCGACCATTCCAGTCAGTACTTGAAATAGAATCACCGACCAGTTGACTACAAACTCTTTGACGATGGCGCACATCACTTCATATTTCTCCTGAGTGAAGACGTCAAAGGAACCAGCTTTGCACAGCAGACTCTTAGTAATGATGTCTGCTAGCACTCAGAAGTGATTCTTCATCAAAATCTTATTGAACAGAGGGTGCAGCCAGTGGCCAGATTTGGAAAACAGAGTACTCATCTCATCTCGAACGAAGATGGAGATGGCAGATAAGTCAATGAGCCCGGCAGTGCGTAGTGAAATCCTCTTGAGTGACTTTCACAGATTTGTTGGAAACAGAGGCCACTACTGAGTTGTTTCCAACCCCCGCTGAAGCATAAAACTCCTGTAGAGCTTCCCTGTAGAACATTGGAGTCAGGCTTAACATGGCTAGTGTCCCTGAACTCTCCATACATTTCAAAATGCTTATCATTCTGTTATCAGTGCTTGTGTAGACAGATTCAAAATCGACGTGGACAGCATTGGTGATGAAACTTGGTTGGCTGATCTTCGACATGATGAATTCCGAATTGCTGAGAATGCACGGTGTCTGAAAAAGTTTGCTTTGAACGAAAGTTAGTGCAGTAAATCTGAAATGATGAAAGTGAAAAATGTTAATGGCGGATAATGAGGAAGGATATGTAACGTCGTACTGTATATGAAAGGACACATGGACACGTGTCGCTCATTCTGCGCAAGGATAACTTGAAATAAATTGAATCATACACGATTAAGTGGGACCGAAATAATTGAGCATTAATAGTAATTAGAATTTTGAAATCCGACGTTCAAATTGGTTAATATTTAAGGAAGGTTTTTAATAGCTTAGCGTTTATGATAATGTCCGCTGGTATGTAGAGTCTATTGGTTAATTAGCATCTACTGCAGTAGACAGTTGTTTTACCAGCTGAGCATCAGTAGACCTTCTAAAAACATACAAATTCCCCCTCAAATAAAATTTCCCCTAAATTCATGCAATATCTAAAAAAAATTCCCCCTTACACAAGCAAGAAGAGAATCAAATAATGAAAATCACTTGGTTGTATCAACTAAGCCAAGTATATGCGAAAATAGGAGAACTTAGCATCCGGTAGGGGTTTTGTGAAGATTTCTACTGCTTGTTGTTTGGTGAATATGTATTCCAACCAAATCTCCTTCTTCATTACATGATCTCGGATGAAGTGATGACAAATGTCAATATGCTTGGTCCGAGAATGAAAAATCGGATTATATGCGATAGTTATGGCTGATGTATTATCACAAAATATCGATGCCTCAGTGGACTCAATTCCATAATCTCTTAATTGTTGTTGAATCCATAGTGGTTGAGCACAACAGTTTTCAGCAGCAGGGTATTCTGCCTCTGCAGTAGACGTTACGATGGATGTCTGCTTATTACAACCCGATGAAATCAATCTATCTCCTAGGAATTGACATTATCCACTGGTACTCTTCCTATCAATCTTGCATCCAGCGTAGTCAGTATCTGAATATCCAATTAAATTAAAAGTAGAATCCTTGGGATACGAGATGCCAACGTTCCTAGTCCCTTTTAAATACTTAAGGATCCTCTTGGAGGCAGTGTAATGTGGTTGCTTAGGATTAACTTGGAAGTTAGCACACATACATACAACAAACACGATATTTGGTATGTTGGCTGTCAAGTAAAGTAGAGATTCGATAATACCGCGATACATGGTTACTTCTACTGATATGCCTGCTTCGTCCAAATCTAGTTTAGTGGACGAGCTCATGGGAGTGGCTGCTGCTGAACTAGTGATCATGCCATACTTCTTTAAGAGCTCTTTGGTGTACTTTGACTGGTTGATCAAAATTCCCTCAGCTGATTGCTTGACTTGCAATCATAAGAAAAATGATAACTCTCACGTCATACTCATTTCGAATGATCATGCACGATTTTAGAGGATCTCTCGCAAAGCAATGGGTTAGTACTACCAAAAATAATATCATCAACATATATTTGAACGAGTAAAGTATGGCCACCCTTTGTGAATTTAAAAAGGATCTTATCCACCGTGCCAATGGTAAAGTTGTGCTCAATCAAATACTTTGATAGAGTTTCATACCATGCTCGGGGAGCTTCTTTCAGACCATACAAGGCTTTGTCTAGTTTATAAACAAAGGAGGGCTACTGATGGTTTTCAAACCCAGGAGGCTGTTCAACATAAACCTATCCCTTGAGTTTGTGATCGCTATTATTTTAAACAGTATTTTCGAGTGTAGCGATTGCGTACCGCAAGTGCACGGTGTCAAGTTTTAGTATAATGATATGAAAAGTATGAGTGTCGAAACCACGAGGACTAGGAAATAATTACCAAGTTCAATTAATTTAACTATATTTAGCCTACGAAAAATGGTTGTGATTAATTAACTAAAGTGACAAATTAACTCAATAATCAACCTAATAAGAGAGAAGGAAGAAGATTAGAATCAATAGAGACAATTATCAAGACTTTCATTTCACCCATGAAATTCCCCACAATTCGCCTATAGTTAAGAATTAAATTCAAACGTTCTAAGGTGACGAGTTTCCTAATTCACTAAGTCTAATACCAAGATGCAACAAGGCAATGATCATGCACTTATTTAACACTCAACATTGTAAGTCGATTTATGAAAACTCTAGCATTCGATTTTGGTAAATCTAGTGCTATCACACATGCATTTGACTTTATCCTTCGATATTAGTCTGAAATCCACGGTTTAATTTACTATATCGTATCACAATATCCTATGGTCAATTCATCACAATAAATAATCAATCAAGGATAATTAATCCATTGAAATCGTGAACAACAATAAATTAAACTCAAAGAATTGTAAGAATCAATCAAAACTTAATTAAAATTGTGGGTTCAAAACATGGGATCCCCTAAGTCTTGACAACAAACCTAGCCAATAATCTCCATAAAATAACAATGAATAGACTTGTTTTTCAACATTCTAAACATCAATATCTAATGAAAATATAGAACTAGAGTTAGAAATACAAAAATAACGAGAGGCGTTGACTCCTTGCGTTGCTTCGTCGTTCTGTCTCTTCCGATGCGTCTTCTCTTCAATGGTTTTGTGGTGTATGGATGATGGTGGGAGATGGAGATGGAGATGGTAGAGGCTGCTTGTTGTAGGATTTAATTATGAGCCAAAAGCTCCTTATTTCGTCCAGCATCATCCATAAATAGTGTGGAAGAGTTTTGCATTCTTTGGACACAAAATAACCAAGAAGGAATCAAAATCTCAAAAATTTCGGGTCTGGCGATCGATCGGTAAAATTCGGCGATCGATCGTCAAATGTTTCTGATTTTATTTTTCGAATTTTTCACAGCGGCGATCGATCGGTAGGAACTGGCGATCGATCGCCAGAATCTTCAGGTCAGCGGCGATCGATCGGTAAAAACTGCCGATCGATCTCGAAGTCTAAAATCTCACAATTTACGATTTTGTCCCTCATTTTTCCTCGTTTATCTTGGTTTGGTCCTTCTTCATCATTTATAGCTTATTTCCTCCACTTTTATGCATTTGAACCTGGATTTCTGAAACATACAAATATATACCAAAAAACGTAATATTTTCCAAGAATCACTATAAAGGCACCCCTAATCTTATATCAAATTAAGTGTAAAAATCACACTTATCAACTTTCCCAAACTTAAACTTGATCGTCTCGAGGAAGAAATAAGATCAAAAGGTAGAGTTCAATGTTGATAATTCAAATAAACCAATTCACAGTCAATCAATTAACTCAGACATCTCACTTACAAACAAGAGTCAATCAAAAATGTTCAACAGGTTGTGTTTTCTCCTATATCAAGCAACATGTCTCCAAATCAAAACGTGAGTGTGCGATATTGTCACTTTCAAGTTCCATGCAAATTTCATAGATCAAATAATGCTAGTCAATGAAAAGTAATATTATCGTTGAGCATCCCATAGGCATATTTTCAAACTACTTCTCCACTAATGTAGTGACTCCTAGACTTGGATCAAAAGGTCTTTAAAAGCTTGTAATGTTAGGCCTAGGTGTTGGCTTCAAAGAAAAGGTAGGATAAGCACAAAGAAGAGAGTATAATCATGTAAAGTTCAAATTTTTAGCACAACTTGAGTTTCTCTTCTTTTTCTTTTATAGCCTTGGCCACTTTGGGTCTTAATTAGATTTTTTTTTTCAAGGCTCTTTATTTATTTTATTTTCTCATTCATCAATTTTCAACAATGATCATCAAATTATAACAATTCATGTGCATCTAATGAGAATCATTATACTCTCTTAGGGTGATGATAATTTTGTTTTTTTCAATTTAGGCTCATAATGGTGTGTATAATGAGTTGCCAAAGAAATTTTTTGAATGGGGGCTAATAGTATGTTAAACATACTCCATTCTTTTTCAATTAGGCTCAAAATGGGACACTAGAGATTGATATATATAATGGTAAGCTTGAAAGGCTCACATAGTTCAAAGATCGCCTAAATCATTTCCAAGTCAAGTTCATAACTATAAAATTTCCCCTCAAAGTGTCATAATCAAATAGTTTCTAAGGTACTCTAAGATGTTCAAAACAATTCATCAACTTCACAAAGATTATTACTACTCCAAATGCAATTCACAAGATTATGACTCAAATGTGCTTAAAATATCCTTCATCTTTGACATGCTAACTCAAAACATCTATTCACAACAGGTCTTAAAAAAAACAATACTCAAGTTTACATGCATAGTGAGATTAATATCCTCATGGAATAGAGGGCACTACTATGACTCATTCTTTTCTCTCTAATTGAACTCATTTTCAAAATAAAAATAAAAATTTGCTGGTGGTCAAAGCACGATACAATTCCAAAGAAAAAGCATGACACAATAATGCACTCCCCCAAACTTAATTCATGCATTGTCTTCAATGTAATAGGCATGGAAAATAAGACAAAGCAAATACCTTTTACAACGACCGTCAGTGATCGTTGTCCAATTCCTCATCAGCTCATGGGGTATAGTGTTGGACAGATCACAACACGCATGGAGTCTCGCCAAAATAAAAAATAAAAGCAAACAAACCAAAAACAAAGCTAAGGGATAAGAAAGAGTTCTTGATTTCACAAGCTGGACTTTTTACCATGTAAGCTCAAGTGCCGCAAGGGGCAATGGGGGATGATTTCTCATCATCCTTGTGGTAGTGTCATAACAACTTCTCTTGATTGTGAACATCGCCCCTTGGTCATCTCTCTGATTAATAGTGTCGCATGGTAGAACATCGACAACTTTGAAATGGCCAGCCCATGGTGAGTTCGACTTCCATGGGAATAGTAGCACCTTGGCTCGATTCATTAACGCCAAGTCCCCCTTACAGAATTTGATCCATTTTTTATGGGCATTCAATGTGACTTTCAACTTCGTCTTGCTCTTAACCTGTGTCGCATCAACAGATAATGTATCAATGATATTGATACTAAAGCATCGGTGCTCAGTGCATGCAGTGTTCAAAGTTTTGAATATATCAAAGACAACTTGATCCTCCCCTACACGGAGGATCAACTTCCCTTCTTGGACATCAATTAGTGCTCTTCCAGTTGCAAGGAATGTCCTTCCTAGAATCAAGGACATGTCAGCATCTTCATTCATGTCAAACACAATGAAATCCACCGGAAGGGTGAATTTGTCGACTTTTAGTGGTACATCCTCAACTATCCTTTGAGGGTACTTGATGGACTTGTCCGCCATCTGCAGTGACACATTGATCGGTTTTAGCTCTCCTAAACTCAACTTCCTGCAGACAGACAAAGGCATTAATTCACACTTGCACCCAAATCACATAAGGATTTCTTAAAAGATATAGTGTTTATTTTGCAAGGTATAGTGAAACTCTCTGGATCCTTTAACTTTGGAGGTGAATCATTTTGAATGATAGTGGAACACTCCTAAGTTAAGTTTATCATCTCATGCTCTCACAGTTTCCGTTTTTTGATAGAATCTCCTTAAAAAACTTAGCATAATTTGGCATGTGCCGTATAGCATCAATGAAAGGCATCTCAATGTGGAAATTCTTTATCAAATCTAAAAACTTAGCAAATTTACCATCTATCTTTGCTCTCTTATATGCAGCGGGGAATGGGAGTGGGATATCTACCTTAACATGTGGTGTGATGGGTGTAGAGGTCTTAGTAGACTTACCTTTATCACGTGGTTGCGCCTCTTCTTGCTTGATGTCTGCCTCGCCTTTTAACTCAACATGTACATCCTTCTTCTCATCGACCTTTTTTCCGCTCCTCAACGTGATTGCATGGACTTGCTCCCTAGGGTTTGTCTCAGTGTCATTAGGTAGTGCTCCTTGTGCTCGTTCAGCTGGGATTTTTGCTAACTATCCCACTTGGACTTCCAAGTTCTTTATCGACGCCTCATGATTGTTCATCCTCGTTTCAGCCGATGATATGAACTTGGTTAGCAGCTCCTCCATGCTTGGCTTTGGTGCATACCCCGGTGATGATTGGGGATAGTTCATCGGCCTCGTATTGTACGTATTTTGGTAAGGTAGGTCTGTGGTGGTCGGTTCCCTACAAAATTAACAGCTTCATTAGTTGTAACGAAAGGGTTACCTACTTGGCATTCCGTGCTCGGATGTCCGCTTGGCAAAGCTCGCATGTAACAGTTTGAACTTGCATTGCATGCATGCTCAACTGTCAATATTCTTGTTCGGATGTCCGCTTGGCAGCGCTACCAACTGGGCAGCTAGGGCAGTGACTTCAGTCACTTGATGCAATCCGGCTTGCATCTTTGGCACGTTCCTTTTGGACTGCCATTGACAACTATTCGCAGCCATATCCTCCAATAGTGTATAAGCCTCCTCGGGCGTCTTCCTCATCACAATGCCTCCTGATGCTACATCAATCGTAGAACGGTTATCAGCAAATAAACCGTTATAAAACGTTTGTACCTGCAGCCAGATAGGGAGGCCATGATGTAGGCATCTCCACAGTAGCCCCTTGAAGCGCTCCTAAGCCTCGTACAGTGTCTCGGGACCGTATTGGGCAAAAGTTATGATATCATTGCGCATCTTGACCGTCTTGGATGGTGGAAAGAACTTTGACAAGCACAATTGTGCCATCCCATCCCACGTAGTAATAGAACATGTAGGCAATGATTGTAACCAATATTAGCTTTATATCATATAGAGAAATAAAACAAACGTAACCTGATGACGTCCTCAGTAAAGCCATTATGCTTAAATGTACCACGAATCTCAAAAAAGTTGGAGATGTGGGTCCCCCAAACTGGACTGAATGTTGGATCATCTGTATGACAGCAGACTTGATCTCGAAGTTTTTAGCCTGGATTGTTGGTCTCGTGATACTAGTGTAAGGACCCTAATCCTTAAGTGCGGAATAAAGGCATAATAGAGCTAGACAAATGATCAGAGTAGAATAAACAAGTTGAGTTTGTGAGCTTAAGCATTTACATGCCAAAATAAAGGACTACCAAAGAGGATTAATTACATTCCAACAAATGAATGTGTCCACTATAGTTTTACGCTACTCCTAGAGTAGGAACTATACAAAAGAATCCTGTCCTTTCTTCTACCAAAGATGCTCGAGAAGCTCACTGTCTCAACCCGTTCAAGCCCATCTATCATGCCAAAAAGGTACCTACAAGGACAACCCCCAAACATGAGCAATAATAATCATTCATATTCAACACAATATGAAGATAAAGCGTAAATGCATAATCAATATAAAACACTTCCTGTTTTCCCATGCATTTCAAACGCTTCCCGTTTGGTTGTCCCTGTACCATAACTCATGAGTATAATCAACAGATTATTTTTATTGGCCAAAACATGTCATGACATCATATACCATTTCAACTGTACCACATATTGGTCACCATTCCCTAGTCTGTCCATCACAGTGTATTTTAATGCCCCTCGCTTATATTCATATGGGCGGCATAGGATAACCTCGCTACAATGGACATGCGGCGCTCCCACCCCTCGCTTCACAGAGAGCGGCAAATACCCTTTCCTCGCCCCATATGACAACCACGCTCAAATGTGACATGCGGCGCTCCCACCCCTCGCTTCACATTTGGCGGAACCAATACAAAAAGCGGCAAGCATTAAAATCATCAAAGGATGACCACGACTCATGGGATGTGCATCCAATAATCATAATATGCATCTAACATCAATATGCATAAATTACCATGTATATGCATCCACTATGCAATACCTCATATGGCATAAATCAACATGTATATGCATCCACTATGCAATACCACATATATACCCGCATCCACAATGCATAAACAATGAGTATATAAAATACATGTTACCGTTGGGTGCCCGTACGTCCACTACGTACCTTTCCAAAATGTGGAATGTGGTTGGACCTCAATTCCTTGGCTGCGTTGCCACCTGGGTTGGTTCTACATATTCACAAATACCAATATTAGAACCCAATAATAGTCCAATACCAAAAATCCCACAAAAACACCCAAAAATACCATTTTTGGTGTCTCGCGATCGATCGCCATCAAGCCCCGATCGATCGCGAGAACACACTGCCTCGGGCAACAAAAATGCACAATCCGCGATCGATCGCGGAGCTAGCGCCGATCGATCGCGGCCTCGCCGATCGATCGCGCCCAGCTCGCGATCGATCGCTGAGGCTTACTGCCTCAGCCCTGTTGCTCGCGATCGATCGCGAGAAAATCGCCGATCGATCGCCGAGCTGCGGGAAATCGAGATTCGGGCACTATTCACCCATCTCTTTCCCCAACTCATCTAAACCCACATACACCAACACCAACCAATACCAATAACTCAAAACCAACACTAAACATCATAACAAACTCAAATATACCACATCCAACCAAAATATTACCAAAACCACAACACCCAACACAAACCCATTTTAAACCCTTTAAAACCAAACTAAACTCAACCAAAACCTTACAAAATTAATACATGAGGTACCCATACCTCTTGGGGATCTCAAATCACCCAACAATCTTCCACAAATCAAAGTTTGCAAGGTCTCCTCTTCACCTCAAAGATGGAGCTCGAAAATGGGAAGGGAAAGTAAGGGTTTGGGTGTTGATTTTGAAAAGTAAGAGTGGATGGATGTAAAGTGGGGTTTGAGTATTAAATGTGAGGTAATTTAAAATGATACCCAAAATAATCCATGGTGTATAAAACACCCCAACATGATATTTTTCAAAGCATTTACTCAAAATGCACCATAATATCAATTAACACATGATTTCTAATAAATTGCTAACCAAGGCAAATAAATCATGCTTCCCATAATATTTACCCAACATGCACCACATGCACCCTGAAATGCAACCCCGGTCACCCTATCCATATGACCATGCATTTTCCATAAGGTAAATAAATCCCAACACATAATCAATTACCACATAATTAATCATGTAAACACAATTAAAGCCCAATAGCAATTAACCATTTCGGGGATGTCACAATACTCCCCTACTTATAAGATTTCGCCCTCGAAATCACATGCACTTACCCCAACAGAAACTAAACATAAACTCATACCAGAGAATAGTTCCGGGTAGTGCTGCACCATATGCTGCTCCGTCTCCCACGTAGCCTCCTCGACACCCCTGCGATCCCACTGAACTTTGATCATCGGTATCACTTTGTTCCGGAGTCTACGGTCTGCTCTGTCCAGAATTCTAACAGGCCGTTCCACATAAGATATATCTGACTCTAACTGAACTTCGGAAGGCTGCAATACGTGAGACGGATCCGGCTCATACTTCCGCAGCATCGATACATGAAACACATTATGTATACCCGATAAAGAAGGCAGCAAAGCCAGTCGGTAAGCCAATGTGCCAATGCGCTGCAAAATCTCGTACGGTCCAACATACCTCGGAGACAGTTTCCCGCGCATCCCAAATCGCACAACGCCTCTGAAAGGCGAGATCTTCAAAAAGACCTTATCTCCCAACTGAAACTCTAACGGTCTCCGCCGTTTATTTGCATAAGCTGCCTGTCTGTCTTGGGCTGCTTTCATTTTCTGCCTTATAGTCTTTATCTTCTCTTCCATTTCCCGGATCAACTCAGGCCCTCCGACTGATCTACTGTCCAAATCATCCCAACATAAGGGTGATCTACATCGTCTGCCATAAAGAGCTTCAAACGGAGCCATCTGAATACTTGCCTGGTAGCTATTGTTATAAGAAAACTCTACCAGAGGCACTGAATCCTGCCAAGAGGCATCGAACTCCAAAACGCAAGCTCTTAACATGTCCTCGAGCGTCTGAATAGTGCGCTCGGTCTGGCCATCCGTCTGAGGATGATAAGCAGTACTCAATCTGACTTCAGTTCCCAAAGCTGACTGAAGGCCTTCCCAGAAATGAGATGTGAATCGCGGATCTCGATCTGACACAATAGAAACGGGGATCCCATGCAATCTCACCACATCTCTAATATACAACTGCGCCATCCTCAAAAATGTAAATGTCATGCTATAGGGGATAAAGTGGGCTACCTTGGTCAATCTGTCCACAATCACCCAAATAGCATCGAAGCCTGAAGCACTCCTCGGCAAATGAGTCACGAAGTCCATGGAAATGTGCTCCCACTTCCACTTCGGTATCTCCAAGCTTCTCAATTCGCCGCCAGGTCTCTGCCTCTCTGCCTTAACCTGCTGGCAGATCAGACACCTCTTCACAAAAGCGACGACATCGGACTTCATTCTCTTCCACCAAAACTGACCACGCAGATCTCTGTACATCTTCTTCCCGCCTGGGTGGATGCTAAGTCTGCTACTGTGAGCTCGCTCCAAGATTCCCTTACGCAACTCCGGCGTACTCGGAACTACCCAGCGGTTACCCAATCTCAAAGATCCGTCGTCGGCCACTCTGAACTTCGTCGGCTGACCAAGATGCACTATAGACAACCATCTCTGAACCTCAGCATCTGACCTCTGAGCTCTCCTGATGTTCTCATAAATATCTGGCTCAGCTAGCAAAGTCGATACATACACAGGTGATGCATCAATGTCAAAGTCATAGCCCATATGGCAATAGGAGGTCATCATAGCCGACAAATGGATGACGTCCTCAGCAGAACTCCTCACTTTTCGGCTCAAAGCGTCTGCTGTCAAATTGGCCTTCCCCGGATGGTACTCTATCTCGCAATCATAGTCCTTGAGTAGGTCCATCCATCTCCTCTGTCTCATGTTCAGCTCTGCCTGAGTAAATAGAAACTTGAGGCTCTTGTGATCCGTGTATATGGTGAATGAAGTGCCATATAAGTAGTGCCTCCAGATCTTCAGGGCGAAGATGATAGCCGCCAATTCCAAGTCATGAACTGGATATCTGGTCTCATGCGGCTTCAACTGCCTCGATGCATAAGCTACCACATGCTTATCTTGCATCAGAACACATCCAAGGCCCTGCAGTGATGCATCAGTATACAGAACAAATCGGGAGTTCTCCGTCGGGATCACTAACACTGGCGCCGTCGTCAACCGGTGCTTTAACTCCTGGAAGCTCTCCTCACAAGCTTCTGACCAAAAGAAAGGCACACCCTTCTGAGTCAACTGAGTCAGCGGCTTGGCAATCTTCGAAAAGCCCTCGACAAAGCGCCGATAATACCCGGCCAAACCAAGGAAACTCCGGATCTCAGGTACAGAAGTGGGGGCAGCCCACTCCATCACAGCCTCAATCTTCTTGGGGTCCACTGATATCCCACTGCTCGAAATGACATGCCCCAGAAACACTACACTGCTCAGCCAAAATTCACACTTACTGAGCTTAGCATACAACTGATGCTCTCTGAGAATCTGAAGCACTGTCCTCAAGTGTTTCACATGATCTTCCTCGCTCCGGGAGTAGATAAGAATGTCGTCAATAAACACGATGACGAACTGATCAAGATACTGCTGAAACACTCTGTTCATCAGACTCATAAAGACGGCCGGGGCGTTCGTCACACCGAACGGCATTACTAAGAACTCATAATGCCCGTATCGAGTCCGGAACGCTGTCTTTTGCACATCTTCCTCTCTGACCCGAATCTGATGATACCCGGACCTCAAATCAATCTTGCTATACACCCTGGTACCTTGCAACTGATCAAACAAGTCGTCTATCCTTGGGAGAGGATACTTGTTCTTCACTGTAGCCTTGTTCAGCTGCCGGTAATCGATGCACAACCGCATCGAACCGTCCTTCTTCTTCACAAAGAGAACTGGTGCGCCCCATGGCGACACACTCGGGCGTATATAACCCTTGTCCAAGAGATCCTGCAACTGCTCTTTCAACTCTCTCAACTCTGCCGGTGCCATCCTATAAGGTGCACGAGAGATAGCGGATGTCCCTGGCAGCAACTCGATCCCAAATTCAACTTCCCTGGCCGGTGGAAATCCTGGGATCTCTTCTGGAAATACATCAGCAAATTCTGCCACAACTGGTACATCCTCAACCCTCAGTTCTTTACTCTTCCCAGACGTGTCCACGGCATATATAAGATAGCCCGTGTGTCCACGTTCCAACAACTGAGACATCTTGATCGCTGAAATCAACGGAATCTTCGCACGAGACCCGTTGCCAAAGAAAGTCCACTGACTGCCCAACTCAGGTCTGAACTTCACTGTTCTCTGCCGGCAATCTACCACTGCCTGATATCTGTTCAGAACATCAATACCCAAGATGCAGTCGAAGTCTGACATACCCAGCACAATCAAGTCTGATCTCAACTCGTTGCCCTCAAAATAAATGAGGCTATCTGCCAAAAACTGATCAGCAACGACGTTTCTTCCAGTGGGTGTCGAGACCAAAAGAGGCGTGGGCAAAGGAGACGTGCGCATATGGTGTCTTTCCACAAATCCCACAGACACAAAGGAATGGGAGGCACCTGTATCTATCAAAACAAAAGCAGGGTACGTAAATAAATGACACGTACCGGCAATCACCTCCTCTGGAGCTGCCTGAGCCTGCTCCCTGGTCAGTGCATATACTTGCCCCTGGGGTGGTCCTGCTGTCTGACCTCCCGATGGACGAGGCCCAAACTGCTGCCTCTGCTGCACTGTCCTATCCTCAAACCTTGGCCTGCTGCCCTGATACTCTGACTGGCCTCCCCTGGTGGGACAATACCGAGCAATGTGGCCCATCTTGCCACAGACATAGCATGCAGGACACTTGTTTGAAGAATGTGGTCCTCCACAGTTGTTGCACCTAGGCTCTCCCGGCCTCTCCCCTTGTGAAGATCCTCGATTGGCCGACCAATTTCCTTTCTTGCCATCCTGTTTCTGACCAAAATATTTCTTTCCACCATACCGTGAAGATGAAGAGGCACCACGGGGTTTAAATGGCTCACCCCGAGGCCTCAAACTGTCACTAGTCTGCCTCTGTTGCGGTACCGGTGGTGGCATGGCATAAGCTCCCACGCCAGGCTCAGCAAGCTCCGCTCTTGTGAGAGCATCATCAAAAGAAGTTGGGTTATTGATAATAACCCGGTCATAGAGCTCCGGTCGCAGTCCTTTCATGAAATTTCTCATCTTGGCACGTCCATCAGAGGCAATATGGGGGACATACCTCAGTAGTGATGAGTACTGTGTGGCATAATCTGCTACGGTCATGTTCCCTTGCCTCAGATTGGTAAATTCATCCTCCTTTGTCTGCCTTGCTGCCGCGGAGAAGTATCGGTTCAAGAACCTGGTCCTGAAGAGCGTCCAGTCAATCACAGCACCCAGTGCTCTCATTTCCATCACTGTGCTCCTCCACCACATCAATGGTTTCTTAGCCAACTGGAACTCCGCCAGCCTCAGCCAGGCAGTCACAGCACAAGAAGCCGATACAAAGATCTGCTCAAGTCTCTCCAGCCACTCTTCAGCTTCTTCTCCGGACTCTGTCCCCTCAAACCGGGGCGGATGATAAGACAGAAACTGCGTCAAGCTAATCTCACCCGGTAGCAATAACTGGACTACTGGTTCCATTCCTACAGCCGGTGGAGGTAGAGGATTAGCCTGTCCAATACTCGCATTTACACTCCCAACATCTCCGACTTCCTCATTAGCAGCCATGCTGTAACACAAATGTTAACAACAATCCAAAGCAATATATAACATGTCGTTAGATAACAGGAGTGATATAAGCATGTTAGTATAACAGGATATACAGTAATTATGCACCACATGCATAAACATGCTCCAAATGTAAGCACCTAGCCAACCATGCTAAGGCTACCCTTCACTCGTTCCCGGGTTCTCTAACCACTGCTCTGATACCACTAATGTAAGGACCCTAATCCTTAAGTGCGGAATAAAGGCATAATAGAGCTAGACAAATGATCAGAGTAGAATAAACAAGTTGAGTTTGTGAGCTTAAGCATTTACATGCCAAAATAAAGGACTACCAAAGAGGATTAATTACATTCCAACAAATGAATGTGTCCACTATAGTTTTACGCTACTCCTAGAGTAGGAACTATACAAAAGAATCCTGTCCTTTCTTCTACCAAAGATGCTCGAGAAGCTCACTGTCTCAACCCGTTCAAGCCCATCTATCATGCCAAAAAGGTACCTACAAGGACAACCCCCAAACATGAGCAATAATAATCATTCATATTCAACACAATATGAAGATAAAGCGTAAATGCATAATCAATATAAAACACTTCCTGTTTTCCCATGCATTTCAAACGCTTCCCGTTTGGTTGTCCCTGTACCATAACTCATGAGTATAATCAACAGATTATTTTTATTGGCCAAAACATGTCATGACATCATATACCATTTCAACTGTACCACATATTGGTCACCATTCCCTAGTCTGTCCATCACAGTGTATTTTAATGCCCCTCGCTTATATTCATATGGGCGGCATAGGATAACCTCGCTACAATGGACATGCGGCGCTCCCACCCCTCGCTTCACAGAGAGCGGCAAATACCCTTTCCTCGCCCCATATGACAACCACGCTCAAATGTGACATGCGGCGCTCCCACCCCTCGCTTCACATTTGGCGGAACCAATACAAAAAGCGGCAAGCATTAAAATCATCAAAGGATGACCACGACTCATGGGATGTGCATCCAATAATCATAATATGCATCTAACATCAATATGCATAAATTACCATGTATATGCATCCACTATGCAATACCTCATATGGCATAAATCAACATGTATATGCATCCACTATGCAATACCACATATATACCCGCATCCACAATGCATAAACAATGAGTATATAAAATACATGTTACCGTTGGGTGCCCGTACGTCCACTACGTACCTTTCCAAAATGTGGAATGTGGTTGGACCTCAATTCCTTGGCTGCGTTGCCACCTGGGTTGGTTCTACATATTCACAAATACCAATATTAGAACCCAATAATAGTCCAATACCAAAAATCCCACAAAAACACCCAAAAATACCATTTTTGGTGTCTCGCGATCGATCGCCATCAAGCCCCGATCGATCGCGAGAACACACTGCCTCGGGCAACAAAAATGCACAATCCGCGATCGATCGCGGAGCTAGCGCCGATCGATCGCGGCCTCGCCGATCGATCGCGCCCAGCTCGCGATCGATCGCTGAGGCTTACTGCCTCAGCCCTGTTGCTCGCGATCGATCGCGAGAAAATCGCCGATCGATCGCCGAGCTGCGGGAAATCGAGATTCGGGCACTATTCACCCATCTCTTTCCCCAACTCATCTAAACCCACATACACCAACACCAACCAATACCAATAACTCAAAACCAACACTAAACATCATAACAAACTCAAATATACCACATCCAACCAAAATATTACCAAAACCACAACACCCAACACAAACCCATTTTAAACCCTTTAAAACCAAACTAAACTCAACCAAAACCTTACAAAATTAATACATGAGGTACCCATACCTCTTGGGGATCTCAAATCACCCAACAATCTTCCACAAATCAAAGTTTGCAAGGTCTCCTCTTCACCTCAAAGATGGAGCTCGAAAATGGGAAGGGAAAGTAAGGGTTTGGGTGTTGATTTTGAAAAGTAAGAGTGGATGGATGTAAAGTGGGGTTTGAGTATTAAATGTGAGGTAATTTAAAATGATACCCAAAATAATCCATGGTGTATAAAACACCCCAACATGATATTTTTCAAAGCATTTACTCAAAATGCACCATAATATCAATTAACACATGATTTCTAATAAATTGCTAACCAAGGCAAATAAATCATGCTTCCCATAATATTTACCCAACATGCACCACATGCACCCTGAAATGCAACCCCGGTCACCCTATCCATATGACCATGCATTTTCCATAAGGTAAATAAATCCCAACACATAATCAATTACCACATAATTAATCATGTAAACACAATTAAAGCCCAATAGCAATTAACCATTTCGGGGATGTCACAACTAGACAATGATCCATGGAATGAAGGATGGACGTAGTCCATGAGTGATCTTGCAACTTGTGGTACTGGAACCTCCTCGTTATTAGCCATTAGTGCTCTTGCTTGCCTTAGCCTCCTTTGATAGGTGCGTCCGATCTAGGGATCAAAAGGCTCAAGTGTAGGCTTGCTACTCCTTAGCATGCACCAAGAGATAACAACCTGCAAAGATCCACACAAGAAACAAACAGTAGAAAAGTAGAGAAAAAGGAAAAAAATCGAAAATAAAAACAAATAAATGACTAAACTACAGTCAACTAATCTCGTTTGATATTATTAAAACTAGTCCCCGGCAACGGCGCCAAAAACTTGATCGCTATTATTTTAAAAAATATTTTCCAGTGTAGCGATTGCATACCACAAGTGCACGGTGTCAGGTTTTAGTATAATGATATAAAAAGTATGAGTGTCGAACCCACGAGGACTAGGTAATAATTACCAAACTCAATTAATTTAACTATTTTTAGCCTACGAAAAATGGTTGTGATTAATGAACTAAAGTGACAAGTTAACTCAATAATCAACCCAACAAGCGAGAACGAAGAAGATTAGAATCAATAGAGACAATATCAAGACTTTCGGTTCACCCATGCAATCCCCCACAATTCGCCTATAGTTAATAATTAAATTCAAACTTTCTAAGGTGACGAGTTTTCCTAATTCACTTATTATACATTGGTCCGGTTATAACAAGTCTAATACTAAGATTCAAAAAGGCAATGATTATGCACTTATTTAACACTCAATATTGTATGTCGATTTATGAAAACTTCTAACCTTCGATTTTGGTAAATCTATTGCTATCACACATATTTGACTTTATATTTCGATCTTAGTCCAAAATCCACGGTTTAATTTACTATATCGTATCGCAATCTCCTATGGTCATTTCAGTCGAAATAAATAATCAATCAATGATAATTAATCCATTGAAAGCATGAACAACAATAAATTAAACTTTGTAAGATTCAATCAAAACTTAATTAAAATTGTGGGTTCAAAACATGGGATCCCCTAAGTCTTGACAGTAAACCTAGCCAACAATCTCCATCAAATAACAATGCATAAACTTGTTTTTCAACATTCTAAACATCAAAACTAGATTAGAAATACGGAAATAACTAGAGGCGTTGACTCCTTACGTTGCTCTGTAGTCCTGTCTCTTCCGATGCGTCTTCTCTTCAATGGTTTTGTGGTGTATGGATGATGGTGGGAGATGGAAGATGGAGATGGTGGAGGCTGCTTGTTGTAGGGTTTAATTATGAGCCAAAAGCTCCTTATTTTCGTCTAGCATCATCCCATAAATAGTGTGGAAGAGTTTGGCATTATTTGGACACAAAATAACCAAGAAGGAAACAAAATCTTGAAAATTTCGGGTTTGGCGATCGATCGGTAAAAATCGGTGATCAATCGGCAAATGTTTCTGATTTTATTTTTCGAATTTTTCACAGCGGTGATCGAACGGTAGGAACCGACGATCGATTGCGAGAATCTTCTGGTCTGCGGTGATCGATCGGTAAAAACTGCCGATCGATCGCGAAGTCTAAAATCTCACAATTTGAGATTTCGTCCCTCCTTTTTCCGTGTTTAGCCCGATTTGGTCCTTTTTCATCATTTATAGCTAATTTCCTCCACTTTTATGCAATTGAACCTGGATTCCTGAAATATACAAATATTTAACAAAAAGCGTAATATTTTCCAGGAATCACTATAAAAACACCCCTAATTTGATATCAAATTAAGTGTAAATAGCATACTTATTAGTTTGCCATTAAGAAAAAGCACTCTTAACGTCCATCTGATAAACTTTAAAGTCCTTGAATGCAGCAAATGCAAGAAATATGCAAATAGCTTCTAATTGTGCTACAGGGACAAAAGTTTCATCGAATCGACGCCTTCTTCCTGTTTGTATTCCTATGCAACTAATCTTGCTTTATTCCTGATTACTGTACCATTCTTGTCTAATTTATTTCTGAATACTCATTTGGTACCTATAACACTGTGCTGCAGTGGACGTGATACTAAGTGCCAAACTTAATTTCTCTTAAATTGATTAAATCTTCTTGCATGGCATCTACCAATTTGGATATAAAGTAGCATCATCTATCTTCTTGGGTTCTATGTGAGAGATGAATGCACCATGAAGAAATTCATTTATCATCTGTCCTCTGGTTCTGAGAGGAGCAACAGGGTTACCTATGACTTGCTCAGGTGGATGATTCTTCTTCCACCGGAGCGGAGGTCCAAGAGGATTTGTTCCTTCATCAGTAGGTATTTGAGTTGGCAGCTCAGTAGACTGGATTGATTCATTGTTGGTATTTGTGATATCTATTGTAGTAGGGGTAGATTCATTAGCGTCCTCGGCAGTAGGGTTCAGCTCTTGTGAACCAGTATGTACCTCTTCTTGCGCTTCAGGGACTTCTGGTTCTAAAATACAGTCGATCCTTCTATTGTAATCCAACTCCTCATAATAATCTTTATCAATATGCGTATTTCCAAACAATTACTCAAATTATTGATTTGTAGCTCAGATGTAGAATTATCAAGAGAATCATCAAATTTTACATGAATAGATTCCTCTACTGTAAGTGTTATATTATTAAATACTCTAAAAGCTTTACTAACTGCAGAGTAGCCAAAAAATATTCCTGCATCAGATTTAGCATCAAAAGCGGTGAGATGAGTCTTTCCATTGTTGTGAGTAAAACATTTGCAACCACACAGATGGAAATAAGAAATATTTGGCTTACTGCCATTCCAGATCTCATACGTTGTATTGTTTGCTCGTTTATTAATCATCGAGCTGGTCTGCGTATAGCAAGCTGTATTAACTTCTTCTGCCCAAAATCTCTGAGAGATTTCTGACTCTGCGAGCATAGTTCGCGCAACTTCTTTCAAAGTGTGGTTCCTACGCTCTGCAACTCCATTTTGTTGCGGGGTTCTAGCAGCAGAATATTCATGTTTAAAACCAAGGTCATCTAGATATGATTCGAGTGACTGATTGGTAAACTCAGTACCTTTATCACTGCGAATTCTATCTATCCCACACGACTTCTGGTTTTGTAGTATTTTCAGTAGTTTGATCAACTTTGGAGTAGCCTGATCTTTGCCACTTAGAAACAGGACCCACGTAAAACGAGAAAAATTGTCTATTAACATGAGTATACTTCATTCCTCCTATATAGGACCAAACAGATCCATGTGCAGCAACTCTAGGTACCGAGAAGAAGATTTACTACCTCTGTTCTTCAAGGTAGATCTGATCTGCTTACCAAGCTGGCACGCTGAACAAATCTTGTCCTTTGAGAACTCTATCTGGGGCAATCCATCAACTAAATCAAGCTTACGCAGACTGAAAATAGTTTTAAAATTTAAGTGACTCAAACGCTTGTGCCAAAGTCAATTTTGGGAACTATTCAAGGCAGCACAACAAGTAGGTAAAGCTGGCTGATCAAAATTCCAAATAATTTTATAAGTGTTATCATGCTTCTTACCTACAAGCAGTATATTACCATTGATAGATCTTATTGTGCAAGTGTACTGATTGAATTCTACTAAGTGTCCATTATCACATAGTTGACTAATGCTAATAAGATTATAGCATAAATTTTCAACTAATAGTACATCTTTAATAATAATTTTACCATGGATAATCTTACCATTACCCATGGTTCTACCTTTCGCGTTGTAACCAAGTGTTATTCTTGGTCTGGTGGAGTCTATTAACTCAGACAGTAGACATGCATTTCCTGTCATATGTCTAGAACATCCACTGTCCAGGAACCACCTTGAGCTCCAAACTTGCTGGATTTGAGATCTGTGCAATTAAAGCGATGATATCATTGGTACACAATCCTACTTGGGTCCAGACAGGATTAGTCCTTTCGGGAACCACACTTGGATAACTCTGAATTTCTTGGGTCTGTGTGTGTCCTGAAATGTTTGTGCAGTAGATAAGATTGTGTTCTAGGGTGCTCCGTGTGATAATGAGTGTATGCATATTGTTTTGGTTTTTGATTCGTCTTTGGAAGCATATATCTCTTCTGGACAGGCATACAATTATAATACCAGTTAGGTTTTGCCTCTCGAGTTACTTGACTAGTAGGCTTATGTCCCTTATTGGACTTCTGTACTGGTCTAGTCTTCTCTACTGGCTTGACATAACCAATACATTTATGTGATGTTCATTCCTTATCTAGAATTGGCTTGACATGTTCCATTTCCAACTCACTTGGTTCATATACTGTGCTGGATCTAACAAAGTTCATTGTTTGAGACTTGTTTTTCACCGTACACAGTTAAGATCATGTGCTAGAAGCTTTACTGTCATGGTTGATATAGCCTATGCCAGCAAGGGCCCCAACAAGCCTAATCGACTCTAGTATTTCATCTTTTCTAGTGGTTGATGTGATCCATGTGCGAACCAAATTGATGAGTTTCTGGTGTGCATATTTAACTTCATCCTTTTCTTTTTCGCGTAGACTTACATTTCCCCTTAAGCATTCCAGCTCCCTTGATTGTTCACAATCAAGTTTATTGTCCTGCTATTCGATTTGGCCAGTATGTTCAGTCTTGTAGTTCTCGAAGGACTCATACAACAATTGATACTCATTTATCATGCCGTGCAGTACATTCATGAGTTCAGTTCGTGTAAATTCAGAAAGGTTAGAATCAGTTACCTCACTGCCATCATTTGCCATGAGACAGTGGACTCCTTCATCTTCACTTTTGCTTCATGAGCTTGATGATTTTGAATCAGCATACTTGCTCTTGCTTTCCTCAGCAACAAGAACCTTTTGATTCCATCTCTCATGGATGATCTTCTTTTCTCTTTAGACTTTTTGCAGTCCTTAGAAGTCCTCTTTTGATCATTCTTCTTTGATTTGGTACAATCAGCGATGAAATGTCTCGGTTTATGACAGTTGAAGCAGACACGATCATCTTCTTCTGATTTGTTGTTGAAGTTCTGCTTCCTTGGGTAAGACTGATATGTCTTCTGGCTTTTCTTCATGAATTTGCCAAATTTTTTGACAAACATCGCCATTGCATCATTACACATTTGTTCAGGAGTCATCTCTGTTGCAGTGGACAGGGGCTCCGAAGCAGCAAGGGCCTTCGTTGGTTGACTGGTACTTGGTTCATCGTCAACTCGAATGCCTAATTCAAACTTGTACGCCTTTAAGTCAGCAAAAAGATCGTTCATATCGATCTTTTTTAGATCTTGGGATTCTCTCATGGCTATGGTCTTTACATCCCATTCTCTTGGGAGACCTCTCATGACTTTTAAGGTAACTTCTCTGTTTGACAGATCCTTACCCAGGCTGTTGAGTTCTTTGATAATTCCTGTTACTTTCTCATCATATTCATTGAGAGTTTCTCCAGACATCATCTTGATGTTCTCAAACTTTTGTAGAGCAACAGTAAGCTTATTCTCATTCGTCTAGTCATTTCCTTCACACAGCTGTGCGATCTTTTCCCAGATGTCTTTAGCGGTAGGACACAGATTTTATTCAACATGTTCTTGTCCATGTTTCGAACAAGATGTCATTGGCCACGTTGTCCAAATTTGCCATTTTCTTTTGCTCATTGGTCCAGGATGCTCTATCATTTTCAACCATATGAGGTTCACCACTGGAAATAGCCACTGCTATGTTGACTTTCATGATCTTCATTGGTCTGTCAGTGATGACGTACCACAAATCATCATCCTGAGCACTTAGATGTGCTTGCATCCGAATTCTGCAGTCATCATATTCATCCTTTTTGAACATCAGAATCTTGCTGAATGAGACCATCTATTCTTAGTATTCTCACAATTGAGAAGACCTTGCTCTGATACCACTTGTTAGGATCAGAGCAGTGTTTAGAAGGGGGTTGAGTAAACACTAGACTCAATTTCTTGATTCTTCGATATACAGCGACTGTTAAGTACTGTAGTGAGATCTCAATTGATAGCAAGTCAACTAAAAGTAGTGCATAATGTGTCTACTGGACTTGTGAGTTTAGAACTGATCGGTAGATGTTTAGAAACAGAAGATAAAATACTGAAAGTAAATGACACCGAATATGTTTCTGGAAGTTCGAAACACAAACGCTTCTACGTCTCCCCTTCTTCCTTTGCAAGAAGGTTACACTATAAGACTTTGGTTTACACTTTACAACATACAACCTTCTTAGGCACCCACACAGATTCGTCTAAACTCCTAGCAACACAATAATCACACAGATTACAATATGATTTTTTTTACAACACACTCACAAAAGTAAGACTCTGTTCTTCCGTAGAGTGTCTTTGAGCAGTAGACTTAGTAGACTTTGATCTTCAAGATCTCAATAGCTCTTGGATACTGCTCTGCAAAACTTCAGATATTTCAATAAGCGTTTTGAACGTTTTGCTTATTTTAAAATGAAGTTGATTCGGGATTTTAGAGTGTTGAAGCGCTTTCTTCATTCTTCTCTTCGACGTATTTATAGACTTGAAGGTCTAACGAAAACTATTCTTCAAATGAAAAGAACCGCGTAAAATCAGCTTCCTGATTTTCATCCAAATTCCTTTGTCTTCTTTCCAATTTTGTTAAGCAACGGCTAGTTCATTCTGACGAGGTTGGTGGCAATGATATGGCAATACAGCGCTCTGTTGTACTATTGTCAAAGTGAATATGTTCGTGTTTTGTCCTTTTGCCTTATAAGTCTGTGGACTTCTCCTTGTGTCACACCCCCAAATCACATCTATTATATAATAAGTTATATAGAGCTACGTAAAATATGTTTCTGGAAGTTCGAAGGTGGTGTAATCCTTCTACGTCTCCCCTTCTTCCAATTAAGGAAGGTTTATACTAGAAGACTTTGATTTATACAATCCTGTTGTACAAACCCGATTCAGGCTGGATTTACCTCACTACCAGTCTGAAACTCCTAGTCACTCAACCTGCTCAGACACACTCTGTCTGACAGTTACAATAAGTTGCTCACTTCTATTTTTCAATACACAATGCGCACAGTGATCCTACAATGATCAAATGTTACAAAGTAATCGTGCTTAAATAAATAACTTCAGCTCGAAAGCTTCTGAACTTTGTAAGCGTGTGCAGTTGCTTTCTTGTGTGTTTTTCAATTGATCAGCGTGAGTTCGAATCAAGAGTCTATGTATTCCTTTTGTTGCATCCTTTTATAGTTGAGGGTAGCAACGGCATTGTTTCCCTTAATGTGCGACTTTGACTCTTTTTAAACTCTGAGAAAGCTACAGTCTTCTTCTTCAGGACACTTGCCGTTCTGGTGTATGCTTTCGGCGACTGTCAGGTAAGCTCTTCTTTGTCTTCTTACCTTTAATGGCAAGCCTCGACTTTTGATCCTTTGTAGCATTAATTACAGCATTAAATGCTACAATAAATGACCGTTAATGGTTCGGACTGAGAAGCCATCCTTTATGTATCTTTGACTGCTTTGATCTGATAAAGGTTGAGATCGATCTGAAGTATCGATCTAGTCAGTCTGGAATCCATCGATCCGGTCTGATATGTGATATTCTTTATCAGCTTGCTCTGTTTTGCGCGATCGATCTGGTATGCCTGATTTCCATCGATCCGGTCTGAAATGTTTTGTCATCTTGCTCTGTTTTGTCCGATCGATCTGGTCAAACTGATTTCTATCGATCCGGTCTGAAATGTTTTGTCATCTTTAAAATCTCATCGATAAGGTCCGGAACTAACAAATTCCCCCTTTTTGATGATGACAAAACCTAGCTTCTAAGTCTTTTTAACCAGTCTTGATAAGAGCTCTGAAGCGAATGCTTTCGGATCGATTACTTCTTTGTTCAAAATAAATGAACTTCATTAAGTTGAATCGATTAAATCTTTATTATTAAGCCTTATGATGAGGTTCAAAATAAATGAACACAGACTTAATCAAACGAGGATTTTATTGATCACCAAGAAAATCCTAAAAATACACAGTCTGAAAATATTATTTTCTAGAAGGCGGCCTGAAGTCTGTCTTCTTTTCCCCCTTTTTGTCAGCAGCAATCTCTTGAAGAAAGTCGACAACTTGTGCTAGCTGCGCGCTGATAGCGTCAAGACGAACGTCTTGAGCGCGGAGGGAATTGGCAACAGATGCTCTGACTTCAGTGGCTAGCTCAATCTGCTCTTTTCTCAGGCTGTTCTTGTAAGAGGCCTGTTGAGAAAACAGATCGTTTATGCCGCGCTGAAGGCTTCCGATACTGGCATTCATCTTCTCTTTGAAAGAAGCAAAGTCCAAGGCTGTGACCCTCTGACCTTGATGAACTTCTAGAATGCGTTGAGTCAAGGACAGACAGGTATCAGAGAAGTGCTGGATAGTCCGTGCCAGGGATGAGGTGCATCAGATAGCTTGCTGGGAGAGTGATCTGATGATGACATGGCATGGTCATCTTCTTCAGCAATCGGCACGATGGAAGAAATGGCAGCTTGATGACTTTCGGATCGGATCAGAGTGACCAGATCCGAAGAAAAACCTTGAATGAAGGCCAAATCTTCATCTGATGGTCCCGGAGGAGAGTGGGGACTGGGAGGTTCCTCAACTTGGAGAGCTGCAACCACTGTAGATACCACGAAATCCGGATCGATGAGGTCTGGTACTTCAGTTGTTGCACATGCTTCAGCTGGACTGGGTTGTGCACGGGAGGCTGATGACTTCAATGGAATAGATGTTGTCGGAGAGTCCAACAGAACATTCATTGGTTCATCATCTGTTGCAGACGGAGCATTAGGCAATGGATGCTCCGCTGTCTGGTCTGGTACGTGCTCTGCAGGCTGATCCTCTGTCTGTTGTGCTGCATCAGAAGGAATAACCTCGATAAATGGTTCTGCCAGAGTCTTGCTTGCAGAAGGATGATCCGGGCTTGTGGCTGGAGTGGAGATACTTAGCTTCTGTCGTTGAAAATGGACAGCTAAGGATAGAGCATGAACATCCATCTCGAGTTGAGCAATCACAGCCCCATCATCTCTGGCAGTTGGAGCAAGCGGATCGAAGTTCTTCTTTTTGGCAACAAGAAGCAGATTAGCCAGTCTGAATCGGTGTTTTGCCGTAAATAAATCTCTGCGCTGCACGGCAAGTCGAACATCATCAGTCTCTGTTCCTTTCAGAGCTTCATCTTCCATTTTCTTCAATCTGTGCAACTTACCGTAGAACAGCTCAATGTGGTTGATAGTCCGGTACTGGACATATTCATCAAAAACCACAATGAGTTCCTTTAGCCTCTCATCAACATCCTCCATAGCGATGTCGATGGCAGTCTGCGCTGCAGATTTGGGTTTAGTAGAGAGGGGTTCGGTGAGAATGGCTTTTCCCTTGCCGGTGGAGGAAGGGGACTTAATCCCTGATTGGGTATAGTCTCCCAACTCAGTGATAACTATCCCTTTGACCACGGGATTGGCAGAGGGAATTCTAAGGGTGACTTTGGGTGCAGGGGTTGAAGCTTGTGAAAGCTGGGTGGAAGGTTGAGGGGCAGGGGTTGCTTTAGAGGGTGGTAGTATGGGTGGAGGTAGAGATTTGGCTGGTTTGGTAATCTGGGTTCGGGGCTTTTTGGGAAGTGGCTTGGTTGGTGATGAGTGAGCAGACTGGGTGGCTTCTGAGTCAGTCTGAATGGTCAGCTTCCGCTTGACCCGAGGTTTGCGCACAGCAACTGGTTCCTCGTCCTGCTCAACCTTGACTGCAGCCAGAGTAGCAGGAGTAGGCGGAGCACTCTTGGACTTCAGCAGTGCAAGCCCTTTGGAGTTAAGGATCTTAAAGGGACGGAGAGCAGACGGCTTGCTCAGCTCGAGGCCTAAGGACTCCAAGAGCTTGCTGAGAGGAACAGCAAAACATACGGCGTGCTTGGATGCAATCACCGTTTCCAGCAGTACTCCAAACAAAATCATGGACCAGTTTATCTTCTGGCCGGATACAATAGCCGCCATAGCCCTGAACTTTTCGGCGGTTACAGCATCGAAGCTTCCTGCTTTACCCAAAAGTGGCTTGCCTACCACTTCGCACAGCACCTGGAAATGGAAGAGCATTTCCTTCTTCTTAAAGGAGGGTTGCAATCGTTGGCCAGAAATAGAAATCTTCCCCTGAAGATCTAAGAGTGACGCTTGAGGAGTCTGTCCGAACTCTGTCAGTCCGGAACTGGGGAGGCCAAAGGTCTTGGCCATCGTCGTTGGCGAGATCTCGAAAGATTTGCCCTGGACAGTAGTAGAAATGGATGTCTTCCGGGAGATGGCGTTGGCGAACAGCTCGCGGATTTCTGATTCATAAACAACTGTTCCGCATTCCAAGAAGTTCCTTAAACCAGATGATTCCAGGGCTCTAAAAATGGACACCATCGCAGCATCTTCTGCCCTGTAAATGTCATCAAACTCAACGGAGAGTGAGTTATGAGTGATGGTAGCCATTTGAAAAGAGTTTAAAGGAAGTGCGAAGAGTAAGAGAGTGAGAGAGTAGGAAGGTAGAAAGCGGTAAATTGTAAAAAGTGAACAAGTATGAAATGTTCAGCCCGCTAAATAGGAGAGAGAAGACACGTGTCTTTATCTCCAAGACTGAGAATTAAATAATTCAAAATAAACGGTCAGGATAAAGAAAGATAAGGCGGTTAAAGTACAACTAGTTAAAATGGTCAATCAGTCCGAGCTGTTGTTATTGTCCAGACAGATCATAGGATAAAATCAGACTGACAAGGATCGGTCTGAAAGTTCGGACCGGTCTGTGTCTTTCTGAACATTGTATTATCGATCTGTGGTGACAAAAAAAAATCTTCAAGTGCGAAAAGAATAAAAACATCTAAACTAATTAAGATAAGTCAATTAAACCAAGAATTTGACGGAAATAATTAAACTTAGCCTCAGGAAGCGGTTTAGTGAAGATGTCTGCTGCTTGCTGCTCTGTTGAAATGTGCTCGATCCGAATTTCCTTTTTGCCAACATGATCTCGAATAAAATGATGTCGTATATCAATATGCTTTGTTCGAGAGTGCAGAACTGGATTATACGTTATAGCGATTGCACTTGTGTTGTCGCAAAATATCGGAGAGTCAACAGCTTGGATGCCATAGTCTTTGAGCTGGTGTTGAATCCAGAGCATTTGAGCACAACAGCTTCCAGCGGCTAGGTATTCTGCTTCAGCTGTGGATGTGGCAATCGATGTCGGCTTCTTACTGAACCAAGAAATCAATCTTTCACCTAGGAATTGACATGTTCCACTGGTGCTTTTACGATCGATCTTACACCCAGCGTAGTCTGCGTCTGAATACCCGATCAAGCTGAAGTTTGAATCTTTGGAGTACCAAAGACCAACGTTCTGAGATCCTTTTAAATATTTCAGAATACGCTTGGCAGCAATAAAATGTGATTGCTTTGGTTCTGACTGAAATCTGGCGCACATACAGACTGAAAACATAATATCGGGCCGGCTCGCTGTAAGATACAATAGCGATCCGATTAGTCCTCTATACATGGTTACTTCAACTGCCGTTCCCCCTTCATCTTTGTCTAACTTGATTGTTGGACTCATTGGAGTTGATGCAGTTGAGCATGTTTCCATTCCAAATCTCTTGAGGAGCTCTTTGGTATACTTGGTCTGATTGATGAAAATGCCATTGTTGAGCTGTTTTACTTGCAGACCCAGAAAGAATGACAATTCTCCCATCATGCTCATCTCGAACTGTCCCTGCATTAACTTAGAAAATTTCTCGCACAATTTGGGGTTAGTTGACCCAAAGATTATGTCATCAACATAAATCTGAACTAATAGGGTATGTTCCCCCTTAATGAATTTAAATAGAGTTTTATCTACTGAGCCGATCTGGAAATCATGGTTCAGCAGAAATTGAGATAGAGTGTCATACCAGGCTCTTGGAGCTTGTTTCAGACCATACACTGCTTTATTCAGTAGATATACATGATTGGGATACAAATGGTTCTGAAATCCAGGTGGTTGCTCAATGTAGACTTCTTCCTGAAGCTTTCCATTAAGAAAGGCGCTCTTGACGTCCATCTGATATACTTTGAAGTCTTTAAAGGCAGCATAAGCAAGAAAGATTCGGATAGCTTCAAGTCTGGCGACTGGTGCAAATGATTCATCGAAGTCGATTCCTTCTTCTTGTCTGAATCCCTGTGCCACCAGTCTGGCTTTGTTTCTAACCACAGTTCCATCTGCGTCTAGCTTATTTCTGAAGACCCATCTGGTTCCAATAACAGGCAGATCGCTTGGTCTGGGGGTTAGACTCCAAACTTGATTTTGTTCGAATTGAATAAGCTCTTCTTGCATTGCTTTAATCCAGTTGAAGTCAGTCAGAGCTTCATCGATCTTCTTGGGTTCCAGAGTAGAGATGAAGGCAGCATGAGTGAACTCATCCATCATCTGTCCTCTGGTTCTGATTGGTGCAGAAGGACTACCAATCACTAGATTAGGTGGATGCTTCTTAGTCCATCGATAGCTTGACTCTGGATTGTCTGGTCCGGTCGGATGAACAGTAACAGCATGATCAGCATCTGTTTTAATATTTGAGTCAGGAGCATTCGGATCAGCTCGATCTGAAGTTTCTTCAAAGCCTGGATCCGGTCTGTCTGGTAATTCTGGTTCTGGTGGATTGTCTCTTGACCTGTTAGCTACAATCTCATCATCACTGTTAGCTTCGAGATGGATATTTTCCATCTGATTTAAAATTGATTCTTTGTTCCCTTCAACACATAAAGTTTCATCAAAGACTACATGAACAGATTCTTCTACAGTTAAAGTTCGATTATTAAAAACTCGATAAGCTTTGCTAATTGATGAATATCCTAAGAATATACCATTATCTGACTTAGCTTCAAATGCTGTAAGATGACTCTTACCATTGTTGAGAACGAAGCATTTACAGCCAAATACATGAAAGTGAGAAACAGATGGTCTGTTACCAGTCCATATTTCATATGGAGTGAGATTCAGCTTCTTGTTAATCATAGATCGGTTTTGAGTGTAGCAAGCAGTATTTACAGCTTCTGCCCAGAACTTTTGAGAGATTCCAGAATCAGCAAGCATTGTTCTTGCTGCTTCCTTGAGCGTTCTGTTTCTTCGTTCTGCAACTCCATTCTGTTGAGGAGTTCGAGCAGCTGAAAACTCATGCTTGATTCCATGATCTTCTAGAAAGGATTCAAGATTCTGATTTGAAAACTCAGTCCCTTTGTCACTTCGAATCCTGTCTATGCTGGATGATTTCTCGTTCTGAGTGCGTTTCAGCAGCTTGATCAACTTCGGACCGGTCTGATCTTTACTGCTTAAGAATATAGTCCATGTAAAGCGTGAGTAATCATCAATAACAACAAGAGTATACCGCATTCCCCCTAAACTTGTTATTGGTATAGGACCAAACAAGTCCATATGCAGTAATTCTAAACAGCGGGAGGAGGATTTGGCATTCTTGTTTTTGAAGGATGATCTGATCTGTTTGCCCATTTGGCAAGCTTCGCAGATCTTATCCTTAGCAAAATCGATCTTGGGCAGACCGATAACTAAATCATGTTTACACAGGCTAGCAATGGTCTTAAAGTTGATATGATTTAAGCGCTTATGCCACAGCCAATTTATTATCATTGTTAGCGATGAAGCAAGTAGGATTATCAGGTTGAGCATGATTCCAGTTAATCTTATAAGTGTTTCCATTCCTGATTCCTACGAGCATGGTTATACCATCTGATGATTTAACATTGCAAGTGTGTTTATGAAATTCTACAGCATAACCATTATCACAGAGTTGACTTATGCTAATCAGATTATAGCACAGATTTTCAACTAACAGCACATCATTGATAATAATGTTACCATGGACAATCTTACCCTTGCCCACGGTCTTACCCTTTGAGTTATCTCCGAAAATGATTTTGGGTCCAATACATTCTGTCACTTCAGACAGCAGCTCGATGTTTCCAGTCATGTGACGGGAACACCCTCTGTCCAAATACCAGTCTGATGCGAGTTTCTTCGGTACCTGTCATCAAATATAATTATTGTTGGTACCCAATCCTATTTGGGTCCAGAACGGATTAGCCCTTTGGGAACCCACACCTGTATCAGCTTCAATGGCTTGTGTGTGTAGGGTGTGGTGTGTGCTGGTCTGTTTCGATGCTGTGTGTGATAATGTGTGCGCTGTGAAAACCTTTGATTCTCATAAGGTAGTCTATATCTTCGTTGAATCGGTTTTGAGTTATAGTAATTGTATTATCTTCCTTGCCTTCGATCTTGCACCTTTGGATTTGGTCTGATAGACGCAAATCTTGCTGGTGCCTTTTCTTTGGCTTGGTCAACATAACCAATTCCTTTTCTCAGATTTTGATTCTCGTAAGAGACTCCTGTTTGAATCTTAGGTGCTTCAGTTTCATATACTGTGCTGGATTTAACAAATGTCATTTGTTTGACTTGATTCTTTACCAGCAACAGCTCAGATTCATCTTTGGTGCATTCTTTGGTGTCAAAGCCTATGCCGGTGAAATCACCGACGTTTCTTTGAACCTCTTGTAATTCTTCCAAGGATGTTCTGGATTTTGTCCATGTTTTGAATATATGTGAGAGCTTAGCATTTTGTGTGCTAATTCTCTTATTTTCTTCATGGAGCTGATCATAAGAGATTTTCAGCTTATTCAGCTCGATCTGGAGATTTTTGCACTCACCCTGCTCAGAGCAGCTTGGTTTGTTGTGCTCATCCATTTGAGTACTGATTTTGGCTTTATTCTTCTCAAATGATTCAGCTAAGATCCTATAATCATTAGCCATGTCTTGCAGTGCGGACATGAGCTCTTCTCGTGTAAATTCATTTGAGTCAAGATCATATACCTCGTCTGTCTGAATCATTTCTTCGTCTGCCATAAGACATTGAATATCTTCTTCGCTTTCGCTGGAAGAATATTCAGAGCTTTCCGAGTCTGAGTCTGTCTGAGCCCATTTGCTGTTTCCTTCTTCAGCTACTAGGACTTTTTGGGATTTTCCATGATTCTTGCGGTCTTTGTAGTGCTTCTTCTTTCTATCATCACGATGCTTCTCTTTCCGTTCTTCTTTCTTCGGTCTGGTGCAATCTGCAATGAAGTGTCCGGTCTTACCACAATTGTAGCAAGCCTGATCGTTAACAGTATCATCTTTTCTTGATTTATAATGATGAGAGGGTTTGAAGTTCCTCTTATTTTTAGACATAAATTTACCGAATTTCTTGATAAATAATGACATAGCATCGTTACTCATCTGTTCAGCAGATCGGTCTGATGTTGAAGCGATCTGGTCTGGAGTGGCTGCCAGGGCCTTGTTTGGTTGAGAGATGGATGGCTCTGCTTCACCTCTGCTTATCAGTTCAAACTCATAGGCCTTAAGATCTGCAAACAGATCATGAAGTTCAACCTTGTTAAGGTCTTTTGATTCCCTCATAGCGATGGTCTTTACATCCCATTCCTTTGGCAGAGCTCTCATTACTTTCAGAGCGATCTCTCTGTTAGAATATTCCTTCCCCAGACCATTCAGTTCATTTATGATGCCGGTGACTCTTTCATCAAACTCATTTAGAGTTTCTCCACTTTTCATCTTTATGCTCTCAAATCTTTGAAGAGCAACAGTTAACTTGTTTTCTTTGGTCTGGTCGTTGCCTTCACATAGCTGTGCTATCTTCTCCCAAATTTCTTTGGCAGTAGAGCACATTTTGATTTTGCTGAACATTTTCTTGTCCAAAGTCTTGAACAAGATGTCTTTGGCCACATTATCGAGATTTGCTTTCTTTCTTTCCTCATTCGTCCAGAGGGATCTGTCTTTTTCCACCATTTGTGGTTCTCCATCAGAGATGGCTACTGCTGTATTGATTTTTAAAATCTTCATTGGTCCATCAGTGATGACGAACCACATATCGTCATCCTGAGCTGCCAGATGAGCTTGCATTCTGATTCTCCAGTCATCATAGTCTTCTTTTGAGAACATGGGGATTTTGTTGAATGATGTCATCAGCTTAGTCTTTGTGCTGATTAAGATGACCTGCTCTGATACCACTTGTTAGGATCGGTCCGGAGTGTTTAGAGGGGGGGGGGGGGGGGTGAATGAACACTCCTTATAAAATTTATCCCTTGTGAATTCTTTCGGATTAGTGAAAGAAATCTGTTACTTAATCAACTCTTTGAACAGAACAGACCACTAAAAAGGTAAGTGCGGAAACGGTCTGCTCTTGTAAAAGTAAGAACGGCTCGATGGCTAAGTGAGGAAGGATAAAACACAGGATATGTTTCTGGAAGTTCGAAGGTGGTGTAATCCTTCTACGTCTCCCCTTCTTCCAATTAAGGAAGGTTTATACTAGAAGACTTTGATTTATACAATCCTGTTGTACAAACCCGATTCAGGCTGGATTTACCTCACTACCAGTCTGAAACTCCTAGTCACTCAACCTGCTCAGACACACTCTGTCTGACAGTTACAATAAGTTGCTCACTTCTATTTTTCAATACACAATGCGCACAGTGATCCTACAATGATCAAATGTTACAAAGTAATCGTGCTTAAATAAATAACTTCAGCTCGAAAGCTTCTGAACTTTGTAAGCGTGTGCAGTTGCTTTCTTGTGTGTTTTTCAATTGATCAGCGTGAGTTCGAATCAAGAGTCTATGTCTTCCTTTTGTTGCATCCTTTTATAGTTGAGGGTAGCAACGGCATTGTTTCCCTTAATGTGCGACTTTGACTCTTTTTAAACTCTGAGAAAGCTACAGTCTTCTTCTTCAGGACACTTGCCGTTCTGGTGTATGCTTTCGGCGACTGTCAGGTAAGCTCTTCTTTGTCTTCTTACCTTTAATGGCAATCTTCGACTTTTGATCCTTTGTAGCATTAATTACAGCATTAAATGCTACAATAAATGACCGTTAATGGTTCGGACTGAGAAGCCATCCTTTATGTATCTTTGACTGCTTTGATCTGATAAAGGTTGAGATCGATCTGAAGTATCGATCTAGTCAGTCTGGAATCCATCGATCCGGTCTGATATGTGATATTCTTTATCAGCTTGCTCTGTTTTGCGCGATCGATCTGGTATGCCTGATTTCCATCGATCCGGTCTGAAATGTTTTGTCATCTTGCTCTGTTTTGTCCGATCGATCTGGTCAAACTGATTTCTATCGATCCGGTATGAAATGTTTTGTCATCTTTAAAATCTCATCGATAAGGTCCGGAACTAACACAACATAATCTCAAAATTCTTGTCAAATATTGTTTATCATCGTCTAACCTATCACCTACACTAATTTCATACTTTTCTAGCAATACTAGAACTTTAGGCTTTTCATAAATGCAAGAAAATCCAAGAGAAAATTACCTCAAATTGAAGATGATAACTTGAGGATTCCGAATATGTAATTTATTTGACGTTTCGACGGCGTTACGAAGTCCGAAAATTGACAAAACCACGAATTCCCTCTCTTTCTCTCCTATGCTCTCATCTACTGTATGTTGTGTGTGAAAATGTGTGTGTGAGTGCGTTTCCAATTTTATCAGATATCACAACTTAAAAACAATTTAAGTCGGTCAACTCATTATTATTATTATTATTATTGTTATTTTTATAATTATTAATATTATTATTATTCTACTATTTCAAAGCACTCCCTTCCTATGTCAATTCGGGTATCATAACAACCGAGTTTGTGAAAGACGTCTGAATAAAAGTTGTAGATCTATATCTTATCTTTCATCTGGATTTGGAATCACACAATTTGGAAATCGAACAAGAAAGTTATATATAATCTACCTAAACATGATATACTTTAAAATTAATTTTCCCCTTCCTCCCGTAGTTTTCGGCAAAAACTCAAAACATGAAAGTGGTAGCTTTATGAGTTATCTTTTTAACGAAATTGACCTCGTCATATTTCGGCGAAGATTTAAGCAGCTTTACTAGTATTCATGACAGTCAAACACATATGTTAAACATAGATGCAAGTATTAGACTCGAGTATCACACCTTGAATATTCATCTGCTGGACAAAAGACAACTGATGTCTTTTTCCATCATCTGTTGGTTACTCATTAGTTACTTAGTCTGCTGGACTAAGGTCAACAATTGTCTTCTTCGTCGTCTGCTTTGCACAGTGAACTGAGGTACCCTTGTTCCGATATTCTCTGCATCCGATAGATGATGATTCTTAGTCTTTGTTCCCGGTGGAAGATATCTTAGTCTTTGGACCCGGTAGACGAGATCTCTTAGTATTCGGACCCGGTAGACGATATCTCTTTGTCTTTGGACTCAGTAGACCTTTGTAGAGTCAATCAACAGTCTTTTCATCAGAAAACTTCTTCGATGAAGTAGACACTTCAAGCAGTACACGTTTGTTATCACCAAAACTTAGAAATGTTTTCCAAACATTATTAATGTATTTTCGCTCAGATAATTTATTTTTTTATATCTCAAATCCTTCATTATAATTTTAAGTTTGTGTTGTAGCCATTCTTGTGGTTTTTTAAATTTTCCTGATTAAGATAATTTGAAATTTATTTCTATCAATTTTCCATTAATCCAAATCTACCCGACCATATGGAATTCGATTAATTACTGGACAAGTAGGGGTGTGCAATCGGTAAATCCGAACCTACGAAATTTTTGCTCGCCCATAATTATAGTTTTGTTCGATCGTTAATTCAGTTCAACGAAATTTTGCTAACCACTAAACACAATTGTTTTTTTATGGGAGTTTATATATCTAGAGCTCGTAGATTTCTAAAAAAAAAATTATGTTACTTTAAAAAAATTAATATAGAAGACATAAACTCGAACTATATTTTATATCTTTATAAATACAATAAGATTATATTTTAGGAAAAATTTTGGGCCGGTATCAAAATTATAAAAGATTTTTCGGCCCAGTCCACCAAATTATTTACCTTTCATTTAAGTCTGACTGAGCGTAAATTACTAAATTACCCTCATCTTCTTCCTTTTCCCAACGTCAAAAAATTTCTGCGCATTTTCATCGCTTCTGTTGATTCTTGTTCAAATCATCACGCCTCTTCTTCTTCAACGCTTAAAAACTTTCCGGTCATTCCTCCACCATTTTCATCGAAATCGTTCAAAGATTCCTATAAGTTTTCAAAATTTCATCGAAATCGTACAAGTATTTACTGTAATTTTGTCAATCCTTTCATATACTCACATTCTGAGGCGAAAACCTAATAATATGGCTCCAAAATCAAAGAAGATTCCTCAAACCAAACCACCAACAAACAACAAAGAAAAGAAAAAAATGTGCTCCAAAATCTGGTGATCATTAATCTAAGGTTTTCACGTATTAAACTATTTATGTGTTACTGTAAGTGCTTGTGTCTATAATGCATGAGTACTGTTGAATACATACGAAATCATACAATTCAAAGAAGCAATGCAACAAAAGTCTGGCTCGGTAGACTGTGCCATGTTTGTTTGCATGAACATGAAAAGAATTATGAGAGGATAAGAAGTGCCCAAGCATTCAAATGTAGATATAAATACAATTTATAGAGCAAAAATGGTGAAAGTCATCCTCTGAAATACAGAAGACAACAAATAATACTTTGTTGTAGATATATTTGGTATTGTAAATGTATAATTTTGTAAACAAACAAACTACATTTTGTTCTTGAATAAATGTACAAACTCATGTGGGTGTTTTAGTTGGTTAATGATGAACTTGACAAAATTGAATCCTACAAGTGCAATTTGTTTAATTGTTATTGTGTGTGTTCCTTCGCATGCACCGAATGAGTCTATAGGTGCATGTGAATCACATGCACCTATAGACATAAGCGGTGCATGTATTTGTTTACTTTTGTTATTCAAATCAACAATGAATGTAAATACACATGCATTAACATTTTGTTTCTATCGGTGCATGTATAATACATGCACCGAAAGAAAACACAGTTGCATTTATCCAACTTGAATATATCGATGCATGTAAATACATGCACCAATTCACATTTTGTTTCTATCGGTGCATGTGATACAATCGGTGCATGTATATCACATGCATCGATAGAAAACACCTTTGCATTTATCCATGTACACCTATAGACAAAAGCGGTGCATGTATCGTATTTGTATCCTTTTGTTATTCAAATTACCAATAACAAATCAAACAAATATTTTCTGCATTTAAAATTTGTTCAACATAAACTTACAAAAAATATCAAATATGTTCCTTACAAGTCTTCCTTTTATGTCCATATTTTTTACACCGACTACAACGCAACTGTCGAATGTTTTCACCTTTGGATCTAATTCTCATCTTCTTTGGACGACCAGGTTGCCTTTTTCATTTGTGGAGGTAAAATATTCATTTCCGTGTCAATCTAGCAAAATCATCACTTGAACATCCTGGAATCGGATCCTTCATAGCAACTCTTATAGGTATGAACATGGAAATATACATCAACAACTTCATCTATGGCCATCTTGTTCCTCCTAAATACAACTATCGCATGAGGACATGGGAATCCATCAAGCTGCCACTGATAGCAAGTACACGTACGAATATCAAGGCGCACAATAACTGAAGGATATGAAAACACCTCAAAACAACAGTCAGAAGACATCTTCACATTCCACGCACGACCTTGATTTTCGTAAAATGACCATTTCTTTTCCATCTTCGTACACAGAACCCCACTCCATCGTGCAGCCATTGATCTCCTATCATAAAACCAGCTCATCGGCTTAACTCGATACAATCCACCATGTGAGTAATAGACAGACCCCTGCCTCTAATATCCAAGAATTGAGACTCCTGTGCATTTGAATACATCTCTCCATATCGCATGCCACGTGAGTAAGCATTTGTCCATTGCTCCAAAGATAGACCCTGTAAAAACCCTTCTACAATTGAACCACCTTCTCGTTTCAAAATAGCAAGCTTCTCTGTTAAAATAGCTACCGTCGGCGAATATGCACACTCATCCAACAAGTAACACATCCTTTCCCGGAACTGGTTCGAAAAATGTTGCCAACATATCTGTCACGAAGGTTGCGTTTCAAACGATAAAGACAAAAAAATGTTTTGGAGAAGGTCCAAACATAACAGGTAAAGCCTCCATCAAACCTACATTCCGATCAGACATATAAACAATATCTCCACCATTATCTACAATCTTGCTCAAGCAAGATAGAAACCAACACCAATTATCAAAGTTCTCTGAGTCCACAATAGCAAAAGCCAAGGGGAACAACCCTACAATAGAATAATAAAAAAATATAAAGCATAAACTATATTTTATGTTATATGATTGTAATGACCCGTGCCCTTAACCCGCTATTAGTGTATTATCCCATGTATTTAGTGCATACAATCATACATTCAGGGGGAAACAACCACATGCTAACACAGCATAATATATCAACAATAAAATTCTTGCATTAAACCATTTAATGTCCAAATCCCCCCATACCACTCAACCCTTAAGTATGCATCTTATAATACACTAACATGTTCTCAATTCATTTAGCATTTCCTTAATTAATTGCATGCAACCCATAAATGAAAAGAGAAAGGCACATGCCCTTTATACAACTCATATACACATATAGTAGTGCTCACATGCGAGCATCAAATGAGTGAATGTGTATTTAATGTATAAAGTACCATACTCAATACCGTCACTGATACCTCGATCCTGGAAGTACCTCCAATCTATAGCTCGATCTCAACATCGGAGCTACCGCTGTACCTGTTCCACCTGCCCCAACAGAGACAGCCCCACACGGGGTGAGCATACCAATCCACTATCACAATAACAACAATATCACAATTCATAAATTACAGAACATAAAGCTTGTAAACGTAAAAGATACTCCCTGTATAGTATCGTAATCACATAGGATTTCCCGTGATGTTCCTGTTCTCACAATAACCAAACCATCAAATTTCCAAAATCAGTTAATCATTACATTGATTAACTACGCACATTCTTACCATGCCAATTTCATAATTAAGTATGAATAAATCATTTAACTAATGATTACAAATAACACATGTATCTATGCAATGATTCCATAGTTCTATCATATCATATTTCATCGCTCGCTAAATAACGGCGGCATTCCATACTCTCGCAACAGCGGCGGCCTCATAACCAATGTTTGCTCCACAGCGACAACATCTCAATCGTTGCTCGCTCCATAGCGGCACCATATAGTTCACAATACATATTCATTTATTGGAATTATAATATACCATGCATTCAACAATTGTGATAAGATATAAGGTTATGCTCGTACGTTATACGTACCTTATAATTCCGTAGTCCGAATCGAACCTTGCCTTAGTCCCGTGACCCGATGAATCATGTGCTAACACATAAAATAACTAACAATTATCAATGAGCATGCAACCACGTGCCCAAGCACGTTCACAATCCCCAATTATATCATCAATTCATGATGATTAACCATTTTAAAAGACCCCAGGCGAAGCATGCACCGACACCACAACATAAAGTAATTTACCCAAAATCTTCGACCTACCGATCGATCGATCAACCTACCGATCGATCGGTAAAAACCCAAAATTACATTTTGGCTACGGCATTGCACCGATCGATCGGTAGCATCTACCGATCGATCGCTCGTCTCGACCGATCGATCGCTAGGAGCCACCGATCGATCGGTAAAACCTGAATTTTACCCATCGCTACGCACTTGCACCGATCGATCGGTCGCTGCACAAACCCGAAAACCACCATTTTTAAAAGCTTCTAAAACCTCAACCAACCAACCACAACTCCCTCCAACTCGATTTTAACCACAAATAAACACCCTAGGACGCTCAACAAGGGTTAAAACACATTTTAAAACAAGAACCAATATTTTCCGAAAATCTATAAATTTCCTCCAACTCAAAACCAAAACAAATACCATAATACTACAATCAAATCGAAGATAAAGAAGAGGGGAAGCGTATTACCAAATTATCTTCGAGAAATCTAGCTTCCAAGTCGAGTCTCCATCGATTTTGCTCCAAGGGGGAAAAGAGAAGGGTTTGGGGGAAGAAGGGGGCGCGAGAGAGAGGAGAGAGAGAGGAGAAAGTTCGTGCAATGACTGAACACCGAGTCCACTTGGTATATATAGTACCAAAGCTCAAAAATCCCGAGTCCTCCACAAATACATCATGACTCATTAAAAATCATCTGTGCTCAATAATTATCTCTCAATCTCAAATTTCATTACCATCCCCAACACAAATCACCCCAGACCCCAAATCCCACCAAAAACCCAATTCCAAGGTTTAACACCACGATGAGAATACAATTTCAACCTTTGGATCCAACGACACCAAATACTGGATTTAAAATCCTCGTGAGTACCAATACAGCAATTAATTCATAATTGCCACAATTAAAATCCATTAAGGATCATTACCACACCGAGATTTACACCATTAATTCCCGGGCATCACAATGATGCACTTATATAACCTAGTGGTACATGTTAGAGATGCGGTGCATGTATTATACATGCATCAATTCTCAGTTACAAGCATAATTTATATAACATGTAGTAGAACATGTTACAGACGCCAAGTTCTATCGGTGCATGTAATATGCATGCACCGATAGACTAGTTTATATATCCTGCAACATGTTATATACACGCAAGTCTATTGGTGCATGTAATATACATGCACCAACAGACTGCGGTGCATGTAATATCTCAATTACATTATAATATTGCTGCATCTTACCTTGATTCCCATCCTTCGCAGTAGCTGACAGAAGTATGCCCTTGAAAAAAGATTTCAAAAAAGTTCCATCAAGAAATAACATAGGGCGACAAAATTTAAAACCATCCATACAAGCACGAAACGATACAAACAAACGGATGAATCGGTTACAGTCATCAACTTCAAGCTCTACAAAACTCCCAACATTAGTCGTCTTCACCGCATCGATGTACCACTTCAACTCCTTGAAAGACTCATCATAATTTTCAAAAGCAGTAGATCTAGCCTTCTCCATACTTCTCCATGCCTTAATGTACATTATATCCAACCAACTCCATTACAGACATAGCAGGAAAGTTTGGTTTGGAACTGACTCGTTCGTAAATAATTTCTGATAGTAAATATGAAACAATCCTTTTTTAGTTTTCTTTCATGACTCGTAGACCACAAGTGTGAATGTTCAATTTCTTTATGTAGAAAGAACCATTTACACGTGAAATGTTGGCACTCACAAACCAACCACTCCCATCACCATGCTTCCTAGCATATTCAGCAACTACTCTATCTTTATTATTTTTCACGTAGTTGTAATCAAAACCAACATCCATAGCATATTACTCAACTCACTTCGAAACTCTTCAACACCACCTCTTAAATACTTGACACACCCTACTAATAATTGATGACCATCTAGAACATAACAACAACCCTTCCTTGCCTTTAATGTTGTATCTTCGATATTCTGAATCAAATTATAAACCTCATGGTGAACGCAAATTTGTTCTGCCGATATATGTGCACCAGCTGAGTCTATTGATGCATTAAAATCACGTGCAGAAATGGACTCTAGAGGTGCATGTATATTGCGTATACCAGTTGACTCTGTCATAAAATTTATATCACATGCAATTGTGTCTAGCGGTGTATGTTGTCACATGTACATCTAGACAGAATCGGTAAACTACCGCAACCTTCACCTACAGACCTCAACAATGAAGCATTACAATCAACAACATGCACTATAATCAAACAAAGATTGATCATCTTACACAACAAAAACATATCTCTCATATCAATCGCATTACTCAACAACAATTAGGGTGCCCATCGATTGAGTACTTGAAACAAAATTCATCATCATTGAAATCGCACCACTTAGCAGATGCATAACCTATTAAATCACTGAATTCGAAACTAGAATTAACATTAAAAACCAATGTTTCCTCTCTAAATTTCAAAAGAATCATGATTTCGGTATCCATCAGAGTTAACAATAAAAACTCAGGAAAATTTGATCAGATTACAGTTAATTGAATATATAAAAGATCGAACAATCTGAAATCTATAAACGAATAAGAACACTATCAAAATCAGCTGCTCAATGAATTAGATGAAAAGAATTTTGAAAAAAATGATAACCATTATGTGAGAAAAAGAAATTACGTCAATTGTTTTGATGGTCTTTTTTTCTTTCAACAGAGGTAATTTAGTCATGAAAATTGACCAATTAGATTAGGGCTTAATAAATTGGACTTATGTGTGAAATAAATTTTTTAAAAATTATATTTAGTTGAAAAGTAAATATTTGCTAAATTTAGTTGAAATATATTTTAAGAAGCGATATCTATTTTATTTTTAGTACAAGAACAATAATAAAAAGATATAAGACAGGAAAAAAACATCCTCGATGGTTTGAGAGAGAGAGAGAGGATCGCTGGAAATTTAAATCCACGACTCTGCAATGGTGTCGCCTTCAACCTGGCTGCGCTACATTGCTAGCAAACTCGAATACTCCGTCTCCCTCAGCTATAAGGTCACTCCCCTCTTTCAATTTTTTTTGTGGGTTGTTTTTTGAGTCTTGCATAGTGGGTTTTTGCCCTTATTTTGTTTAGATCATCTTTTTTTGCTAATGGATGTAAGGATTTTAAGAAGATTGTGTAGTTTAGTTCTGTTATTTGTGCGAGGGAAATGGTATTGTGTAGTTTAGTTCTGTTATTTGTGCGAGGGAAATGGTGTGTTTCTTTAAAATTGTGTAGAGACTGAATCTTTGTATGATCGAATACATTTGTATATTCTATTTAAAAGAAGGTGTTGCTCAACGTGAGAGTTGTGCTATTGCTTGTCTTTGGAAAAACTGGTGCATATTTCTGAGAGCTACATACTTGAACTTGTTTAGATTTTGGAGTCTTTTTAATATAGTTTTTTAAGTTAGAAATTGCTAAGCAAAAAGGAAAAAAAAATGCGATTATTGCTTGGTTCTAAGATGCAAAATCTGGATGCAACTGCTGCAAAGGATCATGATAGAAAATGCTTCTTTTATTTTAATCTTGTTCTCATGGTTGCAAAATCTTAGTAGTTGTTGTTATGGTTGTCCCTCCCTCCATACTTATCCCTTTGTTGGATTATAGAGTTTTGTTTGATTAATTAAGGCTTAGAGTATTATAGCAAGTTAAATGTGTGAGCGGAAGATCTTAGATTGTGATAATTTTCTGTTTCCTTTGGCACTCTTGTTTTTCAATTCAATCTTTTAATCAGAGGGTGTGAACTTTCTTTAGAATTTTTGACAAAGAAGGTAAAAAAAGGAAATGACTTTGAATGAAATAGGTGGATTATTTTCTTTTTATCCTTTTCCATAATCCATTCCTCATTTTATAATCTTATGTCCGAATAAGAACAGGGTTTATTGATCTCTACTCCTTCATAAAAAAAAAAGTGAAATCACTCGTAACACATTTGGAATCTAAGCAGGCATGTCTCTTTACATACATACCAACATGTTTGAACATATTTGAATGGGTTGAAAAATACATAATATTCCAGAGCTGTGTAATGGTTTCATCTATGTTATTCTCAGCAGTAAGTTTTATGATGACGACATATTCGGGGAATAGTTTTGCGTCTCTCTATTTGCCGTAGGTTTGATTTTCCCGTTATTTGCGTCTCTCATGAACATGATAATGAAGCTTGGATTTGGCATATTGACCTTGTTCTCAACTCTCTTTTTTTGTTCCAAATAGGATTTTTTTGCTTACGTGACAGAAGGAACTTCTGACTATTTTTTAAAGACACAAGCCAGAAATGTTTACCTCAATACCTGTGATCACCTTTCTTTATTTGTTGTCTTTGCTATATTTGGCTGTATCTGATCATATTTTTATGTCTCAAACGAGCACATTTTTTTGGGGATTTTTCCAACACTTGGTCTTAGAAAACCTTTACGTGTTTGCAGACGTATAACCAAGGTATAATTACCGATCGTGAAGCATTTGATGCTGTGTGGAAAAATGTATTCCGTGGAAAGTTGACATTCTTGCACTGGAACAAGGGAGATGAGATGACCCCAACTATAGGGACTCAGGGTGGAACTCTGCTTGTGCGTAAAATTCCAGCTGCAGATCCAATGTATGGTTTTTCATATTTTAACACCAATGTATGATCGACTTACATGACTAAAAGGGTTGATTTGAACATTTTATGCGTCTACACTTTTAGTGCTTATACATCATTTTTGTAACAGTTTTTGTTTTTCTACAAGGTTTCCATTTGAATAAAATGTTATATGCATTGGAATCTATCAAAATTTTACGGACTCTTCAATGCTTGCCAATGTTTTCCCATCAGTGCTTGTTAAGAATTATAATATGAATATTTTGTTTGTTTTAAGATATGTTTAGACCTCCTGTCGTTGATATTCAAGTTTGTGAATGGGAAATTATGGTTAACATTGATATTTGCCAATGTTTTGATTGATCTAGGCTCTGATACAATTATGCTTAATTCAATTTGAATTAATTGACTGGTTTCTGTTGTTTGGTTGAAACCTCATTAAGTTCCATGTTCTTAAATAAATTTTGTTGGAGCCTCTTGATGAATATTATTTTATCATGATTAAGTGAAACAACGTGAAGAGTTTTTCTTCTGGGATTGTCGTCAATTTAATAACTCCGTCATGATCAGTCCCGAGTCCCGGTAAAGGGGAGGGTTGCGTTAGGTAGTCAGTCAGCGTAAGATATTGACAAATTCTTATGTATAGATCGGAAAATAGTCGACCACAGTTATGGGATGAAAGCTTGATTGCTTGCGTGAATATATTTTTGGTGGTCACGTGAGCATGTTAAAGAATATGCTACTAAAATATTCTGCATTTCTGTAATTCATGGTCTTATGTTATTCGGTTTAGACCTCATTAAGATTATTTTATCATAATTAATGATATGGGATGAAGAATTTGTTTCTGGGATTATCGTGGATCTAATGTTTGGGGGTCACATGAGGCGTGTTTAAAAATATGCTATTAGTGTATCATGCTTTCCAGTAATTCGTGGTCTGGAAAAAATAATTACCTCTTGACTGCTTGATGCTTTTGATTAATTGATCTCATTCCATTATCATGCAATGATGGACGAATTCGTGTCAAAGACAAGATCTATCATTTAATGTTACAGTCCCGATATAATATGTTCAAAAGAAGGCCTGATAAGACTGCTCTTTGACAGGCGAGTTTATGTCGGAGATGTAGTTATCTTGAAGGACCCGACAGCCTCAGAAAAGTATCTTGTCAGGCGGTTAGCTGCTATTGAAGGCTATGAAATGGCTTCGAGTGATGTAAAGGATGAGCCTTTTGTTCTCGAAAAGGGTCAGTGTTGGGTTCTGGCCGACAATGAAAACTTGAAGCCCAAGGTATATGCTTCTCGCCCAAATTATAATTCCATCAAACTATACATATAGAGAGGCCACAATAGAAAACATTATCTTATGCATTGCACTTGATAATGTCGGGACCATAAACGAGTATTTTTGACGGTTTCTTGGAAACATGACACCAGCCTAAGGATATTCAGTGGTCGTTTTAGTGTCTCGATAAAATGATTTGTTGTATTTCTTCCGACATTTTTTGAACTGTAAATGCATAAAGAACATTTATGTAACCATTTGTAATCTGTATTTAATGTACTTGGGGAACACACTTTTTCTAACATAACGAGGTTGATATCTTCGATCTTCCACGTGTCTAAAGTCCTAGTTCTGAATCCATGTCCATGTTGCACCATTGTTCAGCTGAAATTTTTTTGAACCCTTGACACATAAAATATTTTTTCAGAACTAGGGATGAAGTCTGGTCATCATTTTAATAATATGAAACGAGGTTGTTAAATTAAACATAGTTGTGTGATACTCAACTACAGCAGTGTGGCTGTAGATGATGAGCTGGATCTAGGATTTCAGCCGAGCAGGGTGTAATTCTGTATTTTGTTGGCACCGGGAGACGTGAATATACATTTCTTGAAAAAACTTATCAGTTTCTTTACTTGTAAGGGATGTCTGAATCCCTCTGAGTCCATTATTGTGTATATGTTTATTTGACTGTCCCATTTTGTGTCCTGACAGGAAGCCTATGATAGTCGAACATTCGGCCCGGTAACCATGGCAGACATAGTTGGTAGAGTTATATATTGCTTAAGAAGTGCCGTTGATCACGGCCCTGTAACTAATAGGTATTCCATTTTCATTTACATTAATATATCTTGAAAAATTATTATATTTATTTTGGCATGTTTGCATGGTGATTAAATTGTAACTTACTTTTCAGTCATTTCAGTACGAGGAAAGATTCGCCGGTCCTCGAAGTCGAGCTTGATGTCGACGAAATGGCGAGAAATCATAAAGCATAGACTATGAATCACGAAGAAAACTCTCTGTAGGTTTGTCTACATTTTTCTTCATGGACCCTTTTCAAGTGAATGTGTTAAGAACTTTTTAAATGATCTCATTTTAGGGACGAGGGTTTACGAGATAATTTTGTGGGATCAAAATCTTTGGACCTTTTTGAAGGGAAATTTAAAATAAAGACTAAGAAGCATTTATGTTCTTCGATTTAGAGTTAAGCTTAAAATTTAGTATTAATGCTACTAAGCATTTAATTCCAATCGATTGGAATTGGGTTTGGGATTGACATAGGGATAGGCTATATGAACCATAGAAATAATCAAATCGGGTCGTGTACATAAGCTTAAAATTTAATGAGGAACGATGATAGTATACTCATGAGTAACCATACAACTTCATATTTATCAGAAGATAAAATGGAAAACCTGCATTTATAAAAATCATGTGACATGAAATCTTGATTTAAGGTTAGAACAAATTCAGATTTGAGAATGTCGAGAAAAAAAGAGAGGAAATTATAGTTTTGTTAAATCCAAAACTTATTATATTTATAATCATGAAATGGGCTTTAATCACACTAGTAGAGAACATAATTGACTTAGATTATCAATGAGAATGAATCTGGCTCTAGTTATACTTGTTTTTTTCTTTTTTTGAAAGGTAAAAATATATTAAATAGGGTACAAGAAGTACTCAACCCGATCAAGCAAGCCAGATACAAAATAATCTCAAAATTACATGGATTTGAGGCAAAACAATCGGTTATCTTAACTAGTCGCAAAGAGAATAATTGAAAGTAATTTTGTTTTTAGCTTTAATCCACAGCCAACTGTGCATTATAATCCTTTCCACCACTAATCGGACATCAGCTTCCATTCCATTAAAAATTCTCTTGCTCCTTTCGTGCCATATGCACCAAACAGTACAGACCCAAATCATTGATCATAAGTTCTTCGAGATCTCGCCATACCTCAAACCATCGTGTTGATCAAAATGAGCTGCTGGATAATCTGCACCCACGAAGCAGAGGTTCAACCATGGGTATAGAGCCGACCAAACCTTATAAGAGAATTCACAGATACAGAACAAGTGTGCGAGATCCTCTCCATCTTGGTAACGCAACACACAATCGGTTTGATCCAATTCAATTCCTCTGCTAACCAGATTTATCTGTGTAGCCAACTTATTTAACAAGAGTTTCCAACCAATAATCGAAGCTTTTGCAGGTGCTACCTTGCACCATAAAGATGGAAATAGACGAGCATTATCATCATTATCAAATACTGTTACATTCAACACATTATAGGCTGATTTGGGTGAATAGCACCTGTCTGCAACATGTATCCAAGTCCAACCATCATTTACGTTTACATCATGATTAATCCTGTTAATCACATTCAAAATATCATGAAAAATAGTTATTTCTCAAGAATAGAATTGTCTTCTCCATTTTAAATCCCAATTCCAAGCACCATTGCACCAAAATCCCAGCTCATTGAGTGTATTACCTTTGTTTAAAGATAATCTTAACAAGATAGGGAATCTTATTCTTAATTTATCTTCCTCATCCCAAACATCATCCCATAGTGTCACTTGGCGATTGTTTCCAATTTTCCTACGAAGACCATCTGTAAACTATTTCTCATCCTCATCCCTTTCAATTTTAATGAAATCCTTCCACCAGACAGAAGCTTTGCTCCATCCTCTCTGGTTTACACTAAAATCATTTGTTCTCTCGTCCAACCGTATTTAGAGTACAAAAGCTTAGCCAACAGAAGGCGTTTCTCATTTCTTAATCTCCAATTCCATTTACCAAGAAGAGCTCTATTGAAAGAGTTCAATTCCTTCACACCTAATCCACCTCTTGCTTTATCCCGACATACTTTCTCCCATCTAACCCACGCTATTTTTTTTGTTCCTTTCCCACCTCCCCAAGGAAATATCGTTGAAGTTTTACAACAGCCTTAAACACTTTTTCGGAATTATATACAATGATAACAGATATACATGCGTTGAAGATAACACAGCATTAAGTAATACTCCACGCCCTCCAATCGATACATTTTTATTTTCCCACCATTGCAGTCTTCTTCTCATTTTTCCACTAGACCACTCCATATTGCTGCCTGTTTTGAATATGATCCGACAGTCACTCCAAGGTAATTCAAGGGGAAAGAGCCAAGTCTACAGTTTAAGAAGTCTGCAGCATTTGTAAGTCAATTCTCTTCGACATTCAATCCCAAAAGCTGACTTTTAGCAAAGTTAACTTTGAGACTTGATAAAAGTTCAAAATTATGCAGAATAGCTTTCATCACTTCAATGTCCCAGTTTGCCTAGTGTCATCAGCGAATTGAATATGGGAAATCTTAACCTTCTCTTTGCCTACTGAAATTGGTTTGAACAACCAATATCAGTAGCTCTACCCGTAAGACCACTTAATCCTTCCGAGACCAAGAGGGAACAAGAAGGGTGATAAAGGATCCCCTTGCCGGATCCCTTTCTCGAGGCTGAATTCACCAGAAGGGTTGCCATTTACAAGCACCGAAGCTGTGGCCGAAACACACATTCCATAATCCATTTTCGCCATTTGATATTGAAGTTCATCGATTCCATCATCTCGTCTAGAAAATCCCAGATAATCGAGTCGTTGGCCATTTCGAATCCACTTTCAAGAAAATACATTTTTTTCCTTTTCTTCTTGACCTCATCAAGTGTTTCATTAAGAGTGAGAAACTATCCAAAATCTGTCTCGGTCCCACGAAAGCCGATTTGTTTTGAGAGATTTTGATGTCCAATACTTTGCTCAATCTCGAAGCCAAATTTTGGATATTACTTTATACATCCAATTAATGATATAGGCCGAAATTCCTCAATCATTGTAGGATTATCAACTTTAGGAATCAGAGTAATGAACGAAGGATTAATGGCTTTAACAAACTTACCGTTATGGAGGAACTCCGATATGAATCTTTCAAAATCTTCCTTTACAATTGGCCAAAACTTTTGGATGAAATTGAAATAAACCCATCCGGACATAGACTTTTTGAACCACCACAACCCCACACAGCCTGTTTAATTTCCTCAGCACTACATTCATCCATTAAACCTGAGTTATCCTCAGTAGAAATCTGTGTGAAAGAAACACCTCTAATTCTTGGTCTCTGCCACTTTTTATATGAGAACTTAACTTTAAAGTACTTGTGAATCTCATATTTCAGTTCAGTAGGAGAATAACCCATCTATCATCACAATGCAATCCTAAAATTTCATTATTCCTAATCCTTTTAATGATCCAACAGTGGAAGAACTTGGAGTTCGCATCGCCTTCAGATAGCCATCTCATTCTGCATTTTTGAAACAAAATACTATCATTCACTTTAATTGAATTCCAAAGATTTTCCATTTCATCTCTTCTAGATTGAATCTCGGAATCAGATAGATTAATCCATTCACTTTTTTGATCCAGTTGAAGGATTTTCTCCTTGCTACGTTCAACATTCATATCTATGTTGCCAAAGTTCTCCTGATTCTAGATTTTAATTGCTGACTCTAGACCTTTCAATTTCTCTTTTAAAACAAATCCTCCCCACCCTTGAGTTTTATGTTGTCCAGACCTTCCTAACAAAAGCTAGAAAATCCGGGTGGAGCAATCCAATGATTTGAAAGGTTTGGGTCCCCAATCTGTAAACTTTGAATTCAGCAAAATGGGACAGTGATCAGAAACCGATCTTGGCAGTCTCCATTGAGATAGGTTCCAACAACCACGAGGTTGACAACAGAAATCGATCTAGGCGGCTCATACAAGATCCACTGGTTCTATACCAAGAAAATTTCCTCCCCACAAGAGGTAATCATGCAGCTCAGAATTCGTAATGAAAAGATCGAAATCAGCAGAATCTTTTTTTATTTCCCTCCACATTCAAAGCTTTTCTTTCCGAGATAACTCTAGTCGTATTGAAATCACTGTCAGACACCATTTTCCCGAAGGGTTCTGTTGAATAATTAGACTAAGGTTGTCCCAGACAGATTTCTTCCGCTTAGAATCACATGGGGCATAAATGTTTGTTATACCACATTCCACATTATCAGGTCCCCAAAGATCTTTAGTTAACAAGAACCCTTCCCCTTCTTCCACAGTATTCAGCACGAAGGATCCAGATCTCCAAATGCTTAGAATCCTTCCCGATTTGCCCACTGATTTTTTGAAAACCCAATTAAATTCATCCCCATCCCAAATGGCTGAACAAATTGAATGATTAATTTCGTCCATCTTTGTTTCTTGGATGCACAGAGAATCAACTCTTTTCTTTTTACACTAATTTCCTGATTACCTTCTACTTTATCCTCCCTCAAGGTTAAATTTTTTATGATATACCTGCAGCAATACCATCCTCCTGAACAGCATGTGATAGTGTACTAACCACATTCTTATCTCTTTTATCCAAATCAATCAGCAATATCCAAATCAATCAGCTTTTGCAGAATTACAATTTCATTCCCTTCCCCTGATATACCCACCGATTGTCCAATCTTCCAAAGTTTTTCTCCTTGTCTAGATTCTTCCATTGATTGCCAGAACTTGTAACAGTTCGTATTATTCGTATTCCCAAAAGAGTTACTTAATAACTCTTTTTCTCCTGCTAGTTTGACTCGAATATCATAGTGTTGGAAATCATTCAAAATCCATTCTTCATCTTCCGAACCCATCTCCTCTATAAAACGATCCCAATTCTAGCAGAATTTCCCTTTTGTTTATTTCTTTGAATTTTCTTCTTCTTTTTCGGTAATTTCTTTGCTCTATGATTTTTGTGACATTCTGAACCATCCTTGTTAGGAATGGTGTCGTCGAGATTCAAATCAGGTTCCAATAGAAGCTTGGTATTTAGATTATCAATCGAATCCTTGTGTAAAGAAATGGATCGATTTTCTACTAGCTCATCAGCTTTCTTTTTATCAGACAACCTATGCAGTAACTGAGGAGAAACTTCTAATGAAGAAAAGAGCGCTAATGATTTTTGAATTAGGCCCTCCCTTTTTTTTGGATAAAAAATTTCACTATCTGACCAAACCAAAACTGATAAGCCCCTTACTTTCAATGATTTGATTACCATTGATCTTATCATTCTCAATCAGGTCAGAATTTGGCAATTAAATTACCTGGTCAACAGAGAAAATGACAGCTGGGCTGCTTTGATTAGAATTCTCGATACTTTTCAACCACGATTTCTTCATTCAATTGCCGACTATGGTTTATGTGCAAGATATCAGATTCTACCCTTAAATTTACTGTTTGAATGACTTCTTGATTTTGTTTTTTTTTTTTTTTTGGGGAATCTCGTTTTATAGGAATCAACTCGACTCATTGAGCTTCTGCCGACTGATTTAAATTTTCAAAATTTTCGATAGATATCTCCGGCATTGAAACCGGAACAAAGGATCATAGATCAGATTCTGAAGATCACTCCTGTTTGTTCATAAATGAATCGATGACGAAATATCCTTTTCAACCAAATGAGATTCTCTTAATCTACAATGATCTTCCATGATTATAATTGAGTAACTTCATCATTAAGTCTAACTCGCATCGGCCTGTCAATCCCTGAAAGATTCATCGTAGCTATGAGGATTTTTGTGTAGTCAAGTCTCTTTTTATCTTTAGTTTCATCCGCAATTTTAATAATTATTCCAAATTGATGTGCAATCCTCTCGAAAAAACTTTCACTCCATGCAGCAAATTGGAATTCCAACACATATGATCCATACCCATCTTTCAGGAAATGAGAGCTTGGGAGTCCATGGGATTAAACTAGAGAACCATTGTTTTAGCCATTCCTCGTCTTCGATACGAAAATCAGCCAGCAACTTTTTATATTCCGCCAAGACTAGAAACTTGTTCCCACCCAAGGGACTGATATTGATAGAGGAAAACCCACCTGTCTAATAGCTTGCTGAATGGACGGGGAAAAACAGGCTCATTCATAAAAGTGCACCGTGTCAAGTTTTATATAATAGATAAAAGTCGGGACGTCGTACCCACATGGACTAGGAAATAAGTATCAAATTCCTTTAGCTTAACTATATTTAGCCTACGATTATTAAACTAAACTAACCAAGAACAAAAGCCAAACCAAACTAGCAAACGATAAAAAGTGTAGAAAATCAGTAGAGAAAATTATCAAAAACTTCGGTTCACCGATGTAATCCCTCATAATTTTTTATTAGTTATGATTTAAAATCCTATGTTCTAATGTGACGAGTTTTCCTAATACATTTGTTATACTATAATCAAGCTATAACAAGTCTAATCTTAATTCTACAATAAACAACTCTCGTGTCCTTATTGCACGATCAATACCGAAAAACGATTTATGAAAACTACTAGCCTTCGCTTTTGGTAAATCTATTGCTATCACACGTGTGGTAGATTTTACTTGGTCAGTCTCAATCTATAACCCTCGGCCTAATTTATTATATCGTATGATCAAGTCAATCATAATATAATAATCATTCAAAGGTGATCAAACTTTCAAAAGCATGTAGAACAATAAATTATGCGCAAAGAATTGTAAGCATTAATAAAAACCGTTATCTAAAACGTGAGTTCAAACATAGGATTCTTTGTCTTGATAAACAAACCTAGCCAACAATCATAGTCAAATAATAATGCGAAAATATGTTTGGCAACAATTTAAACACAAAAAATCTGAAAATATTGAAGAACTAATTTTAGAAATACGAAAAGATGTTAGGCGTTGACTCCTTGCTTCGTTGCATCGTCTCGTCTCTCCCGAAGTATCTTACTCTTCAATCGCTTTGAGTTGGTATCTGGTGGAGGCTATGTTCTAGGTCTGAAAAGTTAGCCCAAAAAAACTTTATTTACGTCCAAATCCATTTCTTTTATAGTGGAGGAGGAATCAACCTTTTTGTTAGACAAAAACTCTTCAAAAGGAATCAAATCATTCGTGTTTGGCGATCGATCGCCAACAACTCGGCGATCGATCGAGCATTGAACGTTTATAAAATTCACGTCTTTCGACGATCGTTCGCCAGTAACCTCACGATCGTTCGCGAGAATTAAAACTATGAAAGCAGTAAAAAATAAAAGAAAAGGGAAAACTAACTCCCTTTGGGTTGCCTCCCAAGCAACACCTATGTTTAACGTCGGTGGCCCGACGTCAGTCCATTGATCATGGTGGTTAATGTGTGGTCTCGATTTCTACATTTTTCCACCTTAGTATCTTCTAGACAACTCGAAGACGGTGTCTATTCGCCTTGTATTTCTTGGAGGTCCTCAACCATTTTCTCATTCCCTCATTTTCTATTGATGTATCCGGAGATTGTTCAGGATGATGTTTTAGCTCAATATCAGGTGCAAGCAAGTCAGAATTTGACAGTTTAGTATCAGGAGTTTGCAAAGTAGTAGTAATGCATGAAGTATCAGTCAGAATTTCTTACATACCTCCTTTGTCAACAAGGCGATCAACAGTTATCCCTAATTCATGCTCAGCGACAGAATGTGAGTGTTCATGTGATGAGTGAGTGGTGATGCCAATAGTGTAATCAATAGCAGGAGAATGCATGGGATCATGTATTAAACTTAGCTACCTCACCATCAAACTCAATAGTAAAAGCACAACCACTTACATCTATTATGCAATTGGAAGTTTTCCAAAACGGTCTCCCTAACAGAATAGGGCTGCTCTTATCATCTTTTTCCATGTCAAGTACGTAGAAGTTAGCAGGAAAGACCAATTTATCAGTTTTCACTAGAACGTTCTCAAGTACTCCCCTAGGGTTCGTAGTAGACATATTTGTTAATTGAATAGCAATTTCAGCTTTTTTCAAAAGTCCTAGTTCTAACGAGGTATAGATTGAATAAGACATAATATTTGTTGCTGCTCATAAGTCTAGCATGGCATTATCAATTCTGTTATTTCCAATTGTGAATGAGACAATGAACATACATGAGTCCTTGCATTTCGTAGGGGTTTGCTTCTCATCATTGTCGGTAGAGTCATCCATAGGTTCATTACATCACAGTATTCTTTCTCTGGCCCTTTTTCCACATCACATGATTCTTCTAAAAATTTACATAGCGCTCAGTTGGGGACATACCTTTTGGAGTTGCAGGATGTGTAAGCTCCTTTTCTTCCAGTGGCACAAATGACTCTTCTCCTAGCCTAGGTGGTGTCGGTACCACCTTCCCCGCCGTTTCTACCTCTTCGTCACTCCTTGAGGCGACTGCAATCATGGTCTCCCTTGGGGTTTGTGGTGTTTGAAAGTAATCCAACGAGCATACAACGCAGTGGAATAATAAAATTTGGATTACTAAAACCGCGGATCTATACAAAGGGTTCATATCGGAATAGAGATAATAAGAGTCTCACCCTTGTAGCGCGTTTGATGCAGAAACGATGCCAAGTCACGAGTCACGAGTCACGAGCAACACCTCCAAGATCTTGCATCTACGGTATCCACACGATCAAATCGAACAAGGGACGTTCAAGAACAAGTTGCTAGACTTATTCTTGAACCAAAACCGAACTCACGGTTCAAAACTGATAAACGACGGCCGTTCCAATCACCACTATTCACGCCGGCCGTGAAGATTGAGGAAGAAAGGAGGCGGCGGCCAAGAGAGTTATGGTGGCTAGGTTATGTGATTATGAATTGTCTTGTTCTACAATTAATTATATCCTTGTATATATATTATAAGATTTAATTAAGGTTCAAGACTTTCTTAAAGTCTCATGGACCCAAACCCATGATTTAATTAAATCCTTATAATCATTTAATTAAGACTCTTCTTAATTAATTCATTCATCCAATGAATTTAATTCCCCTACTCGATTTAATCTTTTGTGCGACCCGATAGGATCTTGTAATGTTGGCAGTGACATAAAATCTCATTTTATGTCACAAGCAATGAGCGGTATCTAGCAACACATCAAGGCTACCCAAATTACAAGAATGTCATTGACTCGACATAACCTTAGAACTTGTGATAATATTAACCATGTAACTTAATCCCTTTGTCCATGTGTTTAGATTGAACACGAGTCATTGAATAGTCATACTCGTATATTCAATCTCTATTTCTTGATCCCCAAGTAGAACTAGAATAAACGAATAAGCTCGATATCACATATCGACTCATTCGAGCACGGCCATGCATTTTAGTCTTACTTGATCAAGGGCCCAAACACTTCTCCTGTTATATAGGAGGGACAAATCCTATCTTGATCAATCAACATCCCTCTACATAATTCGTAGTGTATCCAATAGTTGCCTTTATAGTTTACCCTGTTACAGGTAACGTTTGACAATATCAAGATACATAACTCCTTATGTTGGGATCTCTGATGATCTCAAGTCGTAAGGATTACATACATTATGATCACTATGAGAATTTCTTATGACACTTATATAACTATCCATGTAGCATTCTCATGGTGGGTCTGTCCAGTACATTGTTCTCTAACATGTACACATGTGTTGATTTGATATCTCATATCCATGAACAATTCATCAATCAAAACTTACTAGTCTCAATGTATTATCATTATCCTTATTTATGATAATACTTGACTAGGGACAATCTTTAAGAATAATACAATATTATTCTAAGGACATTAACTTATATATCAATTCATATTGCACAGATATTCGAATAATATATAATAATGATTTGCCATTTATAAAATCATAATACATTGTATGTCATAAACAATCATCTAATGACTTGTCTTAGGGCATATCCCAACAAATCTCCCACTTGAACTAAGACCAATCAGACATATACTTAATGCCTAGAGATCTAGTATGACGATCATGCTTCTGCTGTGACAGTGGCTTCGTCAATGGGTCAGATACATTATCATCTGTTGGTACTTTGCATATCTTTACATCTCATCTTTCAACGATTTCTCGAATGAAATGAAAACGCCGAAGTATGTGCTTGGATCTTTGGTGAGATCTAGGTTCCTTAGCCAATGCGATGGCTCCATTGTTGTCACAATAGAGTTCAATCGGATCTAGAATGCTAGGCATCACCCCAAGTTCAGAAATGAACTTTTAGATCCAAACAGCTTCCTTGGCTGCATCTGAGGCAGCAATATATTCAGCTTCAGTTGTAGAATCAGCTACTGTCTCTTGCTTTGAACTCTTCCAGCTCACAGCACCTCCATTTAGGCAAAACACATATCCTGATTGCGATCGAAAATCATCTTTGTCAGTTTGGAAGCTTGCATCAGTGTAACCTATTACATTGAGCTCTTCCTCACCTCCATAAATCAAGAATGTATCCTTAGTTCTTCTCAAGTACTTCAGGATATTCTTGACTGCAATCCAGTGACTTTCACCTGGATCAACTTGATATCTGCTCGTCATGCTCAAAGCATACGAGACATCGGGACGAGTACATATCATGGCATACATGATAGATCCAATAGCTGACGCATATGGAATCTTACTCATGCGTTGTCTCTCATCTGGTGTTGAAGGGCACTGATCCTTCGAGAGATGTATTCCATGCGTCTTAGGCACGAATCCTTTCTTAGATTCTTGCATGCTAATCCGTTTTAGCACTTTGTCTATGTATGTACTTTGACTTAGGCCAAGTAATCTTCTCGATCTATCTCTATAGATCTTGAATCCTAATACATAGGTGGCTTCACCCAAGTCTTTCATAGAAAAGCAATTCCCTAGCCAAATCTTTACAGATTGTAAGACAGGGATATCATTCCCAATTAGAAGTATGTCATCTACATACAATATTAGGAAGATAATTATGCTCCCACTGACCTTCTTGTAGACACAAGGTTCATCTACGTTTTTGATGAAACCAAACTCTTTGACTGCATCATCAAAACGAAGATTCCAACTCCGAGAAGCTTGCTTCAATCCATAAATGGATCGTTGTAGCTTGCATATCTTTCCAGCATCCTTTGGATCGACAAAACCCTCGGACTGTGTCATGTACACATCCTCAAGCAGATTTCCATTAAGGAAAGCTGTTTTGACATCCATCTGCAAGATTTCATAATCATGAAATGCAGCTATTGCAAGTAAGATCCTTATGTTAACCATGGCAACTGGTGAAAAAGTTTCATCATAGTCAATACCATGAATTTGTTTGAACCCTTTTGCAACCAGTCGACCTTTAAAGGTTTGTACATTACCATCCATCTCGGTCTTCTTCTTGAAAATCCATTTGCACCCTATGGGTCTCACCCCTTCAGGTGGGTCAACCAAAGTCCATACTTGGTTTGCATACATGGATTCCATTTCAGATTTCAAGGCTTCTTGCCATTTCTCAGAATCAGTGCACATTATAGCTTCTTGATAAGATGACGGCCCATCCTCATCAATAAGTAGTAAGTCACCTTGTTGAGTCGCAAGAAATCCATATGTCTGTGGCTCCCGGTGTTCTCTTACATACCTACGCTGGGCTTGTGTCTCTTGAGCAGGCACTTTATCCACAACATCTTGTGGTGTCTGCTCTGTTTCCATCTCAATATCATGTTCAATGTTTTCTTGTGGTTGAACTTCACTAAGTTCTATTTGTCTCCCACTGGTTTTTCTAGAAATAAATTATCTTTCAAGAAAGACACCAGTCCGAGCAACAACCACTTTGTTCTCGGTGGGATAATAGAAATAGTATCCTTTCGTTTCCTTAGAATACCCCACAAATAATACTCTTATCAGATTTGGGTCCAAGTTTGTTAGAGATGTGACGTCTCACGAAAGCCTCACAACCCCAAATCTTCATAAAAGACATACTAGGACGCTTCCCAGTCCATATCTCATATGGTGTCTTTTCCACTGATTTAGATGGAACACGGTTCAGTATAAATATTGTTGTTTCTAAAGCATGTCCCCAAAAGGATATCGGAAGATCTGCATGACTCATCATTGATATAACCATGTCCAACAAGGTTCGATTTCTCCTCTCGGATACACCTTCCATTGTGGTGTATACGGAGGAGTGAGTTGTGGGACTATCCCACACTCCTTTAGATAGTCATGAAACTCTTGGCTAAGGTATTCACCTCCTCGATCTGATCGAAGGATTTTGATACTTTTACCAAGTTGGTTTTGTACTTCATTCTTGAAATCCTTGAACTTTTCAAAGGTTTCATGTTTATGTTTCATTAGGTACACATACTCATATCTACTGAAGTCATCAGTAAATGTAACGAAGTATTGAAAACCACCTCTAGCATGTGTGCTTATTGGTCCACATACATCACTATGTATGAGACTCAATAAATCATTTGTCCTTTCAACATGTCCCTTGAAAGGAGCTTTAGTCATCTTGCCCATTAAACAAGATTCACATGTTTCATATGATTCAAAATCAAATGAATCCAATACTCCATCCTTATGAAGTTTTGATATGCGATTCTCGTTTATATGGCCCAAGCGACAATGCCAGAGATAAGTTGGATTTGAATCATTATTCCCAATCCTTTAAGTATTTATGTTATAGACAGGCATATCAAGATTTAATACATAAAGACCATTAATCATTTGTGCACTAGCATGAAACATATCATTTAAATAAATGGAGCAACAATTGTCCTTTATAATAAATGAAAATCCAAACTTGTCCAAACAAGAGATAAAGATAATGTTTCTAGTAATTGAAGGCACAAAATAACAGTCTTTTAAATCTAAAGATAAATCGGAAGGCAAAGATAATGAATAATCTCATATAGCTAATGCAGCAACTCTTGCTCCATTTCCTACTCGGAGATCCACTTCGCCTTTTTGCCAATATCCCACTCCCTTTAAGATCCTGCACATTAACACAAATGTGAGATCCACATCCAGTATCTAACACCCATGATGAAGAAGTAGATAAATTGACTTCTATAACAAAAATACCTGAAGTGGAAGTCACACTTCCCTTCGTTTTCTTAAGATCCTCCAGATAAACTTTGCAATTTCTTTTCCAATGTCCGGTCTCACCGCAATGGAAACAGTTCCCCTCTTTTGCCACTCCTCCCTTTGGCTTTAGTGCAGAAACATGTGGCTTAGACTTAACAAGGACCTTCTTGTTCTTCTTGAAGCCTTTTGCTTTAGCCCTTCCTTTGCTCTTATTCACAATAAGAACATTAGTAGGCTTAGACTTCTTGCTGTTAGCTTCAAAAGTTCTCAGCATGCCAAGCAACTGCGGTAGAGTCTTTACAATTTCAATCATATTGTAATTCAAGACAAATTGACTGAAGCTTTCAGGCAACGATTGCAAGATCACGTCAGTGGCCAACTCTTGGTCCAAAGGAAAACCCAGTTTCTCCAGATTCTCAATGTACCCAATCATCTTGAGCACATGAGTTCCAACCAGACTTCCTTCTACCATTCTACGCTGGAATAACGCTTTAGAGACTTCATACCTCTCTTGTCTTGCTTGTTGTTGGTACAGTTGTTTTAGATGTTCATCGAACGCCTCCATTTCCTCATGTTGCTTCTGAAGCTCAGAGTTCATGTTGGCAAGCATAAGGCACCCAACATCAAGTGCGTCATTTTGATGCTTCTTGTAAGCATCTTTATCGGCTTTAGCAGCCGTCAAGGGAGGTTCCTCAGCAGGTAAGGGTTCCTCTAGGACATATTGCTTCTTTTCTTGCTTGAGGACAATCCTCAAATTCCTATATCATTCTAGGAAATTTGTCCCATTAAGTTTGTCCTTCTCAAGGATCGATCGCAATGATAGTGCATTTGTAACGTTGTTTGTTGCCATGGATATCTACAATATAAATATGCAAAATAAGTTTATGAGTTTAATCATTTAATATGGTCTTATATTAAATGACACTCCCACTATTTTGTTTAAAATTATCAACCCTCGAAAACTTTAGTGGGCCAAGATCCATATTTCACTTAATCTTGAGTTAGCTTTGGCTAATCGCCCAAGACTCGGTTATTTAGGTAGACAACTCTTTGTCAATTACAATCACATGCAATTCTTGGATGGTTGGACGAACAACGCTTTGTTCAAATTCATCTAATGAATTATTTTCCAACCCCATGCCTCTAGGTTCTCAATCCTATTGAGATAACGCTAGTTCAGTCGAACCCAATTTTAAAATAACACGGATATCTCTTTTATCCTTTCGCGTCTTACTAAGATTGTCACGGTGCTTTGCTTTGGCAAACCCACACATGTTCAATCGAAGTCTTGACGAGTATTTTTAATTGGAAGGCATCTTAAACTTAATATTATAGAGGGATTTATTAATCTCATGATTTTATTAATATTAAAAATATGTCCCATACATATATGAATATATACATATCTATATATATATACATATCTATATATATATATATATATATAGGCATCAATATTAAATAAAACAGTAAACATGCATCTCATACATCAACATAAAGTAAACGTGACATGGTTATAGCCCCAACTAAAATTTCTCAAGCCAATGAGAAAATTTAAAAGGTCAACCTAAGGGTAACTTCTCCAAGCACCTCTTTGGCTCCCTTTTGTGAATGGCATTCTCATCCCGACACCATGGTCCGTCTTTGTTGATCTCTATCAATGAAATAAACTATACTATATAACATTTACAAGATATAGAGAATTCCTCGATTCACATTCGAGTGAAACATAGGGGAGGGATAACATATAGAAAAATAGAGAAGGCACGACTCGCAGGCCGTATTAAATTACAAACATTCACAAAATCCTATCTAATATTCACAAAATCCTATCTAATAGGGCATAGGGCTATAACCATGCATCATGCTCAAACAAACACATAAAACATGCTATAACAATAATGAATTAAATTCTACACATTTTAAAATTTAATCCCAATAAAACTGTAAAATAAATTTTATGAAATTATCGTACGCTCGGGACATCACATGTCACGTAACCTTAGCCCAAAACCACGGCCCAACCACGAGTGTGACTAGGGTTCGAAACCCTAGTCATGTCGGCGCCTACATGGACCGAAAGTGGCTAAGGGTTCGAAACCCTAGCCCCTTCACATGCGGCGGCCGTGAGCCACGTGAACCCTAGGGTTCGAAACTCTAGTCCAACGGCGGTGGCTCGGCTTATGCACGATTCATGACGGTGGCGGCTCGACCATCTCGAGCCAAGGGGTTCGAAAAACCATAGCTCTCACGTGGAGGAAGCCGCCAACCATCTAATCGAGCCAAAAGTTCTAAACCCTAGCCATGTTTCGACACCTCCATGCACAACCATGAGCCACAACGGCTAGACCATCTCGAGCCAAGGGTTCGAAAAACCCTAGCCCTCATGTGGCAGCCGTGGGTCAATCCGTGATGGTGGTGGCCGAACCATCAAGCTATGGGCTCGGTTTTGCGCCTTCATGTATCGTATACAATAGCTTCAATTATATCAAATATAATTTTACGATAATTTCACAAACTCGATTTACTCATATCATATATGATTATATACAGTTTTATTAGCATGCAATACAAATCTGAATATGATTAAACAATTAACCACATAATTTCCGATATGAGCTTTGTACACGGCTCTGATACCACTGAAAGTAATCCAACGAGCATACAATGCAGCGGAATAATAAAATTTGGATTACTAAAACCACGGATCTATACAAAGGGATCGGAATAGAGATAATAAGAGTCTCATCCTTGTAGCGCGTTTAATGCAGAAACGATGCCAAGTCACGAGTCACGAGCAACACCTCCAAGATCTTGCCTCTACGGTATCCACACGATCAAATCGAACAATGGACGTTCAAGAACAAGTTGCTAGACTTATTCTTGAACCAAAACCGAACTCACGGTTCAAAATCGATAAACGGCGGCCGTTCCAATCACCACTATTCACGTCGGCCGTGAAGATTGAGGAAGAAAGGAGGCCACGACCGAGAGAGTTATGGTGGCTAGGTTATGTGATTATGAATTGTCTTGTTCTACAATTAATTATATCATTGTATATATATTATAAAATTTAATTAAGGTTCAAGACTTTCTTAAAGTCTCATGGACCCAAACTCATGATTTAATTAAATCATTATAATCATTAAATTAAGACTCTTCTTAATTAATTAATTCATCCAATGAATTTAATTCCCCTTATCGATTTAATCTTTTGTGCGACCCGATAGGATCTTGTAATGTTGGCAGTGACATAAAATCTCATTTTATGTCACAAGCAATGAGCGGTATCTAGCAACACATCAAGGCTACCCAAATTACAAGAATGTCATTGACTCGACATAACCTTAGAACTTGTGATAATATTAACCATGTAACTTAATCCCTTTGTCCATGTGTTTAGATTGAACACGAGTCATGGAATAGTCATACTCATATATTCAATCTCTATTTCTTGATCCCCAAGTAGAACTAGAATAAACGAATAAGTTTGATATCACATATCGACTCATTCGAGCACGGCCATGCATTTTAGTCTTACTTGATCAAGGGCCCAAACACTTCTCCTGTTATATAGGAGGGACAAATCCTATCTTGATCAATCAACATCCCTCTATATAATTCGTAGTGTATCCAATAGTTGCCTTTATAGTTTACCCTGTTACAGGTAACATTTGACAATATCAAGATACATAACTCCTTATGTTGGGATCTCTGATGATCTCAAGTCGTAAGGATTACATACATTATTATCACTATGAGAATTGCTTATGACACTTATATAACTATCCATGTAGCATTCTCATGGTGAGTCTGTCCAGTACATTGTTCTCTAACATGTACCCATGTGTTGATTTTATATCTCATATCCATGAACAATTCATCAATCAAAACATACTAGTCTCAATGTATTATCATTATCCTTATTTATGATAATACTTGACTAGTGACAATCTTTAAGAATAATACAATATTATTCTAAGGACATTAACTTATATATCAATTCATATTGCACAGATATTCGAATAATATATAATAATGATTTGCCATTTATAAAATCATAATACATTGTATGTCATAAACAATCATCTAATGACTTGTCTTAGAGCATATCCCAACAGTGTTGTCCTACTGATCGATGCTTTTAGTTGTTCCATTTCAGTGTTCAACATCTGAATGCTAGCCTTGGATTCCTGTTGAAATTGCAAAGTACTTTCAGTAAGTTTTGCAATCATATCCTCCGAAGACTCACCAGGGGTAGGGGTTGAGGTTGTCGTGGCCATGGCGTGTATTGCGGTATGTATGGCGTTAGATTGACTGCATATAAGGTGGAGGTTGGCTCATCCATGGATTGTCATATCTTAGATTGTGATGACCACTCCAACTGGAGTTGTATGAGCTTTGTCCATTTCCTACGCCAAGTTGTTGTGTAAGATAGATCAATTCGTCCAAGCTCCTATAGTCCGCCATGGGAATCGGTACGCCTCAGTGGTTTGAGATCATATGTTCACCTGTAAGCACAAACAAACCACTAGAGAAGTAAAATAATAATAAATAAATAAAAAATATAAAACACATCCCCGGCAACAACGCCAAAATTTGGTATGCGCTTGTCGTGTAAGCCCAATTAACCCAACACAATCCTCAAGATTGACAACAAAAATGTAGTAGCGTGAGTATGGATCGATCCCACGAGGAGGTGTGAATTCTTTTGTAAATGAAAATAAAAGCAAAAACAGTAAAATAAAAATGGGGTTGTGAATGAATTATACTAATTAAAATTAACAGCAAACATTAATGAAAACTATGAATGAAAGCGATTCTTGGTATTTCGACTCTTCCTTGGATATTATCATCTATTCATCAATTCACAAGAGGCTCAATTTTATTTGAATATTCATCAATTGGAAAACTAATTCCCCCGTCACCTTATTCCTAGTCAATTAGTCCACGCGTTCTAATTTTACTTTCATCAATCAATCAATCTATCTATCTATATATGTGCATTCAAGATTAAAATCATGACACCATTCAAAACTAGTGTGATGAATCTAAATAATATAAATACAAGTGGTTAATATAAATTTAGTCAATTGTTTTCCCTAAGAATTTAATAACATCAACAGCAGACAATTGTCAGTCTTAGTTGCTTTGTCAATTCGATTAATCAAACAATTATCAAATTTAGCATTAGATTTTATGCAAGTTATTATGTTGTCAATCCAATAATCAAACATAAATCATATCATCAAAATCTAAAAACATTGATATTCAATAAAAATTGATAATCAAAAGCGTAAGAATCTCCCCAAGATAAATAAATCCAATGTGTTGTCTTCCTTAACCAAGAATTAAAAACTAGCTACACATAATCTAAGAAAAACGATAAATAAAAGAAAGGGAAATAAAACTAATCCGATCTCCACTCGTCGGGGTTGTCAATCACGTCTTTGCTTCGATCTTTATAGCCGTCTTCAACAAAATTGAAAGCAAAATTCTAAACTAAACCTAGACTAATCTACCATAACTATCTAAATGATAAAAAGGTCTTCAAGGTATATAAGGTTGGAGGATGATGGAATATGTTAGAATCTATGTAGGATGGGAAAAAAAATCAAGTTTCCTTGTTTTTCAGGATTCTGGACGCCAGAGGCGCATGATTTGTTGCGCCTTTGCTCTTGCCATTTTGCCTGAAATCGAAAATATGGTATGTTAGGCGCCTATGACGCATGAAAATGTTGCGCCTAGGGCGCCTGTCTTCTGCCTGCTATACCATAGTTTAATATTTTGGCCATAAATTTCTCATACGACCTCTAAATTCAACGAATTAGCTGTCCACGCGAAGATAACAGAAAGTTCTAAAACTTTTCTATTGACCATATTCCCAAAATATTGCTCGAACATGAAGAAAATCGAGGAAACAAGAGTGGCATGTGTCTTGGATTCCAGTTTTTTTCTATTTTCTTCAACTTTCTTCGTTCTTCCATCATTTTAGTACGATTTCTTCACTTTTTCCTACATATTACCAAATGTATGAATATGAACTATAAACATCAAGTTAACCATTAAATCATGCCTAATCATTGGCAGTTAGATGCGTAAAACGTGTCTATTTCTAGACACATCATACACCAACAAGAGTCAATCCAAAAATTAACAAGAAGTGTTTTCTCCTAAGCCAAACAATACATCGTAAAATCGAAACGTGCATGTGTGCTATTGTCTATCTTAAGCGTCAAACATGTTTTCAAGATCAAATAATGCTAATAAACTCAAAGTCAAGATTATTATTAAGCACTCCATAGGCCTACTTTTCAAGCACTTCTCCACGAATGTAATTATTCTCTAGACTTGGATCAAAAGGTCTTTTAAGCTTATATTGTTAGGCCTTTGGTATAGTAGAGTATGATGTCGTACCCATAAGGACTAATAAGCAAGTACCAAACTCAACTAGCTTAACTATATTTAACCTACGATTATTAATAATGATTAAATTAACTAAATTAACCAAGAACAATAATTCCAACACAAACAAGCAATAAATAGTGTAGAAAATCAGTAGAAACAATTATCAAGACTTCAGTTCACCCATGTAATCCCCCATAATTCGTTTATTAATTGTGATTTAAAATCTTACTTTATAAGGTAACAAGTTTTCCTAAATCATCCAATATACTATGGTCAAGCTATATTGAACATAATATTGAGATGCAACAAGTCAATGACCATGTTATTTAATACTCAATATTGTATGAAGATCTATGAAAACTCCTAGCCTTCGATTTTGGTAAATCTATTGCTATCACATGTGTGTTCGAATTTACTTGGTCAGAATTAATAAAAAACCATTATTAAATCATGGGTTCAAAACATGGGATCCCATAGTCTTGACAACAAAACTTAGCCAACTATCATAACCAAATAACAATGAAAAATATGTCTTGCAACAAATTCAACATTAAAAGCTGAAAATAAAAAAAAAAGGTTTAAGAATACGAAATAATACGAGAAGATGACTCATTTCTTTGCTGCGTCTTCCCATCTCTCCCATCTCTCCCGATGTATCTTGCTCTTCAATGGCTTGGAGTGTATGGGGATGGAGGCTATTGTTTAGATCTGAAATCTGATGATAAAAGTGTGTAATTTTGTCCAACTTTGTGCCTTAAATAATGGAAGAGGTACAAGGAAGTGTCCTTGTGGAATCAAACTCTGAAAGAAATTATTTTTCAAAAAATCTGGACGGCCGATGGATCGCGCGGAGTTACCGATCGATCGTGTGTCTTCAACTTTTGATTCTGAATTTTTTTGCCTCTCGCGATCGACCGCGCCTCAGCCGATAGATCACGAGCTTGTGAATTTTGTTGCCCAACTTCTAGCAACGCCCGATCGATCGGGCTTGAACTACCGATCGATCGCGGCTTTTAAATTTTTATTTCCATTCTCTTTTCTTCCTTTCGTCGACGTGTTGGCTCGGTTTTGTCCTTTATTTTAGCTCATTTCCTCCACTTTTATGCACTTCTACCTACATTCCTGAAATCAACAAATATATATCAAAAGCGCATAATATCGTCCCAGAATCATAATAAATTGCACATAATAGCAGAATAAGTGTGTAAGATATACTCTCGAAATGCACATGGCAGTACGAGGAGTATAAGAGGAGTTGGTACCAGAGAAGCTTGGCAAATGATGTGGAGATGAGTTAAATATCTTACAAAGTACGCAGGTGGGTGGGGAAGAAACAAGATAGTGGGTACCATTGGACAATACACTTTACTGTTCCACATTATCACTGAGTTCTCTGGGTTGTGGTTCGGATGGGAAAATGAAGGATGTTATTGTTTTTGTTAAATTTATTAATTTGCCGAGGGAGCAGAACAGGGAGTTATGGATGGATTCAGGCAGACAACCTCTTTCGGGGATGCTACCAATTCCTTCATGTATTTAGTAAGCTTACTGGGTCATGCTTGACAAGAGAAGAATCACCCAAACACTGCAACGCTCCTGATGCCATATGTTGATGAAGCAATTGACCTGGTATCTTGTGAAACTTTGCGTGATGGGAAAGGACTAAAGTCTTATGTAAACATGCCAAATTGCTCCAAGTTTCTTCAGTCAAGTATTATCCCACAAAAGCTTGCAACTTTGTTTGTCGTTGAGAGATTAGAGTCAGCTTGCTATATTTGTGATGCCTTTCTTAGCCCCTATAAAGTGCAAGACAGCAACTAAACGACTTTATTGGTGATAGAGAGATCGCTGCCATAGTTAATAAGGAAAGTGAGGAGGACATATCCAGCTGGTTAAGGCTGAAGTTACAAGGAATCATGGGGTCGAGTTGCTAAGGCTATTAGTAGAGGCGAGGAACAAGAAACTTGTTGGAGCTCAAATAATTATTCTGTACGGTGGAGGGATTATGAGATTTGAGATAATTCTTTGACGTGGGGGGATGGATGATTATTTAATAAATAGGCAGGAGTTTAATCTCAGACTTGAGGACGATGCTGATTTTTAAGATGATGATATTGTTACGGAACAAAGTTTAGTTGGCCCAAGCAAAGATGTGAATGGGCCAGTAACAGAGGCCCATAAAGAAAGGCCCATAAAATCTATCAGGGTAAAGAGAGAAGGGGAAGCACAACACGTGAAGGATGTGGGAGTTTCTAATGCAGTGGGGAGAATAAAAGGAGGGAATAATAGCCATGGAGTGTGTGTACTAGCCATGCTTGGGCAAGGGGAGAACTTCTTCCCTTCAGTAAAAGTAGCGCTTGAGTGTGTTGAGTCTTGTATTCCTTCAATTCTGCAAATATAATTCAATATATATCATTTCAGTTTCTTCTCGTGAATTAGAGTGTCGAGCTCTTGCTGTCTAACATCATAATTTTGATGTAATTTGAGTTGGGTAGTGTCAACCCCCGATGTTTTCCAAATAATCAGTTTACCCCCTGTGGTTTAAAAACAGATAGTTTAAGCCATGTAGTGACGTGTATGATTTATGTGATGCGTCTTCTTGTGGCCTGAACTTTGAAATTATATGTTAAAATATCAAGTATACCATTGCCTAAGTAATAACATATGAGTAATCTGCACATAAATAATAACATTTGGGTAATCTGTACCTCAGATTAGAAAGTCAATTTGACATCGTTTTACTATATGAAAATTACTCACTATGGCTTCGGTCAAATGTAACTTACTCAGTATGGTTTCGAGAGATGCAACTTACCTCCCTGCGGTTTGGAAATAAACATCATACCCTATGTGGTTTGTAAATAGGTGCAAAACACGTCCTCTTAAATGATGGTATTTTGTGACGACAAGCCAAAAAATTCTGCAAATTGTGGGGGGAGAGGTGGTGAGCCATATTTTACGAACAATAGGTGTTAAAGTGTCTATTTATAAACCACATAAGGGTAACATGTCTATTAGAGATACCACATAGGGGGTAATTGCCGCTAGCTTCAGATATTTAATTTTTCCCTCGTTTATTAATGCATGATTTTTCTTGTCGGGGTATTGGCAAATCCAAACTTAAGAAGGCTTCAGTTTTCTGAATACTAAAATGAGACGACCATCTTCCATTCTCCGGAGCAAGCGCTCCTGCCTGATAACGTTGTGTCGCACATTGAATTTCATCAAGAAATAGGTGGCTCTGAATTGGAAGCTGAAGCCCACAATTTTCCTATCAAGTCACGAAGTTATTACTATCAATTCATTAATCACATAAAACTGGAAAATATCATCGAAATCTGAGACAATTTTTCAAGGGAAATCAAGATTTTAATTCAACAGGGTGGTCGACCATATGCACAACTTAAGATTATCATTGAAATCTTGCTAATATCAAATCTGGTAATAAGTTCATGTGGCAAGAATTAATTGACAAAACAGAGACAGCCGCATCTCTTATAAAATTTTATTTTTATCATCCTTCGATTTAAAAATCTTTTTTTTTTAAAATTGCAACCCCGAAGCTCCCGCTAGGTACGGGAAGGTGGCGGGCTACTTTTGGCCTAATATATCCAGCCTTACCCTTGCACTGCAAATATGTTTTCGCAATTTAAATGTTGTAAAAATATGGTTAATGTATTGAAATTAAGCATGTAAACAAGGAAAAAATCAAAACCGGAAAGCACTGGAAAAAGACGCGATGGATCGCGCCGATCATGACCTTCAGAAAGTTGAAGGTGGTCGCGGACGCTATCGATTTGGCCCTGCAGTTTATTCAAAGAGTTGCGGTTTTTCATGTGCAATTGCGTTTTCCAAAATATGTTGCTTCTAAATGATGTTTTTGGATGATACACCTTGGACTAACATATATATATATATAAAAGAGAAAATCAGGATCAAAGTTTATTCTGTATCATACTCATATTTTGTTATTGAAATAAGAGAGCTTGCAATATTTGTGGTGGTTAGACTTGTAAGCTGTAGTACTATTATTACAAGTAAATAATCGTTGTATATGGGAATAAAATTAACATATTATGTGAGTATGTGTGGGGCAAAATCTTATTAAGGAAATAATAAGGAACACTAACCTTGACTCAAAACTTATTCTTGTATTTTCCAACACCTTATATGAAAAATAAATAATGTGACTAGAATTCGAATAGCCCACATCCGAAAATTAGGTTACAGCTACCAAACAGCAAATAAATTTTCATAGACAAATAAAATCTGAAGAACGTTAATTTTATCAAAATTAATAAATTGATGGCGACTACAATGAATAGTCATCATTGCAGCACAATTATATATATATATATATATATATGAAATGATGGGTATCCAATTTTTATTTAATAGTGATGAAATCTGATTTAAATAACAGTACAGTAGTTAAAAGTTCAAATGATTAGCATGGTTATAGATTTAAAATGCTAACTGCAAATTAACTACTAATATTATTGAAATTAAAAATTATTTAAAAACATTCTAAAAGGGACTAAATTTAAGACCAAATTAAAAAATTTAAATACTAACTCAAAATTATTTAAAAACATTCTAAAAAGGGATTAACTAGTTTTTTAGTTTAATTTTTTCCACTTATTTCCTATTAGTACTGGAATCATATATGCCAGCTTAATCAGTTTATAAAAATTTACATTATTTTGGGTTTTAGAAACCCGAATAATCTTTGTTGTGATGCTAATAAACTTGTATTGTTAATACATTCGTCAAGTGTGTAGATAAGACATAATACTTTACAGCTTGATGATTTGCAAAGGAAGACACTTGCCGAAACAAGATTCAGACCTCACTGAAATCTAAGCGTCGCCGATTCTTTCGATCATATCTCATTGTTCAGATATCGAAATGACGTGATCCCAAAAATGTTGGAGAGCCAACTCAATTTTTTAAAAGTCACATTTCAGACCAGCTGGGCTAATTTGAAAGTTAACAAGAAGAACAATCATATGAAGACTCTGCTGATGCAAGGTGTACATCAAGCAACTAAGTTAGAACAACTCTGGTATATCGGCTATATCTCCCATATCGCTCATTGGAATGGATCGATCCAGCATGTGTTGGAAAGCCAAGACGAAGATCTATAAATTATCTTCAAAGTCGAAGTCTGATTCGTTTCTGAAGAAGGTGAAAAGTCTAGATACGTTCATGAATTATGCACTAAATGAAGTAAATATTGCAGCAGAGATATAGACTCGTATTTCGAGTATATCTCTCTCATACAAACTCAAAATCAAGCGACTTTTGATTACATGGAAAGTAAGAAAAAGAGCTATAACTTTCATGTTCACTACTTCGGCCAGAAATCAACGATCTACCTCATTGGAACAACCTACCTCATTGATGATCAACCTAGCTGAAATACGGAATATAGCCCAGAATGCGAATATGATCGTTCAAATATCATAAATCATACGAAACCTTTCTCAGCGGTCAAATCTGGCTAAAATGGGACTCAATCCCAAACCTTAGGCATCACTCATCTTGTTGTATCAGATTTATTTAGAGATCATTTGTTTCATACTTCACTCTGTACATTGTATTTGTGAGCTTAAATAGATGAGCGAAGTTTGTAATTGTTAGACATATTGTTTACACAAGTTCTTTGCATATGAGACAGTAAAGAATATGTCATGTTTAGATGCTAGGAGTTCTAATCGTAAGGTGACCTCGACTATAGTGGGTTTGTATAAACACATTCTTATAGTGAAATCATTCCATTTGGTGAAAGAATAGAAAACTTAAAAGGATTATACCACCTTCAAACTTCCTAAAACAAATCTGTGTGCATCTTTATTTTATGCCTTATCTTTCTGTTTCAAATGCCTTTATTCTGATTTTATTACTTCCTTTAATTAATTACAGAGCATGCTAATTTGGGTATCTTTGTTAGTTCCATTTGTAGATAACAAAACAGATTAGATCGGAAAAATGTTAGGAAAAAGACTAGCTCACAAACAAAAACGGACCGATAATTCACCATACGAATATTTTGATCTGATAGAGATCGTGTTGACTTTTCCAGGAGTTATCAGACCGAAAGTTTTGAAGTGAAATAAATCTAAAAAAGATCAACGACTATTTATTGTGGCATTTAAGGTTGCATTAAAGCGACTTAATGACTATTAGCTGACCCGTTGCTAAAGAATTTACCTTAAAGAGTACAAGTCAGAAAAGTTCTTATCAGCAAGTACTAAAGGAACAGATACAAGAAATGAAAATCTTCGCAATAACAATATTGAAGATTGCAACTTAAAGTATTGCACACTTTTCGGATATTGAAGTTGACAAGATCTGAAGATGCTCAAATCTAAAAATATTAAACTTCTATATAAGGATACAATTTCAATGCTCAAACCACGAGAATATACACATTTATTGAATGAAGCAGGCCCCATTCTCAAGCAAAAGAATATTTCGATATGCTTACATTTAAAGCACAACTCGGTTATTTGATCATTAAGGATCAATTGTGTTTTTATTATTCACTCTTCATTTGTAATTTGTTAAGATAGAAAAGTGAAGTAAGTTTGTAACTGTCAGACGAATTGTGTCTGAACAAATTGATTACTAGGAGTTTCAGTCTGGTAATGGGTAAATCTAGCTGAATCGAGGTTGTACAATTCTTGTATTACTCAAAGTCTTCTAGTGAATCCTTCATTAAGTGGAAGAAGGGGAGACGTAGAAGGATTTGCCTTCGAACTTCTAGAAACATATCTTGTCTAATTAATTTGTGGACCTTACTTTTGTTTCTAGCCATCAGACCGATTTCCTAAACCTGACTGATTCCGCACTTATCCAAAAGTAGTCTGCGAGGTTCAGTTTATTGAAACGATCTCATTTGTTAGCCCATTTTATATCAACCATATACTTGCAAAAGAACGAAAAATTAGTGAAGTGTTTCTTCATCCCCTCTAAACACTTTCATCTGATCTTAGTAGTCTTCCACTTGATTGCTTTAGTCAAACTCGATCTAATATCTTGGCCCATTCATTTAAAAACTTCAAGTTGACTGGACTTAGCTGTATGTAAGGACCACCCTCGATATCGATCATTAGCAAATACATCTCAAAAAATTATGAGCACAATAACCATTTTTGTCAACTATAAAATGTATAAAATTTCACACATATTTGATGACAGATAATAGTATTTGAACTATAATTTTTATTGTATATATTCCACTTTATTAATAAAATTAATTTTTGTCTTCTTGCTAGAGTGGAACATGATTTTAATAGCATTAACCATAACATAATTAAATTAAAATAATAAAAAAAGTACCTACTTTGAAAACTTTTTTCCATTTAATTCAATTCTCTATCTTGACCTACTGTAGTAAGTCTCTGCCTCTTTCCATTACCAAAGAAACCCTAAACAGTAACTCATTTCGATTCAATCTGTCTGTGTCTCTCCATTAAAGCTTCCTTTAAGAAAACCAGAACTAAGCTGTTTTACCCATATATATGGAGAGACAGATCCACAAAATACATAAGCCTTTTCAACCTGATTCCCTAATATCTTACTTTAATTTCTAAAAACAAAATCCAAACCGAGATTTTTATTTTTGCATCTTCATTGATTATTGATCCATCAATCCTTTCATCTGTTCTCTAATGGTTACGTACCCTATTGAACATCTCAAACTCTTGTCTAGTCTCTGTTCGTTTCTCACCAAAATGGCGTTTTCATCATATGTCAATCAAGAAATTCCACTTTTGAGCTAACCCTTTTCATTCTTTGGCTCCTGTTGCTGAATTTGATGTCTAGAAATTTGTTATGAAGGATAAACAAAATTAATCAATTAAAATTTTTTATCGGCCCTTATCGAGTACTGGAGGGTTGTATAAATTCATGATTCATAGCTTCAACTGCAGTTCATCCTTTTTTCGTCACACTTCTGAAAATCTGAAACCCTAACAAACATGAAGATGACTATATAATTGAGCTGCTCTGAGATGAGAAGAAGCAGTATCAGGTCAAGAATATTGTCCAAGATTTAGAACCCATTAACCCTAGATATATAATCCACGATTTCATCTGTCAAAATTCAGGAAAATATTCGTTTAATTTATTTTTTTTGGAAAACAATTTGTTGTTGTTTTAACTTTTTGATGGATTCTTCGCCATCTCCTGAAGTTGAAAGCGCCGGCTCAAAGAACAGCAGTAGCAGCATCAAGACGGGAAACACCTACACCACCTGTTCATCGGCTGGGACCTCCTCATCCGGCGGCGTCTCCACTCTCAGCCGCTACGAGAACCAGAAACGCCGTGACTGGAACACTTTCGGACAGTACCTGCAGAACCACCGCCCCCCGCTTTCTCTCTCCCGCTGCAGCGGCGCCCACGTGCTAGAATTCCTCCGCTACCTCGATCAGTTTGGAAAAACCAAGGTTCACACCCCAATCTGCCCCTTCTACGGCCACCCCAACCCTCCAGCCCCATGCCCTTGCCCTCTCCGCCAGGCCTGGGGCAGCCTCGACGCCCTCATCGGCCGGCTCCGCGCCGCCTACGAGGAAAACGGCGGCAAGCCGGAGAATAACCCTTTTGGAGCAAGAGCTGTAAGGCTTTACCTCCGTGAAGTTCGGGATTTGCAGTCGACAGCTAGAGGAATTAGCTACGAGAAGAAAAAGCGGAAGCGCCAGTTGCCGCAGCCTCCGGAACCACCGCTGCCGCCGGGTGAAGGTTAATAAACTAACATGCACACTACATCCCATAAATCAAAACCCCGGTATTAATAATTCTTGCCAGCAATATTTTTATCAAATCTTTAGTTTTTGGGGTTGAGATTTTATTGAATTTAATGCACAACCTGAGGCATTGTTAGCAGCAATGTTAGCAGTTTCAGATCAGTGACATTGTTCAATTACTGTGTGCTTCGTCTCGTAAGTGTTTTGTTAATTCACTTATTTATTAATTTAGTCATAAAATCAATGCAGTAATTAATTTATATTTTTTCGACGAGTACGGTCCAGGGATCATTTATATCGGTCATTATCTGATCAAAACTCAACCTGAGCTCGATTATAATTTGAGTATAAGTGTGAATCAAACCGAGTTGAATGCTCTTCGTCAAGGGGATACCTTGCAACTAATGTATTCAATGGATGCCTTTCAAATGTTTTTTTCTCGGGTTTCGAGTTATAATTTTTTTCGGGTTCAAGTTATAAAATTTTAGTCATAAAATTAATCCAGTAATTAATTTTAAGTTAGCGTTTTTATATTTAACAATTAGTTGATAAAATTAAATCTACGAAATTATTTCCAGATATAATTTAAATAAAAATAATGATCCAAATTGAAATATGGATTATATCTCAAAGTATTGATCAATGTCAGGAAGCAAATCAAACACACATACTAGATGATCGACGAATTGGATGTGACCAAAAAATAATTTATGCTGACTATTTTAGATTAAAAATAATTTGTGTGTAACTATATTTGATTAGTACTAAAGGTTTATTATTGAAAAATTTATATTTCATGGGAACCTTTTTTTTTAAAAAAAAAATTACCCTTAAAAATAATAATATATATGTTATAATAACTTTATTTTTAAACTTATAAATAAAATTTTAAATTTGCATTTTGTAAATGTGAGATTTTTTTTTTAACATAAACTTGAAATTATATTAACAAAAACCCAAATACACGATATACAAATACCCATTGAAAGGAATAATTGCAGCAACCTAAACATAAAAGATCTAATAATAAAGTGAGCCACTGCTAAAGTAGAACAACGAGGCCAACAAAAACCAACAATCACAAGAGCGATATCAAGTCCCCTCAAACCAAACATCTCAAACCAAATAGCTCAGATTTAGTAGAGTTTGGAGGGGAAGTGAAAGTGAAAAACATGTGTAGTAAAAAGAACAGTGGAACCTCGAAGAACATGAAAAAGTAGTGTACAGAACCCAACGCACATGTGCATAAAGGGAATACAACCACAGAAATTGGAATACCGACCAAATGCTTCCCATATATTATAGCTAACTATTAATAGAAATTTTAATGATATTATTAAATTAACCCTTAGTGTGACGTCATATATGGGAACAACACAATCATATTTAAGAATTTAAATGAAATTAAATGTTACATATAAAACATTTTACGTGGATGAGAGGGAGCAATTATTTTATATATATATATATATATATATATATATATATATATATATATATATATATATATATCCTACCTTTTTAAAAATCATACACTTTTGTCTTTTTTTAATAAAAATCCTATAATTTTATCTCATCAATACAAAAATTAAATTCACCCCTAATGTAACATATGTACTTATATCCAATTATATAGGTGTATAAAAAGGAAACCAACATTTATGTTAAAATTATTATGACGATATATGGGAGAAAGGGGGTTTGTCTTGGGTGCACCCGGTGTTTGGTGCACCCAAGACACATGTGTGCACCCAAGACAAACCCGGAGAAAGGGGTTTGTCTTGGGTGCACCCGGTGTTTGGTGCACCCAAGACACATATATGTAGGGGTTATTCTAGTTCGCTCGTGGGTTTTTTTAAAAGAAATTTTGATTTCAAAAATACTCTAAAGTAGGGGTTATTATAAGAACACCACAAACTAATTGGCTGAAGCGTACACCTGCCTAGCAGGTCGACGGTGCAGGTCGATATACTATGTGTAATGAGTTCGTCATTCACGATAATACATAGTGCAATACACTCAAAATAGGGTATTCTAGTAAGAATAGATGCCCCGTAACTTTTTTTATTTTTATTTTTGCAACGTTCCCTGCCGTAGATAAAGAAGAGTGTTTATTTTGGCTCAATGAATCTTCTATTGATAAGATGAATTTATACTAGTTACAATGATGTATAAGATAAGGAAAAATATCATCTATCAATCTATTTACAGGAATAGAAGATAATATACAATTTAAAATATATGATAAGATCAATAAGGATTCTCCTTGATATCTTCCTTGATATGTCCCAGCAAAATTGACGTGACATCGGCCACAGAAATTTTGAAACGAAGAGAGGTAAACCGAGCCCGGGGTAGTGGCTTGGTGAGAAGATCCGCTAATTGATCTTCGGTGCGGACAAATGAGACTGACAAGAAGCATTTGAAGATAAATCACACACAAAGTGTACATCAATAGCAATGTGCTTCATCCGAGAATCTATGATGGGATGAAGAGCCAAACGTCTAGCGCCCATGTTATCACAAAGGATACGTGTGATACCCGGGGATTAATGGTGTTAATCCCTGAGTGATAATGATAATTAATGGACTTTAATGGTGGCAATTATGAATTAATTGCGGCATTGGTGCTCCCGGGAATTTTAATCCGGTATTTGGAGTCGTTGGATCCAAGGGATGAGATTGTATTCTCATCTTGGTGATAACCTTGGAATTTGGTCTTTGGTGGGATTTGAGGTCCGGAGTACCTTGTATTGGGACTGGTAATGGAAATAGAGATTGGTAGGTAATGATTGAAAACATATGATTTTTAATGAGTCATGATGTATTTGTGGAATGATTGGTATTTTGGAGTTTTGGTACTATATATACCAAGTGGACTCGGTATTCCGTCATTTAACACGGATTCCTTCCCTCTCTCCCCTCTCTCTCTACGCCTAACCCTCCTCCATTTCCCCTCTTTTCACCCTTGGAGGAGAAATCGTTGGTAGCTTGGCTCGGGAGCCGGATTTCTCGAATATAATCAGGTATTAATCTTCCCCTCATCCTTGTCTTCGATTTGGTAGTAGTATTGTAGAGTTTGGTTAAAGTTTTGGTTGGTTTTGGATTTAGGGATTTTTGGTTAAAAATCCAAAGTTGAGTTTTTGGAGTTTTTATTGGTTTTAAATGGTGTATTTGAGGTGTTGATGGTGTATGGGGTGTTGGTTTTGAGTTTGGGTGTGAAAAACACCATGAAGGCTCGAGTTTTTTTGGAAAATCGCAGGTCGCGATCGATCGCCGGGGAGTGCCGATCGATCGCGACGAGCAGCTGGATTTTGGTAATGATAAACAGTGCTGGCGATCGATCGTGAGGTCTCGGCGATCGATCGCGAGTGGGTTGGCGATCGATCGCAGAGACTCGCGATCGATCGCGATGAAGCACTGGTTGGCCACTGGTCAGGGGCGATCGATCGCGATAAAATCGGCGATCGATCGTCGCTCGAAGATTGTTGTTTTTTCAGAATTTTTAGAAAATGTCGAGATTTTGTAATCGAGGTTTAAGTGGCCCATTTCCGGGACAATGTCTACATTCCAATGGGAATGCTATACTTTTAAATGGATTGGTTGGAGCCAAAGTTTAATAAAACGGAATTCTCAGTTGAGTTTTTGGCTATCATTTAAACTTATAAAATGGAATATTTTGGGTATTATGCATGCTTAACCCGTGGTCTTTTAAAATGGTAAATCGTCATGGATTGACAATAAGTTTGGGGGTTATGAACGTGCTTGGGCACGTGGTTGCAGGTTTGTGTTTAATTGTGAGTTATTTATGTGTTAGCACATAATTCATCGGGTCGTGGGACTCAGGCGAGGTTGGACTCGAACTACGGAATTATAAGGTACGTATAACGTACGAGCATAGCCTGTTTTAATGTTGCAACTGTGAAATGCATGGTATGTGGTATTTGCAATAAATGGATATTGAAATTCATGGTATATGGTACTTGCAATAAATGGATAGTGAAATGCATGGTATATGGTAATTACGATAAATGGACATACATTGGGAATTATATGGTGCCGCTTTTGAGCGAGCAATGATTGGGATGTTGTCGTCGTTGAGCGACCATCGGTTATGACGCCGCTGTTATTGAGCGTGCGTGGGGTTATAATGCCGCTATTGTGGAGCGAGCTATGAAATATAACTATGGAATCATTGGCTAGATATATGTGATATCTGTGGTACTCTATTTGATGATTTAATCAGATTTGATTATAAATCATCTGATTTGATTATGAAACTGGTATAGCAGGAATGGTTTTAGTTGATCAATGAGATGATCAACTGGCTTTTGAGAATTTAATGGTTTGGTTAATTGAGAACAGGGACAATACAGGGGATCCGGATGAGGATGATACCATCCAGGGAGTATCATTTAAATTCATGGCATTTACATTCTGTAAATTATGAACTTTAATATTATGATTATTGCATGGTGGTTTGGTATGCTCACCCCGTGTGGGGGCTGTCTCTATCGGGGCAGATGATACAAGTGCAGCAGTAGCTTTTGAGTTGAGCTCGGGCTGTTAATTTGAGGTACTTCCAGGATTGAGGTACTGGAGCTGGTTGAATAAGCACGTAGATCCAGAGTTGAGATCGAACGATGCATGGGAGGTGCTTCCAGGATCGAAGTACCAATAACGGCATTCGATAGAGTATCTTATACATTATATACACGTTTATTCATTGGGTGCTCTCATGTGAGTACATTTTTACATGTATATGGAATGTATAAATGGGCAATGACTTCTCTCTTCATTTATTGTTGCATGCAATTAAATACGGAATTGTTAAATGAACTGAGAGCATGTTAGTGTATTATGAGGGTGCATGCTATGTAAGTGATCTTGGTTGGGGAAGTTGAATATTATGGGGTTCTAATGCAAGAAATTTTGTAGATGGTATATGATTGTATGCACTAATGGCATGGATTAATATACTAATAACGGGTTAAGGGCACGGGAGTCCTTACATTAGTGGTATCAGAGGAGTGGTTTGCTCTTTGGGGTTGTTGAGTGCCTAGGAACACGTTAATGGAATGCAAAGCACATACTTATGCATGATGGTAGTTAGTGTTGTGTGGCACAACTATATTGCTTATGTGCGTTATGATATTGTATTATTTGCCGCTGTTATGTCGAAGCGAGGTAGCGATGAAGGATATTTGCCGCTCATATGAAGCGAAGAACACAACTGCTGTCGTATTATAGCGAGGGATATCATGTCGCTAGTCTATTGGCGATGGTTTATGCCGCCGGGTATCTCTATAGCGATGGTACATTCCGCTAGTTTATTGGCGATGGTTTATGCCGCCGGGTATCTCTATAGCGATGGTACATTCCGCTAGTTTATTGGCGATGGTTTATGCCACCGGGTATTCACAGCGATGGTTTATTCCGCTATTCTATTGGTGATGGTTTATGCCACCGGGTATATAGCGATGGTTCATTCCGAAACATCTATTGGCGATGGCTCATGCCGCCAGGTATCATATAGCGATGGGACATTCCACTACATCTATTGGCGATGGCTCATGCCGCCAGGTATCATATAGTGATGGGTCATTCTGCTACATCTATGGCGATGGTTCATACCGACGGGTATCTCTATAGCGATGGTCATTCCGCTATTTGATTGGCGATGGTTCATACCGCCGGGTATCTATATAGCGATGGTTTATTCCGCTAGTTCTATGGCGATGGTTCATGCCGCCAGATATATATAGCGATGTTTTATACCACTGACTCTATGGCGAGGGATCATGCCGCTGATTTTATAGCGATGGGTTCTGCCGCTATCTACATAGCACGAGATTGTACCGCCCACGAGCTATGAGTGTTGATTATGTACCACTATTGGACGACGGAGACATGTATGCCGCTATTTTATTAGCGATGAGTTATGGTATATTGCTGTTTAGTTAGCATTATTATGGATGTCATGTAGACATGCACCGTCACGTGTTTGACGATGAGATTATGGATGTCGTGTATTGACGTGTACCGACACGTGTTTGACGATGAGATTATGGATGTCGTGTATCGACATGTACCGTCACGAGTTGACAATATTATTGTGAATGTCAGGTGTTGGCATATACCATCACGGGATGACGATGACATATTGGATATTCTATGTAGATGTGTAACGTCGTTTTGATGAATAATACGTCTGGGGGTATGTATTTGGTCATATGTTTTGAGTGCCGATGATGAGCATAAGGTGGTGTCTACGTCACCGGTGGACGAGACCATTATGCCGAGCAGGTTGCTCGAAGAATTATTGGATACGCTGTACCGGTGAGAGCCGCATCATGGATTTTTGAGGTAAATATTTTACGAGTAGTGGTACCCTAGGGTATACTCGCTGGCCATGGCAAGTGATTGTTAGTAGGAATAGTTATTGAGGAAACTACTCGCTCTTGTCGATGTGACGTGTGGTAGACATGGCCACACCCACCCATGAAGGTGTGGATTTAGTTATAATGGATTAGGATTGCATCGTGGTTGAGCAAGGACACCGGGATGTCCATTATGCTTTGATGTTTTAGAGAAATATTGGGTGATGACCCACTACTCTAATGATTTGTATGCTATGACCTATCGGGATGGACGTATGGCATGTTGGTAGGTTTGGTATAAGCCTATAGAGGCAGCGGCTTACTAGCCAGGTATTATTGCAGTGCTATAGTGTGCTTGTGATAGCCATTATACTGCTCGTTGGATTCGAGTTTGGTTAATCGTATGGTGATACGATAAGGGTTCATGGTAAACTCTTGTAGTCTCTATGTGGCATGATGATTGAGGCAGGGAATACCTCACAGGGACGTTTATATGTCAATTGTTTTGAGGGACTTGTACTGGGACAACTCAGTTTTGTTGGGAGTACCAACGTGAGTGTCGACAATCATTTTTGGCTCGGGTTGAGCATCTTGCATATAGCATGCAATGGGAGTCAAAAATGGATTGGGAGATATAGTTAGTGAGGTGACACTATTATATTGATTTTATCTTTTGGGAGATTGAGATTGTACTGTCATGGAGACAGCTAATTTTGGTTGAGGGTTGATTGTGAATCAACCAGGGTAAGCACTACTAGTGTTGGACTAGATGATGGCTTTATATTACCGGCGAGACGTTCCAGGAGACGTCCCCGGGGAAATGCTCGAGATTGTGGAGTACTATGGTATTAGTACAGAGCATTGTTAGAATAAGTATACGTTGAGTATACGGGTTTCAGATTGGTAATAGTTGCAAGGATGCACTATTCTGAATCAGTTGTGTATTTGTTGGTTTCGGGATATATATTTTTTGGTCTAAATATATCCAGTTTTCCGAACGATGGTTCGAGGTTGGAGGGTCATGGATTCATGACACGTTCCTTATGAGGAGAGCATAATTGATATACCTACCGATTGGTAATCTTTGAGAGATTCAATGAGTCGGTTTGTGTGGTGTTGATGTTGGAATCACACCATTGGCTGTTGGTCTGTCAACCATTATTCCCCGCGAGGTGAGAATAGCTGGAATTGACAGTTGGTTTTGGGACTTTGGGTATGATTGGTGATACCCGAGTCGATCGCATTGAGTATGCATGTTGTATTGGTACTTAGGCATGTGTACCAGTGTGTGTATACGAATGCCAATTTTTATTTAGTCCTCGCCGAGCATCGGGTTAGTATGCTTGGATGAATGAATCTCCGGTGAGAGATTGTGGCACTTTGAGATTGGTAACCTCGATAGCACGATGCATTCTGAAGAATGATCGTGAGGGTTGGTTGACTTCCCCTGAGGAGGGATTGTCGTATCTTAGGCCGTGGTAATTCATTTCTGAGTAATTTGATAACATACATGTGTTAGGATCGTTGAATCCTAGGGTAAATGAGGGATGACCATGTTTCGGATTTGCTAGATGTCGTGGTTGGCACGTGTGGCGGGAATGCAATTGATTGTTCTTGCATGTCCTTTCGAGAACTTGAGACCTTGTGGAGTTTCGATGGTATATTTGGACCAAGATATGATTCTTGGAACACACGGATGTAGACATTTTTGGAGATGTGTTTTGTGTTGATCGGTGGCCTTGTTGTTGCCCAATCCGTGTTGCATTGTGGTGCAACTACTCCTTTGATGGAGATGGATTTGGAAAACGGAAGCCGGATGTGGTTTAGGTACACTGTTGTGTACTTGTGGTTTCCTTGGTAATGATGTATGGTTAACATCGTAGGTTAAATCGTAGTGATATCATCGAGGCGATATCTATGTTGGAATCATGAATGATTCGTTTAATTTGCAGTTATGTTTGGCTGAATGCTTTTGAGATGGTTAGCACCGAGGAATGCTGATGTTTTTCGTGAATTTGTGTCGGTTTGGGAGGCTACTCCATTCCAGGTACTGGTGCGAGGTCTGTATCCTCGCGGTTGGTGTGTCGTTCATGTTATATTCATGATTCGACAATGTGGATCCGTTTGAATTGCGTGGTCTCGGTGTTACGTGGAGTACGCCTGTGCAAATTTCAGGGATGAAATTTTACTAGTGGGGGATAATTGTGATACCCGGGAATTAATGGTGTTAATCCCGGAGTGGTAATGATCCTTAATGGACTTTAATGGTGGCAATTATGAATTAATTGCGGTATTGGGGCTCCTGGGGATTTTAAAACCGGTATTTGGAGTCGTTTGATCCAAAGGATGAGATTGAATTCTCATCGTGGTGATAACCTTGGAATTTGGTCTTGTTGGGATATGCCCTAAGACACATCATTAGATGATTGTTTATGACATACAATGTAATATGATTTTATGAATGGCAATTCATTATTATATATTATTCTTTTAACTGTGCAATGTGAATTAATATATATGTTAATGTCCTTAGAATAATATTGTATTATTCTTAAAGATGTCCCTAGTCAAGTATTATCATGAAAGGGATAATGATAATACGTAGAGACTAGTATGTGTTGATCGATGAATTGTTCATTGATATGAGATATCAAATCAACAAATGGGTACATGTTAGAGAACGATGTACTGGACAGACCCACCATGAGAATGCAACATGGATAGTTATATGATCGTCATATGCAATTCTCATAGTGATAATAATGTATGTAATCCTTACGACTTGTGATCATCAGAGATCCCAACATAAGGAGTTATGTATCTTGATATCGTCAAACGTTACCCGTAACAGGGTATACTATAAAGGCGACTATTGGATACACTACGAATTATGTAGAGGGATGTTGACTGATCGAGATAGGATTTGTCCCTCCTATATAACAGGAGATGTGTTAGGCCCTTGATCAAGTGAGAACTAAAATGCATGGCCATGCTCGAATGAGTCGATATGAGATATCGAGCTTATTCGTTTATTCTAGTTCTACTTGGGGATCAAGAAATAAAGATTGGATATACGAGTATGACTATTCCATGACTTGTGTTCAATCTAAACACAAAGGACAAAGGGATTAAGTTACATGATTAATATTATCACAAGTTCTAAAGGTTATGTCGAGTCATTGACATTCTTGTAATTTGGGTAGCATTGATGTGTTGCTAGATACCGCTCAATGCTTGCGACATAAAATGAGATTTTATGTCACTGCCAACATTACAAGATCATATCGGGTCGCACAAAAGATTAAATCGAGAAGGATTGGATGAATTAATTAATTAATAGGAGTCTTAATTAAGTGATTAAAAGGTTTTAATTAAATCATGGGTTTGGGCCCATAAGACTTTAAGAAAGTCTTGAACCTTAATTAAAAGCCTTATAATATAAATACAAAGGCTATGATTAATTGTAAGACATAACTTGATATCATTAAACCTACACAAAATGAGACACACGGCCGCCTCTCAACTTTTGCTCTCGGCCTCTTGATAGTCGAAGGGCATCCTTGAGTGATTCCGGCCATCTTTTCGATTGTGAATCGAGTGTGCTTCGTGTATTGGTTTAAGAACTTGTCTAGCAACTTGTTCTTAAACTTTCCCTTCACCCGATTTGATCGTGTGGATACCGTTGAGGCAAAACTCATTGAGTTTTGCTAGTGACTCGGAGAAGGCGTAGGACGTGGTGCTGCTCCGTGGATTCTGCTTCAAACACGCTACAAGGGTAAGACACTTGTAATTCCTTTATCCGATATGAATCCTATGTATAGATCTGCTGGTTAGTAATCCATAAAATTTTATTCCGCTGCGTTGTTTGCTCCTGGATTACTTACAGTGGTATCAGAGCCGTGTACAAGGCTCATATCGGATTTATGTGATTAAATTGTGTTAATCATATTAGAATTAATATTGCATGCTATTTAAAACTGTATGAACATATATGATATGTTAATATTTAGTTTATGAAAATCATCGTAAAATTGTATTTGATATAATTAGGCGAATATCGAACCATATGTCACAAGTTTTCGGCCATCACCATCACAAATGACACCACGGCTAGCCACATGAGGGCTAGGGTTTTCGAACCCTTGGCTCGAGATGGCTTAGTCGTTGTGGCTAATAATTGTGCATGGAAGTGTCGAAATTAATTAGGGTTTAGAACCCATTGGACGTGACGGCTAGCTCATGACGGCTAGGGTTTCGAACCCTAGTAGCCGTGCATGGCTCGGCCATCATCGCATATTTTTCTTAAGTTTTGAGACGTGGATGAGTTTTGAACTCTTTGACTCGATAATGGTTCACGCATGCATGGATTAGTAACTTTACCACATGAGAGCAAGGTTTTTCGAACCCTTAGCTCGAGATGGTTGAGCCAACCCCGTGCATGGCCTGACCGTGACTCGTGGCTAACAAATTCCGGCGTTTCAACAAGATGGCTCGATAAAATTCCATAAGGGTGCGAGGCGGCTAGGGTTTGGAACCCTAGCGCCGCCGCCGCTCGAGACATGGCTCGGCCATGGGCTAGGGTTTCGAACCCTAGGCCCACTATTGGTCCAGCCGTGTGCTTCATGGTTCGAACCATGGTGGTTCGTGTCTTAGTCGCTTTAGTTCATGGCATGTGATGTCCCGAGCGTACGATAATTTTTCAAAAATTATTTTACAGTTTTAATTAGAATTAAATTTAAAATGTTTAGAATTTAATTAATTAAATGTTAATGCATGCTTTATGTGTTATTTGAGCATGGTGCGTGGTTATAGCCCTTTGACCTATTAGATAGGATTTGTGGATGTTTGTAATGTATAATACGACCTGCGTGTCGTGCCTTCTCTATTTCATTCTAAATGTAATCCCTCCCCTATGTTCCCCTCGAATGTGAATCGAGGAATTCTATATCTTGTAAATAGTGTAGTTTATTTTATTGATGATGATCAATGAAGATGGAGCATCGTGCCGGGATGAGGAGGCCATTCACAAATTGGAGCCAAGGGAAGGTGCTTGTGAAGTTACCTTAGGTTGACTCATAGGATTTTCTCATTGGCTTGAGAAAATCATTAGTAGGGGCTATAACCATGTCACGTTTAATTATGTATGTTGATGCATGATTTATCTTATGTTTTAGTTTGATAATAGTATTACACATATATGTAGATATGTATACAACTATATGTAGTGGACATATTTTAAATTATCAAATTAATCATGAGATCAATAAATCCCTCTAAAATATTAAGTTTTAGATGCCTTCCAAAATAAAAGTACTCGTCAATAACTTCGATTGTACATGTGTGGGTTTGCCAAAGCAAAGCACCGTGGCAATCTTAGTAAGGCGCGAAAGGATAAAAGTGATATCCGTTATAGTTTAATTGGGTACGACTTAACTAGGTTATCTCAATAGGATTGGGAACCTAGAGGCATGGGTTGGATTATAATTCATTTGATGAATTGAACAAAGTGTTGTTCGTCCAACTATCCAAGAATTATATGTGATATAATTGACAAAGTGTTGTCTACCTAAATAACCGAGTCTTGGGCGATTAGCCAAAGCTAACTCAAGATTAAGTGAAATATGGATCTTGGCCCACTAAAGGTTTTGAGGGTTGATATTTTTTTAAACAAAATAGTGGGAGTATCATTTAATATAAGACCATGTTAAATGATTTAAATCATAAACTTATTTTGCATATTTATATTGTAGATATCCATGGCAACTAACAACGTTACTAGCACTTTATCACTGCGATCGGTCCTTGAGAAGGACAAATTAAATGGGACGAATTTCCTAGACTGGCATAGGAACTTGAGGATAGTCCTCAAGCAAGAAAAGAAACAATATGTCCTAGAGGAACCCTTACCCGCTGAGGAACCTCCCCTAACAGCTACAAGAGCTGAAAAAGATGCTTACAAAAAGCATCAGAGTGACGCACTTGATGTTGGGTGCCTCATGCTTGCCACCATGAACTCTGAGCTTCAGAAGCAACATGAGGAAATGGATGCGTTCGATATGATCGAACACTTAAAGCAGTTGTACCAACAGCAAGCAAGACAAGAGAGGCATGACGTCTCTAAGGCGTTATTTCAGTGCAGGATGGTAGAAGGAAGCCTAGTTGGAACTCATGTGCTCAAGATGATTGGGTACATTGAGAATCTGGACAAGCTGGGTTTTCCATTGGACCAAGAGTTGGCCACCGATGTGATCTTGCAATCGTTGCCTGAGAGCTTCAGTCAATTTGTAGTAAATTACAATATGACTGACATGGAAAAGACTCTACCACAATTGCTTGGTATGTTGAGAACATATGAAGCAAATACAAAGAAGACTAAGGCCACAAATGTTCTTATTGTGAATAAGGGCAAAGGAAAGGCCAAAGCTAAAGGCAATAAGAAAGCAAAGAAGGTCTTTGTTAAATCTAAGCCAAAGTCTTATGCACTGAAACCAAAAGAAGGGATAGCGAAGGAAGGGAACTGTTTCCATTGCGGTGAGACCGGCCATTGGAAAAGAAACTGGAAAGTATATCTGGAGGATCTAAAGAAAGGAAGTGTGACTTCCACTTCAGGTATTTTTGTTATAGAAGTCAATTTATCTACTTCTTCATCATGGGTATTAGATACTGGATGTGGATCTCACATTTGTGTAAATGTGCAGGACCTCAAAAAGAGTAGATTGATGGCGAAAGGCGAAGTTGATCTCCGAGTTGGAAATGGAGCAAGAGTTGCTGCATTAGCTATAGGAGATTATTATTTATCTTTGCCTTCTGGTTTATCATTGATTTTAAAAGACTGTTATTTTGTGCCATCCATTACCAAAAACATAATTTCTATTTCTTGTTTAGACAAGTATGGTTTTTCATTTATAATAAAGGACAACTGTTGTTCTATTTATTTAAATGATATGTTTTATGCTAGTGCACAAATGGTGAATGGTCTTTATTTATTAAATCTTGATATGCCTATCTATAACATAAATACTAAAAGGATTAAAAATAATGATTGTAATCCGACTTATCTCTGGCATTGTCACTTAGGCCACATAAACGAGAACCGCACATCTAAACTTCATAAGGATGGAGTATTAGATTCATTTGATTTTGAATCATATGAAACATGCCAATCTTGTTTAATGGGCAAGATGACTAAAGCCCCTTTCAATGGACATGTTGAAAGGGCAAATGTTTTATTGGGACTAATACATAGTGATGTATGTGGACCAATAAGTACACAAGCTAGAGGTGGTTTTCAATACTTCGTTACATTTACTGATGACCTCAGTAGATATGGGTATGTGTACCTAATGAAGCATAAGCATGAAACCTTTGAAAAGTTCAAAGATTTCAAGAATGAAGTACAAAACCAATTTGGCAAAAGTATCAAAATCCTTCGATCAGATCGAGGAGGTGAATACTTAAGCCAAGAGTTTCATGACTATCTAAAGGAATGTGGGATAGTCCCACAACTCACTCCTCCGTATACTCCACAATGGAATGGTGTATCCGAGAGGAGAAATTGAACCTTGTTGGACATGGTTAGATCAATGATGAGTCATGCAGATCTTCCACTATCGTTTTGGGGACACGCTCTAGAAACAGCGATTTTCTTACTGAACCGTGTTCCATCTAAATCAGTGGAAAAGACACCATATGAGATACGGTCTGAGAAGCGTCCTAGTATGTCTTTTATGAAGATTTGGGGTTGTGAGGCTTTCGTTAGACGTCACGCCACTAACAAACTTGGACCCAAATCTGATAAGTGTTTATTTGTGGGGTATCCTAAGGAAACAAAAGGATACTATTTCTATTATCCCACCGAGAACATAGTAGTTGTTGCTCGGACTGGTGTATTTCTTGAAAGAGAATTTATTTCTAGAAAAACCAGTGGGAGAAAAATAGAACTTAGTGAAGTTCAACCACAAGAAAACACTGAACCTGAGATTGAGATGGAAACAGAGCAGGCACCGCAATCTGTTGTGGAAGAAGTACCTGCTCAAGAGACACAAGCCCATCGTAGGTCTGTAAGAGAACACCGGGAGCCACAGAGATATGGATTTCTTGTGACTCAACAAGGTGATTTACTACTTATTGATGAGGATGAGCCGTCATCTTATCAACAAGCTATAATGGGCACTGATTCTGAGAAATGGCAAGAGGCCATGAAATCTGAGATGGAATCCATGTATGCAAACCAAGTATGGACTTTGGTTGATCCACCTGAAGGGGTGCGACCCATAGGGTGCAAATGGATTTTCAAGAAAAAGACCGATATGGATGGTAACGTACAAACCTATAAAGGTCGGCTGGTTGCAAAAGGATTCAAACAAATTCATGGTATTGACTATGATGAAACCTTTTCACCAGTGGCCATGGTTAAATCCATAAGGATCTTACTTGCAATAGCTGCATTTCATGATTATGAAATCTGGCAGATGGATGTCAAAACAACTTTCCTTAATGGAAATCTGCTCGAGGATGTGTACATGCCACAGCCCGAGGGTTTTGTCGATCCAAAGGATGCTGGAAAGATATGCAAGCTACAACGATCCATTTATGGATTGAAGCAAGCTTCTCGGAGTTGGAATCTTCGTTTTGATGATGCAATCAAAGAGTTTGGTTTTATCAAAAACGAAGATGAACCTTGTGTCTACAAGAAGGTCAGTGGGAGCGTAATCATTTTCCTAGTGTTGTTTGTAGATGACATACTTCTTATTGGAAATGATATCCCTGCCTTGCAATCTGTAAAGATTTGGCTAGGGAATTGCTTTTCGATGAAAGACTTGGGAGAAGCCACCTATGTATTAGGAATCAAGATCTATAGAGATAGATCGAGAAGGCTTCTTGGTCTAAGTCAAAGTACATACATAGACAAGGTACTTAAAAGGTTTATCATGCAAGAATCAAAGAAAGGATTCGTGCCTATGACGCATGGCATTTATCTCTCGAAGGAACTGTGTCCTTCAACACCAGATGAGAGACAACGCATGAGTAAGATTCCATACGCGTCAGCTATTGGATCTATCATGTATGCCATGATATGTACTCGTCCCGATGTATCGTATGCTTTGAGCATGACGAGCAGATATCAAGTTGATCCAGGTGAAGGTCACTGGATTGCTGTCAAGAACATCCTGAAGTACTTGAGAAGGACTAAGGATACATTCTTGATTTATGGAGGTGAGGAAGAGCTCAATGTAATGGGTTACACTGATGCAAGCTTCCAAACCGACAAAGATGATTTTCGATCGCAATCTGGATATGTGTATTGCCTAAATGGAGGTGCTGTGAGCTGGAAGAGTTCAAAGCAAGAAACAGTAGCCGATTCTACAACGGAAGCTGAGTATATTGCTGCCTCGGATGCAGCAAAGGAAGCTGTTTGGATGAGGAAGTTCATTTCTGAACTTGGAGTGGTGCCTAGCATTAAAGATCCGATAGAACTCTATTGTGACAACAATGGAGCGATCGCATTAGCTAAGGAACCAAGATCTCACCAAAGATCCAAACACATACTTAGGCGGTTCCATTTCATTCGAGAAATCGTTGAAAGGGGAGATGTTAAAATATGCAAAGTACCAACAGATGATAATGTATCTGACCCATTGACGAAGCCACTGTCACAGCAGAAGCATGATCGTCATACTAGATCTCTAGGCATTAGGTATATGTCTGAGTGGTCTTAGTGCAAGTGGGAGATTTGTTGGGATATGCCCTAAGACACATCATTAGATGATTGTTTATGACATACAATGTAATATGATTTTATGAATGGCAATTCATTATTATATATTATTCTTTTAACTGTGCAATGTGAATTAATATATATGTTAATGTCCTTAGAATAATATTGTATTATTCTTAAAGATGTCCCTAGTCAAGTATTATCATGAAAGGGATAATGATAATACGTAGAGACTAGTATGTGTTGATCGATGAATTGTTCATTGATATGAGATATCAAATCAACACATGGGTACATGTTAGAGAACGATGTACTGGACAGACCCACCATGAGAATGCAACATGGATAGTTATATGATCGTCATATGCAATTCTCATAGTGATAATAATGTATGTAATCCTTACGACTTGTGATCATCAGAGATCCCAACATAAGGAGTTACGTATCTTGATATCGTCAAACGTTACCCGTAACAGGGTATACTATAAAGGCGACTATTGGATACACTACGAATTATGTAGAGGGATGTTGACAGATCGAGATAGGATTTGTCCCTCCTATATAACAGGAGATGTGTTAGGCCCTTGATCAAGTGAGAACTAAAATGCATGGCCATGCTCGAATGAGTCGATATGAGATATCGAGCTTATTCGTTTATTCTAGTTCTACTTGGGGATCAAGAAATAAAGATTGGATATACGAGTATGACTATTCCATGACTCGTGTTCAATCTAAACACAAAGGACAAAGGGATTAAGTTACATGATTAATATTATCACAAGTTCTAAAGGTTATGTCGAGTCATTGACATTCTTGTAATTTGGGTAGCATTGATGTGTTGCTAGATACCGCTCAATGCTTGCGACATAAAATGAGATTTATGTCACTGCCAACATTACAAGATCCTATCGGGTCGCACAAAAGATTAAATCGAGAAGGGAAATTAAATTCATTGGATGAATTAATTAATTAAGAGGAGTCTTAATTAAGTGATTAAAAGGTTTTAATTAAATCATGGGTTTGGGCCCATAAGACTTTAAGAAAGTCTTGAACCTTAATTAAAAGCCTTATAATATAAATACAAAGGCTATGATTAATTGTAAGACATAACTTGATATCATTAAACCTACACAAAACGAGACACACGGCCGCCTCTCAACTTTTGCTCTCGGCCTCTTGATAGTTGAAGGGCATCCTTGAGTGATTCCGGCCATCTTTTCGATTGTGAATCGAGTGTGCTTCGTGTATTGGTTTAAGAACTTGTCTAGCAACTTGTTCTTAAACTTTCCCTTCACCCGATTTGATCGTGTGGATACCGTTGAGGCAAAACTCATTGAGTTTTGCTAGTGACTCGGAGAAGGCGTAGGACGTGGTGCTGCTCCGTGGATTCTGCTTCAAACACGCTACAAGGGTAAGACACTTGTAATTCCTTTATCCGATATGAATCCTATGTATAGATCTGCTGGTTAGTAATCCATAAAATTTTATTCCGCTGCGTTGTTTGCTCCTGGATTACTTACAGGTCTTTGGTGGGATTTGGGGTCCGGAGTACCTTGTACTGGGACTGGTAATGGAAATAGAGATTGGGAGGTAATTATTGAAAACAGATGATTTTTAATGAGTCATGATGTATTTGTGGAAGGATTGGTATTTTGGAGTTTTGGTACTATATATACCAAGTGGACTCTGTATTCCGTCATATAACACGGATTCCTTCCCTCTCTCCCCTCTCTCTCTACGCCTAACCCTCCCCCATTTCCCCTCTTTTCTCCCTTGGAGGAGAAATCGTTGGTATCTTGGCTCGGGAGCGGGATTTCTCAAAGATAATCAGGTATTAATCTTCCCCTCATCCTTGTCTTCGATTTGATAGTAGTATTGTAGAGTTTGGTTAAAGTTTTGGTTGGTTTTGGATTTAGGGATTTTTGGTTAAAAATCCAAAGTTGAGTTTTTGGAGTTTTATTGGTTTTAATGGTTTTAAATTGTGTATTTGAGGTGTTGATGGTGTATGGGGTGTTGGTTTTGAGTTTGGGTGTGAAACACACCTTGGAAGCTCGAGTTTTTCGGAAAATCGCAGGTCGCGATCGATCGCCGGGGAGTGCCGATCGATCGCGAAGGGCAGCTGGATTTTGGTGATGATAAACACTGCTGGCGATCGATCGCGAGGTCTCGGCGATCGATCGCGAGTGGGTTGGCGGTCGATTGCGGAGACTCGCGATGGATCGCGATGAAGCACTGGTTGGCCACTGGTCAGGGGCGATCGATCGCGATAAAATCGGCGATCGATCGCCGCTCGAAGGTTGTTGTTTTTTCAAAAAATTTAGAAAATGTCGGGATTTTGGAATCGAGGTTTAAGTGGCTTATTTCCGGGACAATGTCTACATTCCAATGTGAATTCTATACTTTTAAATGGATTGGTTGGAGCCAAAGTTTAATAAAACGGAATTCTCGGTTGAGTTTTTGGCTATCATTTAAACTTATAAAATGGAATGTTTTGGGTATTATGCATGCTTAACCCGGGGTCTTTTTAAAATGGTAAATCGTCATGTATTGACGATAAGTTTGGGGTTTATGAACGTGGTTGCATGCTTGTGTTTAATTGTGAGTTATTTATGTGTTAGCACATAGTTCATCGGGTCGTGGGACTCAGGCGAGGTAGGACTCGAACTACGGAATTATATAACGTACGAGCATATCCTGTTTTAATGTTGCAACTGTGAAATGCATGGTATCTGGTATTTACAATAAATGGATATTGAAATGCATGGTATATGGTACTTGCAATAAATGGATAGTGAAATGCATGGTATATGGTAATTACGATAAATGGACATACATTTGGAATTATATGGTGCCACTTTTGAGCGAGCAATGATTGGATGTTGTCGTCGTTGAGCGACCATCGATAATGACGCCGCTGTTGTTGAGTGTGCGTGGGGTTAAAATGCCTCTATTGTGAAGCGAGCTATGAAATATAACTATGGAATCATTGGCTAGATATATGTGATATCTGTGGTACTTTACTTGATGATTTAATCAAATTTGATTATGGAACTGGTATAGTAGGAATGGTTTTAGTTGATCAATGAGATGATCAACTGGCTTTTGAGAATTTAATGGTTTGGTTATTTTGAGAACATGGACAATACAGGGGATCCCCGGATGAGGATGATACCATCCAGGGAGTATCATTTAAATTCATGGCATTTACATTCTGTAAATTATGAATTGTAATATTATGATTATTGGATTGGTGGTATTGGTATTCTCACCCCGTGTGGGGGCTGTCTCTGTCGGGGCAGGTGATACAGGTGCAGCAGTAGCTTTGGAGTTGAGCTCGGGCTGTTAATTTGAGGTACTTCCAGGATTGAGGTACCGAAGCTGGTTGAATAAGCACGTAGATCCAGAGTTGAGATCGAACGATGCATGGGAGGTGCTTCCAGGATCGAAGTACCAATAACGGCATTCGGTAGAGTATCTTATACATTATATACACGTTTATTCATTGGGTGCTCTCATGTGAGTACGTTTTACTTGTATATGGAATGTAAAAATGGGCAATGGCTTTTCTCTCTTCATTTATTGTTGCATGCAATTAAATACAGAATTGCTAAAGAACTGAGAGCATGTTAATGTATTATGAGGGTGCATGCTATGTAAATGATCTTGGTTGGGGAAGTTGAATATTATGGGGTTCTAATGCAAGAAATTTTATAGATGGTATATGTTGCTATGCTTGCATGTGGTTCCTTCCCACGATAATATGATTGTATGCACTAATGGCATGGATTATTACTCTAATAACGGGTTAAGGGCACGGGGGTCCTTACAATACGTGGAATAGAAGGCAGTCGAATGCCAAGATCGGTGAATAAGTTGAGAAGCCAGCATACTTCAGCGACAGCAGATGCCAGGGACCGGTATTCGGATTCAGCGGAGGATCTAGTAATAGCATTTTGCTTACTCGACCACCAGGAGATCGGGTTGGGGCCGAGGAATATGATACACGCTGAGGTGGATTTGCTGAGTTTTGGGTCACTAGCCCAATCAACATCCGAGTAGGCAGTGAGAGAAAGATCCATAGAGCATCATAAAAGAAGTCCATGAGTTAAAGTTCCCTTAAGGTAGCGAAAGAGGCGCTTGACAGTAGCCCATTTATTTGCTGTAGGATTAGCCATGGATTGAGCCAGTCTGTTGACAGTAAAAGAGATGTCAGTTCTGGAGATGGTGAGATACTGAAGACCACCTATAGCACGATGATATTTGGTGGCGTTAACAGAAAAAAGGAAGTACAGTAGAGGTATTGGTGGCCATTGGAGTGGTTACAGACTTGACACCATCCATCTTGTGACGCCAAAGGAGATTCCCTTTGTACTTATGCCGATAAGGAAATAAGCCTTCCTGATATGGGGCAACCTCAACACCCAAGAAATATGAAAGAGTGCCAAGATCTTTGACTGCGAATAAACCACAAAGACGGCAAATGATTGTGATACCTGGAAACTAATTACCTTAATTAAATGGATTTTATGTTTTAATAAAGAGGTAATTATTGATGTTAATTATGGACTAACTGTGGGAACTGCGATTTTAAGGGCTTATTACCGGTGTCGGATTGTTGGATTCAAGGTTCGATATTTTTATGATTGTGGTGTGTTGAACCTTGGAATCATATTGGTATTAAGATTTCGAGGTTGGGAGATTTTAGACTGAGATTTGGTATAATTGACTACTTATTTTTGTAAGTGTTTTAGTACGAGTATTTGAGACTCATGTTTTTTTTAGCCTTGATACTATAAGTATCAAGTAGACTCAGTTTTCAATCATTTCACTCGCTTCTCCCTCTCTCTTCCTCGCCATTCTCTCATCCCCCATGTTTTTCCCCTTTGTTCTTCCCTTTGAAGAAATTGATGGAGGGCTCGATTATTGATGGATTTTTGAGCCAATGGTTAGGTAAACTCATCACCTCTTAATTGTGGTCGTTTTGATAGTAATTTGGTATATTTTGGTTAAATTTTTGAATTGGGTTGAGTTTTTCTAAATTTTGAAGAATCTTGAAACTTGTTTTTCTTGAAATAAAAGTAGTTATAATCCTTGTTGGTTGACCAATGATGGTTATTTGTTGTTGGAATCGAATTGGTTGATATTGTGGTATGCATGGTGGAGGCTTTGGAAGATAAAAATGGCAATTTTTAGGTTCTGTGCAGCGACCGATCGATCTCTAGCATTGTAGCGACCGATCGATGCAAGGCCGTGACTTTGGAAGAAATTCCTGACGTTTACCAATCGCTCGGTCGATCCAAACGATCAATCAGTCGAAGGTCGTAGCCAAAGCCAAAAAATCGGGCTTTTATCGATCGATCGGTAGGGGTGTCACCGATCTATCGGTAATGATGAAATTCTGAAAATGTAATTTGGGTTCTTCTTTGAGTTTTGAGGAGCTTTTATTGGTCCATTGTTGATTAGTTATTGGACACGAGATTTCTTTGGGAGCATTAGTGTTATGCTAAGAATTTGGGGTTCTGAGAATTGTCGGCTTAATTAATGATTTCTTGGGATCAATAAATTCATACAGAACCTTAGTAATTAATGTGCTACTTGATAAGTTCCATTTTTGCACTTATATTTGCATATGTTTCTTGCCATTTATAAAGTGATTCGTGGACGATTTTACGCTTTTGGTTGTGTTTTTGTATAATTCCAGGAATCTAGTGAGAGTGTAAGAAATACCCAAAAAATCTCATTTTATGGACTGGAAGGTGAAAATGGAACAAAACAAGCCAAAACATTGGAATGAAGGTGAAAAGAGTTGATGTGGCTGAAATTGAAGACGACGATCGATCGCCATGATGCAGTAAATTGTGGAAAATTTTATACAGAAGGCGATCGATCGCCATAGAGGAGAATTGATCGCTTCGGGACAGAAGGTTTAGGCGATCCATCACCACTCATACATAGATCAATCAGCATAGAGAGAAAAGCCGAAGCGATCGATCGCCATGGGATCATCAACAAAGTCCTGCGCGAGAAAACTTCCCTTTTAAGTTATGGGGTATTTTTGGTCTCATATTTGGATGGGCTCGGATTTCTCACTATAAAAGGGAGTTTTTGCATCAAAGAGGGGACCTTTTGACATCTGATTTTACCCTAAAACTTGGGAGAATCCACCACATACAAGGGAGATTCAAAACAACTCAGCTAGAGACGGAATATCGGATCAACATAAGAGTCAACGCGTAACAATTTTCTGTATTTCTAAACTCTGTTTTGGTTTAATTTTCTAGTTTCAATGTTTATTGTGTTGTTTAATATGATAAAACATTGTTCTTGCTTTATTATGCTAGGCTAAGCTGTTTATCGAGATTATGGGATCTTTTGTATGAACCCACGGTTTTAATTATAGTTTGTGATTGAGTTTTTTGCTATCTTTGAGTTTGTGTTATGTTTTTCATGCTTTTAAGGGATTAGTTACCCTTTGAATGATGTTATTGTACAATTGAGATCGAGAGATAAAATTGTAATACGGAATAAGTAACACACACCGTGGATTCAAGACCGAGATCGAGAGATGACGTTAAATACATGTGTGATAGCTATAGATATCTAGTAATCGAAGGCTAAGGGTTTTCATAGAGCATATGCAATATTAATTTGTTAAATAAGTGAACGATAGTTACTTACTGCAAATTGGTGTTAGGTTTAATATAGCTCGAGAGAGTGTATTATATATAACTGTAAAACTTGTCACCTTAGATGCATTAATTTTAATTAGATCTAGTAGATGAATTGTGGGAGATTACTAGTTTAAGTATTATCATAGGAGATCAGTTAACTGTAATTTAGCCATTTTTCTTTTTACTATTACTTTTGTTACGTTTTATACTATTACACCAATGTTGTTTCTTCCTTGTTTTGACTTTTACAGGTAGTTTTCTTCGTGGTGCATGCTACGGAGTGACAACCCTATATTAGAGCCACTCGACTTAGAGATTGAACGAACTTGCCTTAGACTTCGGAGAGAAGCTCGAGCAATAGCTGAGAACAATCAAGAAGGGAATGGTGAACGTGAGCAACACAACGAGGAAGTGACAATTACAAGATCCATGATGGACTATGTACAACCAACTTTCCAAGGCATTATATGTCTAGCATTACTAGATCGAGGGTGCAAGCAAATAACTTGGAGATCAAACCAGCCATTATTCAGATGATCCAACATTCAGTACAATTTGGAGAAGCGACCGCTGATGATCCAAATGCTAAAATCTCCAACTTTTTGGAGATCTGCTACGTTAAGCATAATGACGTTACTGACGACGCCATCAGGTTACGACTCTTTCCCTTTTCATTAAAGGATAAAGCTAAATCATTGTTGCATTCTTTGCCTGCAGGTTCTATCACTACGTGGGATGGGATGGTGCAGTTATTTCTGTCCAAATACTTCCCACCATCAAAGACAGCAATGATGCGCAATGACATCACCACATTCACTCAATATGATCAAGAGACATTATACGAAGCTTGGGAACGCTTCAAGGATTTACTGAGAAGATGTCCACATCATGGCCTCCTTATCTGGCTGCAGGTACAAACATTTTATGACAGTCTATTTTCTGCTGATCGCTCTATGATTGATGCATCATTGGGAGGTACCATCATGAGAAGAACACCTGAAGCAGCCTACGAACTTGTTGAGGAGATTGCTTCTAATAGCTCTCAGTGGAAGTCTGAAAGGAACGTGCCAAAGAAGCAAGCTGGAATTCATCAAGTGAGTGACGTTAATACTTTGGCCGCCCAAATTGAGGCATTGAACAAGAGCCTAGACAACATGAGCATGACAGTGATGAAAGCTCAAGTGCTTACTCGTGACCTATGAGGAGGAAATCATCCGAGCGTTGAATGCCAAGCCGGTAACCCATTCGTTCAAACTAATGAAGCTGTGAATTATGTAGAAAATTGGCCACAAAACAACCCCTACCCAAATACATACAATACGAGGTTGAGGTATCATCCGCAACCACCACCGGGTTATCCACCACAGCCGAGCATGGATGAGCTACTGACAAAGTTCATATCCTCAACCAAAATAAGGATGAATAATCAAGAATCATCTATCAAAAACTTGGAGATTCAAGTAGGGCAATTGGCAACCATCTTGGCTGGGAGAGCACAAAGAACTCTACCGAGTGACAAAGAGAAGAATCCAAGGGAGCAAGCCAATGTCACGACCCTAAGGAGTGGAAAGGAATTTGGTGACGAGAAGGAGACTGAAAAGATTGCAATTAAGAAAGAGGAGAAGGAGCAATCACGCAACAAGGGTAAGTCCATTGGAGCCACTACACCTATCACACCACAAGAAAATGTACACGTTCCTTTCCCATTTCCTGCAAGAGTTAATAGGGCGAAGGTTGATTCAAACTTTGCCAAATTTTTAGACATGCTTAAGAATTTGCATATAGATATACCATTTATTGATTTGTTATGATAAATGCCAATTATGCTAAATTCTTAAAGAAGATGTTATCTAAGAAGCGGAAATTGGAGAGCATGAGATTATCTTTTTGACTAAGGTATGTAGTGCTATTCTGCAAAAGAAATCGGCCACCAAGTTAAAAGATCAAGGGAGTATCTCTATTCCTTGCACTATTGGGCCTACTTCTTCCATTAAATCTTTATGTGATTTGGGTGCTAGTGTTATCTTAATGCATTTGTCTATTTTTAGGCGACTTGGACTTGGAGAGCCGAAGCCCACAAGGGTGATGTGCAGATGGCAGATAAGTCTATCACCTACCCACTAGGAATCGTCGAGGATGTGCCAGTAAAGATAGATCAATTCACTTCCCGGTGGATTTTCTAGTGTTGGATATGGAGGAGGATGTGAGCATGGCATTGATTCTGGGACGCTCATTCCTAGCTACTGGAAAAGCCATCATTGATGTTGAAGGATGGAAGTTGATCCTCCATGTAGGAGATGATCGGGTTACATTCAATATGTATAAATCTTCAACACACGCACACAACAAGCATGATTATCTAAAAGTTAACATGATTGACACTTTGCTTATTGATGTGGTGCAAGGTACTGATAAGGTGGAGTGAAGATCAAGCTAGAGATTGAAGAAGGTAAGAGCCATGACATGGTGTATGTGGATTGTATAAACATTCTTGATAATTCTCTTCTCGTCTAGTATTGCATGCAATTTAATTGAGACTAAACATTGCATGATGAATTGAGAATATAATTAGTGCAATGATGAGTGCATACATATATGAGTTGAGTTGTGTCGAAGAATCGAGTAGGGATGTTTCGAAATTTTTTATGCAAGATATGTTATATTAAGAAGCACATAATGAGAATCCCTTATTTATGTGATTGTATGTGCTAATGATGATTATAAATGCTTAATGATGAGCTTATGAGTTTGGGTCCTTACATTAGTGGTATCAAAGCAATGGTTTGCTCTTTTAGACTATCTGAGGGCCTAGGGATGTATTGATAGGAATGAAGAGCACATACTTTACACATTGTTGTGGTTTTGTGTCAGTGTGACACGACATTCATATACTTATGTGCATAGTATGATATGAGATCATGAATGAAAACTGTGTTTTTGCTAACCATCGTGCTTGTAGGATCGTATGGAATACGGTGAACGTGATAATGAGAAATAATTGGTGATGTCAATGAACATACTCACCAATGGTGGTATTATTTTAGAGTGCTATCAGTCGGTAACTTATTTAAATAGCATATCATCGATTTAACGGTTGTGATAGTAATGATGTGGCGCTAGATGAGCGACAAATGATATACTATGTTGCTAGATGCTAATAATTTGATGTGGTAATTAGTAAAAGAGTAAATGAATTTTGATTGAAGTTGTATGCATGTGGTATATGTATACAACGCTAAGAAATATGATTTTGTTGGGAAATCAGAAAATGAGAAATGAGATATGATGCCCGAGGACAAGAAATGATAAAACCGTATGATAATGTTGATATGTGACACAGATGATGCGATGATCGGGTATGGTAATCTTATGACTTTGAGAATATAAGTATATGAGAATTTATACACATGCATTGATATTGAATTGTAATCATGATGCATGAATACTTGATATTGTCATTGTGCTTACAAATATATTGTGATGCTACGGTTATATCATTTATTGATGGATCAGAATATTTACCATTTCTTATCAAGCAATGGATCAGGATATTTGTCGCTGTCATAGTGCGAATCGATGGTATGTCGAAGCGACAGTTATCATCTAGCCGTCAATAATTCAAAGCGAGGGATATCATTTAGCCGCTAATTTAAATGTAATACTTGCCGTTGTTACACGAAGCGATGGGTATTGTGAAATGGAATACTTGACGCTGTTACACGAAGCGAGGGGTATTGTGAAATGAAATACTTGACAATGTTACACGAAGCGATGGGTATTGTGAAATGGAATACTTGCTGATGTTACATGAAGCAAGGGGTATTGATTGTGTACTACAGGCAATGAGTATTGATTATGTACCGCCATTGGACGATGGATATTGTGTACCGCAGTTGGGGCGATGAGTATTATTGGACCGCTATTATACTAGCAAGGAGTATATCAATACTTGTATTGATATGAAATTATATTCTGTAGAATATTTATGTTGAGAACATGGGCAATTTAAAGGATCAAGTGTGGATCCACCTTGTACAGTAAGTGTTATTACATCTTATTGTTGTAAGTATGTATTTTCATTGTGATTATGATTATTATTGATATGCCCGTAGTGGCAATGAGATTATGTATGGCTGTAGTGGCGATGAGATCAGTTATGCCGTTGTATATCCGAGAGGATATCAGAATGGTCCAGGAGTACGAGGTGTCGAGGAAAACCATTTCATTCGGTTTAATATGTCAATAAAAGTCGATTTGAGTTATCTTTGTTGCTTTATATTTGATTTATGAGAATCAATTATGCATGCAGAGGAGTTGATAATGAAATGGAAATGAAACATAGGATTGATATGTTAATTTATTTTAGTGGCAGAAACGAGATAATGGTGGGGTAATGATCATTAATATAAATGATATCTACTTTGTGAAAACATAATTGATTTTTTTGTTGTGAGATTAATGAGTTATTAATCATGTTTTGTTGAGCTGAATGCAATCATGCGAAAATAAGGTTAATGAATATGTCACGGGATGACATGATACATCACAGGATGAAGTGGAATCATGATGGATGTCTTGTGTGGACATGTGATCATTGTGAACGTCACGGGTTGACGTGGAACTATCATGAATGTTGTGATGATCACCACTTGCAAACATGTTACATTGCCACAACATGATACCACAACATGTTACATTGAATTTAGGTACCAAGAATTTAATTAAACTATCCTTAAATACATCATTGCTTACATAATATTAAGTTGATGTCATTGATTACATAATATTAACTTGATGTCATTGATTACATAATATTAACTTGATGTCATTGCTTACATATTTTCTTGAAAAACTTCTATAAATACCAAGCTAGATTCATTAGTAGAAACACAAAAAAGTGTAAAGGAAATACTCTCAAAATACTCTCAAAATATCAAATATTCTAGCAAGAAAAGAAGTTGATTTTTGAAGGTTGTAGATCCATACTCTTTCAAGTTTAAAGAATCATCGTAAACAATCTGGTAAGTGGGCTTTTGTTATATTATCCTTTTCGTTTTGATACCATATGAAATGCTTATGAAAAATACAGTCGAATATGTGAACTATTTTAAAAACTATGATGTCATGAAAATTCTGAATATCGGGAGATAAGTGCTATGCGAAACAACGTGCTACGTACGTGTGAGCCACCTCTTGAACCAATGGGGCAAAGTGCTATACATACGGGAGCCACCTCTTGAATTCGTAGGAGCCACCTCTATAATCCTTATGTTATGTAGATTAATCTAATTTGATAAGTGTATGACATGTGTTCTAATATGATGCTTTTGGTATGACTCAAAGAAGCAAAATTCTGTTATGTGTATCAGTTTATGTTTTGAAATCTGTTTTGAAATCTGTATAAGTATATGTTTTTGGCATATTCGATTGGCCCCCGCTTACTGAGTGTCAACCAGAACACTCACCTCTTACATCCCCTCCCCAGATAAAAGTGAGACAGATACCGAAGATGCAGAACAACACAACTTTTGGGGTTGGTGATCTACCGCAATTATTTCAAGATTTTACATAATTATGCTTCCGCTAAACTCTGTTAAGATTTAAGTTATGGTTTTATTTTCAGTTGTAAAACATTATGTATATGGAATAAATAGACTGGTTGTATTAAATTCTGTACTATGAGGCTTGTTGATTTTCAATTGTATTTGGAATCAACGCCGGTGTTATCGATCCCGGTCTCGGGGCGTGACATTTAAGTGGTATCAGAGCGAACCAGGTTCCATAATCCCGCTGGGAAAAGATTTCTGGTTGATAAAAATACCAGAATATAAATCCCGGTTAAATCAAACCAATTGAAGGTTAAGAAAATCAATTGGGAAAATTTCTCTTGGTGTCATAATCGGCTACTGATATAAAAAAATAAAAATAAAAAAAAATCGAATTTCTTACCCAACCCGCTGCTCAACCGCCGGCGCCTCCAGCCGCCACCATAGCTGACGGCCGACACACCACCAAAATCGCCAATCATTGACGAACGAACTCTCCAAATTTCATAGCCATCGGAGTTCGATTTCCCCTCCAATCGCTCGGCTAACACTCGCCCAAACCCTTCACGCTGCCCCTGCTCCGATCTCATCACCGCCGAGGGTATCTTGACCAATCCGACATTCTAACTTGACGAGAATCACCCCTGGAGTAAAAGCCCTCTACAATTTCCAAGTTCCAACTACCGGAAGATGTCCAATTGATCGATCGAAGCCGAGCATTGAAGAACCCTAACCCTAACCCTAACCCTAACTGGCGAAACTTCTTTTGATAAATTGCTCGACCATTCGAACGCCAAATCTTAATTAACTTCGTGTTTATACTCACCATAGTATGGGCAATAAAAGCCCTCTGTCATATCTTTCTCACAAACAAAGTAACATGCTCAATTTGAATCAATGTTCACGCTATAGAACCCTTAAATTTCGAAAACTTTGAGCTTCGATTTCTCTCAAATTCGAACACCATTTTCAAATTAATTCTGGGTTTGTTAGTTCCGGACCTTATCAATGAGATTTTAAAGATGACAAAACATATCAGACCGGATCAAGAGAAATCAGACTAACCAGAACGATCGCCCAAAACAGATTAAGCTGATAAGATGACAAAGAATATCAGACCGGATCGAGGGTAATCAGACTGACCAGATCGATGGCTCAAAACAGAACAAGCTGATAAGGCACATTACTTATCAGACCGGATCGATGGATTTCGGACTGACTAAATTGATGCTTCAGATCGATCTCAATCTCTATCAGATCAGAGCAGTCTAGGATACATAAAGAATGGCTCCTCAGTCTGAATCATTAACGGCTATTTATTGTAGCATTTAATGTCGTAATTAATGCTACAAAGGACCAAAGACTGAAGATTGCCATAAGAAGTAAGAAGACAAAGAAGAGCTTACCTGACAGTCGCCGAAAGTATGAACCAGAACGGCAAGTGTCCTGAAGAAGAAGACTGTAGCCTACTCAGAGTTTAAGCAGAGTCAAAGTTGCACATTAAGGGAAATAATGTCGTTGGTACTTACAACTATAAAAGGATGCAACAAAAGGAATATATCGACTCTCGCTGATCAATTGAAAAACACACAAGAAAGCAAAACAGCACAAGCTTACAAACTCAGAAGCTCTCGAGCTGAAATTATTCTTAAGCACGTTTACTTTGTAACATTTGATCATTTAGGATCACTGTGCGCATCTTGTGTTTTCTGTGTTGAAAAATATAAGTGAGAAACATATTGTAACTGTCAGACAAAGTGTGTCTGAGCAGATCGAGTGACTAGGAGTTTCAGACTGGTAGTGAGGTAAATCCAGCCTGAATCGGGTTTGTACAACAGGATTGTATAAATCAAAGTCTTTTAGTATAAACCTTCCTTAATTGGAAGAAGGGGAGACGTAGAAGGATTACACAACCTTCAAACTTCCAGAAACATATCCTGTGTATTATCTTTCTGCACCTGTTCTTTCATACTAGCCATCGAGCCGTTCTTACATATACAAGAACAGACCGTTCCGCACTTATACTTTCAGTGGTTTGTTCTGTACAAAAGTTGATTAAGAAACATATTTCTTTCACTAATCCGAAAGAAATCACAAGGGATTAAATTTTACAAGGAGTGTTCATTCACACCCCCCCCCCTTCTAAACACTCCGGACCGATCCTAACAAGTGGTATCAGAGCAGGCCATCTTAATCAGCACAAAGACACTTGAGCTGATGGCATCTTTCAACAAAATTCCTATGTTCTCAAAAGAAGACTATGATGACTGGAGAATCAGAATGCAAGCTCATCTGGCAGCTCAGGATGACGATATGTGGTTCGTCATCACTGATGGACCAATGAAGATTCTAAAAATAAATACAGCAATCGCCATTACTGGTGGTGAACCACAAATGGTAGAGAAAGACAGATCCCTCTGGACGAATGAGGAAAGAAAGAAGGCAAATCTCGACAACGTTGCCAAAGACATCTTGTTCAAAACATTGGACAAGAACATGTTCAGCAAAATCAAAATGTGCTCTACTGCCAAAGAAATTTGGGAGAAGATAGCACAGCTATGCGAAGGCAACGACCAGACCAAAGAAAACAAGCTGACTGTTGCTCTTCAAAGATTTGAGGGCATAAAGATGAAGAGTGGAGAAACTCTAAAGAGTTTGATGAAAGAGTCACTGGCATCATAAATGAACTGAATGGTCTGGGGAAGGAATATTCTAACAGAGAGATCGCTCTGAAAGTTATGAGAGCTCTGCCAAAGGAATGGGATGTTAAGACCATTGCCATGAGGGAATCAAAAGATCTTAACAAGGTTGAACTTCATGATCTGTTTGCAGATCTTAAGGCCTATGAGTTTGAACTGATAAGCAGAGGTGAAGCAGAGCCATTCATCTCTCAACCAAACAAGGCCCTGGCAGCCATTCCAAACCAGATCGCCTCAACATCAGACCGATCCACTGAACAGATAAGTAATGATGCTATGTCATTATTTATCAAGAAATTCGGTAAATTCATGTCTAAGAATAAGAGGAACTTCAAACCCTCTCATCATTATAAATCAAGAAAAGATGATGCTGTTAACGATCAGGCTTGCTACAATCGTGGTAAGACCGGACATTTTATTGCAGATTGCACCAGACCGAAGAAAGAAGAACGGAAAGAGAAGCATCGTGATGATAGGAAGAAGAAGCACTACAAAGACCGCAAGAATCATGGAAAATCCCAAAAAGTCCTAGTAGCTGAAGAAGGAAACAGCAAATGGGCTCAGACAGACTCAGACTCGGAAAGCTCTGAATATTCTTCCAGCGAAAGCGAAGAAGATATTCAATGTCTCATGGCAGACGAAGAGATGAGTCAGACAGACGAGGTATATGATCTTGACTCAAATGAATTTACACGAGAAGAGCTCATGTCCGCACTGCAAGACATGGCTAATGATTATAGGATCTTAGCTGAATCATTTGAGAAAAATAAAGCTAAAGCCAGTAATCAAATAGATGAGCACAATAAACCAAGCTGCTCTGAGCAGGGTGAGTGCAATAATCTAAAGATCGAGCTGAATAAGCTGAAAATCACCTATGATCAGCTCCATGAAGAAAATAAGAGAATTAGCACACAAAATGCTAAGCTTTCTCATATATTTAAAACATGGACAAAATCCAGAACATCTTTGGAAGAATTACAAGAGGTTCAAAGAAACGTCGGTGATTTCACCGGCATAGGCTTTGACACCAAAGAATGCACCAAAGATGAATCTGAGCTGTTGCTGGTAAAGAACCAAGTCAAACAAATGACATTTGTTAAATCCAGCACAGTATATGAGACTGAAGCACCTAAGATTCAAACAGGAGTCTCTTACGTGAATCAAAATCTGAGAAAAGGGATTGGTTATGTTGACCAAGCCAAAGAAAAGGCACCAGCAAGATTTGCGTCTATCAGACCAAATCCAAAGGTGCAAGATCGAAGGCAAGGAAGACAATACAATTACTATAATTCAAAACCGATTCAACGAAGATATAGACTACCTTATGAGAATCAAAGGTTTCCACAGCGCACACATTATCACACACAACATCGAAACAGACCAGCACACAGCACACCTTACACACACAAGCCATTGAAGCTGATACAGGTGTGGGTTCCCAAAGGGCTAATCCGTTCTGGACCCAAATAGGATTGGGTACCAACAATAATTATATTTGATGACAGGTGCCGAAGGAACTCGCATCAGACTGGTATTTGGACAGTTGGTGTTCCCGTCACATGACTGGAAACATCGAGCTGCTGTCTGAAGTCACAAAATGTACTGGACCCAAGATCATCTTCGGAGATAACTCAAAGGGTAAGACCGTGGGCAAGGGTAAGATTGTCCATGGTAACATTATTATCAATGATGTGCTGTTAGTTGAAAATATGTGCTATAATCTGATTAGTATAAGTCAACTCTGTGATAATGGTTATGCTGTAGAATTTCACAAACACACTTGCACTGTTAAATCATCAGACGGTATAACCTTGCTTGTAGGAATCAGGAATGGAAATACATATAAGATTAACTGGAATCATGCTCAACCTGATAATCCTACTTGCTTCATCGCTAACAATGATAATAAACATTGACTGTGGCATAAGCGCTTGAATCATATAAACTTTAAGACTATTTCCAGCCTGTGTAAACATGATTTAGTTATCGGTCTGCCCAAGATCGATTTTGCTAAGGATAAGATCTGCGAAGCTTGCCAAATGGGAAAACAGATCAGATCATCCTTCAAAAACAAGAATGCCAAATCCTCCTCCCGCTGTTTAGAATTATTGCATATGGATTTGTTTGGTCCTATACAATAACAAGTTTAGGGGGAATGCGGTATACTCTTGTTGTTATTGATGATTACTCACGCTTTACATGGACTATATTTTTGAGCAGTAAAGATCAGACTGGTCCGAAGTTGATCAAGCTGCTGAAACGCACTCAGAATGAGAAATCATCCAGCATAGACAGGATTCGCAGTGACAAAGGCACTGAATTTTCAAATCAGAATCTTGAATCCTTTCTAGAAGATCATGGAATCAAGCATGAGTTTTCAGCCGCTCGAACTCCTTAACAGAATGGAGTTGCAGAACGAAGAAACAGAACGCTCAAGGAAGCAGCAAGAACAATGCTTGATGATTCTGGTATTTCGCAAAAGTTCTGGGCAGAAGCTGTAAACACTGCTTGCTACACTCAAAATCGGTCTATGATCAACAAGAAGCTGAACCTTACCCCATATGAAATATGGACTGGTAACAGACCATCTATTTCTCACTTTCATATTTTTGGCTGCAAATGCTTCGTTCATAACAATGGTAAGAATCATCTTACAGCATTTGAAGCTAAGTCAGATAATGGAATATTCTGGGGATATTCATCAACTAGTAAAGCTTATAGAATTTTCAATAATCGTACCTTAACTGTAGAAGAATCTGTTCATGTAGTTTTTTATGAATCTTTATGTGTTGAGGGCAACAAAGAATCAATTCAAAATCAGATGGAAAATATCCATCTCGAAGCTAACAGTGATAATGAGATTGTAGCTAACAGGTCAAGAGACAATCCACCAGAACCAGAAGTACCAGACAGACCGGATCAAGGCATTGAAGCTTCTTCAGATCGAGCTGATCCGGATGTTCTTCACTCAAATATCAAAGCAGATGCTGATCATGCTGCTACTACTCATCTGACCGGACCAGACAATCCAGAGTCAAGCTATCGATGGACTAAGAAGCATCCACCTAATCTAGTAATTGGTAGTCCCTCTGCACCGATCAGAACCAGAGGACAGATGATGGATGAATTCACACATGCTGCTTTCATCTCAACTCTGGAACCTAAGAAGATCGATGAAGCTCTAACTGATTTCAACTGGATTAAGGCCACGCAAGAAGAGCTAAATCAATTCGAACAAAATCAAGTTTGGAGACTAACCCCCAGACCAAGCGATCTGCCTGTCATTGGAACCAGATGGGTTTTCAGAAATAAGCTGGACGCAGATGGAACTGTGGTTAGAAACAAAGCCAGACTGGTGGCACAAGGATTCAGACAAGAAGAAGGAATCGACTTCGATGAATCATTTGCACCAGTCGCCAGACTTGAAGCCATTCGAAATTTTCTTGCATATGCTGCCTTTAAAGACTTCAAAGTATATCAGATGGATGTTAAGAGCGCCTTTCTTAATGGAAAGCTTCAGGAAGAAGTCTATATTGAGCAACCACCTGGATTTCAGAACCATTTGTATCCCAATCATGTATACCTACTGAATAAAGCAGTGTATGGTCTGAAACAAGCTCCAAGAGCCTGGTATGACACTCTATCTCAATTTCTGCTGAACCATGATTTTCAGATCGGCTCAGTAGATAAAACTCCCTTTAAATTTATTAAGGGGAACATACCCTATTAGTTCAAATTTACGTTGATGACATAATCTTTGGGTCAACTAACCCCAAATTGTGCGAGAAATTTTCTAAGTTAATGCAGGGACAGTTTGAGATGAGCATGATGGGAGAACTTTCATTCTTTTTGGGTCTCCAAGTAAAACAGCTCAACAATGGTATTTTCATCAACCAGACCAAGTATACCAAAGAGCTCCTCAGGAGATTTGGAATGGAAACATGCTCAACTGCATCAACTCCAATGAGTCCAACAATCAAGTTAGACAAAGATGAAGGGGGAACGGCAGTTGAAGTAACCATGTATAGAGGACTAATCGGATCGCTATTGTATCTTACAGCGAGCCGGCCTGATATTATGTTCTCAGTCTGTATGTGCGCCAGATTTCAGTCAGAACCAAAGCAATCACATTTTATTGCTGCCAAGCGTATTTTGAAATACTTAAAAGGATCTCAGAACGTTGTTTGGTACTCCAAAGATTCAAACTTCAGCTTGATCGGATATTCAGACGCAGACTACGCTGGGTGTAAGATTGATCGTAAAAGCACCAGTGGAACATGTCAATTTCTAGGTGAAAGATTGATCTCTTGGTTCAGTAAAAAGCAGACATCGACTGCCACATCTACAGCTGAAGCAGAGTATCTAGCCGCTGGAAGCTGTTGCGCTCAAATGCTCTGGATTCAACACCAGCTCAAAGACTATGGCATCCAAGCTGTTGACTCTCCGATATTTTGCGACATCACAAGTGCAATCGCTATAACGTATAATCCAGTTCTGCACTCTCGAACAAAGCACATTGATATACGCCATCATTTTATTCGAGATCATGTTGGCAAAAAGGAAATTCGGATCGAGCACATCTCAACAGAGCAGCAAGCAGCAGACATCTTCACCAAACTGCTCCCAGAGGCTAAGTTTAATTATTTCCGTCAAATTCTTGGTTTAATTGACTTAGCTTAATAGTTTAGATGTTCTCTTACTTTCGCACTTAAAGATTTTTGCCACAGATCGATAATACAATGTTCAAAAAGACACAGACCGGTCCGAACTTTCAGACCGATCCATGTCAATCTGATGTTATCCCATGATCTGTCTGGTCAATACATCTTTTGTACAAAAACAACCCGGACTGATCGCATTTTAACCGCCTTATCTATCTGTTATCCTGACCGTTTATTTTGAATTTCTTTTTATCAGTCATTGAGATAAAGACACGTGTCTTCTCTCTCCTATTTAGCGGGCTGAACATTTCATCTTCTTTCACTTTTACAATTTACCGCTATCTGTTTTCTTATTCTCTCACTCTCCTAAATCTTCGCACTCGTTTACCTTCACTCCAATGGCTACCATTACTCACAACTATCTCTCCGTTGAGTTTAATGATATTTACAGGGCAGAAGATGCAGAGATGGTGTCCATCTTCCGAGCTTTGGAATCATCTGGTCTGAGAAACTTTCTGGAGTGCGGCACAGTTGTTTATGAATCAGAAATCCGCGAACTATTCGCCAATGCCGTATCCCAGAAGACATCAATATCCACTACTGTCAAGGGCAAATCTTTTGAGATCTCGCCGATGACGCTGGCCAAAACCTTTGGCCTCCCCAATTCCGGATTGACAGAATTTGGACAGATTCCTCAAGCGTCACTCTCAGATCTTCAAGGAAAGATCTCTATTTTTGGCCACCGCCTGCAACCCTCGTTTAAGAAGAATGAAATGCTCTTTCATTTCCAGGTGCTGTGCAAAATCGTTGGCAAACCTCTTTTGGGCAAAGCAGGAAGTTTTGACGCTGTAACCGCAGAGAAGTTCAGGGCTATGTCGGCTATTGTATCCGTGATTCTTTTTGGAGTTCTGATGGAAACGGTGATTGCATCCAAACAGGCCGTATGCTTTGCTGTTCCTCTTAGCTAGCTACTGGAGTCCTTAGACATCGAGCTGGGAAAGCAGTCCGCTCTCAGTCCCTTCAAGATTCTAAACTCCAAAGGGCTAGCACTGCTGAAGTCCCAGAGTGCTCCGCCTACTCCTGCCACTCTGGCTGCGGTCAAGATTGAGAAGGGCGAAGAACAAGCTGTTGCGCGCAAACCTCGGGTCAAGCGAAAGCTGACCATCCAGACTGATTCTGAAGAAACTCAGTCTGCTCCCTCGCCACCAACCAAGCCACTTCCCAAGAAGCCCAGAACCCAGATTACCAAACCAATCAAAACTCTACCCCTACCCATTTTGCCACCAACTAAAGCCACCCCTGCACCCCAACCTTCAAAACAAATTTCAACCACTTCAACCCCTGCACCCAAAGTCACCGTTAGACTTCCCTATGCCACTCCCGTGGTCAAAGGGATAGTTATCACTGAGTTGGGAGATTATACCCAATCAGGAATCAAGTCCCCTTCCTCCACCGGCAAGGGAAAAGCCATTCTCTCCGAACCCCTCTCCTCTAAACCCAAATCTGCAGCGCAGACAGCCATCGACATTGCTATGGAGGATGTTGATGAGAAGGTGAAGGGACTCATTGTGGTCTTTGATGAATACGTCCAGTACCGGACTATCAACCACATTGAGATGTTCTTCGGAAAGTTGAGCAGACTGAAGAAGATGGAAGAGGAAGTTCTGAAAGGAACAGAGACCGATGATGTTCGGCTTGCTGTGCAGCGCAAAGAGCTATTTACAGCAATTCAAAGATTCAGACTGGCCACTCTGCTCCTAACTGCTAAGAAAGAGAACTTCGATCCAAATGCTCCAACTGCCAGAGATGATGGGGCAGTTATTGCTCAATTAGAGATGGATGTTCATGCTCTTCACTTAGCTGTCCGTTTTCAACGACAGAAGATCAGTATATCCACTCCAGCAACCAGCCCGGATCATCCTTCTGCAAGCAAATCTCTGGCAGAACCTTTTGTTGAAGTTATTCCCTCTGGGGCAGCAGACCAGACTGAAGATCAGCCAGCAGCGCAACCTGCAGAACCAGCCGCAGATCAGCCTGCAGATCAAGCAGCAGCTCAGACTGCAGAGCTAGTATCAGATCAGCCAGCAGAACAGACAGCGGAGCAGCCATTGCCTAATGCTCCGTCTGCTACAGATGATGAACCATTGAATGTGTTATTGGACTCTCCAACAACATCTATTCCTTTGGGGTCATCAGCCTCCCGTGCACAAATCAGTCCAACCGCAGCACTTGCAACAATTGACGCACCAGACTTCGTCGATCCGGATCTAGTGGTGTCTACAGTTGTTGCAGCTTTACAGATTGAGGAGCCTCTCAGTCCCAGCACTCCTCCGGGACAATCAGATGAAGATCTGGCCTTCATTCAAGAATTTTCTTCGGATTTGGTCACCCTGATCCGATCCGAAAGTCATCAGGCTGCCATATCTTCCATTATGCCGATTGCTGAAGAAGATGATCCTGCACTGTCATCGTCAGATCACTCTCCCAGCCGGCTATCTGATGCACCTCCATCACTGGCACAGACTCTCCAGCATTTCTCTGACAACTGCATGTCACTCTCTCAACGTGTTCTAGAAGTTCATCAAGGTCAGAGGCTTACAGCTTTGGACTTTGATTCATTCAAAGAGAATATGACAGCCAGTATAAGCTGCCTTCAGCGAGGACTGAATGATCTGTTTTCTCAGCAAGCCACTTATAAGAACAGCCTGAGAAAAGAGCAGATCGAGCTGGCCACTGAAGTCCGAGCATCTGTTGCCAATTCCCTCCGCGCTCAAGACGTTCGTCTTGACGCTATCAGCGCGCAGCTCGCACAAGTTGTTGATTTTCTTCAAGAGATTGTTGCTGACAAAAAGGGGGAAAAGAAGAAAGACTTCAAGCCGCCTCAAACTTCAAGAAGATAGCAGTCTCGTTGATTAAACTTTTAGACTGACTGTATGCGAGATTTTTTATCAATAAAAATCTTTCTTTATTAAGTCCTTGTTCATTTATTTTGAACTTTAATAAAGGCTTAATCGATCCAACTTAATAATGTTCATTTATTTTGAACAAAGAAGAAGTAATCGATCCGAAAGTTTTCGCTTCAGAGTTCTTATCAGACTAGTTAAACAGACTTAGAAGCTAGGTTTTGTCATCATCAAAAAGGGGGAATTTGTTAGTTCCGGACCTTATCAATGAGATTTTAAAGATGACAAAACATATCAGACCGGATCAAGAGAAATCAGACTAACCAGAACGATCGCCCAAAACAGATTAAGCTGATAAGATGACAAAGAATATCAGACCGGATCGAGGGTAATCAGACTGACCAGATCGATGGCTCAAAACAGAATAAGCTGATAAGGCACATTACTTATCAGACCGGATCGATGGATTTCGGACTGACTAAATCGATGCTTCAGATCGATCTCAATCTCTATCAGATCAGAGCAGTCTAGGATACATAAAGAATGGCTCCTCAGTCTGAATCATTAACTGCTATTTATTGTAGCATTTAATGTCGTAATTAATGCTACAAAGGGCCAAAGACTGAAGATTGCCATAAGAGGTAAGAAGACAAAGAAGAGCTTACCTAACAGTCGCCGAAAGTATGAACCAGAACGGCAAGTGTCCTGAAGAAGACTACTGTAGCCTACTCAGAGTTTAAGCAGAGTCAAAGTTGCACATTAAGGGAAATAATGTCGTTGGTACTTACAACTATAAAAGGATGCAACAAAAGGAATATAGCGACTCTCGCTGATCAATTGAAAAACACACAAGAAAGCAAAACAGCGCAAGCTTACAAGCTCAGAAGCTCTCGAGCTGAAATTATTCTTAAGCACGTTTACTTTGTAACATTTGATCATTTAGGATCACTGTGCGCATCTTGTGTTTTCTGTGTTGAAAAATAGAAGTGAGAAACATATTGTAACTGTCAGACAAAGTGTGTCTGAGCAGATCAAGTGAATAGGAGTTTCAGACTGGTAGTGAGGTAAATCCAGCCTGAATCGGGTTTGTACAACAGGATTGTATAAATCAAAGTCTTCTAGTATAAACCTTCCTTAATTGGAAGAAGGGGAGACGTAGAAGGATTACACCACCTTCGAACTTCCAGAAACATATCCTGTGTATTATCTTTCTGCACCTGTTCTTTCATACTAGCCATCGAGCCGTTCTTACATAAACAAGAACAGACCGTTCCGCACGTATACTTTCAGTGGTTTGTTCTGTACAAAAGTTGATTAAGAAACAGATTTCTTTCACTAATCCGAAAGAAATCACAAGGGATTAAATTTTACAAGGAGTGTTCATTCACCCCCCCCCTCTAAACACTCTGGACCGATCCTAACAGGGTTTATGATACCCATATAATGCTCATTAAAATCCCTCGACCCATTTTGAATTTCCAGATCCGGATTGACAGAATTTTGAATCGCAATTTTTGCACCCATTAGCCTAGAAAAATCTTGAGATTTATCAATACTTAAACATAATTTTTTTTTCAAAATGCACCAAGATTATGATATATCATGTTCTGTTTTATATAACTTTTTGGTTAATAAGAATAAACTAAACTTTTAGATATTAGTGTTATATGTTTTTTTTTTCAAAACTTTCTTTTAGCTTATTCTCTCCACAACTTTATTTTTAAACTCATTTCTCATTGACAAATCTATATGATAACCATATAATTTCGCTATGACCTTAAACTTTGCAAATTTCTTCACTATTTTTAAGCTATGAACGTTTTGCAAATCAACAATCTTTATTAACATAAATTTAGAGGAGTGCAAATTATAACTGCAATATTTGTGGTGTGGAACCTTTATTTCTTTTATATAATTATCATTACAAACCGAATATTTAATTCAAAATAGTACATATCTGATCCACAGTACAACAAGAAATAAATTCATGATAAAAAAAATAAAATTGCCAAACGACATCACCAACATACATGAAAACACAATAAACTGCAAAATAAAATACAAAATTAAAAACATTGGGGTTTCTTCAGACATGTCTTGAAGCTCGCCCTCGTCCAGATGAACCACCCTTGCTTCTAGCCAAACTTTAGACTAGAAAGTTCAGTCTCAGTAGTAATTACTGAAACCGAACACTAAATGATAACAAAGAAGATTTTAGAGGTGTGATTTTCAACTCAACTTCAAGCCATTATTTATAATAAAAATTGAGGCTTGGGTTGATGAATGACTCGATGTGGGATAATTACTTTTGGACCAAAATTACAAATGTGTGAATTTGTAGGACATGGCTGGACGACCCACCCGTAACAACCGCAACCCACGATATGCATTTTCATGAAATAATGACAATGAAGCTGGAGGAAGCCAAGATCCACCACAATCTCCAAAAACGGGTTTAAGTCGTGAAGACTTCATGGCTATAGCTACCATAGTGGCCACTACTCTTCAGGGGTTTATTAACCCAACTGCTAATCAGGCACAACCACAGCCTCAGCCTCAGCCGCATGGGATAAAATATCATTATGAGTCTCTTCGCAAGAATCGAATGTCAACATTCGATGGTAACTCAAAACCAGAAGTGGCTCAGCACTGGCTGAAAGAAGTAGAGAAACATCATAGACTACTGGAAGTGCCTCAAGAAATCAAAGTGGAAGTTACATCGCCATTTCTTGTTGACGACGCAAATAAGTGGTGGGATAGTGTGTCACCCTCGATGGAAGTGACCGGACCAATCACTTGGCAAAGATTCTGTGGTGCATTCTAAAACAATATTTCCCAGCAGCCATTAAACTCCAAAAGTTGGAGGAATTTGATAACCTAACACAAACTCCAGGAATGTCAGTGGTAGAGTATTCCTCAAAATTCCATTCTCTTGGGACTTATGCCCCAACCATTATGGCAGATGATGACTTAAAGCTACACCGTTTCAAGAAGGGTCTGAACAGTCAGATCCAATCAGCATTAGTAGTGTTGGAAACCACCAACTTTGAGGATGTGATGGGAGCAGCCATCAAGGCCGAGTCTGACATACATCGTCGAGAAGAAGAGTTCAAGCGTAAATGACCTCTCCCTCATCAGCCCTCTACCAATGGCCAGAAGTTCCATAATCAACAAAGGGGATCTACATCTACCCCAAACAACAAAGAATTCCCAAAGTGCCCAATCTATAATCTTGCACATACTGAGGAATGTCGTAGACAAAGTGGTGCTTGCTTCCGATGTGGGAAGTTTGGACATAGAATTGCTAATTGCCCTGAGACTGAGAAGAAGGGGACTGGAGCAGGCAATGGCATCCCTCCAAACAAACCCAATGTCAGGGTGTTCGCCATGACACAGAATGAAGCGAATAATGCCAATGACGTTGTGGCAGGTACTGTCTTAATCAACAAATTGTCTGCCTATGTGATGTTTGATTGTGGTGCTATGCACTTGTTTATATCTAAGAGGTTCGCTAAGAAGTTAAAACTTGTACCTGACATACTTAGTGAACCATATAGAGTAGCAACTCCTGCTAACAAAACCTTGGAAACACATAGTATTCATCGAGGATGCAACATTCATATAAGTGACAAAAAGTTCAACACCGATCTGATTCAACTCAACATGGTGGAGTTTGATGCTATCCTAGGAATGGATTGGTTATCTAAACACCACGCCTTAGTTGACTGCCATAATAAGAAAGTCAAACTACGAGCACCAGACCAAGAAGAAATCTTATATTGTGGCAATACAAAAGAGCGTAAAGTTCTTTTAACTGCTTCACAAACTTGGAAAGCCATGAGAAGCGGTGAGAGAATTTACCTATCCATGATAAACAAAGTCACGGAAGGAGCTGAACTCAGACTAGAAGATATTCCGGCAGCACAAGAATTTCCGGATGTTTTTCCAGATGATCTCGGATTAGTCCCGGATCGTGAAATAGAGTTTGAGATTAACTTGGTGTCAGGCGCTACATCCATTTCGAAGGCACCATATCGAATGGCTCCAGCTGAATTGAAAGAGCTAAAAGAACAACTGCAAGAACTCTTGGACAAGAAGCACATCAGACCAAGTACATCTCCATGGGGAGCTCCAGTACTATTTGTAAAAAAGAAAGAAGGGAGTATGAGATTGTGTATCGATTACAAAGAATTAAATAAAATCACAATCAAAAATAGATATCCTCTCCCAAGGATAGACGACCTATTCGATCAACTCAAAGGAGCTAAAGTCTTTTCTGAACTTGATCTACGATCGGGCTATCATCAGCTCAAGATTAAGGCAGGAGATATTTCAAAGACTGCCTTCCGAACAAGATATGGGCATTACGAGTTCACAGTGATGCCATTTGGTCTGACAAATGCTCCAGCCGCATTCATGGACTTGATGAATCGAGTATTCAAGCCATTCTTGGACAAGTTCATGGTAGTGTTCATCGATGACATTCTGGTCTATTCCCTGAGTAAAGAGAAACACGAGGAACATCTTTGTCTTACCCTACAGACCTTAAGAGAGAAGGAACTCTTTGCCAAGTTCAAGAAATGCGAATTTTGGCTAGACAACGTTGCATTCTTAGGGCATATCATCTATGAAGCAGGCGTGTCCATAGATCCTAAGAAAGTGGAAGCAATTATGGACTGGCCAAGACCAAAGACTGTTACGGAAATTCGAAGTTTCTTAGGGTTAGCTGGCTATTATCGAAAATTTGTTGAAGGATTTTCCTCGATAGCCATACCCCTTACAAAACTCACACAAAAGAACTCCAAATTCATATGGAGTAAGGAGTCTGAGGAGAGTTTCGAGACTTTAAAGAAGAAGCTTGCATCTACACCTGTATTGGTATTGCCAACTGAGAATATGGGTTTTACCATCTACAGCGATGCATCAAAAGAAGGTCTAGGATGTGTGCTCATGCAAGAAGGAAGAGTGATTGCCTATGCATCAAGGAAACTCAAACCGTATGAACAAAACTACCCTACTCATGACCTTGAGTTAGCAGCCGTAGTTTTTGCCTTGAAAATATGGAGGCATTACCTTTACGGTGCCAAGTGTGAAATTTTCACGGATCATCAGAGTCTCAAGTATTTGTTCACCCAGAAGGAATTAAATATGAGGCAAAGACGATGGATAGAACTATTGAAGGACTATGACCTTACGATAAGCTACCATCCAGGGAAAGCAAATAAGGTCGCAGACGCACTAAGTCGGAAGGGCACAGGGAAGATGATTTTAGCATCCCTTTCAGCTTATCCCTGCCTCCGAGAAACGATAAAGTTAGACCAAAGTCAGGATCCCAGCCTAACTAAACTGAAAGAACAAGTTAAGGAAGGAAAAATACCCGATTTCACGACAGACAATGATGGAACTTTATGGATGAAAAGAAGGCTATGTGTACCAAACGTGAAGGACCTTAGACGAGAAGTGATGATTACAACACATAAATCAAATTTCTCCATCCATCCTGGAAGCACAAAGATGTACAAAGACCTCAAAGAATGCTTCTGGTGGAATGGAATGAAGAAAGACGTTGCTGAATTTGTCGCTAGATGCTTAGTTTGTCAACAAATTAAAGCTGAACATCAAAGACCAGGAGGATTACTTCAACCTCTTGAAATTCCGGAATGGAAGTGGGAACATATCTCCATGGACTTTGTAGTAGGATTGCCAAAGTCTCGACAAAGTCATGACGGTATATGGGTGATTGTGGATAGACTCACAAAATCTGCACATTTCCTCTCAGTCCGTATGAATTATAACTTGGATACACTGGCGACCCTTTACATGGATAATATTGTGCGACTTCATGGAGTCCCGATAAGTATTGTATCCGATAGAGATCTCAGATTTGTGTCACGCTTCTGGAATAGTTTTCAACAAGCTATGGGAACTAAGGTAACTCTTAGCACGGCCTATCACCCACAAACCGATGGCCAAACAGAGAGGACAATCCAAACCCTCGAGGATATGTTAAGATCTTGTACCATAGATTTCAGTGCAAATTGGAGTGAGCTCTTGCCTCTGATCGAGTTCGCCTACAACAATAGTTATCATAGCAGCATTGGAATGGCACCATACGAAGCACTCTATGGGCGAAAATGTCGATCACCGTTATATTGGGATGAAATTGTAGAGAAAGCTATCACCGGACCTGAGCTTGTACAGACCACAATCGACAAAGTCACAATCATTAGAGATAGGCTCAAGGCAGCTCAAAATCGACAGAAAAGTTGGGCTGATATGAAAAGAAGACCGTTAGAATTCGAGATTGGCGACAAGGTTTATGTAAAGGTCTCACCAATGAAAGGAGTCATCCGATTTGACAAAGCAGGGAAGCTAAGACCAAGATATGTTGGACCATTTGAAATCCTGGATAAAGTGGGAACTTTAGCTTATAGAATAACACTACCTCCAAGCCTCTCAAGAATTCATAATGTATTTCACGTATCACAATTAAGGAAGTACATTGCTGATCCAAATCATGTACTCGAAGCAGAACCTTTAGTAGATCAAGGAAACTTGAACGAAACCCTGAAGTATGAAGAAATTCCGATCCAAATCATAGACTCAAAGGATCAAGTACTGAGACGAATGACCATTCCATATATCAAAGTTCAATGGTCGAACCATACAGAGAGAGAAGCCACTTGGGAACCAGAGGAGAAAATGCGAGAAAAATATCCCTATCTGTTCCAAGATCAAGCTGTTTCAAGTTTCGAGGACGAAACTCCTCATAAGGAGGGAAGAATGTGATGATCACCACTTGCAAACATGTTACATTGCCACAACATGATACCACAACATGTTACATTGAATTTAGGTACCAAGAATTTAATTAAACTATCCTTAAATACATCATTGCTTACATAATATTAAGTTGATGTCATTGATTACATAATATTAAGTTGTTGTCATTGATTACATAATATTAACTTGATGTCATTGATTACATAATATTAACTTGATGGCATTGATTACATAATATTAACTTGATGCCATTGCTTACATATTTTCTTGAAAAACTTCTATAAATACCAAGCTAGATTCATTAGTAGAAACACAAAAAAGTGTAAAGGAAATACTCTCAAAATACTCTCAAAATATCAAATATTCTAGCAAGAAAAGAAGTTGATTTTTGAAGGTTGTAGATCCATACTCTTTCAAGTTTAAAGAATCATCGTAAACAATCAGGTAAGTGGGCTTTTGTTATATTATCCTTTTTGTTTTGATACCATATGAAATGCTTATGAAAAATACAGTCGAATATGTGAACTATTTTAAAAACTATGATGTCATGAAAATTCTGAATATCGGGAGATAAGTGCTATGCGAAACAACGTGCTACGTACGTGTGAGCCACATCTTGAACCAATGGGGCAAATTGCTATACATACGGGAGCCACCTCTTGAATTCGTAGGAGCCACCTCTATAATCCTTATGTTATGTAGATCGATCTAATTTGATAAGTGTATGACATGTGTTCTAATATGATGCTTTTGGTATGACTCAAAGAAGCAAAATTCTGTTATGTGTATCAGTTTATGTTTTGAAATCTGTTTTGAAATCTGTATAAGTATATGTTTTTGGCATATTCGATTGGCCCCCGCTTACTGAGTGTCAACCAGAACACTCACCCCTTACATCCCCTCCCCAGATAAAAGTAAGATAGATACAGAAGATGCAGAACAACACAACTTTTGGGGTTGGTGATCTACCGCAATTATTTCAAGATTTTACATAATTATGCTTCCGCTAAACTCTGTTAAGATTTAAGTTATGGTTTTATTTTCAGTTGTAAAATATTTATGTATATGGAATAAATAGACTGGTTGTATTAAATTCTGTACTATGAGGCTTGTTGATTTTCAATTGTATTTGGAATCAACGCCGGTGTTATCGATCCCGGTCTCGGGGCGTGACAAATGTCATGAATAATTATGAGATTATGATGTTATTCTCCGGTATATAATGATAGTAGTGATAAATGATCACATGATGATTAATGACGAGTTAGACATAATGTGATGGACAATAAAGTCATTATGAGAATACATGTAATACATGAACATTTACGATTAAATGATTTATTATGCTGGAGTTGAATTAGTGAGCGAGAGACATATAATTGATGACATATGCATGTGGTATTTACTCAAAGATGTCCTAATAATAAATTGGCATCAGATATTGATTAGATAATGATATGCAATGAGACTGATGTATGAGAAATAATGAATATGTACTACACGAGGATATGTTATCCATTCATGACATAGTACTCTAATGAATAAAGGATTGAAATGAATTATGTCATTGATATATGAAATTGATTCTTATGTTGAATTTTATCACACAAATATGGGATGGTACAGCATGATGTGTACAGGATTGTGTGAAACTTTTTAACGCAGGGACATTCATGTTCAATGACGGAAACATCATGAATGTCAATAATGCGTAAATGACAAGGTGTGTGATTACGTTATGAGTATATGAGAAGTACTAATGATATGGTTATAGTAATTATTTTACACCAGATGATAGCTGGGTGAGGAGATGTGGAAAGACTGATGCTTTAAGAGCATATGAGTACGATGATGAGCCTGATAATAGGATGCTGATATAATTTATTGATGACTGCATCTATACATGTTATGTATACGAGAGTAATACTATTGCAATTTCATAAAGTTAATATTGTGGATTATGATGACTAATTACATCGTGTAAGACGAATGTAAAATATTCTGTTACTAATTGCTATGATATGAAAATGAAAGGAAGAATTTGTGAGAAATGATGAAATTGCATGATGGTAGTTTGGAGAGCAAGACTGAACACATCTCGTACGTAAATTGTTTACATGATAGGGAATTCTTTAAGAAATGTCTAAAACGAAATAATAACTGAGATGTTGTGCATGTATACTCATGGATGAGTAAGAATCCAGATGTGATGCCTAATGATTGATAGTGCGTTGACACTCATCCACAATGATGGACAATAATGAAATGTTGTTAATTCAGTAGCGATATTTATCGCATGAAAGAGGTAGCAATGTGAATGAGGCAAAACTTTGTTCTATATAAAGTCATTATGAGTTTGTCAAACTAATGATGTGTTGAGAGAATGTAATAATTGAAATGTGGCATTGTGTAAGATGCAATACATATTGATGCGTTATAGACGGGCATACACACGTGGTGGGAAGATTTTAATAAGCTTATAAGAACTATGTCTAACACTGAATAGAAAAAGCTGAAAGAAAGGGTGGAATATAATGTTATAGTAAACTGTAAATGATCGGAATCAATAGTGATACGTGTGCATGCCATATCTTGAAGATGATGTTAAAATGTATTGAAGTTGTAGTGAAGAAGATTAGTTGATACGCCAAGTATGTCACTTGGGTACATGTGTTTTAGATTCTAATTGTTAATGTTTGTCACCGAACGAGAATCTGAATGCCTTGTTGAGAAATTGCATGTGAAGTGAAGTAAATTTCCCTTGGTTGGACTAATGTTTGGAAATGTTGGGATATGCCCTAAGACAAGTCATTAGATGATTGTTTAAGACATACAATGTTTATGGATTTATGAATGGCAATTCATTATTATATATTATTCTTTTAACTGTGCATTGTGAATTAATATATATGTTAATGTCCTTAGAATAATATTGTATTATTCTTAAAGAAGTTCCTAGTCAAGTATTATCATGAAAGGGATAATGATAATACGTATAGACTAGTATATGTTGATCGATGAATTGTTCATTGATATGAGATATCAAATCAACATATGGGTACATGTTAGAGAACGATGTACTGAACAGACCCACCATGAGAATGCAACATGGATAGTTATATGATCGTCATATGCAATTCTCATAGTGATAATAATGTATGTAATCCTTACGACTTGTGATCATCAGAGATCCCAACATAAGGAGTTATGTATCTTGATATCGTCAAACGTTACCCGTAACGGGGTATACTATAAATGCGACTATTGGATACACTACGAATTATGTAGAGGGATGTTGACTGATCGATATAGGATTTGTCCCTCCTATATAACAGGAGATGTTTTTGGCCCTTGATCAAGTGAGAACTAAAATGCATGGCCATGCTCGAATGAGTCGATATGAGATATCGAGCTTATTCGTTTATTCTAGTTCTACTTGGGGATCAAGAAATGAAGATTGAATATACGAGTATGACTATTCCATGACTCGTGTTCAATCTAAACACAAAGGACAAAGGGATTAAGTTACATGATTAATATTATCACAAGTTCTAAAGGTTATGTCGAGTCATTGACATTCTCGTAATTTGGGTAGCATCGATGTGTTGCTAGATACCGCTCGATGCTTGCGACATAAAATGAGATTTTATGTCACTGCCAACATTACGAGATCCTATCGGGTCGCACAAAAGATTAAATCGAGAAGGGAAATTAAATTCATGGGATGAATTAAATAATTAAGAGGAGTCTTAATTAATAATCATAAGGATTAATTAAATCATGGGCTTAAGCCCATGAAGCTTTAAGAAATCCTTTAATTAATCATATTTAATATGATTGCAAGGTTTTTAATTGTAAGACAAGATCAAAAGAACAAAACCTAGCCACCCAAAGGAAGCTCTCGGCCGCACCAAGTTGAACTCTCGGCTCTATCATAGCCGTGTGGTTCTTGGTGGTTTTTCGTGCCATCTTCGATTGTGAATCGAGTTAGCTTCGTGTATCGGATTAATAACTTGTCTAGCAACGTGTTATTAATCCATCCCTTCACCCGATTTGATCGTGTGGATACCGTTGAGGCAAAACCAATCGAGTTTTGCTTAGGGACTCGGAGAAGGCGTAGGACGTGGTGCAGCTCCGTGGATTCTGCTTCAAACGCGCTACAAGGGTAAGACACTTGTAATTCTCTAATCCGATATGAATCCCTATGTATAGATCGCTGGTTTGTAATCCCAAAATTTTATTCCGCTGCGTTGTATGCTCATGGGGTTACTTACAGTGGTATCAGAGTCGTGTACAAGGCTCATATCGGATTTATGTGGTTAAATAGTTTAATCATGTTAGAATTTTTATTGCATGCTATTTAAAACTGTATTTTCATATATGATATGGATTAAATCAAGTTTGCGAAAATCATCGTATGATATTATATATGATATAATTGACGGATCGAAATATATGATAATTCGTGATCAAAAACCGGAACATTAGCTCGAGTATGGCTCACGGCCGACGCCACCTAGGTGCTAGGGTTTCGAACCCTAGTCACCATGGCTCGGCCGCCGCTTCCAATAGGCTAGGGTTTTGAACCCTAGTCACATAAGCCTCTCGGCCGCCGCTTAAGGGCTAGGGTTCGGACCCTGGCTCGAGCATGGGTCAAGCCGTCGCACTATCTAGGGTTTTGAACTCTATTGGCTCGATAAAGTATTGAAAAGGTGCAAGTTGGCTCGATAGAATCAACATGGTGCAAGGCGGCTAGGGTTTGGAACCCTAGCAGCGCCGCACCCAAGCCGCCGCATGGACCATGGCTCGGCCATGGGCTAGGGTTTCGAACCCTAGGCCCACTATTGGTCCAGCCGTGGGTTTTGGTTCGAACCATGGTGGTTCGTGTTTTAGTCGCTTTAGTTCGTGGCATGTGATGTCCCGAGCGTACGATAATTTTTCAAAAATTATATTACAGTTTTAATTAAAATTAAATTTAAAATGTTTAGAATTTAATTAATTAAATGTTAATGCATGCTTTATGTGTTGTTTGAGCATGGTGCGTGGTTATAGCCCTTTGACCTATTAGATAGGATTTGTGAATGATTGTAATTTATAATACGACCTGCGAGTCGTGCCTTTCTCTATTTTATTCTAAATGTAATCCCTCCCCTATGTTCCCCTCGAATGTGAATCGAGGAATTCTATATCTTGTAAATAGTGTAGTTTATTTTATTGATGGTGATCAATGAAGATGGAGCATCGTGCCGGGATGAGGAGGCCATTCACAAATTGGAGCCAAAGGAAGGAGCTTATGAAGTTACCTTAGGTTGACTCATAGGAGTTTCTCATTGGCTTGAGAAACTCATTAGTAGGGGCTATAACCATGTCACGTTTTAATTATGTATGTTGATGCATGATTTATCTTATGTTTTAGTTTGATAATAGTATTACACATATATGTAGATATGTATACAACTATATGTAGTGGACATATTTTAAATTATCAAATTAATCATGAGATCAATAAATCCCTCTAAAATATTAAGTTTTAGATGCCTTCCAAATAAAAGTACTCGTCAATAACTTCGATTGTACATGTGTGGGTTTGCCAAAGCAAAGCACCGTGGCAATCTTAGTAAGGCGCGAAAGGATAAAAGTGATATCCGTCATACTTTAATTGGGTACGACTTAACTAGGTTATCTCAATAGGATTGGGAACCTAGAGGCATGGGTTGGATTATAATTCATTTGATGAATTGAACAAAGTGTTGTTCGTCCAACTATCCAAGAATTATATGTGATATAATTGACAAAGTGTTGTCTACCTAAATAACCGAGTCTTGGGCGATTAGCCAAAGCTAACTCAAGATTAAGTGAAATATGGATCTTGGCCCACTAAAGATTTCGAGGGTTGATATTTTTCAAACAAAATAGTGGGAGTATCATTTAATATAAGACCATGTTAAATGATTAAATCATAAACTTATTTTGCATATTTATATTGTAGATATCCATGGCAACTAACAACGTTACTAGCACTTTATCACTGCGATCGGTCCTTGAGAAGGACAAATTAAATGGGACGAATTTCCTAGACTGGCATAGGAACTTGAGGATAGTCCTCAAACAAGAAAAGAAACAATATGTCCTAGAGGAACCCTTACCCGCTGAGGAACCTCCCCTAACGGCTACAAGAACCGAAAAAGATGCTTACAAGAAGCATCAGAGTGACGCACTTGATGTTGGGTGCCTCATGCTTGCCACCATGAACTCTGAGCTTCAGAAGCAACATGAGGAAATGGAGGCGTTCGATATGATCGAACACTTAAAGCAGTTGTACCAACAACAAGCTAGACAAGAGAGGTATGACGTCTCTAAAGCGTTATTCTAGTGCGGGATGGTAGAAGGAAGCTTGGTTGGAACTCATGTACTCAAGATGATTGGGTACATTGAGAATCTGGACAAGCTGGGTTTTCCATTGGACCAAGAGTTGGCCACCGATGTAATCTTGTAATCGTTGCCTGAAAGCTTCAGTCAATTTGTAGTAAATTACAATATGACTGACATGGAAAAGACTCTACCACAGTTGCTTGGTATGTTGAGAACATATGAAGCAAATACTAAGAAGACTAAGGCCACAAATGTCCTTATTGTGAATAAGGGCAAAGGAAGGGCCAAAGCTAAAGGCAACAAGAAAGCAAAGAAGGTCTTTGCTAAATCTAAGCCAAAGTCTCATGCACTGAAACCAAAGGGAGGGATAGCAAAGGAAGGGAACTGTTTCCATTGCGGTGAGACCGGCCATTGGAAAAGGAACTGCAAAGTATATCTGGAGGATCTAAAGAAAGGAAGTGTGACTTCCGCTTCAGGTATTTTTGTTATAGAAGTCAATTTATCTACTTCTTCATCATGGGTATTAGATACTGGATGTGGATCTCACATTTGTGTAAATGTGCAGGATCTCAAAAGGAGTAGGACATTGGCGAAAGGTGAAGTTGATCTCCGAGTTGGAAATGGAGCAAGAGTTGCTGCATTAGCTATAGGAGATTATCATTTAGCTTTACCTTCTGGTTTATCACTGATTTTGAAAGACTGTTATTTTGTGCCTTCAATTACTAAAAACATTATTTCTATTTCTTGTTTAGACAAGTATGGTTTTTCATTTATAATAAAGGACAATTGTTGTTCTATTTATTTAAATGATATGTTTTATGCTAGTGCACAAATGGTGAATGGTCTTTATGTATTAAATCTTGATATGCCTATCTATAACATAAATACTAAAAGGATTAAAAATAATGATTGTAATCCGACTTATCTCTGGCACTGTCGCTTGGGCCACATAAACGAGAACCGCATATCTAAACTTCATAAGGATGGAGTATTAGATTCATTTGATTTTGAATCATATGAAACATGCGAATCTTGTTTAATGGGCAAGATGACTAAACCCCCTTTCAAGGGACATGTTGAAAGGGCAAATGTTTTTATTGGGACTAATACATAGTGATGTATGTGGACCAATAAGTACGCAAGCTAGAGGTGGTTTTCAATACTTCGTTACATTTACTGATGACCTCAGTAGATATGGGTATGTGTACCTAATGAAACATAAACATGAAACCTTTGAAAAGTTCAAAGATTTCAAGAATGAAGTACAAAACCAACTTGGCAAAAGTATCAAAATCCTTCGATCAGATCGAGGAGGTGAATACTTAAGCCAAGAGTTTCATGACTATCTAAAGGAGTGTGGGATAGTCCCACAACTCACTCCTCCGTATACTCCACAATGGAATGGTGTATCCGAGAGGAGAAATCGAACCTTGTTAGACATGGTTAGATCAATGATGAGTCATGCAGATCTTCCGATATCGTTTTGGGGACACGCTCTAGAAACAGCAATTTTCTTACTGAACCGTGTTCCATCTAAATCAGTGGAAAAGACACCATATGAGATATGGACTGGGAAGCGTCCTAGTATGTCTTTTATGAAGATTTGGGGTTGTGAGGCTTTCGTTAGACGTCACGCCACTAACAAACTTGGACCCAAATCTGATAAGTGTTTATTTGTGGGGTATCCTAAGGAAACGAAAGGATACTATTTCTACTATCCCACCGAGAACAAAGTAGTTGTTGCTCGGACTGGTGTATTTCTTGAAAGAGAATTTATCTCTAGAAAAACCAGTGGGAGAAAAATAGAACTTAGTGAAGTTCAACCACAAGAAAACACTGAACCTGAGATTGAGATGGAAACAGAGCAGGCACCACAAACTGTTGTGGAAGAAGTACCTGCTCAAGAGACACAAGCCCAGCGTAGGTCTGTAAGAGAACACCGGGAGCCACAGAGATATGGATTTCTTGTGACTCAACAAGGTGACTTACTACTTATTGATGAGGATGAGCCGTCATCTTATCAACAAGCTATAATGGGCAATGATTCTGAGAAATGGCAAGAGGCCATGAAATCTGAGATGGAATCCATGTATGCAAACCAAGTATGGACTTTGGTTGATCCACCTGAAGGGGTACGACCCATAGGGTGCAAATGGATTTTCAAGAAAAAGACCGATATGGATGGTAACGTACAAACCTATAAAGGTCGGCTGGTTGCAAAAGGATTCAAACAAATTCATGGTATTGACTATGATGAAACCTTTTCACCAGTGGCCATGGTTAAATCCATAAGGATCTTACTTGCAATAGCTGCATTTCATGATTATGAAATCTGGCAGATGGATGTCAAAACAGCTTTCCTTAATGGAAATCTGCTCGAGGATGTGTACATGACACAGCCCGAGGGTTTTGTCGATCCAAAGGATGCTAGAAAGATATGCAAGCTACAACGATCCATTTATGGATTGAAGCAAGCTTCTCGGAGTTGGAATCTTCGTTTTGATGATGCAATCAAAGAGTTTGGTTTTATCAAAAATGAAGATGAACCTTGTGTCTACAAGAAGGTCAGTGGGAGCGTAATCATTTTCCTAGTGTTGTATGTAGATGACATACTTCTTATTGGAAATGATATCCCTGCCTTGCAATCTGTAAAGATTTGGCTAGGGAATTGCTTTTCGATGAAAGACTTAGGAGAAGCCACCTATGTATTAGGAATCAAGATCTATAGAGATAGATCGAGAAGGCTTCTTGGTCTAAGTCAAAGTACATACATAGACAAGGTGCTTAAAAGGTTTAGCATGCAAGAATCCAAGAAAGGATTCGTGCCTATGACACATGGTATTTATCTCTCGAAGGAACAGTGTCCTTCAACACCAGATGAGAGACAACGCATGAGCAAGATTCCATACGCGTCAGCTATTGAATCTATCATGTATGCCATGATATGTACTCGTCCCGATGTATCGTATGCTTTGAGCATGACGAGCAGATATCAAGTTGATCCAGGTGAAGGTCACTGGATTGCTGTCAAGAACATCCTGAAGTACTTGAGAAGGACTAAGGATACATTCTTGATTTATGGAGGTGAGGAAGAGCTCAATGTAATGGGTTACACTGATGCTAGCTTCCAAACCGACAAAGATGATTTTCGATCGCAATCTGGATATGTGTATTGCCTAAATGGAGGTGCTGTGAGCTGGAAGAGTTCAAAGCAAGAAACAGTAGCCGATTCTACAACGGAAGCTGAGTATATTGCTGCCTCGGATGCAGCAAAGGAAGCTGTTTGGATGAGGAAGTTCATTTCTGAACTTGGAGTGGTGCCTAGCATTAAAGATCCGATAGAACTCTATTGTGACAACAATGGAGCGATCGCATTGGCTAAGGAACCAAGATCTCACCAAAGATCCAAGCACATACTTAGGCGTTTCCATTTCATTCGAGAAATCGTTGAAAGGGGAGATGTTAAAATATGCAAAGTACCAACAGATGATAATGTATCTGACCCATTGACGAAGCCGCTGTCACAGCAGAAGCATGATCGTCATACTAGATCTCTAGGCATTAGGTATATGTCTGAGTGGTCTTAGTGCAAGTGGGAGATTTGTTGGGATATGCCCTAAGACAAGTCATTAGATGATTGTTTAAGACATACAATGTTTATGGATTTATGAATGGCAATTCATTATTATATATTATTCTTTTAACTGTGCATTGTGAATTAATATATATGTTGATGTCCTTAGAATAATATTGTATTATTCTTAAAGAAGTTCCTAGTCAAGTATTATCATGAAAGGGATAATGATAATACGTATAGACTAGTATATGTTGATCGATGAATTGTTCATTGATATGAGATATCAAATCAACATATGGGTACATGTTAGAGAACGATGTACTGAACAGACCCACCATGAGAATGCAACATGGATAGTTATATGATCGTCATATGCAATTCTCATAGTGATAATAATGTATGTAATCCTTACGACTTGTGATCATCAGAGATCCCAACATAAGGAGTTATGTATCTTGATATCGTCAAACGTTACCCGTAACGGGGTATACTATAAAGGCGACTATTGGATACACTACGAATTATGTAGAGGGATGTTGACTGATCGAGATAGGATTTGTCCCTCCTATATAACAGGAGATGTGTTTGGCCCTTGATCAAGTGAGAACTAAAATGCATGGCCATGCTCGAATGAGTCGATATGAGATATCGAGCTTATTCGTTTATTCTAGTTCTACTTGGGGATCAAGAAATGAAGATTGAATATACGAGTATGACTATTCCATGACTCGTGTTCAATCTAAACACAAAGGACAAAGGGATTAAGTTACATGATTAATATTATCACAAGTTCTAAAGGTTATGTCGAGTCATTGACATTCTCGTAATTTGGGTAGCATCGATGTGTTGCTTGATACCGCTCGATGCTTGCGACATAAAATGAGATTTTATGTCACTGCCAACATTACGAGATCCTATCGGGTCGCACAAAAGATTAAATCGATAAGGGAAATTAAATTCATGGGATGAATTAAATAATTAAGAGGAGTCTTAATTAATAATCATAAGGATTAATTAAATCATGGGCTTAAGCCCATGAAGCTTTAAGAAAGCCTTTAATTAATCATATTTAATATGATTGCAAGGTTTTTAATTGTAAGACAAGATCAAAAGAACAAAACCTAGCCACCCAAAGGAAGCTCTCGGCCGCACCAAGTTGAACTCTCGGCTCTATCATAGCCGTGTGGTTCTTGGTGGTTTTTCGTGCCATCTTCGATTGTGAATCGAGTTAGCTTCGTGTATCGGATTAATAACTTGTCTAGCAACGTGTTATTAATCCATCCCTTCACCCGATTTGATCGTGTGGATACCGTTGAGGCAAAACCAATCGAGTTTTGCTTAGTGACTCGGAGAAGGCGTAGGACGTGGTGCAGCTCCGTGGATTCTGCTTCAAACGCGCTACAAGGGTAAGACACTTGTAATTCTCTAATCCGATATGAATCCCTATGTATAGATCGCTGGTTTGTAATCCCAAAATTTTATTCCGCTGCGTTGTATGCTCATGGGGTTACTTACAGGAAATGCTACACTTGAATCAATAATGAGTTGAGGGAATTGATAATATAAATCTGGAATGATAATTGTAACATTCTAGTTGCATATTGTTATTAACAATTTATTTGTTTAGAAGTTATGAGTATTAATAAATGGAATTGATGAAATGAATTAAGATATCATGAATAGGAAGTAAATTATACATGGTGGTGTAATATGGTGTTGATAAATTGGTTTAGCGGTGTATAAAATTATATAAGGCATTTCATGCCTAAAAACAACACAAAAACACATACTACACACTAAAACACCTACTAATCTCTACAATCCTCTCCCAACCCTTTTCTCTCCTTTCTTCTCTTGGATTCTTGTGGAGCTTGGAGTAGCTTTGATTTTGCTGTTGGAGTTTAAATTGAGGTCCAAGAGGTAATGAGTTAAGGTTTTGTAGTATTTTGAGTTGTTGAGAAAGTTGTCTGAGTTATGGTTTCAAATGGTAAATTTATGTTATGTTGTAGTTATTGGATTATATGTTGTTATTGTTTTGTTTTAGTGTTTATTGGTTGAATTCTTGGAAAAAATTATGGGTTGTGTTGAGTTGGGTTCGAGTTTTGGTGTTTGAAAATGGAGTTTTCTTTCAAAATTAGAGCCTCGTGATCGATCGCGAGGCAATGTCCGATCGATCGCGAGAGTGCGTGCCCAAGCTAGGCGATTCAGGGTTCTCACGATCGATCGCAAGCCAATGTACGATCGATCGCGGGAGGTCGAAACTTGATATTTTTGTGATTGAGCTCGTGATCGATCGCGGGCTATAACCGATCGATCTTTAGCTGTGAAATGGTGAAGTATTGTTAATTCTTGGGAATTTTAAAATGTGGTATTTTGTGGTAGATTTTCATGATGATTTCTATATTCTAATGAATTATTGCATGATGAAATAAGGGGGCATGAATTGAACCTTAGTAAAATATGTACTACTAGATTGAGTTAATTGAGAACTCGCATGAATGTAGAATAAAATGGAATGGTTTGAGTAGTATACGGAGTTGTAAATGAGTACGATAGGAGGCATGAACAAATTATGTGATATTATGAGATTGTTGAGTGTTATTGCTAAGATGTTAATATTGAATTAATGTTCAATATAGTTATTGTGCGAGCCTCCGATTGTCGTGGACGTCTTAACAATGTGTGTCTTTAAGATATGTGTGACGTACGAGCCTAGGCAAATATATTGTGATGAATTGGTATGTGTTATGAATTATAGTGATGCCGCTATTGAGCGTGCTATTTGTATGATGTTGCCGATGTCGAGCGAACAATGGTTATGATGCCGCTGATGTTGAGCGTATGAGAGGTTAGAGTGCCCCGCTATTGAGCGAACGATATGATATGATGAAATATGATTATGAAATTGCTAAGTGAGATGTATTTGATTTCTGTAAATCATTGTAGTATTGATTTAGCTATTATTGATTACGGAACTGATTATTTTGAATATGAGTACAATAAATCATTGTAATTATTTAACTGATCTTGGAGTTGACGATCTTGGATATTATGAGAACATGAACAGCATGGGAGATCCCATATGGCTATGTCATGTATATGGAGTATTATCTAAATTTACAGTTTTATATCCTGTAAATTATTAATTGTGCATTACATAATATTGAGATTATGTTGTTAGTATGCTCACCCCATGTGGGGTTGTTTCTGTTGAAACAGGTGGGACATGTACGACATTGATTAGGGAGAATTTCGAACTCGTGGATGATGATGCTCTTGGGAATGAGGTACCAATGTTGGTCGAGAATGGTGAATTTTTACAACAGATACACATTTATTTATTAAATGCTCGTATGTGAGCATATAGATAGGTGTATATGGATTGTATAAATGTTCTTGATAATTCTCTTCTTGTCGAGTATTGCATGCAATTTTATTGAGACTAAACATTGCATGATGAATTGAGAATATGATTAGTGAAATGGTGAGTGCATAAATATATGAGTTGAGTTGTGTCGAATAATCGAGAAGGGACGTTTCGGAAAATTTTATGCAAGATATGCTATAATTAAAAACCACATTATGAGAATCCCTTATGATGTGATTGTATGCACTAATGAATATATAAATGCATAATGACGAGCTTAGGAGTTTGGGTCCTTACAACAATATTCTGTTTTAATTATGATTTGATGTTGCTGTAAGTATAGAAGTACATGACTTGCATTGAGATTGTGCACATGTTATATATTTATATACGGTGTTGAGAAATATGATTTTGTAGGAAAATCAGAAGTTGAGAAAAAGAATTGTACCCGATGACAGGAAATAATGGACAATGTTGTACTGTTGATATGAGTATTATTGGACCGCTATCATATTAGCGATGAGTGTTATTGGGCCGCTATGTTATTAGCGATGAGTATATCTATTGATATGACATGATATTCTGGGAAATATTTATGTCGAGAACATGGACAATTTCAAGGATCAAGTGTGGATCCACTGTGCACAGAAAGTGTAATACATCTTATTGCTTTAAGTATGTAATTTTATTCATTGTGATTATGAATATTGTAAGTATGCCTGTAGTGGAGATGAGATTATGTGTGCCATTGTTGGCGATGTACCGCTATTGTGTTATCGATGCGATTATGTGTGACATTATTGACTTTGTACCGCTATTGTGTTAGCGATGAGATTTTGTGTGCATTGTTGGCGATGTACCGCTATTGTGTAGCGATGAGATTTGGTGTGCCATTATTGGCGATGTACAGCTATCATGTTAGCGATAAGATTATGTGTGCCATTGTTGGCGATGTACCGTTACTGTGTTAGCGATGAGAATATGTGTGCCATTTTTGAAGATGTACCGCTATGGTGTTAGCGATGAGATTTTGTGTACCATTGTTGGCGATGTACCGCTATTGTGTAGCGATGAGATAATGTGTGACATTGTTGATAATGTACTGCTATTGTGTTAGCGATTAGATTATGTGGGCCATTCTTGGCGATGTACCGCTATTGTGTCAGCGATGAGATTTTGTGTGCCATTGTTGGCGATGTATCGTTATGGTGTTAGCGATGAGATTATGTGATTCATTGTTGGCAATGTACCGCTATTGTGTTAGCGATGAGATTATGTGTGCCATTATTGGCGATGTACATCTATTGTGTTACCGACGAGATTTTGTGTGCCATTGTTGGCGATGTACCGCTATGGTGTTAGAGATTAGATTATGTGTGCCATTGTTGGCCATGTATCGCTATTGTGTTAGCGATGAGATTATGTGTGCCATTGTTGGCAATGAGTTGTGTGTACTATACTAGTATTATTAGTATAACAGGTGTTTGATGGACATCGATGTAATTATTTTGAATCATACTGAGATATGACATAAATTATGAAGTAATGCAGTTATGTATAACACATAGTGTATTGATCATTGTATACTCAAATGTTAAATCATTATGTGATAAATGAATAGTCTTCTTGAGATGAGTCCTAGTTAACAGATTATTTGATCGTTCTTATATGGACATATTATTGTTAACAATTAATGATTTTGAGATTGGATAAGTGGTTACCAGTGATGAGTATATGTATGTGTTTTGGTGGATATACCGCGAGTAGCTGTGTGCTACTTATGTGTTGTGGTGGATATACCACGAGTAGTTGTGTGCTACGTATGTGATGTCGTGGATATTCCACGAGTTGTTGTGTACTACGTATGTGATGTGGTGGATATACCACGAGTAGCTGTGTGCTACGTATGTGATGTGGTGGATATATCACAAGTAGCTGTGTGTTACGTATGTGATGTGGTGGATATACCACGAGTAGCTGTGTGCTACGTATGTGTTGTGGTGGATATACCACGAGTAGCTGTGTGCTACGTATGTGTTGTGGTGGGGATACCACGAGTAGTTGTGTGCTACGTATGTGTTGTCGGGGATATACCACGGGTAGCTTGTGTGATACGTTACTTCGAAGAGAGTAGAGATGATGTGTTGCATGACAAAATCTTGATTGTTCCTACATCCCATTTAGTTGGGATTGACACATAATCAGTAGGGGACATTGCGATGTCTGTTGGTGTTGACACATTAGAGAAATCTGATTAACTGATCTATTGTCTCTAGTTATCATTATTTGTTGGTTTTCTGAGTCATTGACCAATTGTACGATTACTAGTGATTGCCTTATTAAGTAATTCATGGAAGGAACTCATGAAGAGTAATTGAAACGTATGTTGTGAGTTTTGACACACGAAGATGCAATGTTGGATTATAGTGGGCTTGATAGTGCCACTTATGATGGGTCGTATGATGGTACGATGTATGATTATAGTAGGCTTGGATAGCCACAATGTTGAGGCTATATGATATGAGATATAACCGGTAATTGTAGGATATAGTGAGTGTCGCAACACCACTATATAAAATGTATCTTCTGGTAAGATGACACTTTGCGATGGAGTATCAAGTTGGAGTGATACATATATTGTTGACAATAGTGTAATGTTATTTACTGTCAAATTAATGATCGATAGGATTATTGTAAAATAACGTTAAAGGTTACTTGAATAGTGCTATGTCAGTACGGAGTATCGGTCATAGTCGAGATTATAAGGCGGCGTACAATGCGTACTCAGGTTTGAGGGTTACATATGATAATTGCATTGATGAATTATCATGCATTGGTGTATGCATATGTTGGTCCCGGAATGCATAACAACTTTAATGCATTTGGACTGTGGGGATGGTTGATATTTTGGTTGATCATTATTCTCTAATGTGCGAGATTAATGAGCTACTGGAATTCTTTTAGTAATCAACTCATGTTTGAGACAAATAAAACATGAATACCATGTATTATACTTGAAGGATAATTGAGTATAGATGTGTATATATCGATGAATGTATACGAACAATGAAGTTTGACTTTATTGGTCAATCTCTTGTGCAGAGATTGAGTTATCCTAAGTAACAATAATCCAGCATAAGTAGAGGAGTAATTATTCGCTCTACTGGGGGATTAGTTTGTCTAGGGGGGACATGAGTTGAGAATTTGGATAGTAGTCCAATTTTTAAGTTGATCATGGTGTTAACAATGTTTGAAATTGTCGTATGGATTATCTGGACTATTACATGTAATAATTTTCGGCATGTGAATCATTTTATCTGATGACGAGCTTAATGTGATATCAATTATTGCTTCGAATTCATAGGTTATGAAAAGAAAGCAAGTGATGAATTAGAAAGTCATGTATTGAAAGTTGATACATGTTGTGAGAATACATCAAGTGATATGTATTTTGTGTGTAATATCGTGATAACACAAGATCAGTCGTCGGATCATTGAACCAAGATAGAAATTCTTGGATTGCACTAATTCTGATATCTGTTTAGATATGTGTCTGTTTTGACGAGTTGGGTCGCCCAATTTGAGTCTTTTATAACTCAATTTTGTTTATAGAACTCTAATAGTATTAGAGATTCAGGAACGTGGGTGTACCATTCAGATTTGGGGATACGGTATAGAGTTGTTGAGGACATGTGTGTCCGAATGCGAATCTACTTGGTTTGAGTCGCGTTGTTATAGGACATGTAATTTGTTTTTTCATGTTTGGGGGCTTCTATTGAATTTTTTTTATAGAGGTCATGGTATAAGTGCGAGGCATATAGTGAGAACTCTCCAATGCTACAATTGTATACACAAATGACCATGTTGATGCACTAATGACATGATTAGGAGTTGGGGTCATACAGTGAGGAACTGAATATGAGACGAGTCCGAGCCAGTGAGAATAAGATCATCAACATAAACCAAGCAGAAGAGGTGCAGAGGCCCACTATGTAGAGTGAATAAGGAGGTGTCAGAGCGAGACTAGGTGAAGCCAAAACTGACAAGGGTCGAGGTAAGGGCCGTGTACCATGCCCGTGGAGCTTGTCTAAGACCATAGAGCGATTGTGGAGACGACATATGTGTTAAGGAAGCGAGGGTCAATAAAGCCCAGTGGTTGATGGATTAAGACGGGCTTGTCTAGGGTTCCATGTAGAAAAGCATTACTGATATCAACCTGACGTAGTGGCCAAGAATGTTGCAAGGCCACTGTAAGAATAGTACGGATGGTAACATGTTTGACTACAGGGCTGAAGGTGTCAGTGAAATCAACTCCCGAACGCTGATGAAAACCTTTGGCCACAAAGAGAGCTTTAAATTTGTCGATCGAACCATCAGGTTTGCGCTTAATGCAAAATACCCATTTACACCCAAGAGTACAAGTACCATGATGCAAGAGAGCAGTGACTCATCAGTGATGGCTGCACGCAGTGGAGGTGCATGTGGGTTCAATATCTTGAGGTAATGGAGCAAGGTGGAAGAATGAGCTTCCTTCGGACGATAGATGTTGTTCATACTACGTATGCGCATAGTGTGAGTCGTAGTGTAAGGTCTCGCTACCTTAACCCGCTATTAGTGCATTATCATTAATATTAGTGCATACTTTCATGTCATTAGGGAATTCTTAGACATGCTTCACTAGCAAGGTCATGACAACTATAAAATTTTGACATTAATCATATTCTCATTGAATTCTCAATACAATCCAACTAACACAAATATATGTTGTACAATGCACCAATCTCATATTCTCAATTCATCATGTAATTCTCCATAATTAATTGCATGCAAATCATAAATGAAAAGAGAAATCTCACAACCTTTATACAAACCATATACACATATGAGAATGCTCACAAACGAGCATTGAATAAATAAATGTGTATATATTGTATAAACAAGTCATCCAATACCAATATTGGTACCTCAGTCCCGGGAGCATTCCCAATCAACAGCTCGAACTCATCTCCAAAGCCCATTTGTACATGTTCTACCTGTTTCAACAGAAACATCCCCCACACGCGGTGAGCATACCAATCACACAATCTCAATATCATCAATCTCGCAATTCATAGTTTACAGAATATAAAGCTGTAAAGACAGAAATACTCAATGTGTGTACCATTACCATATGAGATCTCTCATGATGTTCATGTTCTCACGATAACCAAAATCATCAAATTCCATAATCAGTTAATCATTACATTAATTAACTATTCACATGCTCAAACCGTCAATTTCATAACCAATTATAGTTAAAACATTCAATAATGATTTACAGAAATCAAATATATTTTATTTAATGATTTCACCATTTCATCACATCGTATCACATCACTCGCTCAACAACGGAGACACTCTAACCTCTCGCACGACAGCGACAACATCAAACTCCTTGCCCACTCAACAGTGGCACCAACATAACTCACAATACATACCAATTCATTGCAATATTTATATATTATTCATCTAACAATGACAATAATATATATTTGACTATGCTCGTACGTTATACAGTACCTTATAATCCAATAGCAAGAACCAATCATTGCCTTTGCCCCGAGATCCAGTGAATTATTCACTATACACAGTTAATAACTCACAATCAATTATAAGCACACAACCACATGATCAAGCATGTACTCAACCTCCAAATACATCATCCTATCAAGATGATTAATCACATTTACTGAACTCTGTATACTACTCAAGACATCTCATTATCCTACGTTCAATGAGTTATCGATTAACTCGAACGGTTAGTACATCTTATTTCAACTAAACCACTTCATTTTAAAGTGTAATATTTTCATTGGAAGGTAGACATCATCATGAAAACCTCAATTCCAAAATCCCACATTTTAACAAATTTTCAAAAGCGCTGAGAACAATCTGCCCAAAATCATAACGCCGCGATCGATCGCTGCTCAACGCCAATCGATCGCCAACACCTATTGACTCCCCGCGATCGATCGGCGACTTCTAGTGATCGATTGCGGGCACTGTTCATCGCCATGTATTTTCAGTATAATGTCGTGATTGATCGGCGCCAACGCCGCGATCGATCGCGACCTGCGATTTTCTAAAAATATTGTGCTTCAATGGCGTTTTTCACATCCAAACTCAAAACCAACACCCCCAACACTTTCAACACTTCAATTACTCTATTTAAACTCAATAAAACACTAAAACAACACTTCAATAAATTCTACCAAAAATTTACAAAATCCAAATCCATAACCAAACTTAACCATACACCACAAAACCACTACCAAAACGAAGATAAAAAAGTGAGAGGAAGAATATTACCCAATTATCTTCGAGAAATCTCGCTCCGAAATCGAGCCTCCAACGATTTTTTCTCCACGGGGGAAATAGGGGAAGAATGGGAAAAGGGGAGAGAGGGGAGGCGGTGAAGAGGAGAGAGGGAAGTGAAGTGGAGAACGGTTGAACACCGAGTCCACTTGGTATATATAGTACCAAGGCCCCAAAAACCCGAGTCTCAAACACTCCATAACTCATTAAAAATCATAGGTGCTCAATAATTATACCCAACTTACACAATTACATCACAAACCTCAATCCAAAGTTCCCAAGACTCCAGATCCCACTACCAACACAATTTCAATGTTTAACACTTCAATGAGAATAAAATCTCATCCCTTGGATCCAACAATCCCGATACCGGATTAAAATCCTCGGGAGTCTCAACACTGTAATTATCTCATAATTACCCCCAATTAAAATTCATTAAGGATCATAATCACTCTGGGATTAATACAATAAATGTTCGGATATCACACCTAGGAACAGACGAGGCAGAGGAGTAAAAGGAGGTCGTGACTCGAACACTGGTGGTGGTGCAGGAATGGAGATAGGATCCGAAGATGTCGGTGGTATTATAAGGGACTGAGGGGTAGATGGTGGATCTATAGATGTAAGTGGCACGTCATTGAAGTATTGCGTTGTGATGCAAAAATGACTTCCGAGAACCAAATAAGAAAAGACGCTTGGACTCGAGTTCCAAGCATTCGTAGGCATTCTGAGAGGACAAGTATCCAACAAATCCAACTTGCTCCGAGTATAGGGATGCAACCAAGGAAAGCAGAGAAAACCAGAAGTCCGGAGTTTGAGGTAGTATGGTGGGCGAGAGGAAAGTGTCTCAAACGGACTTTTGTTGTGTAAAATTGGTGTCGGCATGTGATTGACCAGATAGACGGCAGTGACAAAGGCATAATTCCAAAGCTATGGTGGGCAGAGAAGCATGATGGAGGATAGCACGCCCATTAGTAACGATGTGTCGATGACAGCGTTCAGATATGCCATTCTGCTGCGGGGTATACGAGGCTGTTGTCAACCAACTGATCCCATCGTAAGATAGATATGAGCGTAGTGCCATAAATTCACTCCCATTGTCGCTATACAAGTTTTTAAGAGAATGGCCAAACTGTTTCTCAACCAGGCGATGAAACCAAGGGAATATGGTCAACATCAGACTTGCGAGCGATGGGATAATACCATCAATATTTCGCTTGGTGATCCACCAACAGAAAATAATACTTAAAACCATCAATAGATGCAGCCGGGGTTGAGCCCCAAACATCAACATACACACAGTGAAGAGGATGCATACTAATAAGAGATGTCTCAAGAAAAGGTAACTGATGGGATTTCTTAATAAAACATGTGTCACAAGATAAATTTAAACTTTTATCAGTTTGCTTAAGTGGGTAACTGAAAATGAGAAAAATAAAATGACTAGTCCGAGATGATGGATGGCCCAAGCAAGCATGCCACACAGTTTGAGAAGTACGAACTCCAATAAGAGCAGAGGAAGTGGAGGGGCGTGAAGAATCAGAAGGTGACTGAAGATGGTAAACATCGTTCTTACATGAGCCTCTGGCCAGAATCGCCCCGTGACCTGATCCTTACCACAGAAGAAGGTATGATGAAATTCAAGATAAACACCATTAGTCTTTGTGAACTGATGAACGGAGAGTAAATTTTGCTGAGAGTCTGGAACACATAAGACATCAGTTAAATAAAAATCACGAGCATGAGCAGGGAAGCGAAAAGTAGAGGTACCGGTGTGGGTGACGGGTAAGCCAGTGCCATCAGCTATGTGGACTTCCTCAGTGCCATTATATTCAGAATGTATGGAGAGATTGTTGAGGTCGACTGTGAGAGGCCCTCGCATCGACTAACCATGACGTTGGGGGATTATGAATATGAGGGCTTTGGGCTGAATTTGCAGAGACCTGCAATTTTCGACAATATGGGGCAATATGCCCGGGCGCGCCACATAGTTGACAAGTAACAGTAGAATTAGAGGGGTATTGCTATGAGTAAAAATTATGGTTACCATTGTTTCTGCCATAACCAAGATCGTGGTTATTTGAGGAGCCACCCCTGCGTGATTGTTGATGATTACCACGAGAATGACCACCACGGTGAGATGAAGGATGGGCATAACTCGACGGCCGTGGTGGATTTTTTTGAGGATTGGGAGGCCGTATTGGCCATGGCAACGAGGGAAGAGGACGCCAATTCAAGGCGTTTCAAGTAGTCCTCATGAGAAACAAGTAGATCATGCAACTCCTCAAATTGAAGAGAAGATTCACAAGCACGAATGGGGCCAGCAATATCACGAAATGTAGGGATGTAGAATGTCAAATCATCATCTGAGTTAGGCTTATCGATAATGGATAATTCATCAGCTTTCGACTTTAAGGATTGGAGAAAACCGCTGACTGATTGATTGCCAAGTGTGGCACGAGAAAGATTATCCTTTAGTGTCATGACTCTCGTGCGACATCGATTTGCGAAAATACGAGTAAGAATACGCCATGCATCCGTGGAGGAGGTGGCGGAGGCAATAAGTGGAAGTATCTCAGGTGATAAGGACCCGAAGATAGCCGACAAGATCAGTTGACCTTGCTGGAACCAACGAGAGTATTTTGGTAAAGGGTTGCCAGTAGATCCGAGCATACCGATTGAGAAGGGCAAATTTGTGCACGCCACGAAGGGAAGTTCGAGGCAGTTAGTTTAACTTGTAAGTGCTGGTGTGCGGTTATAGGGATTTGTGGTGGGACAATAGACATGGTGTTTGAGGAGGTGCTGTTTTAGGTATTAGAGGATGTATCCATCGGAAAGTATGAGCAAAGAGGGGGGAAAAAGAAAGAAAAGAAAAGCAGGCTTTCAGTCTTTGACGTGAAGTCCTCATCTCAAAGTTATGTTCGTGTATTGCTTAAAGAGGGGAAAAAGAAAAAAAAGGCAGGCTGCTTGTGCTGGTGATTGAAGGATGGCTGTGCACAGGGTTGATGTTTGGGAAAAATAGCATAGGGTTTTTGGAGAGCAGACGGCAGCTGCGCAGGGTTGAGGGAGGACAGAGATTAGGTTGATACAATATAGAAGAGTGTTTATTTTGGCTCAATGAATGTTCTAGTATGAGATTAATTTATATTCGTTAGAATGGTGTACAAGATAAGGAAAGATATCACCTATCAATCTATTTCACCTATCAATCACTTTTCAAAACTTGTTTCAACTAAATCTAGCAAAATATTTTCTTTTCAACTAAATACATATTGTAAGAATCTTCTTTCAACTAAGTCCATTTTTATGAAACCCTAACGTAATTAGTCCTTTGCTATTCCTAAAACACCCTTGTTTTAAAAACAAATTTGTAACAGTTGAATTGTATGTTCCTCGTCGTGAGAGTTGGTGATGGTCGCGTGTTCTGGGAAATCAGCAATGGTGGTTAGGCGACGAGTATGGAGCGGTTGCGCTGTTGTGGTGGAGGCGGCGGCGACTCCTTTTCATTTTGCCAAATGCCATTCTTCTCCAACCACGGAAAACCGACGTTTTTTTTCAAATTTATTTGCTGTTTTATGGTATTTTTGGATTTACGTAACATTGAACTTTTATTTCAATTTTAGTGCAGATTATGTGTTTGCTAAAATATCTCTTTAGGTAAACAATTTTTTTTATAGCAAATTTGTAAAAGATAAACAACATATCATCTATAAACAACATATCATCTCATTCCAAAAGTTTTGATTTATTTATTTTTCACTTTCATTTGTTTATGTATAATATACCAAGTATAAAATAGACTCTAAAATTTCATTTTCATTTGTTACATATTGTTTCCATTTCTAAACTTGTGTTACATATTGTTTTCATTTCTAAACTTTCAGACATCATGTCACTACATTAGTGGAATGATCTATAATAACATAAACGATGCGTATATTAAATTCCTGACAATATATCAGTGGGGAAACACAATCTTATCTTCTCAAATCAAAGTTGAAGAACTAACAATTTTAAACTAGCAAGCAACACATAGAGATGCATGTAAAATTACATGCACCACTAGTCTACCGGTGCATGAATTTACATGCACCTATAGTCTGCCGGTGCATGTAAATTACATGCACTGGTAGACTCAAAATTTTACCCGTGCATGTAATTTACATGCACCTATAGTCTGTCGGTGCATGTAAATTACATGCACCGGTAGACTCAAAATTTGCATTGTTTCTCAAATTAGTATCATTTACTCTTTTGTATAAGCGCGGAGAGAGTATAAGGTCCTTTCAGGTCTTCATCACCAGTATATTGTATCTTTAATTTGTTATAAGATCAACAAGCAAGCAACATATAACGGTGCATGTAAATTACATACGCCCCTAGTTTACCGGTGCATGTAATTACATGCACCGGTAGTCTACCAGCGCATGTAATTTATATGAACCGATAGTCTACTGGTGCATGTAAATTACACGCATCGGTAGACTCAACATTTGCATTGGTTATCAAATTACATAATAAATAAGTATCATATAGTAAGTGTTAAGGACGATCACAAATAACACTTAAAATTAAGACATGTTTATGTAATATATTATCATTTGAAAAATAATAGAATTTTGTTATGAGATTATGCAATAATTTATCATATAGTATATACTCATCCATAATAAAAATTTAATTTCTAAAGTAATATATTGTATCTTTAATTTGTTATAAGATCAATTGTAAAAATTATAGAATGAAAAATTAATTCACATTATTTTGATTTGATCATTGTTAGATAAAAAAAAATCGTATATTAGTGCATCTCCGCCTATCGGTGCATGTAAATTACATGCATCGGTAGATTTTAGCAAGTCGGTGCATGTGAATTACATGCACCGCTGAGTCTATTTTGGTGCATGTAAATTACATGCACCTATAGACTTATACTATATTTAACAAAAAACATACCATTTTTATATATAATTTTGAATATGTAACATTTTTCCTCATTAATTTTTTTTAATTAATAGCAAACTGAAATAGAAGGCTCGAGATGTGAAATAACAAACTGAATAAGAAAGCAACACATAAGTCTAAAGATGCATGTAAGTTACATGCACCAATGAGTCTATCGATGCATGTGAATTACATGCACCGATAGACTCATGAACTGCCTTAACCAGCTGTGTAGCATCTTGATTCTTGTCCCACATTGAAAAAATTAAAAAGCCCAAGCCCATCTTCAACTATAAATAAGCTCCAAGGTTGAGCTTTAAGGGCACACAACTCTCGAGCCTTCTAAAGCTTGAGATAAAGCAACTGAGGGCTTTCTAGTGCTTGATTAACAGCGTTACGCTAGTAGTGGAATATTCCGCCAAAATAGCAAGGGTTCGTCAGCAGGAAGTCAAAGCGTCCTAAAGGTAACTAACTTATCCTTGTCTTTTTAGTTTTAGTTTTAGTTTAAAAATTACTTCGGTATTTAATTAGATTAAAATTTAGTTTGCACTTAGTTAGCTTAATATTATGTTCGTAATTACTAGGTATTAGGTGAACAATTAGGATATGTTAATGGCTATAGGCCTAAGATCAGTAGGATATAGGAAATGTTAATGGCTGGAGGCCTAATATCAGTAAACTAGGGTTAGGATATGCTAGGGATATGAAAATAGGACATGCTAGGGATATGAACATAGGACATGATAGAAATATAACCATTAGCCTAGCCTTTCTCAGCAAGAATTAGACTCTTGGACATAAAAATAACTAAAGCATGATTTCACTGACTAGATTACAAGACAATGCTAGGGGACTATAAGCTAGACGCCAGACACTATGATCTGACGCGTACATCAATCCCACGAGGTACGTACATACAATATTGTTCCAAAAACGTGATCGATGCTCGTGTAAACAAATATGTGACTATGTGCTCGTACTTGCTCTTGACTGTTTATATTCCACAATTACTTGAAAAGCATGACATACATGATTTGCATCCTGGTTATAGACTTGCTAGCTTTATTTGAACTTGACGCTCAACCTCGTCTAGCCTTGATTGTAGTATGACTGTATCGGGGATGCCTCATGAAGCCGTTACTAGAGCGGCACAACGTACCACGATACTCTTGTTTTAGTCATCGGATGGATAGTATTGTCATCCGTCGGCCATCAGAGCGTACTACACATTCCCGTGGGGTACCCATCAGCCCTTGAGCAGTTATATATGCACCCTTCCGAGATTATAATTTCATATCACATGTATTACATGCATACATACATCTTCACGTTTATATTTAAGGATTATCATGTTTTTTTCTAATAATATGTATGTATGAATTGTTTCGCTTCGGCGGGGCAAATTTGCAGCTTGGTAGAGGAGGCCATCTGGAACAAGGCGATGGCGTAGGTCTCGGGGAAGATGCTTGAGGAATCTTGTTAGTTTATCTTACAGGTGTGTAGTGTCTTTTGTAAGAAATCAATATGTACTTGTTTTTCACTTTATTTTTGTAATATATGTGTGAAAAAAGCTACTTTTGTTTATAAATAAAAACTTTTATCTTCTCAGTTAGCTAGTGCCCACTACGTAGTAACTAAACAATGTTCATTAAATGCTTAATTACCTTGTCATTTGAGGGACGATGGGACTGTTTGGCAAATGAGGCAACCATGTTTGTTGTAGCAACGAGGGACGAGGAGGCCAATTCAATTTGTTTGATGTCTTCATGGGCAACAAGGAGATCATGGAGTTCCTCAAACTGTAAGGAGGATTCTCGGGCCCGAATGGATGCCGCTATGTCACAGTAGGCTACTCCTAAGCCATTCAATACATAGAGCTTTAGATCATCATCCGATAGGGGCTTATCGATGATAGCCAATTCATCGGCCTTGGACTTGAGCATTTGAAGGAAAGAGCTCACAAATTGACTGCCAATGGTGGCACGAGAGAGCTCGTCCTTTAGGTGCATGACCCTCGTGCGAGATTTATTCGCGTAGAGGCGAGTAAGGACGTCCCATGCAACGGAGGACGATACAAATGGAAGAATTTCCTGTGATAGGGAGTCAAATATTGCAGACCAGATGAGTTGATCTTGTTGAAACCAATGAGTGAAATCGGGGTTTGGAACATCATCAGAACCGGGAGCGGGGCAGGTTGTTTGGCCATCAATAAATCCTACGTGACCAATTCGCCAAGAGGGGAAGTTCGACCATGATAAGTTGACAGGAAAATGTTGGTGGGCAGTAACAGGTATAAGGGAACGTGTGGTGTTAGGGTTGAAGGTGACTCAGAATTGAGGGAGGCGCATGTTGTAGGGTTTGAGAGTTGGTGGATTGATTATTCCACTGATAACATATAAAATAAATAATAATGTTGTCTCATTTTCATTGATACATTAACATTGTATATATACACTTCACATGAGTAACAGATATGGTAACTTCTCCATCAAATTTTCCTTAAATGGCTAATTTACATTTGAATGACAATCTTCCTTATATGATAAGATAGGAGAGATCATGGGCAATCTTCCTTAATACCATCTACGATGAAAAAGATTGGTCTCCAACTGGAGATGTTTATGTTGGAGGTAACTTAATTTATTTCTTTTTAACCCTACGAAATTGAAGTGTATGATTATAATGAAAAGATGATGTGTGGTGGGAATGAAAATGAGAATGCATCGTGCAGGCACCAGGAGGTTAGCCATCTGGGCTGTAGCTACTGCTTTGTTAGACTCGTGCACTAATCAAATCCACCGAATCATCCAAAAAATATTTGAATACCTTTAAGAATATATAGGTATTGTGTGTACGTATGTGTGTGTTTGTTTTATTTTTGTTAATTGTGTTAATTTAGTCATATTGTTTGAGAAAAAAACTATTAGTGTCTTCATTTTAAACATCTTGGTTTGAGTTTATGCATTTCATATATATGGCAATTTATTATAGTGTATTATAATGAAAATGTTGTTTTGCCTTGAAAAATTATGTTCTTTTTGTCACTTGGCTTATATTCATTGTCATCATTATTTCGATCTGGTGTCTATACTAGCTAAATTTAGTGTCATGGTCCACCAAAATTTTATAATATTCAAAATACCTTTATTACTATAATTATTTTATCAATAATATACAAAATAATTAAGCTCTAAAATAGCCAAAATATGAAATGTTTAAAATACCCAAGATACATTCAGTCCAAAAATTGTTCTAACCCGTGATATTTTAGAAAGTAATCACACACTAAAATAACCAAACTAACACTATGTAAAAAGTCATTCTACCTAAAGAAACAACTATGTAACGTACAACATGTACACATGATAGTTTAATATTATTGAATATTGATGAACTCATGACAGCTAGCCGACACATAAGACTACCATTTCTTCTCCAATTCCAACACGTTGCTAAGGGGAAATATTTATATGGTTCGAATGTTTGTAAAGACCAAGATAAATAAACATATGTATATGCTTGTATGTGTGTTGATGTTTATAAGATCAAGTATATAGAAATAAGACCGATTGTTTGGGGTAACTAGCTGATCTCCCACTTAGCAGATACCCACAACCTGACTCTCAGAGAGTTGTCTTGCCAAGGAGTTCCCGAAATCTATAATAGAGATGACGATAAGGGAACAATACATATCCCATAAATTGTGGAACTTGATAGCTCGACATTAATCAACTCATTTCATCGACACATTAGTTGTTGCCCAATGATACTTGCTGAAATGAGATGTCTTCGATTGTTACTGATGCTGATGATCCTCTTTCTGGTGATTGAAATGATCTCCGATGGTAGTTCCGGTATGGACGACACCTGAAACCACAAACAAAGTGTGAGAAGGGGTCGGAAAATTGTTCAGACGTATCCTGATAAGAATTAAAATGCACAATTTGAGTTTGTGCTAACTCCCTTGAACAATAAAACCCAATTGTAATTTCCCGATCCTCAGTTCTCCGCCTTTACATGCCTATATACGTTTTTCGAAAACCAAAAATGTAAAACAAACCTAACAGAAAATTGTAGCATGCATACAGAAAATTGTAACAAATTGCAAACTCTCTCTCCTTCTCGCGTGCTCTTCGTTCACAGTACCTAAATCCCCATCCATGCTGGTTTGGGCTTCCCTTGGTCTAATTACTTTCCAAGCCAATTCTTTAATTTGTTCGTCCAGCTTCTTGGAGTCCATATGCATGCAAGTGGGCTTATCACTCTCCCCCTCTTCAAACACAACATTATCCTAAAGGTTGAATGTATTATAAATAGAGCAAAGTTCTTGAAAAATTTCCAGTGTAGCATCATCCAGATAATTCTTAAACCAATGCACCAAAACATGTTGGAGCTTGCATTGAAATAACATGAGCTGATACACATAAGATGAGATGAGGGATATATTCGATTGATATGAGCCAATTGTAAGGAGTACTTCACTGGCCCAAGCTTAAAAAGCACTGGATAGAGTCCAAAACTTTGCTTACAAAGGTTAGTATGTAGCCTGCGAGCCACCAAAATTTGGCAGTATGGTATGAGCTTGAGTTGAGCTATATCATCAATTTGAGAGGACTCTTTTCTTTTGTGATTAGCAGCTAAATATTTTGTATGTTGCTGAGATTCGTGCAGACGCCTTCGCACGGCTTTATCCCTATCAATTAAGAGCTCTTTCATAGCAGCCAGGAACGTGCCACCCCTCAACTCATAATTTTCCACCTGACGTCAAATATTTCAAACTCAAGGTTAAATAACATATTACCAAAATATAGACACTCACTACTATTCGGCACTGAGCAAATGAATATTCATGTTTGAAGTTGTCAAAAACATAAGCCTTACATTCTTGATAAGCTTCATAACATTTGCTTCTGAAACATCTCCTCCAACCCCACCCTCTTCTCCCTCAGCGTCACATATTGAACGCAGCTTCTTGTCTCGATCGACTTCCCCAAAAGTAGTTCCAGTAATGCCTTTTCAACTCAGGATGTCTCATTCAACTTCAAGATAGCTTGTTCTATTTTGATGAAGAATGACAGGCTTGGTTCCAGCTTGATCATGGGCACTCTCCTTCTGCAGTAAGCCCATTTATCAAAAGCCAACTCTTTAGCAGCCACATTCTCTTTGATTTGCAAAAGAACCGTGTCATTAATAGTTCGCCTTGCAATCGGCGAAGATGGAGAAGAGGGTCAAAGAGAGGCTACACTGTACTGAGAGGGCCTTGTCTTTGGAATAGAGGGAGACCCTTTTAGTAATCTAGTCGGTACAGGTACTGATGTCAGTGCAGGTGAAGTGGATGTCGGAACAGCTGATGAAGCTTGCAATCGATCAACTGGAGTGGTAAAAGAGTCTGAGCTGACATTGTTTCTATTGGGACTCTCCTCTTCCCTAATTGAGTTCTAGCCTTTCTCACAGTAGGTTGGCTTATATCAACAACAGCGGGGCAAGAGCAGTGTCCTCTTCTTGCCTGTATAATCTGTTGGTTTCTTCTGCTTGTCATTGGTCATAACAATAGCTTTAGTAGCCAGTTTTCGCAACCGCTCTAGGGAGTAGATACAGCTGGCCACCATTTTGGTTTCTTCCTCAATCAGTCCTAGGCTAGTTTCTATGATCCGACTGATTGGAGTCTGGAATCACTTGTTCTTTCAGTGACCAAATCCAATAGCTTAGCGAACAAATAACTAGACTAGTTTAGCTTGACGCCTTCTGTAATTACGGCCATAATCTGTGGTTTCTTATCCGTGACAACGCCGTAAGAGCCAGTAGAACAAAGAATGTTCTTGGCTACGATATCAGCCAGAACTTGAAATTCCCTCTTCATTTTGTTCTTGGGAAAGTTAGTGCTGGGGAGAGTGGAGTTGATGGCTAAGTATTTCTTTGAACAGCTGTTGTGACCTTGTTGTCAACATCAGTAAGGTCGTACATCCCATCAAGCTCAAGAGATTCTCCTAAAGATTCTTCGGAGATGGAAATAATGGTGTTTTCCACCTTGAAAATGATGCACCCGTGGTCAACAGTGGCATTCTTGAAGAATTCCAACACAACATCATGAAAGAAGGTGGACTTGTTGTAGATAAATGTCTTTAGTCCAGATTTCTCCAGTGCTTTGAATAGTACAAAATACTTCAGATTTGAGAATAGAGTTGAAGTCTAACTGGTATCCAAAATCAACTTGGAAACAGCCATTTGATGTTTGAAGAAGATTTCTGCAGAGGTTAGTTTGCACAAAGGAAAGCAATTTGCAGATAATATATATAAAATTTAAGCAAACGTACAGAGTGTGCAACTGTTGGTAATGTTACTTTTATAGTGAGAGGTTACTGACTTTAGGGTTTAGATATGCATGTGTCAGTAGATCATAAGATGACTAAAATATCAACGATGTAGATATAAAGCATAAGAAGCGTCATCTTGGAATACAAGATAATCATTCAGAGAAGTAATGATGGAGACCGATAAGATTGTAGCAATAAGTGCGGACTATTGGACTTATTCAGTAACTATCATTCAAAATGAATTCAATGAAACGGGAACAGTTAATCTTAGTATAGTCAGTAGAGATTAGAGTTACCGGACTTCATCAGTTGAGCAGATGAATCATCTTCTGACTTTGAATATATATCGCAAGTCTTCTGTCTTTAGGTATAGTTCATAACTTGAACTAATAATCTTGAAATCGGTAGAACATATGAAATCTACTAATAGTTCTTAACCACAATAAAGTAATAGCACTAAGGCGTCGGTAGAGCATGTGACTTCTCTTCACACATTCCATAGGACTCGGGAATACTATCTACAGATTAAGAACTTGGTACCAAATTATAACTGGGTCCTTGCCAGAAAGTATCCTTGAGGACCCACACTCGAGTACTCTTTCAAGATTTTCCAGGTTGTGTTTCCTTTTTTGGAATAGTCAATTAAGCAGTGGTTGTGTGATGTGTTAACATAATTTGGTCTAAGCTGCTGATAAATTTACTTACATAATGTTTTTTAACTAGTTTAAAGTAAGAATACCAGCTCTGTTTATCAAACCATGAAGCAGATTTATATCGTTTGTATTTCTGCAAGGGTCCGTTGCGGTTGAGTGTAACTGCTTGGGCTAATTTAACATAGCCTATACCATACTTGTATACCTGTTTCCTAAACTGTATTCGTTGAGTAGTTTGCTCAGCAGGAGCTGTTTGCTCATGTAGCATACTTGACTTGACAATTTTATCAATTTAAAATTGTCCGTGTCACTGTGTACTTGAGTACTGGTTTCACCAGTAGAGCTGATGCAATTAGATCTGAAACTTAAACCAGTTTTATCACCTGATAGCTTTCGTTCTTCTAGCATTTTGCATAGTGAAATAGACGCTCCATTCCATGCATTGACGAGTTGAGATAATTTTTGTTATTCATAAATAAGATGTTTATTCTCAACACGGAATTTATCATTTTCAGATTTGAGCGTACTTTTTGTTTACTCTAAGAGTTTCAAACTTTATCAGTTGGCTAAGATTGATTTTTGCATTACTCTCTCTTAAGCTTACATTTTCAACTTTAATTTCTTCAGGTTTTTTTAAAAGCGATCTGAACTCATTTACCATATTATGCAAAGCAGAAATTAGGTGATGTTTAGATCGAAAGGTAGTTACCTCCTCAATAGATGACTTACCATATGCTATGAAGCAGTGTATGCTCTCACGCTCATCATCGGTAGAATAGTTGTCTTCGACTAGTTCATCTTCTGAACCCAACTGTAGTAAAGTATCACATATATCTTTGGCATTTGAACAAGACTTTACTTTTTGAAATATGTCTTTGTCAAGGGTTGAGAATAGTGAATCATTTGTAATATTGTCCAGATTAGCTTTTCTTTTGTCATCGGTAGACCATTCATACCTGGCTTATCAACATAGTGAGCATTAATAGATGATGGAGTTTCGGAGCTGAACTTCATAATTCCTATGGGTCTGCTGACAATGACATCACATATATCATCATCCAAGGAAGCCAAGTGTGCCTGCATACGAATCTTCCATTCATCAAAAATTTCAGTAGAGAATGATGGAATATTGCACAACACTGAGGTCATCAGGTAGAGTATTCTATTAAACAAGAATCTCGGCTCTGATACCAATTGTTAGGATCGAGTAAGCATATAGAAGAGAGGTTGAATATCTGCACCGGCTCTACTTAGCTATTTCAAAATTGCTTTGGTTGTGTTAACAACAAAAAGCTGTTTTCTTGTTTAAGAACTGATCAGCCGAGTAACTAAAGATAAGTACGGAAATAACTCGACTGATACAGCGAACAAGTTGAGCTGATGACTATAGTCTACTGGACAGATAACAACAATAGACAGATTCTATTGTTCATTAGACTACTAAGATGGTCACAATAGAAAGGTATACTGATAGAATAATGACTAGGTGTCTACTGACAAGCAATATTACTATAGTCTGCTAAGTAGACATCAACAGTTAATAAGAGTGAAAAGGATGAACGACACAGGGTTTGTTTCTGGAAGTTCAAAGCACAAACGCTTCTACGTCACCCATTCTGCCTTTGCAGGAAGGTTACACTAGAAGACTTTGATTTACACATTTCAGTATACAACCCACTTAGGCTAATATCACACAGATAGCATAAACTCCTAGCAATTCTACAGCTGAGGTCACTTTACAGCTTCGATCTAACTCTCTACGGAGTATTCGCTTTATAGCTCAAGGAATCCAACTGTAATATTGATTCCTGAAATATATGTACTGTTGCTACAACACTCTGTTGACCTTAGCTGATCCGCATTAAATGAATTGTCGTTAGTTTCCTCAAAAGCTCTGGATGCATTTAATGATCTTCTGTAGAACTGTACTGCTTTCCTTATTTAGCAAGTGACAGCTAGTTGTATCGTCAGCATTCGGATATTTGAATGCTTCTACTAATGCTTGTCCACAATTATAATGTTTTGTTCCACAAAACATATCTTCTTTATGTTCGGTAGATATCAACATCGGTAGAGTCATTAGATATCTTTATATTTAACTCAACAGCAGACTTCACCTATTACACTTAGCGGTCGGTAGACTTTATTCCATTGAGTCTATGCAAGTCTAATCTGTAGATAATTATCAAAATATGATACCCACTATAAATCCATATGAAATTCAAATCTAATTTTATTTTGCTTCCAAAAACAATGTTATGTCACAAAATGAGAGAGGTCAAAGGGTTCAATGTCCACAACACCACCTATCAAAAAATGATATAATTTTATAATCTGAATTGTATAATTTGGTTATGACTATCGATGGTTGTGTTAGTCTTCGATCATTTTTTTTTTTTTTTGCTAAAACTAATCTTTGACAAAATAAAATGCAAGCTGGAAAGGTAGAAAATAATTAAAAGACTGCTGTCAGTTTTGACATTAATCACTCTTAGAAAAGCTTTTTTTTTATTAAATAACATATATTTTAAAAAAAATCGTAAGAAGTAAATTTATATTTAATATAATAGTGAAATTGAATTTTTTTTTTTTTAAAAAAAACATTTGAAGAAAAAAGTAAACCACGAGTAGGAATGGCAACGGGTCGGGTATGGGACGGGTTTGGCCAATCCCATGACCCGCCCGGCTACACATAAAACCCGGACCCGCCCCTCCCGCTTAGACCCGCGAACCCGGCGGGTTTCCCCGCCCCATCCCGCCCCGGTTCCAATTTTTTTTTTTTTTTTTAAAAAAAATAATTTAGCTAGAAATCAATTTTGAAACACAAAAGTTGAGTTTTGTGATTAAATTTCATGTTTTCTCTAGTAAATATTTATAATAAACATTGTAAAACTATCTTTAAACTACTAAATATTTATTAATTTGTTCTTATTTCCTTCAAAATGTCCAACTTTTTTAACATGAACACATAAATTTTGATATAAAATTACATAATGACACTTTATTGTTCAATCAAAGAAGTAAATTGTATATTCAATATCATATTTTTTAAAAAAAAAATTAAAAATGTATAGCGGGGCGGGTCCGGGGCGGGTTCGGCCAATCCCAGGACCCGCCCCGCCCGCTTCCAAACCCGATTGAAGCGGGTCCAGACCCGCCCCGGCGGTGCGGGTTCAATGCGAGTCCGAGTTTGGACCCGTCCCATTGCCATCCCTAACCACGAGTGTAAAGATCATATTTAATTGGCTTTTTTGATTTTAAATAAAAATTTAGTACACACTAGTAATACAATCCAAGTCTTTCACGATAACTCCATAAATAATTTCTTGAAAAACTTGTGTCTTTACTCCCTATGCGAAAACTCTTTTTTTCCCCTTAAAAATGACAGTATTGTGAAGACTTAAGCTACTACAACCGAAGACTTAGCCAAATATAAAATAGCCGTTAGAATACGGTTATATTTGTTAATAGGATTTAGCTTTATATTTTATTAATTAGGATTTCAGCTATAAATACTCAAAAATGTATTGTAATTAGTTTTTAACTATTCATTTCATGTAACATTGATATTTGAGACTCTGTTCACATTGAAAGAGTTTGATATTTGAATCAAGAATTCATCTCAGTTCTTCAATTCATATAATCAGTTTATCGGGTTTTAATCTAATCTTCTGCACACATTTTTTTCTTTCTCTCTGATTTGTTTCTGGGGCAATGCTGACTTCTCCGTCTGCCTTCGATGAAGTTCGCAACTCAGTGCCTATTCTGCCCAATCCAGCAGAAAATCCTTATTCGCCATATTTTCTTCATCCGACTGATAATTTGGAGCAATTATCGTCGCCGAATTCTTTACTGGTGAGAATTATATTTCATGGTCCAAGTCAGTCTTAATGTCTTTTAGCGTGAAAAATAAGATTGTGTTTCTTGATGATTCTTTGTCTTGTCCACCCGTGACATCTGATTCTTTATATATTGTTTGGGTTAGAGCAAATAAGTTTGTACTATCTTGGCTTTTGAACTCCATTTCCAAAGAAATTGGACAGAGTCTTTGATATTTGACTACTGCTAAAGATGTATGGATTAACTTGAAAACTAGGTTTGCTAGAAGTGATGGCCCTAGGGTTTTTCAACTTGAGAAATCTTTAAGAACGATGAATAAAGGGTCTCAATCACTTACCCGATACTATAAATCTTTTAAATCCATTTGTGAAGAATATGTTAGTTATAGGCCCCTGTTCCACTATAATTGTGGGGCAATGTCTATATGTTCTTGCCAAAATCTTGAGTCTTTATATGCTGCACAGCAGTCAGATAGTGTATTAAAAGTCTTAGTAGGTCTTCATGACTCATTTTCTGCTATAAGGAGTCAAATTCTCCTTGTTTCTCCTTTGCCTTCTCTTGATAAAATCTATTCTTTACTCCTACAAGAGGAAAGTCAAAGATCTCCCCAATTTCAATCCATTACTTCCTTTGATTCTCTTGCTATGTTGGCTAGACAATCACATAAGCCCAATTCTCAATATGTTACTACTCTAGATCCTATTATTATGTTGGCTAAGAACGCCTATAACAAAGACAAAAACGTTCAAAATGCTCACATTGTGGTTACAATAGGTATTCTGTTGATAAATGTTTTCAACTAGTGGGTTATCCTCCGTTGTGGAAATTCTCCATGATCACATTGCATCTAATGCAACTTCAACGAGTTCTCCTACTGTTGAATACTCTCAAGATTTCTACAATCAGCTCATAGCCCTTACAAAGGCTCATTTCAACAAAGTCAACAACAAGCTTCTTATGAAATTCCATATGTGGAAGCTACAGCTACACAAACTAACCAGACAAGTAATTCTGGGCTTATATATTGTAATGTTTTTATTTCTAAAAATTCCAAAATATGGGTTTTGGACACTGGGAGCTACTGATCATATGATATGTGATGTTTCCCTTTATACAAAAGTAGTGTCTACAATATCACTTAATATTCATATGCCCAATGGCGCAATTACTCAAGCTACACATATAGGCATTGTCCGACACATATGGCATTGTCCGCATAACTCCTGAAATTGTGTTACAGAATGTTCTCTGTGTTCCAAGCTTTACGTTAACCTCATTTCAGTTTCTAAGCTTACTAAATCTAACTTTCTTCAACTTAAATTTATATCTACTAAGTGTTTTATACAGACCTGAAGTCTATGAAAATGATTGGTTCTGTTGATTTACATGACGGCTTATATAATCTTACATTGCCTGAAACTCATTCTATTGTTGCATCCTCTGTTATAAATTTGTCTAATAGTATTGATGTATGGAATTATAGGTTAGGCCATTTATCTTTTGAGAGATTGTATTCAATATCAGTCTTAGGTCTTTCTTGTCCAAATAAATGTATAGCTCCTTGTGATGTTTGTCACTGCTCAAGACAGAAGAAACTTCCCTATTTTCTTAGTCAATCTGTTACAATTTGTGCATATGATATGATACATTGATGTGACTAGAAATAGACACATCTATTGCTCTTAATTGTCTACGATTTGGTATATTTTGATGGATAATTTGATACATATGCTACATAATCGTATATTTGTGTAAATGTAGGTAAAATATAGCTAACAAGGGCAAATAAAGATCAAGAAAAGATTTGGAGATGATAAGGACTCAAGGTAGATCAAGAAAAAAACTTAAAATGTAATTTTTGAGAAGAGATCGATCGCATGTGTGATGCTCGGGAATTAATGATGTAAATCCCGGTGTGGTAATGATCCTTAATGGATTTTTAACTGTGGCAATAATGAATTAATGGCGGTATTGGGACTCCCGAGGATTTTAAATCCGATATTTGGGGTCGTTGGATCCAAAGGTTGGGATTGTATTCTCATCGTGGTGTTAAACCTTGGAATTGGGTGTTTGGTGGGATCTGAGTTCTGGGGTGCTTTGTGATGGGGCTGGTAATTGAAATTGAGATTGAGAGGTAATTATTGAACACAGATGATTTTTAATGAGTCATGATATATTTGTGGAAGACTCGGGATTTTGGAGTTTTGGTACTATATATACCAAGTAGACTCGGTGTTCAGGCAGATCTCTCCTCTCTCTTCTCTCTTTCTCTCTCACGCTCCAAATCCCCACCCATTTCCCCTCTTTTTTCTCCCATGAAAGGAAAATCGATGGAGGCTCGACTTAGGAGCGGAATTTCTCGAAGAAAAGTTGGTAATACTCTTCCCCTTACTCTTTTCTCCGATTTGATTGTAGTTTTGTGGTTTTTCATTGTGTATAGAGTTGGGTTTGAGTTTATGGATTTTTGGAGATTTTTGGAGATTTTTGGTTATTGTGTTTTGGGAAGGATTTATAGTTCCTTGTTAAGAATTTATGGTGTATGGGGTGTGGGGATTGTTATTTTGGAAAAATTTTACAAGAAAAATGCCATTTTTGGCTGGAACAGGTCGAGGCAATCGATCCCTAGGGCGAGGTTATCGATCGCCTCATCGTTTGTAAAATTTTGAGGAAGATGAATAGTGAGGCAATCGACCGCCTCAAATGAAGCAATCGATCGCCAAGGGGCAGTGGCCATTTTAAACAGTGAAGTGATCGATCGCTTCAAATGTAGCGATCGATCGTGTGGAGGCAGAATTTGTTTTATGTTGAGAGGCGATCGATTGCCTGAATGGCAGCGATCGATCGCCCATGCCTAAACTTTGAAAAATTATTTTGTGTTGTGATTTCAACGTACGCTTTGGCCGAGTCTTTTAAATGGTTAATCGTCATGGATTGATGATATATTTGGAGGTCGTGAACGTGCTTGGGCACGTGGTTGCACGCTTGTAATTAATTATGAGTTATTAATTGTGTTTAGCACGTAATTCACTGGGTCTCGGGCCTAAGGCAAGGATTGGTTCGGATTACGGATATATAAGGTACGTATAACGTACGAGCATAGCCTTTTATATGATTGTAACTGTGAAACCCATGGTAGATTGTAAGTGAAACAAATGGATATGTATGGTTGAATATATGGTGCCGCTATGGAGCGAGCAATAGTTGGGATGTTGTCGCTATGGAGCGAACATCGGTTATGATGCCGCCACTATTGGGCGTGCGAGGTAATGAAACTGTGGAATTAGTGGTTAGATATATGAAATATCTGTAATCATTATTTAATGATTTGGTACATTGATTATGGTATTGGTAATTATGGAACGGATTTAGTTAATCAATAAAATGATTAACTGGCTTTTGGGAATTTGATGATTTCAGTTATTTTGAGAACAGGAACAGCACTAGGGGTGTAAACGAATCGAACATGTTCACGAACTTTTCGAGTCGGCTCGATAAATATTTGATTCGAATTCAAAATTCTCGAATTCGAGCCTAACTCGAACATGTTCGAACTTTTTTCGAGCCGAACTCGAGCCCAAATTACTTTGTTCTATAGTTCGCGAGCGCTCGTGAACCTTAATATTTTATTAATATAATATAATTATATAATAAATAAATATATTTTGAACTTTTCGGGTGTTTATTTTCGAGCAATAATTCGAATAGCTCGCGAACATGTTCGAACATTTTCAAGCCGAACTCGAAATCGAACTTTGATTTGAGCCGAACTCGAGCCAAATTATTGAAACTATTCGAACTTCGAATCGAACTCGAACTCGAATATAACTATTTCGAGCCGAATTCGAACCTTAAAATTTTCTGCATATTCGGCTCGATTCGGTTCATTTACACCCCTAAACAGCACAGGATCCCTTGTGGTAACGATACTATACATGAAGTATCTTTTACATTACAGTTTTATATTCTGTAAATTATGTATTGTGATTATTGGATCGGTGGTATTGGTATGCTCACCCTGTGTGGGGGCTGTCTCTGTTGGGATAGGTGGAACAGGTACAGCGGTAGCTCCGGAGTTGAGATCGAGCTATGGATTGGAGGCTCTTCCAGGACTGAAGTGCCAGTGCCGGTATTGTGTTGGGTACTTTATACATTAAATACACATTCATTCATTGGGTGCTCGCATGTGAGCACCGTTACATGTGTATATAGGCTGTATAAAGGGCATGTGCCTTTCTCTTTTCTTTCATTGGTTGCATGCAATTAAATAAGGAATTGCTAAATGAATTGAGAACATATTAGTGTATTATAAGATGCATACTTAAGGGTTGAGTGGTATGAGGGATATGGACATTATATGGAATAATGTAAGAAATTTTATTATTGGTTTTTATGCTATGGTAGCATGTGGTTCTCCCCCTGATTACATGATTGTATGCACTAAATAAATGGGTTAATACTGTAATACCCCCGAAACGGTTATATGTTTATGTGTTAACATATATGTTTATGTTATGGTTAAGGGTGGTGGTGCATCTAAATTAGGGGTTATAATTATGTTATGATGATATGATGTGAGAGGCATGTTGAGTGTTTTAAAGGATGTATTAATTAAATAAAGATGAAAAATATCGAGTTAGGATATTTTTAATGCATCGTGCTAAACACCGGGGCACAATTTAACACCACATGACCACCCCAACCACACCACCCCACCTCCCCAATCAAGCAACCCCCACTTGGCTGCCCATCCTCTCAACCCATGCCTCCTTCTCCCCCCCACCACTCCACTTCCAACCACTTGCTCCTCTCATTCTTTCCCCTCAAAAACGTCCAGATAAGCTACAGTAGGAGAGGGAAAAAGGCTGGTTAAAAGGTGTCCAAAATCCTTGCAAAAAGAGGAGCAAAAAGAGAGGGGTAAGTTGGTACTCTGTTTTCGGGGTTTTTGGTTAAGTTCGGGTTTTGTGGGGGCGATTTCCATGCATGCTAGTATAGGTTTGAACGAAACCTTGGTATGAATGTTTACATGGAAGTATTATGAAGTTCCTAGCATGTTTGTTCGAGCATGTTACATATGCTATGTGTTGGTTTTCTTGTTATGAAATTAAGTGCTCGAAAATCTGGGCAGAACTGGCATGCCCTGTTTTCCTGAATTTTTGGATGAGGTTGAAGATTTTGATGATGTTATGATGCATGTTAGCTTAGGTTTTGTTAAACCTTTGATTTGACCACATGCATGGTAGTTTTATGAAGCTTATAACATTTTTGTTCAAGCATGTTTTACGCTTTATGAAGTAGAAATGATGGTAGGAAATGAGGTGCTCGAAAATCTGAGGAAGTCCCGATTTTCAGAGTGCTCGATCGATCGAGTTTCTTGTCCCGATCGATCGACCGAGGCAGAGGATTTAAAGCATGGTTCAAAATTCAGGGTCCGATCGATCGAAAGGAATTTTCGATCGATCGATGAAGCTCCTCGATCGATCGGTAAAATATTTCGATCGATCGATCGAAAGAGGCAGGGTGTTTGAGCACTGTTTATGCATATTTTCTCGATCGATCGAGACCTTGGGGCCGATCGATCGAGAGAGGCAGAATGTTGAAAAAATATGATGATGATTTATTTTGTTAAGTTTATGGTATGAGATTATATTGAGGCATCTAATATGGTATTATGTGGTTTTGTAGAACCATCCCAGGTACCAGCACAATCACGGGGATAGAGTTATCTACTTCTCCTCCTTTTAAAAAGGTACGTAAGAAACGTACGGGCATCGGACGGTAAAACACGCCTCTACATTATGACTATGCATTTTTCGCATAAGTATGTACGATGAAATGATGACGTTTACATGAAATGATGTTTATATGTTATGATGGTTTAAATGATGTTACGATGTATATGATATGGTAAGATGCCATATGTTATGGGTAAGATGTCCATGTGGTAAGATGCCACACGATGTATATGATATGGTAAGATGCCATATGATTGGGTAAGATGCCCATGTGGTAAGATGCCACACGATGTATATGATATGGTAAGATGCCATATGATTGGGTAAGATGCCCCTGTGGTAAGATGCCACACGATGTTCATGATATGGTAAGATGCCATACGATTGGGTAAGATGCCCATGTGGTAAGATGTCACACAATGTTTATGTTATGGTAAGATGCCATACAATGGGGGTAAGATGCCCTTATACATGAATGAGAATCAGGACAACAAAAGAAGTTAAAGAACGGCCAACAAATTTTACTTAACTAAGATGTTATGCATTTACTGTTATGCCTTTTAATATGATGTTAAGTAAACACTTGTATGCTCACGATGCGTTGTCCCTGTAGGTACGCTTTTGGACTGAAGGGGCTAAGGGTCGGGTTGAAGCAGTGAGCTACAAGGATACAAGATGCATAGGATTCTGTTTATGTTTAGTATCTACTCTATGATTAGTATAAATCTAAAACGTTAGCATTCTTGTTTAGGAATGTGTCTGTTAAGTTACAAAGTTTTTATTTTGGCCTGTAATCCTATTAGCTCACGTACCAACCGGAACCCTAAAACGTTATAAAAATGCATGTTTAGTTCAAATTTTGTTATCCTAACACTGTTAAGGTGGGAAGACCCCACATTAGTGGTATCAGAGCAGTGGTTAGATAACCTGGGAATGAGTGAAGGGTAGCCTTAGCAATAAGTTAGCTAGGTGCTTACTTTTAAACATGTTTTATATGTATGTTGCATATGAAGTATATGATGTTATGCTAACATGTTTTGTTTCTCTAACGATGTATTATATAAACTGCTTTTGGGTATCGTTGTTAACCCTTGTGTTGCAGTATGGCAGCAAATGTGGAAGTATGTGATGCTATTAGCGTCAATGCGAGTGCTGGACGTACGAATCCCCTACCACCGCCAGTCTTAGGCGAGGAACCCTCTGAGCAGCAGTTATTACCTGGGGAGTTGAGCTTGGCTCAGTTTTTGGCATACCGACCCCCGATGTTCGAGGGAACTGAAACAGGGGAATTGGCTGAAGAGTGGCTAGAAAGGATGGAACAGATTTTTGTGGCAGCTCTGTGTGCGAAGTCCGCATGGATCAGATTAGCAGAGTTCCAACTGGCTAAGAAAGCATTGATGTGGTGGAAGACCACAGTGGTAGAGCAAGAGGCTCAGGGACAGGAAATTCATTGGAAGCTGTTCAGAACTTGGTTTCTGACCCGCTACTTTTCAGCTGCCGCACGACAGGCAAAGGAAGATGAGTTTTCCAACCTCAAGCAAGGTAACATGCCTGTGTCAGATTATGCTCTTCAATACTGTTCCTTGCTCATATATGTACCTCACATTGCTGCAAGCACTCAAGCGAAGATGAGGAACTTCATGAAGGGCTTGAGGCCTGAAATGTATGACAGGGTGATCACTTATGGCCCTGCCTGTTTTGATGATGCACTTTCACGGGCCGAGCTAGCCAAACTGGGAGTTGGCGCATATCCTGATGCAGTGCCACCTCCAGCAACCCCTCAGAAATCTAATTCTGACAATTTGAGGCCGAGGGGTGATCAGTTCAAACCAAGAGGGAACGCATCGGCTTCGAGATTCAGTGGTAAGAGGCCTGAGAATCGTTGGAAAGGAAACCGTAGGAACGATGCCCCATCTGGAAGAGGTCAGTCTCAGGGAGACAGATTCGGGAAGGTCCAGTGCACTCTTTGTGGGCAACCACATTTGGCGAAGGACTGTGTAGGTGTTATGTTTGTGGCGACAAAGGCCACTTTGCTCGGCAGTGTCCCAATAAGGGAAGGCAACAGAACTGTAAGGACCCCCGTGCCCTTAACCCGTTATTAGTGTATTAAGCCTATATCATTAGTGCATATAATCATACTATCAGGGGAAAAACCATATGCAAGTGCAACACCATATGGTATCCAGAAAATTTCTTGCATTTAAACCACATAATATTCAAATTCCCCAACCATGATTATCTATATAACATGCACCCTCATAATACACTAACATACTCTTAGTTCATTTAGCAATTCTATATCTAATTGCGTGCAAACCATAAATGAACAGAGAAGAGCCGTAGCCCGTTTATACATTTCCATATACACGTAATATGTACTCACATAAGAGCACCCAATGAATGAGCGTGTATTTTATGTATAAAACACTCTGCTGGATACCGTTACTGATGCTTCGATCCTGGAAGCACCTCTCAAGCGCAACTCGATCTCGACTCTGGATCTGAGCGCCTATCCATCCAGCTCTGGTACCTCAATCCTGGAAGTACTTCAATCAACAGCCCGAGCTCAACTCCAAAGCTGCTGCTACACCTGTACCACCTGCCCCAACAGAGACAGCCCCCACACGGGGTGAGCATACCAATATTCCAAATCCAATAACCATAACAATACAATTCATAATTTACAACAATGTAAATGCTATGAAATACAAAATGTACTCCCTGGATGGTATCATCCTCATCCGGGGTTTCCTGTACTGTCCATGTTCTCAAAACACTGAAACCATCAAATTCCCAAATGCCAGTTAATCATTACATTGATTAACAATTCCATGAGCCATATACCAATATCATAATCAATAACATCAAATCATTAAACAATGATTATAGACAATCCATGTTTCTCACTTATGGTTTCATAGCTCCATTTCATTGCTCGCTCTACAATAGCGGCATTCCATTTCCACGCATGCTCGATGGCAGCGGCGTTGTAATCAATGTTCACTCACAGGCGACAACATCCCAATCATTGCTCGCTCAAAAGCGGCACCATGCAATTCTCAATGCATATATAGACATTTGAAGCAAATACCATAAACCATGCATTTCAATCTCCGTTTATTGCTAATACCATGTGTCATGCATTTCCACGCACATTCATTGCAATACAGTGTACCAAGCACTCAACACTTGCAATTATATTAAAGGGCTATGCTCGTACGTCATACGTACCTTATAATTCCGTAGCTCGAGTCCAAACTTTGCTTGAGTTCCTTACCTCGAGAGATATGTGCTAAAACACATAAACAACTCACAATCAAGTATAAGCATGCAACCACATGTCTAAGCACGTTCAAGATTCCCAATCATATCGTCAATCCATGACGATTACCAAAATAAAAGCCCCCCGACTAAGCATGCATAATACCCAAAATATATCATTAACAAGTTTAAAAGATAACCAAGAATTCAACCGGAAATTCCGTTTTATTAAACTTTGGCCTCAACCACTCCATTTTAAAAGCATAGCATTCCCATTGGAATGTAGACATTACCCCGGCAATGGGTTACTCAAACCTCGATTTCAAAATCCCGACAATTTTCCAAAATTCAAAAAAAAAAAAACCTTACGGGCGGCGATCGATCGCCTCATTTAGCGCGATCTATCGCCTCATTTAGCGCGATCGATCGCCCCTGTCCAGTGGGCAAAAACACCTACACGCGATCGATCGCCACCCCTTGCGATCGATCGCCAACATGCTCGCGATCGATCGCCTAGACCACGCGATCGATCGCCTGCACTATTCATCTTCTTCGATTTTTAGCAGCTGCCCGTCGTGATCGATCGCCCCACCTCGGCGATCGATCGCCACCTGCAATTTCCGAAAAAGTTCAAGCTTCCATGGTGTTTTTCACACCCAAACTCAAAACCAACACCCCATACACCTCCAAATACACCATTTAAAACCAATAAAAACTCCCAAGAACCCAACATTTGATTTTAAGCAAAAATCCCCAAAACCCATAATCAACCAAACCCTCAACCAAAAACTACCACACCACAATCAAAACGAAGATAATGACGAGGGGAAGGTTAATACCTGATTATCTTCAAGAAAATCGGCTCCCGATCCAAGCTACCAACGATTTCCTTCCCAAGAGCCAAAGAGGGGAAAGGGGGAGGAGGGCTTATCGCAGGAGAGGGGAGGGAGAGAGAGAGAAATGGATTCCAAATGATGGAATCCCGAGTCCATCTGGTATATATAGCAAAAATGCTCCAAAATACCAATACCTTCACCAATACATCATGATTCATTAAAAATCATCTGTTTTCAAAAACTCTCTCTCCAACAACAAATCCCCATACTGGCCCCAACATAAGGCACCCCGGACACCAAGTCCCACTAGAAACCCAACTCATAGGTTTCTCCACCAAAATGATAATACAATCTCATCCTTTGGATCCAACGATCCCAAATTCCCGATTTAACAGCCTCGGGAGATGCCAAACCGCAATTAATTCCTAATTGCCACAATTAAAAATCCATCAAGGATTAATACCACACCGGGATTAACATCATAAATCCCCGGACATCACAATTATCCCCCACTAATAAAATTTCGTCCTCGAAATTTACACCAGCATACCCTACGTAACACTAGGGTTACACAAACAAAGTAAAGCCACAACCCCGATTCTGGACCACAATAGAATCGAATCATTAACTGCGAGAACACCAATCTCGCATCAAGCTCTACAATAGAGCACATACCAAAATCAATATAAACCCGAAAGATAACAACATACCTCGATGTGAATCATCCCGGAAGTCAGTCCATCATGACTGCAAATCAATCAAAACACCATTGGTTCTAACATAGATATCTCTCCATGATATCCACCAATCGCCCACGATGCTTAACACACATCGTTATGATGTGGACCACTAGTATACAACCGTATACTCACAGAAAAATATCCGGTTCTCGCTTCCCAGTCCATCTCCTCCAAAGGAGTAGTTGCACCACATGCAACCTGGATCAGGTAACCCACGGTCACCAATCCACACGAAACACATCACCACAGAAGTCTAAAACAAGGTGTCCCAAGAAATCCCATCTTGGTCCAAAACACACTATCGAGACTCCACAAGGTCTCAAGTTCCACAGGGGACATGCAAGACAAACAATTGCATTCCCAAACACGTGTCGACCGTGACACTAAACAAATCCGAATCCTGGCCATCCCTCATTTATCCTGGGATTCAATAATCCGGCTATCGAATTATCCAACAAGAACTACCATGGTTCCAAAACACGACAATCCCTCCTCAGGGGAAGTCAAACGGACCTCACGATTATTCCTCAGAACACATCGTGCCATCAAGATTACCAATCTCAAATTGCCACAATCTCCCACCGGAGATTCATCAAACCAAGCACACTAATCCGACGTTCAACAAGGAACAAAATAGAGTTGACATGTGTATACACACACGGGTATACATGCCTAAGCACCAACACAACAGGCGCACTCGAAGCAATAGACTCGGGTATCTCTAGCATACCCAAAGACCCAAAACCTACTGCCAAGCCTCGATTATTCTCACTCCACGGAGAATAGCGGTCAACAGACCAAAGCCAAAGGGTGTGATTTCAACATCAACACCACACAATCAAAGCAACGAATCTCCCAAAAGATTCAACCGGCAGGTATATCAATACCGCCTTTCCCACAAGGATAGTGTCATGAATCCATGACCCTCCAACCTCGAACCACCGTCCGGAAAACTGGATATACATACCAACATATATCTCGGAACCAAAATATGCAATTGGTTCAGAATAGTGCATCGAAGCCACTATCATCAAATCGAAACTCGTATACGCCATGTATACTCAAACAACGATGCCCTGTACTATTGCCATAGTACTCCACACTCGAGCAACACCCCAGAGACGTCTCCTCGAACGTCTCACTGGAAGTACGAAGCCATCACCTAGTCCAACACTAGTAGGGCTTACCCTCGTTGATTCACGATCAACCCTCAACCAATACTAGCTGCCTTCATGACAGTACAATCCAAATCTCTCCAAGAGATAAAGTCAATATAGTAGTGTCACTCCACTAACTATACCACACAATTTCAATTGTGACTTCCGTCGCATACCATATGCAAAGATGTTCAACCAGAGCTAAAAACGACTTGTCGACGCTCACGTTGGTATTTCCAACAAAATTGAGTCGTCCCAAAACAAGCCTCTTAAAACATTTGACGTATAAACGTCTCCTCGAGGTATTCCCTACCTCAATTATCATGCCACAAAGAGACTACAAGAGTCTACCAAAAGTCCTCATCATATCATCATACGATTCACTGAACTCGAATCACACGAGCAGTATAACGGCTATCAAAAGCACGTTATAACATTGCCACGATATCTGGCTAACAAGCGCTGCCTCCAAAGGCTCATATCAAGTCCACCAACAAACCATACGTTCTATTCCGGTACACCATACCGTACAAACCATTAGAGTAGTGGGTCATCGCCCAACATACCTCTAAAACACCAAGCATAATGGACAACCCGGTGTCCTTGCTCAACTATGATGCAATCATAAACCATTAAGACTTATTCCACTCCCTCAGGGTGGGTGTAATCACGCCTACCGGAGATCACAACAACAAGCGAGTAGTTTCCTCAATGACTACTCTTACCACCAATCACTTGGCCTAAGCCAAACCAGCGAGTATACCCAAGGGTATCATTACTCGAACAACATATACTCCAAATATGTGCTGCGGTACAATTTCTGTACGGTGCACCCAATAATTCTTCGAGCGACTTGCTCGGCATAATGGTCTCGTCAACTAGTGACCCAGACACTACCATGTGCCCACCAAGGGCACTCAAACCATACAACTCAATACATAACATGAATGTATTAATCATCAAAACGACGCTACACGTCTACATAGAACATCAACTATGTCATCGTCATCCCGTGACGGCATATGTCAACATATGACATCCAATTAACATCGTCAAACGTATGACGGTACATGTCAATACACGACATCCATAATCTCATCGTCAAACACATGACGTATATAACAACATGTAGTATCCACAATGATGCTAACAAAAGTAATACGCCATACCTCATCGCTATCAAGATAGCGGAATACTTGTATCCATCGTCCACCAGCGGTACACAAGTAGCACCCATCGCTCGTAGGCGACATAATCCAGCGCTACGCACATAGCGGTATAACCCATCGCTATAGATACCGGCGGTATGAACCATCGCCATAGGTGTAGGGGAATGACCCGTCGCTATATAATATCCGGTGGCATGAATCATCGTCAATAGAATACCCGGCGGCATGAACCATCGCCAATAGAATAGCGGAATGAGACATCGCTATCAATATATCCGGCGGCAAGAACCATCGCCAATCAATATAGCGGAATGAACCGTCGCTATCAATATACCTGGCGGCAAGAACCATCGCCAATCAATATAGCGGAATGAACCGTCGCTATCAATATACCTGGCGGCATGAACCATCGCCAATCAATATAGCGGAATGAACCATCGCTATCAATATACCTGGCGGCATGAACCATCGCCAATCAATATAGCGGAATGAACCGTCGCTATCAATATACTTGGTGGCATGAACCATCGCCAATCAATATAGCGAAATGAACCATCGCTATCAATATACCTGGCGGCAAGAACCATCGCCAATCAATATAGCGGAATGAACCGTCGCTATCAATATACCTGGCGGCAAGAACCATCGCCAATCAATATAGCGGAATGAACCGTCGCTATCAATATACCTGGCGGCATGAACCATCGCCAATCAATATAGCGGAATGAACCATCGCTATCAATATACCTGGCGGCATGAACCATCGCCAATCAATATAGCGGAATGAACCGTCGCTATCAATATACCTGGCGGCATGAACCATCGCCATAGAATAGCCGATCCCTAGTCATTGTCACGGTAGTGTATTTTAATGCCCCTCGCTCAATAAAACATGCGGTACTCCCACCCCTCGCTTCACATATAGGCGGCATAGAATAACCTCGCTTAAATGGACATGCGGCGCTCCCACCCCTCGCTTCACATTTTAGCGGCAAATATTCTTTCCTCGCGTCATATGATAACCATGCTTCAATGTGACATGCGGCGCTCCCACCCCTCGCTTCACATATTAGCGGCACAAAACAATAAATAGCGGCAAGCATTTAAAATCATCACTCATCCATAACAATGACTCATGGGATATTCACCAAGTATTTCATCCATACCTGCATCACAAAGCATAATCCATATTCCAACATACATCATCATGAGTGTATTTTAATGCACCTCGCTCAAATGCGACATGCGGCACTCCCACCCCTCGCTTCAACATTTGGCGGCAAAGTATTGAAATCATCACTACATGTACACATGCAACCACAATGCATAATTCCATGATGTATATAAAATGCAGGTTACCGTTTCGTGTCTTTCAACCATGGCCTTAGCCTTTCGCGTCATAGTGTCCCTACAGGAACAATCCAAACCATGAGCATACGATAATCCATATTCCCCACAATATGATTATAATGAGTAAATGCATAAACTATGAGTACAAAGTACTTCCCGTATCCCAATGCATTTCAAAATGCTCCATTTGGTTGTCCCTGTGTCACAACTCACAATCATAATCAACATGTTATATTATGATTCTATAGATGTCATGACATATAATCGTTTCACTATGATCACTTATCACAAATGCACATAAGCAAAATAGTTGTGTCACGCAACACTAACTACTATCATGCATAAATATATGCTACCCATCCTTATCAGCATGTTCCAGGCCTTCAACAGCCCCAAAGAGCTAACCACTGCTCTGATACCACTAATGTAAGGACCCCCGTGCCCTTAACCCGTTATTAGTGTATTAAGCCATATCATTAGTGCATATAATCATACTATCAGGGGAAAAACCATATGCAAGTGCAACACCATATGCTATCCAGAAAATTTCTTGCATTTAAACCACATAATATTCAATTCCCCAACCATGATTATCCATATAACATGCACCCTCATAATACACTAACATACTCTTAGTTCATTTAGCAATTCTATATCTAATTGCGTGCAAACCATAAATGAACAGAGAAGAGCCGTAGCCCGTTTATACATTTCCATATACACGTAATATGTACTCACATAAGAGCACCCAATGAATGAGCGTGTATTTAATGTATAAAACACTCTGCTGGATACCGTTATTGATGCTTCGATCCTGGAAGCACCTCTCAAGCGCAACTCGATCTCGACTCTGGATCTGAGCGCCTATCCATCCAGCTCTGGTACCTCAATCCTGGAAGTACTTCAATCAACAGCCCGAGCTCAACTCCAAAGCTGCTGCTACACCTGTACCACCTGCCCCAACAGAGACAGCCCCCACACGGGGTGAGCATACCAATATTCCAAATCCAATAACCATAACAATACAATTCATAATTTACAACAATGTAAATGCTATGAAATACAAAATGTACTCCCTGGATGGTATCATCCTCATCCGGGGTTTCCTGTACTGTCCCTGTTCTCAAAACACTGAAACCATCAAATTCCCAAATGCCAGTTAATCATTACATTGATTAACAATTCCATGAGCCATATACCAATATCATAATCAATAACATCAAATCATTAAACAATGATTATAGACAATCCATGTTTCTCACTTATGGTTTCATAGCTCTATTTCATTGCTCGCTCTACAATATCGGCATTCCATTTCCACGCATACTCGATGGCAGCGGCGTCATAATCGATGTTCGCTCACAGGCGACAACATCCCAATCATTGCTCGCTCAAAAGCGACACCATGCAATTCTCAATGCATATATAGACATTTGAAGCAAATACCATAAACCATGCATTTCAATCTCCGTTTATTGCTAATACCATGTGTCATGCATTTCCACACACATTCATTGCAATACAGTGTACCAAGCACTCAACAATTGCAATTATATTAAAGGGCTATGCTCGTACGTCATACGTGCCTTATAATTCCGTAGCTCGAGTCCAAACTTTGCTTGAGTTCCTTACCTCGAGAAATATGTGCTAAAACACATAAACAACTCACAATCAAGTATAAGCATGCAACCACATGTCTAAGCACGTTCAAGATTCCCAATCATATCGTCAATCCATGACGATTACCAAAATAAAAGCCCCACGGCTAAGCATGCATAATACCCAAAATATACCATTAACAAGTTTAAAAGATAACCAAGAATTCAACCGGGAATTCCGTTTTATTAAACTTTGGCATCAACCAATCCATTTTAAAAGCATAGCATTCCCATTAGAATGTAGACATTACCCCGGCAACGGGTTACTCAAACCTCGATTTCAAAATCCCGACAATTTTCCAAAATTCAAAAAAAAAATAAACCTTACGGGCGGCGATCGATCGCCTCATTTAGCGCGATCGATCGCCCCTGTCCAGTGGGCAAAAACGCCTACACGCGATCGATCGCCACCCCTTGCGATCGATCGCCAACATGCTCGCGATCGATCGCCTAGACCACGCGATCGATCGCCTGCACTATTCATCTTCTTCGATTTTTAGCAGCTGCCCGTCGTGATCGATCGCCCCACCTCGGCGATCGATCGCCACCTGCAATTTCCGAAAAAGTTCAAGCTTCCATGGTGTTTTTCACACCCAAACTCAAAACCAACACCCCAGACACCTCCAACACCTCAAATACACCATTTAAAACCAATAAAAACTCCCAAGAACCCAACATTTGATTTTAAGCAAAAATCCCCAAAACCCATAATCAACCAAACCCTCAACCAAAAACTACCACACCACAATCAAAACGAAGATAATGACGAGGGGAAGGTTAATACCTGATTATCTTCAAGAAAATCGGCTCCCGATCCAAGCTACCAATGATTTCCTTCCCAAGAGCAAAAGAGGGGAAAGGGGGAGGAGGGCTTATCGCAGGAGAGGGGAGGGAGAGAGAGAGAAATGGATTCCAAATGATGGAATCCCGAGTCCATCTGGTATATATAGCAAAAATGCTCCAAAATACCAATACCTTCACCAATACATCATGATTCATTAAAAATCATCTTTTTTCAAAAACTCTATCTCCAACAACAAATCCTCATACTGACCCCAACATAAGGCACCCCGGACACCAAGTCCCACTAGAAACCCAACTCATAGGTTTTTCCACCAAAATGAGAATACAATCTCATCATTTGGATCCAACGATCCCAAATGCCCGATTTAACAAACTCGGGAGATGCCAAACCGTAATTAATTCCTAATTGCCACAATTAAAAATCCATCAGGAATTAATACCACACCGGGATTAACATCATAAATCCCCGGACATCACAAGAACTCTGCGGGGAGGCCTGCGGACAGAGCAGCACAGCACAGACCACCTTTTGCACCGAGGCAGTATGGAGGTCAGCCCATGGGGTCACCTCAGGGGCAGGTTTATGCTTTGACGAGGGAGCAGGCTACAGCGGCTCCGGAGGAGGTTATAGCGGGTACGTGCCTTTTATTTACGCACCCTGCTTTTATATTGATAGGCACAGGTGCGTCACACTCTTTTGTGTCGACGAGTTTTGTGGAAAGGCACCACATATGCACTTCTCCGTCGCCCATGCCTCTTATGGTCTCGACACCCGCTGGAAGAAGTTTGATTACTGATCAGATTGTCTATGAAGGCCTCATTTATTTTGAGGGCAATGAGCTGAGGTCAGACTTGATTGTTCTGGGAATGTCGGACTTCGATTGCATCATGGGCATTGAAGTTTTGAACAAGTATCAGGCAGTTGTGGACTGCAAGCAGAGGACTGTCCGGTTCAGATCTGATTTGGGAGTCCAGTGGACATTCTTTGGGGATGGTTCCCGTCCAAAGATTCTGTTGATATCTGTTGTCAAGATGGCACAGTTATTGGAACGAGGCCATATGGGATATCTGATCTATGCTGTTGATGTTACTGGAAAGAAGAAAGACTTGAAAGTCGAGGATGTGCCCGTAGTGGCGGAGTTTCCTGATATTTTTCCGGAAGAGATTCCCAGATTCCCACCGACGAGAGTCGAGTTTGGGATTGAGTTACTACCGGGGACTTCTGCCATTTCTCGTGCCCCGTATAGGATGGCACCAGTAGAGCTAAGGAAGTTAAAGACTCAGTTGCAAGAGCTCCTTGACAAGGGCTATATACGCCCTAACGTATCGCTCTGGGGTGCGCCTGTTTTATTTATTAAGAAGAAAGATGGATCAATGCGTCTATGCATTGACTACAGGCAACTGAATAAGGCCACAGTAAAGAACAAGTATCCACTTCCGAGGATCGATGACTAGTTTGATCAGTTGCAGGTACGAGGCTCTACAGTAAGATCGATCTAAGGTCGGGATATCATCAGATCCGGGTAAGGGAGGATGATGTTCAGAAGACGGCTTTCAGGACGAGATATGGGCACTATGAATTCCTGGTCATGCGTTTTGGGGTGACAAATGCCCCAGCTGTCTTCATGAGTTTGATGAACAGGGTGTTCCAGCCATATTTGGATCAGTTCGTCATAGTCTTCATTGACGATATACTTATTTATTCTCGGACCGAAGAGGAACACGTAAAGCACTTGAGGACAGTACTCCAGATCCTTAAGGATCATCAGTTATATGCAAAGCTTAGCAAGTGCGAGTTCTGGTTGAGCAGCGTGGTATTCTTAGGCCATGTCATATCTAGCAGAGGGATATCTGTGGATCCCAGGAAGATTGAAGCTGTGATGGAGTGGGCTGCACCCACTTCTGTACCTGAAATACGGAGCTTTCTCGGTTTGGCAGGGTATTACCGACGTTTCGTCGAGGGTTTTTCAAAGATTGACAAACCCCTGACACATCTGACTTAGAAAGGAGTCCCCTTCTATTGGTCTGAGGCTTGTGAGGAAAGCTTTCAAGAGCTGAAGCGTCGTTTGACTACAGCGCCTGTGTTAGTGATTCCGTCTGAGAATAAGAGGTTCGCTTTGTATACGGATGCGTCACTGCAGGGTTTGGGCTGTGTGTTGATGCAAGATAAGCATGTGGTGGCTTATGCATCGAGGCAGCTGAAGCCACATGAGGCTAGGTACCCAGTGCATGATTTGGAACTGGCGGCCTATCATTTTTGCCTTGAAGATTTGGAGGCATTACTTGTATGGTACGTCTTTCACTATATATACGGACCATAAGAGCCTGAAGTTTCTATTCACTCAGGCTGAATTGAATATGAGGCAAAGAAGGTGGATGGATTTACTCAAGGACTATGACTGTGAGATTGAGTACCATCCTGGTAAAGCGAACTTGATAGCAGACGCCTTGAGTCGTAAGGTGAAGAGTACTGCTGAGGATGCCATGAGTCTATCATCTATGATGACTTCTTATTGCCATCTGGGCTATGATTTTGATGTGGACACATCGACAGTGCGAGTGTCGACCTTATTGGCTGAGCCAGACATATTTGAGGCGATCAGGAAGGCCCAGAGGTCGGATGATGAGGTTCAGAGGTGGACATCATTGGTACTTCAGGGTCAGCCATCAAAGTTCAGAGTGGCTGAGGATGATTCCTTGAGACTGGGCAACCGATGGGTAGTCCCAGATACACCAGAGTTGCGTAGAGGAATATTGGAGCGAGCTCACAGTAGTCGGTTCAGTATCCACCCGGGAGGAAGGAAGATGTATAAGGACCTATGCGGTCAATTCTGGTGGAGACGCATGAAGCGCGATGTGATCACTTTTGTTAAAAGATGTTTGATCTGCAAATAGGTAAAGGCAGAGAGATAGAGGCCTGGTGGCGAGCTGAAGAGCTTAGAGGTACCTGAATGGAAGTGGGAGCATATATCTATGGACTTTGTGACCCACTTGCCAAGGACGGCCTCAGGATTTGATGCGATCTGGGTGATCGTAGATAGGCTGACGAAGGTGGCTCACTTCATCCCTTACAGTATGTCATTTACATACTTGAAGATGGCCCAGATGTATATACGGGATGTGGTGAGATTACATGGTATTCCAGTCTCGATAGTGTCTGACAGAGACCCGAGGTTCACTTCACATTTCTGGGAGGGTCTCCAGTCAGCTTTGGGCACAGAGGTGAGACTGAGTACGGCCTATCACCCTCAGACAGACGGTCAAACGGAGCATACCATTCAGACGCTCGAGGACATGTTGAGGGCATGTATTTTGGAGTTTGATACTCCATGGCAGGATTCACTAGCACTGGTGGAGTTCTCCTATAATAACAGCTATCAGGCGAGCATTCAAATGGCTCCTTTTGAAGCTCTTTACGGTAGACGATGTAGGTCACCGCTGTATTGGGAGGACTTGACTAGTAAAGCAGTCGGAGGACCGGATATGATTAAGGATATGGAAGGCAAGATAAAGTTGATACGCCAAAAGATGAAAGCGGCCCAGGATAGGCAAGCAGCCTATGCCAATAAGCGACAACGACCGCTGGAATTCCAGTTAGGAGACAGGGTCTTCTTAAAGATCTCGCCCTTTAGGGGTGTGGTTCGGTTTGGTATGCGTGGAAAGTTATCTCCGAGGTATGTTGGGCCATATGAAGTTTTGCAGCGTATCGGTACTTTGGCCTACCGTTTGGCACTACCGCCATCCTTGTCTGGCATACACGATGTTTTTCACGTTTCTATGTTACGGAAGTATGAGCCAGACCCGTCTCATGTCTTACAGCCTACTGAAGTACAATTAGACTCAGATGTGTCCTACGTAGAACGACCAATCAGAATTCTGGATCGTGAGGATCGCAGACTACGAAGCAAAGTTATACCGATGGTCAAAGTTCAGTGGGATCGTCGGGGTGTCGAGGAGGCTACGTGGGAGACGGAACGGCATATGGTGCAGCACTATCCGGAACTATTCTCTGGTATGTTTTATGTTTAGTTCGATATAGTGATGCATGTGGATTTCGATGACGAAATCTTATAAGTATGGGAGTAATGTAATACCCCCGAAATGGTTATATATTTATGTGTTAACATATATGTTTATGTTAAGGTTAAGGGTGGTGGTGCATTTAAATTAGGGGTTATAATTATGTTATGATGATATGATGTGAGAGGCATGTTGAGTGTTTTAAAGGATGTATTAATTAAATAAAGATGAAAAATATCGATTTATGATATTTTTAATGCATCGTGCTAAATACCGGGGCACAATTAAACAGCACATGACCACCCCAACCACACCCCCCCCCCCCAATCAATCAACCCCCACTTGGCTGCCCATCCTCTCAACCCATGCCACCTTCTCCCCCCCACCACTCCACCTCCAACCACTTGCTCCTCTCATTCTTTCCCCTCAAAGACGTCCAGATAAGCTACAATAGGAGAGGGAAAAAGGCTGGTAAAAAGGTGTCCAAAATCCTTGCAAAAAGAGAGGGGTAAGTTCGTACTCTGTTTTCGGGGTTTTTGGTTAAGTTCGGGTTTTGTGGGGGCGATTTCCAAGCATGCTAGTATAGGTTTGAACGAAACCTTGGTATGAATGTTTACATGGAAGTATTATGAAGTTCCTAGCATGTTTGTTTGAGCATGTTACATATGCTATGTGTTGGTTTTCTTGTTATGAAATTAAGTGCTCGAAAATCTGGGCAGAACTGGCATGCCCTGTTTTCCTGAATTTTTGGATGTGGTTGAAGATTTTGATGACGTTATGCTGCATGTTAGCTTAGGTTTTGTTAAACCTTTGATTTGAACACATGCATGGTAGTTTTATGAAGCTTATAACATTTTTGTTCAAGCATGTTTTACGCTTTATGAAGTAGAAATGATGGTAGGAAATGAGGTGCTCGAAAATCTGAGGAAGTCCCGATTTTCAGAGTGCTCGATCGATCGAGATTCTTGTCCCGATCGATCGAGCGAGGCAGAGGATTTAAAGCATGGTTCAAAATTCAGGGGCCGATCGATCGAACGGAATTTTCGATCGATTGATGAAGCTCCTCGATCGATCGGTAAAATATTTCAATCGATCGATTGAGGCGGGGTGTTTGAGCACTGTTTATGCATATTTTCTCGATCGATCGAGACCTTGCGGCCGATCGATCGAGAGAGGCAGAATGTTGAAAAAATATGATGATGATTTATTTTGTTAAGTTTATGGTATGAGATTATATTGAAGCATCTAATATGGTATTATGTGGTTTTGTAGAACCATCCCAGGTACCAGCACAATCAAGGAGATAGAGTTATCTACTTCTCCTCCTTTTAAAAAGGTACGTAAGAAACGTACGGGAATCGGACGGTAAAACACGCCTCTACATTATGATTATGCATTTATCGCATAAGTATGTACGATGAAATGATGACGTTTACATGAAATGATGTTTATATGTTATGATGTTACGATGTATATGATATGGTAAGATGCCATATGTTATGGGTAAGATGCCCATGTGGTAAGATGCCACACGATGTATATGATATGGTAAGATGCCATATGATTGGGTAAGATGCCCCTGTGGTAAGATGCCACACGATGTATATGATATGGTAAGATGCCATATGATTGGGTAAGATGCCCCTGTGGTAAGATGCCACACGATGTTCATGATATGGTAAGATGCTATACGATTTGGTAAGATGCCCATGTGGTAAGATGCCACACGATGTTTATGTTATGGTAAGATGCCATACAATGGGGTAAGATGCCCTTATACATGAATGAGAATCAGGGACAACAAAAGAAGTTAAAGAACGATCAACAAATTTTACTTAACTAAGATGTTATGCATTTACTGTTATGCCTTTTAATATGATGTTAAGTAAACACTTGTATGCTCACGATGCGTTGTCTCTGTAGGTACGCTTTTGAACTGAAGGGGCTAAGGGTCGGGTTGAAGCAGTGAGCTACAAGGATACAAGATGCATAGGATTCTGTTTATGTTTAGTATCTACTCTAGGAGTAGTATAAATCTAAAACGTTAGCATTCTTGTTTAGGAATGTGTCTATTAAGTTACGAAGTTTTTATTTTGGCCTGTAATCCTATTAGCTCATGTACCAACCGGAACCCTAAAATGTTATAAAAATGCATGTTTAGTTCAAATTTTGTTATCCTAACACTGTTAAGGTGGGAAGACCCCACAAATACACTAATAGAGGATTAAGGTCACGGGGTCCTTACATTAGTGGTATCATAGCAGTGATTTGCTCTTTAGGGCTGTTGAGGGCCTACGAACATGTTGATGAAAACGGGTAGCACATACTTATGCATGATGGTAGTTAGTGTTGTGATATACAACTATTTTGCTTATGTGCGTTTATGATATGTTCATAGATGAAATATGTTGTTGCTAACCATGGTGGTTGCAGGGATCGTATGGCATACGATGGGATGACATTAATGGTAATGTTGGGCACTTGATGTAATAAGTGCTAAGGAATCTGATTTTGTAGGAAAAAATCAGGGAATGAGAAAACTGGATATGCTGCCTGAGGACAGGTAATGATAGATAATGGAACAGGCAATGCCAATGAACATACACAATGAATGTGGTATTGTTTAAAAGCCACGAGTACGGCAACTCGTTTTATTTATAACAGTAGCTTGACTATGGCTTAAAGATGCATGATGAATGACATGCCACGCTGACGTTAATTAATGTCGATGGTAATTGGATATTATTGCTAGTAAAGGGATAAATGTGTTTAATTGAGTTGAGTTTTGTGTACATGTTATGCATATGTATGTACAGTGCTGAGGAATCTGGTTTTGTATGTGAATCAAAAAATGGGAAACGAGATACAATATCCGGGGACAGAATAAATAGACTATGTGATGAATGGGTATGTGTACGTCATAAATGTGATGACAAGGTACTAATACTAGCTCAAAGTATCCATGTATATTGTAATTGTGTATCAATGATGTGTTTCTACCCTCACGGGTAATTTTGACTGTGAAGATGGTAATGAGGTTTTCGGTGCATAATTTTATCAATAGCCCTATTGGTTATTGACGATTCTTATGGAGGGTGATTTGGTATTGAATTACGGATTGGGTCGCTGCGGATGAGCGAGTGATGTGATTGGGTCGCCACTGATGAGTGAGCGATGTGATTGGGTCGCCGCTGATGAGCGGGCGATGTGATTGGGTCGCCACTGACGTGAGCGATGTGATAGGGACCGCTGATGAGCGATCGATGATATAGGATCGCCGTTGACGAGCGAGCGATGTTACAGGGTCTCCTCCGACGAGCGAGCGATTGATATTGGGTCGTGCTAGAGAGAGCATGCGACGTGTGCGACGTGTATATTGTTATTGGGTCGATGCTAGAGAGAGCATGCGACGTGTATATTGTTATTGGGTCGATGCTAGAGAGAGCATGCGACGTGTATATTGTTATTGGGTCGATGCTAGAGAGAGCATGCGACGTGTATGTTGTTATTGGGACGATGCTAGAGAGAGAGAGCAAGCGATGTGTATATTGATATTGGGTCGATGCTAGGGAGAGCATGCGATGTGATTATTGTCGGGATCGACACTATTGAGAGTGTGCAATGTACTTTATGTGCCTCCACTATAGAGGGAGAGTGATGGATATAAGTTGATTTAATTGACCTTGTTGATTTGAGATATTGTGATGATCAAATGCACAGGTGAAAGCGATCATGGAGAGAGTGGATGAAGGATAGTATTATTTTCTTTCTTTTATTGCAGTGATGATGCAACAGCTGGGTGTATTGACACCGATATATCGATGACATTTATTGGCAAGATGATGGTATGATTATGTGGTGGATATTATGATGCATGTAATGTATAAACATGCATTGATATTTGTCTTGTGATTATGATATATGGGAATATAATACTTGCCGCTCATATGGCGAAGCGATGATTATGCCGCTGTCATATCGAAGCGAGGGGTATTGTGTACCGCCATTAGGTGATGAGTATTGTGTACCACGTGGGGCGATGAGTATTATATACCACCGTAGTGAAATGAACGTTGTGTTATTGTTGTTCCTTGGGTACATGAGATGTAGGCCAAGATGATAATGGAATGTTCCAGGGGAACGAGGAATTGAGTGACGAGACAGGGTGTGGTGTAACCGCTGTGGTGATACCATCATATCTATGGTATGCATCGAGTAATGATATCGTTTTGTGATATGTCAAAGCATGATTTCTTTTGTATATTTTTGGATTAATAATTGATTAATCACTTTTGAATATGTGGATGACATGTATTGACATGTACTGTCACAGGATGACGATGACATAGTGGATGTTCTATGTGGACGTGTGCCGTCGTTACGATGAAAAATACATTTAGGTATATGTATTTAGTCGTATGGTTGGAGTGGCAATGATGGGCACAGAGTAGTGTTTGAGTCAACGGTTGATGAGACAAGGTTTGCTCGATGAATTATTGGATGTGCCGTACAGGTAAGTGTACCGCAGCACACATTTGAGGTAAATATTTTACCAGTAGTTACCTTTGGGTCTACTCGTTGGGATGGCTATGGCCAAGTGACTTGTGGTAGGAGTAGTTATTGAGGAAACTACTCGCTTATACCGATTTGACGTATGGTGGACATGGTCACACCCACACATGAAGGTGTGGAATAAATCCTAATGGATTTGGATCACATTGTGGTTGAGTAAGGACACTGGGATGTCCGTTGTGCAATTGTGTTAGAGAAATGTTGGGTGATGACCTACTACTGGGTGGAACATATGATATGTTGATAGGTTTGGTATAAACCTAAGGAAGCAGCGATCTGCTATCCAGGTATTATTGCAGTGCTATAGTGAGCTTGTTGTAGCCATTATACTGTTCGTTGGAATCGAGTTTGGTAAATCATATGATGATACGATGAGGTTTATGGTGGACTCGTGTAGTCACTATGCGACATGAGGATTGAGACAGAGTATACATCACGGGGACGTTTATGCGTCAAATATTTTGAGGGACTTGTACAGGGACAGCTCAATTTTGTTGGGAGTACCAATGCGAGTGTCAACAAATCGTTTTTAGGGCTGGTTGAGAAACCTTGCATATGGAATGCAATGTGGGACACAATTGGAATTGTGGGATATAGTTAGTGGGGTAACACTACTATATTGATTGTATCTCTTGGAGAGATTTGGATCATGCTGTCATGGAGACAGTTGGCACTGGTCGATGGTTGATTGTGAATCAGCCATGGTAAGCATTACTGGTGTTGGACTAGGTAATGACTTTATATTTTTGGTGAGACGTACGAGGAGACGTCTCTGGGGAGATGCTCGAGATTCTGGAGTACTATGGTATTCGTATAGAGCATCGTTAGAATGGGTATACGTTGTGTATACAGATTCCGATTTGGTAATAGTAGCAAGGATGCACTATTCTGGACCAGTTGTGTATTTATTGGTTCCGGGATATATTTTGGTATAAATATATCAAGGTTTTCTGAACGGTGGTTCGAGGTTGGAGGGCCATGGGTTCATGACACTTTCCTTATGAGGAAGGCGGTCTTGTATTACCTACCTTGGGAATCTTTGGAAGATTCGATGAATCGATTTATGTGGTGTTGACGTTGGAATTACACCATTGGTCTTTGGTTTGTCAATCATTATTCTCCACTACGTGAGAATAACTGAGGATTGACAGTTGTATTTGGGGCTTACGGGTATGATTGGAGATACCTGAGCCGAGTGCATTGACTATGCATGTGGTGTTGGTACTTAGGCATGTATACCGGTGTGTGTATATGAATGCCATCATTTTGGTACTTGTCGAGCATCGGATTAGTATGCTTGGATGGATGAATCTCTGGTGAGAGATTGGGGCACCTTGAGATTGGTAATCTTAACGACACGATGTATTCAGATGAATGATCGTGAGGTCTGGTTGATTCCCTTGAGGAGGGATTGTCGTGTATTGAGATCATGGTAGTTCATTCTGGGTAATTCGATAGTATCCCTGAGTTAGGATTGTTGAATCCTAGGGTAAACGAGGGATGACCGGAGTTCAATCTGTTGGGTGTCGTTGTCGACACGGATGGTGAGAATGCAATTGATTTTTTTTCTTCTTCTTGCATGTTCTCTATGGAAACTTGAGACCTTGTGGAGTCTCGATGGTGTGTTTGGACCAAGATGTGATTTCTTGGAACACACGGGATGCAGGCATCTTTGGAGATGTGTTTGTGTTGATCGGTAGCCGCGAGTTGCCCGATCCGAGTTGCAAATGGTGCAGCTACTCCCTCGACAGATGTGGATTTGGAGAGCGGAAACTGGGTTCGGTATGTGTATACTGTGGTATACTATTGGTCTCCGTCGTAACGATATGTGTTTGACATCGTAGACTAAGTGGTGGAGATATCATGGAAGTGATATCTACGGCAGAATCAGGGACGATTCGAGTAACTAGCAGTTACGGTTGACTTATTACTTTTGGGTGATTAGCATCGAGGCATGCTGACGTCTTTTGAGATTATGATTGTTTGGGAGGTTGACTCCATTTCAGAGATTGGTGCGAGGTTGGTGTCCTCGCAGCTGATGTGTCATTCATGATGTGTTCATGATTCGATGACGTGGGTCCGAATGGATTATGAGGTCTTGGCTGTACGTGGGGTACGCCTGTGCAAATTTCGAGGATGAAATTTTATTAGTGGGGGATAATTGTGATGCCCGGGAATTAATGGTGTAAATCCCGGTTTGGTAATGATCCTTAATGGATTTTTAATTGTGAAAATTATGAATTAATGGCGGTATTGGGACTCCCGAGGGTTATAAATTCGATATTTGGGGTCGTTGGATCCAAAGGTTGAGATTGTATTCTCATCGTGGTGTTAAACCTTGGAATTGGGTGTTTCGTGGGATCTGAGTTCTGGGGTGCTTTGTGATGGGGCTGGTAATGGAAATTGAGATTGAGAGGTAATTATTGAACACATATGATTTTTAATGACTCATGATGTATTTGTGGAAAACTTGGGGTTTTGGAGTTTTGGTACTATATATACCAAGTGGACTCGGTGTTCAGGCAGTTCTCTCCTCTCTCTCCTCTCTCTCTCACGCTCCAAACCCCCACCCATTTCCCCTGTTTTTCTCCCATGGAAGGAAAATCGATGGAGGTTCGACTTGGGAGCGGAATTTCTCGAAGAAAAGTTGGTAATACTCTTCCCCTTACATTTATCTTCGATTTGATTGTAGTTTTGTGGTTTTTGATTGTGTATAGAGATGGGTTTGAGTTTATGGATTTTTGGAGATTTTTGGTTATTGTGTTTTGGGAAGGATTTATAGTTCATTGATAAGAATTTATGGTGTATGGGGTGTGGAGATTGTTATTTTGGAAAAATTTTGCAAGAAAAACGCCATTTTGGCTGGAACAGGTCGAGGCGATCGATCGCTGCGTCGTTTGTAAAATTTTGAGGAAGATGAACAGTGAGGCGATCGACCGCCTCAAATGAAGTGATCGATCGCCAAGGGGCAGTGGCCATTTTAAACAGTGAAGCGATCGATCGCTTCAAATGTAGTGATCGATCCCATGGAGGCAGAATTTGTTTTACGTTGAGAGGCGATCGATCACTTGAATGGCAGCAATCGGTCACCCATGCCTAAACTTTGAAAAATTATTTTGTGTTATGATTTCAACGTCCGCTTTGGCCGAGTCTTTTAAATGGTTAATCGTCATGGATTGACGATATATTTGGAGGTCGTGAACGTGCTTGGGCACGTGGTGGCATGCTTGTAATTAATTATGAGTTATTAATTGTGTTTAGCACGTAATTCACTGGGTCTCAGGCCTAAGGCAAGGATTGGTTCGGACTACCGAATTATAAGGTACGTATAACGTACAAGCATAGCTTTTTATATGATTGTAACTGTGAAACGCATGGTAGATTGTAATTGCAACAAATGGATATGTATGGTGGCATATATGACGCCGCTATGGAGCGAGTAACAGTTGGGATGTTGTCGCTATGGGGCGAACATCGGCTATGATACCGCCACTATTGGGCATGCAAGGTAATGAAACTGTGGAATTAGTGGTTAGATATATGGAATATCTGTAATTATTTAATGATTTGGTACATTGATTATGGTATTGGTAATTAGGGAACGAATTTAGTTAATCAATGAAATGATTAACTGGTTTTTGGGAATTTGATGGTTTCAGTTATTTTGAGAACAGGAATAGCACAAGGATCCCATGTGGTAACGATACTATACATGGAGTATCTTTTACATTACAATTTTATATTCTATAAATTATGTATTGTGATTATTGGATCGGTGGTATTGGTATGCTCACCTCGTGTGAGAGGCTGTCTCTGTTGGGACATGTGGAACTGTACAGCGGTAGCTCCGAGTTGAGATCGAGCTATGGATTGGAGGCGCTTCTAGGACTGAAGAGCCAGTGCCGGTATTGTGTTGGGTACTTTATACATTAAATACACATTCATTCATTGGGTGCTCGCATGTGAGCACCGTTACATGTGTATATAGGTTGTATAATGGGCATGGGCCTTTCTCTTTTCATTTTTTGGTTGCATGCAATTAAATAAGGGATTGCTAAATGAATTGAGAACATGTTAGTGTATTATAAGATGCATACTTAAGGGTTGAGTGATATGAAGGATATGGACATTATATGGAATAATGTAAGAAATTTTATTATTGGTAGCATGTGGTTGTCCCCGTGATTACATGATTGTATGCACTAAGTACATGGGTTAATACACTAATAGAGGATTAAGGGCACGGGGTCCTTACAGCATGGAAGAGGAGATCGATCACCTATGGAAGAAAGTTGAGCAACAAAATATGCGAGCAAGCGATCGATAGCCACTTTCCAAGAGATCGATCGCCAAAGTTTACTGGAGCCAAGAGATCGATAGCTACAAGGGGGCAATCGATCGCCCAAAGAATCTGCCTGAAAAAAATAAAGGAACGATCATAGCGATCGATCACCATGGAGTCCGAGAAAAAGGAAATTTGATCTTTTTACCATCTTGGATAGATTTTTACCTACTATATCCGATTCCCACCCTATTTACACGATTTGGGGACCTTAAATCATAATATCATTTATTATTTTAGGGTATTTCCAACATAGTTTAGAAATTAGAATAGATTTTCTCTCAATCTTTTGAAGAATGACTTAAAGAACGAAGAACGAAGACGGAATTGACGCTCCGGAACCGTGCTTCCCTGTAGTAATTCTTTCTTTTACTATTAGTTTAATGTTTTCTAGAATAGATTTGATTGTTTTTAATTTAGTCATGAGTAGCTAAACATCTTTGTGATTCTCGGTTGAGGACGATGATACAATGGAGTTTACGATTCTTGTGCGATTGTGTTGATTGTTGATTTTCATTGTCAATTATTTTTCTGATTTTTTGCCTTGATTGTTATGTTTGATTGTTATATTGATCACTTAGCTATTGTTCTTACAATTTAACGCTAAATTAGATATCAAATACGGAATTGTTTGATCTCTAATTTACGAAGCAACTAAAATTAATAAAATTTCGCTTGTGAGTTTGTTAAATTCTCAGGGAAAATAATTAACTAGATTAAACATAGACGCTTGGATTATTTTTGTTGAGCCTTAAACGCATGGTTGCGTTTAATGCGTTAAATTGTCCCCGGCTAATCTTTGAGTTTTGATGATCAACAAAACTTGCATTTGTTATACTAATATGTCTACTTAGTGTACAGGGTTATATTGATAAATTGGTTGGGAAGACCAATGGAAGAGAACTCAAGTTATACAATAACATATGCGAGTTCATAGGACAAGCGGTGATTTTTATCAAGGAATCTATTGAGCTTGGACGAGAAGGAATGACATCTATGAACAACCAATTTAACATGTGTGGAATGATGTTGGAACAATTTCTTATGATGGGATGAAGACCCACAAACCAATGGTCCGTTGGTGGGCAAATTCGTATAGAAGCCAATTGGAGCGCAGTGCAATGTTTTGATTATATCTCTTGGCTCGATGCTCCGAACAAGGTGAATCCAAAGAGGCTGGAAAGAAAACTCAATATGCTAGATTTCATATTCGAACATCTCAGTCCAGTTCGGATTTCATCATGGAGCAAAATGTCATGGAAGTCATAACAAGTGCAGATTGTAGCAAGGTTTGAGCGACTGTAGAATTTTGGGCATACCTTCTTCATACCTTAATGAAATGCAATGAACTTTTGTACACACCTAGATAAGAGGAAGATCTACAACTTTCATGTTTACCACTTTTCCCAGAAATGAGCTTAAGATGGTCGAATAGTGCAAAGTTTGAGAGTGCTGAAATCTGGCAGATCACCTCAGGCGATTCGGGCCATCACCTCAGGCGATCCGAGCCATGTTGCGCACCATCGACAGAAGCGATGGCACGGTGGGCACGCTGGAGATCAGATCGCCCCAGGCGATGGTCAACCTCGCCCCAGGCGATCCAGAATGCTTCCTAGGCCATTTTTTTGAAGGGCGATCGCCCCAGGCGATGCACGGAACGCCCGAGGCGATCCAGAACTTTACCTACGGCCTTGTTTATCATTGATGATCGCCCCAGGCGATGGGGAGATCGCCCGAGGCGATCTGGGCCAGATTTGACCGTTAAAGGGTGGCGATGGGTGATCGCCCGAGGCGATTTCCGAGGCGATCGAGGCGTTATTCAAGCCTTATGTGTAGCAACGGCTAGTAGGAGCTTTGGGGGCCTCCTACACTATAAATATGGATCTTTTGGAGCTTTTTGAAGGCAAGAAACAAGACTATAAACTACAAGAAAGCCTTGATCAATTCAAATTACTTTAGCATTGCAAACTTCATACATTTGTGTGTATTGGAGTTTGTAATTCATTTCTTGTTGTGTGAGTTTTGATTCTTCGTATTGGTACACCTTGAAGGTGTTTGATTGAGTTTCTTGTAAAGGTCCTCCAACACCAAAGCAAGTTGGAAAATTGTAAAGTCGCCAACAAGTAAAGTTGGTGCATGTGTTGTGGCTATCCTTGGAGCCCTTAAGGCCAAGAAGACTCGTGAAGAGTGTTGGTAGCTCGTGAAGAGTGATGTGACTAGAAATAGACACGTCTATTACGCTTAATTGTCTACGATTTGGTATATTTTGATGGATAAATTGATACATATGCTACCTAATCGTATATTTGTGTAAATGTAGGGAAAAGTGAAGAAATCAAGCTAAAATGATGAAAGAAGCAATAAAGTTGAAGAAAAGAGGAAAAAACCGGAATCAAAGACACATGTTGCTCCTTTCTCCTCAAATTTCTATGTATTCCAGCCAGGTTTTGGGAATGTGGTCCATATAAAAGTTGTAGAACTTTGAGTTATCTTCGCGTGGACAGCTGACTCGTCGAATTCGGAGTTCGTATGTGAAAGTTATGGCCAAAATACAAAACTTGCCAGAAAAATGGAGGACAGGCGTAATTACGCCATTCACAGGCGTAATTACGCCAACGCTACGGCATTACAGGCGTAGCTACGCCCTTCTGAGGCGTAATTACGCCAGAAACGCAGAAAGCCATTTTGTGACACGTCACCAGGCGTATTTACGCCACTTTCAGGCGTAATTACGCCTATAGAATTTTGGAAAATTAAAATTCTTGATTTCTTTCCTTTCCACATGGATTTTACCCTACTCCATCAGCCTCCATACCTCATATACACGATTTTTACCTCATTTTAAGCATAATTTCATACTCTTAGAATATTTAGAGATTTTAGATTAATTTTCTTTCAAAGTTTTCTTCAAGAACGACGAAGAACGGAACCGGAATTGACAAGCCGGAATCGTGATTTATATTAGTAATTTCTTTTCCTTTATTTATTTAATGTTTTCCATTGAATTTTTATTGCTTTTAGATTTAATTATGCTAGGCTAAAACCCTTCGATTCTTGGTTGAAGGGATACCTACTTTTGGATTTAAATCTTTTATGAAAATTCGGTTTGATTGTTGAATTAATCTTCGATTTCAATTGGTTTCTCAGAATTCGAATTCCATGATTGTTGTGCTTGTGTATTAGACCGATCACCTAATATTCAATAACATAATCGATAGTTTGCTAAGAAACAACTAAGATTAATAATTAACCGGCTGTAGGTGTTATTGAATTCTTAGGAGAAACGATTGAGTAATCAATTCTAACGGCTGTAGTTTTTATTGATTAGATTTGTCGAACTCATTAGTTTTGAAAACTATCATTGATTTAATCATTAACGGCTGTAGTGGTGATTAGAGATTTGGTAAGGGTTGAATTGAATGCTGTTTTCCCTTTGACTACGAATAAGATGAGTAGGAATTGAATTTCCAATCGATAGATAATTGAAAGAATTCGAATGTTTTGATTTGATGACTAAAAGATAATTTTCCAAAAGTACGGTTACCTGAAAACCAAGAATCGCTTTAATCCCATAAGTTTTAATCATTTTAGTTAGACTCGTTAATTAGTTTGATATTTGCTAAGTAGTAGTAATCCAGTCCAAATCCCCCATTGTTACTAGTTCTTTGATAATTGACACAAAATAAATTTACCTTCCCTGTGAGATCGATCCCTACTTCCACTACTACATATTTTTGTTATTAACTGAAGAAGGGTTAATTTGGGCGTACACGATAAACGCTACCAGAAGAGCTTTGTGTACTCGTGAAGAGTATTGTGCTCGGGAAGAGCTTTGTAAACTCGGGAAGAGTTGGGTTGTGGCTAACTTGGAGCCCTCAAGACCAAGATCATTTATTCTAGTGGAACCTCGGTTGGAGGTTATCTAACCGGGAAGAGGAGACGTAGGCGATTCATCGCCGAACTTCGATAACAAATATCCTTGTCATTTACCGCTTTATTTCATTACGCATTTATTTATTTGTTTACTTCTTTATTTCTTTTATTTATCGATTGACTTAAGCCTTCCGCAAGCGCAAACTCTTTTATTTTGCAAACTCATTTTAAAAAGCTAAAGTAGCCAAGGAATCTCATTCACCCCCCCTCTTCGATTCCAACAAGTGGTATCAGAGCCATTTGATTTTTGTTTTTAAATCAAAATCTTTTTATGGCTAATCTAGCAAATGAGTTTGCTCAAGGTCAATCGACGAATCGCCCTCCGCTTTTCACGGGTGATAACTACGGTTATTGGATGAATAGAATTTCTCTATACATCCAATCCGTAGATTATGATCTATGGAAAATCATAGTGAAAGGTCCACATATTCCTTTAAAGGAAGTTGGGGGAATTAGTGTTCCCAAACAAATGGACGATTTCAATAGAGCGGATATGATATTAATTTCACAAAATGCTAAAGCGATTAATATTTTGCATTGTGCCTTAGATATGAAGGAGTACAACCGGATCTCAATGTGCTCAACGGCTAAGGAGATATGGGATAAATTGCAACTTTGTCATGAAGGAACCAACCAAGTGAAGGAGACCAAGATTGATCTCCTACAACTCAAATATGAGACATTTGAGATGGAGTCCGGAGAAGAGGTGGATTCCATGTTTAGGAGGCTCACCCTAATTATCAACGAGCTTGCTCAACTTGGAGAGAAGTATCCTCCAAAGCAAATATGGAGGAGAGCACTAAGAGCCTTACCAAAGGAATGGGATGCCAAGAGGACGGCCATCATCGAGTCCAACAAAGGGGAGAACGCATCTTATGATCTTGATGAGCTCCATGGCACATTGGTGACTCATGAGCTTGAAGTTGCCACAAGAAGAGAAGTAAAGGAGGAGGATAGATCCAAAAGAAATGGGATCGCTTTGGTTGGAAGGAAAGACCATTCCGATGATGAAGAAGATGATGATGATGAAGAGTTGATGTTGTTCACAAAGAAGTTCAAGAAGCTCTTCAACAAACATAGCAAGTCAAAGAACTCAAATGCTACCAAACAAGAATCCAAACATGAGGTAACTTGTTATAATTGTCAAGAAAAAGGTCATTATGCTAACAAATGTCCTAGGAAGAAGAATGAGGACAAAGGCAAGAAGAAGGCGTTTATAGCCACATGGAGTGATAGCGACTCCGATGAAGAAGAAGCCACCAATCTTTGTTTAATGGCTCTTGGAGATGAAGGAGATGAAAGCGACGATGAGGTACCTTCATTTGATGAACTTTTAGAGTCTTATAATGAACTTATTGATGCTCTTGGCAAAACCAAGATGAGTAACAAATTACTCAAACTTGAGATTGCTAAGAAAGATGAAGAAAATAATTCATTGAAAAATGAATTAAATTCTTTAAAGATATCATTTTGCAAATTTAGTGAAAGTAGTAAAAAGATGAATGAATTGCTTGGCTTGCAACGTTGTAGCTTTAACAAAGCTGGGTTAGGCTACTCAAGCAAATCAAAAACCTTTTCTAGCTTGTTGGCCAAACCAAAGCACAATTCTCCTACTTGCACTTATTGTTGCAAAGATGGTCATATTAAGAATAAATGTAGGTTTGCTAGAATCCAATACCAACCTAATAAGAGGTGGAAATGGATTCCAAAAGTGCCTTTGAAAGTTAACCCTCAAGGACCCAAAAATCAAATGGGTACCAAAGTTCCTCCTATTGTAAATTTATCTTGTAGGAACAAAAATGGAATGGAGGATGAAGGGCCAAGCAACTCAAAGGAGGAGTTTGTATTATTCACCACTATAGAAGGGCTCGAGGCGTTGGACCAATGACAAGAACGAACTCTTGTCATCGAAAGTAAAATTTACTTTTTACATGTTAAAAGAGCAATTCAAAATTTAATTGGCACAAATTAATTGTGACCAATAAATATGAAGCTCAATATTCATTGGTAGTAAAATGCATAACCCCTTAGCATATGCACATATAAATTATTTTGATGCATGATTCTTGCTTATCTCTTTTTGGCATATATATCTTGATATGCCTAAAATTCAAATTTGAATATGCAATGTGGAAATTTGCAATTATATGTTTTGTTAACTTATCTAATAATGCTTTGATATTTTTAATGTTTATTGGGCATAAGTGCATGAACTCATGGTAGAACATATGCACACTTTGCAAAATTTAGAATTCATTGTTGATTGCCTTAAACGCATGTTTTTTTTTCATCTCATTGATTAAATCTTATGCTTATTACATGCTTGATGATGAACATGTGTAAATTGTTGAAATATAGCTGTGTGGCAACATATAATTGAACTATGTTTATTTAAATTTTGTGCTTTTTGATTATCACAAAAAGGGGGAGAATTTTGTGATAAACTTGAACCTTAATTCATGCATAGTTTAAGGGGGAAAGCTTGAGTATGCATGGTTTGAGGGGGAGAGTTATTTGCTTGATTAACTTGTAGTGTATGCAATTGTTAAGGGGGAGTTATTTTTACTCACATTTCATGCATATTACTTATTCAAGTTTATCAAGTTTTGTGATCATCAAAAAGTGGGAAATTGTTGAGCCTTAAACGCATGGTTGCGTTTAATGCGTTAAATTGTCCCCGGCTAATCTTTGAGTTTTGATGATCAAAAAAACTTGCATTTGTTATACTAATATGTCTACTTAGTGTACAGGGTTATATTGATAAATTGGTTGGGAAGACCAATGGAAGAGAACCCAAGTTATACAATAACATATGCGAGTTCATAGGACAAGCGGTGATTTTTATCAAGGAATCTATTGAGCTTGGACGAGAAGGAATGACATCTATGAACAACCAATTTAAGTGTTCAACATGTGTGGAATGATGTTGGAACAATTTCTTATGATGGGATGAAGACCCACAAACCAATGGTTCGTTGGTGGGCAAATTCGTATAGAAGCCAATTGGAGCGCAGTGCAATGTTTTGATTATATCTCTTGACTCGATGCTCCGAACAAGGTGAATCCAAAGAGGTTGGAAAGAAAACTCAATATGCTAGATTTCATATTCGAACATCTCAGTCCAATTCGGATTGCATCATGGAGCAAAATGTCATGGAAGTCATAACAAGTGCAGATTGTAGCAAGGTTTGAGCGACTGTAGAATTTTGGGCATAACTTCTTCATACCTTAATGAAATGCAATGAACTTTTGTACACATCTAGATAAGAGGAAGATCTACAACTTTCATGTTTACCACTTTTCCCAGAAATGAGCTTAAGATGGTCGAATAGTGCAAAGTTTGAGAGTGCTGAAATCTGGCAGATCACCTCAGGCGATCCGGGCCATCACCTCAGGCGATCCGAGCCATGTTGCGCACCATCGACAGAAGCGATGGCACGGTGGGCACGCTGGCGATCAGATCGCCCAGGCGATGGTCAACCTCGCCCCAGGCGATCCAGAATGCTTCCTAGGCCATTTTTTTGAAGGGCGATCGCCCCAGGCGATGCACGGAACGCCCGAGGCGATCCAGAACTTTACCTACGGCCTTGTTTATCATTGATGATCGCCCCAGGCGATGGGGAGATCGCCCGAGGCGATCTGGGCCAGATTTGACCGTTAAAGGGTGGCGATGGGTGATCGCCCGAGGCGATTTCCGAGGCGATCGAGGCGTGATTCAAGCCTTATGTGTAGCAACGGCTAGTAGGAGCTTTAGGGGCCTCCTACACTATAAATATGGATCTTTTGGAGCTTTTTGAAGGCAAGAAACAAGACTATAAACTACAAGAAAGCCTTGATCAATTCAAATTACTTTAGCATTGCAAACTTCATACATTTGTGTGTATTGGAGTTTGTAATTCATTTCTTGTTGTGTGAGTTTTGATTCTTCGTATTGGTACACCTTGAAGGTGTTTGATTGAGTTTCTTGTAAAGGTCCTCCAACACCAAAGCAAGTTGGAAAATTGTAAAGTCGCCAACAAGTAAAGTTGGTGCATGTGTTGTGGCTATCCTTGGAGCCCTTAAGGCCAAGAAGACTCGTGAAGAGTGTTGGTAGCTCGTGAAGAGCTTTGTGTACTCGTGAAGAGTATTGTGCTCGGGAAGAGCTTTGTAAACTCGGGAAGAGTTGGGTTGTGGCTAACTTGGAGCCATCAAGACCAAGATCATTTATTCTAGTGGAACCTCGGTTGGAGGTTATCTAACCGGGAAGAGGAGACGTAGGCGATTCATCGCCGAACTTCTATAACAAATATCCTTGTCATTTGCCGCTTTATTTCATTACGCATTTATTTATTTGTTTACTTCTTTATTTCTTTTATTTATCGATTGACTTAAGCCTTCCGCAAGCGCAAACTCTTTTATTTTGCAAACTCATTTTAAAAAGCTAAAGTAGCCAAGGAATCTCATTCACCCCCCCTCTTCGATTCCAACAATTTTGTTTAGCTTCATCGATCTCAATAGGTCATATGCTATCATCGATTTAAATCTTAATCGCTTGTATTTTGATTGATTGTTTGATAATGGTTAAACTAGAACGCCTGAGCTACTTAACTAAACTTAAGGTGGGATATGACTTTGATTATTGGATTAAATGTCCAACGATGAATATTCATATGAAAATTGAATCGTATGTGAAGATCGAGGATCGAGATAGTAAACACCAATTGTAAAGTTAACCGAAAACAGAGAATCGCTCTTTTCTCATAAGTTAATTCATCTAGTTAATTTTGCATATTAGTTTAATTTTGCATCATAGTAGTAATTCAATTAATTTCAAATTCCCCTTTTATTTTCGTTTGCATAAGTTAACACAAAGATATAACCTTCCTCGTGGGATCGATCCATGTTCACGCTACTACATTCATAATTATTATTAACTTGAGAGGGTTAATTTGGGTGTTCACGATAAGCTCTACCAAATTTTGGCGTCGTTGCCGGGAAATGGCGTTTTTATTAATTTGTGTTAACTTTTTATTGATATTCATCTTCCCGTGCTTTTTACATGTTTGTTCATGCACACAAGCGATTTTTCATCAGAGGAGGACGAACGTCAATATGACCCCGAGATAGAAAGGACTTTACATCAACTAAAAATTCGAAGGAAACTTAAAGAAGAAGAAGAGGAAAGGACTATCATGGCGGAGAATCAAAGCCTAAGACAGCTAGCGAATCCTACCTTGGATCAACAACCTCGTCGCATAACCTTTCCTACACTTGCTACTAAAATAAATTTTCAATTAAAATCGGGTCTAATGCATCTTTTACCGTCTTTTCATGGTCTTGTAGGTGAGGATCCGCATAAGCATTTGATAGAATTCCATGTAGTATGCACTACGATGAAGCCGACCGGCATAACTGAGGAACAAATCAAATTACAAACTTTTCCGTTCTCTTTGAAGGACGCTACTAAGGATTGGCTCTTCTATTTACCTTCTGGATCCATCACTCAATGGAACAAGCCCAAAAGAACCTTCTTGGAGAAATACTTTCCTGCATCAAGGGCGACAAATATTCGCAAAGATATATATGGAATTAGACAAATCCATGAGGAATCACTGCATGAATATTTGGAGCGCTTTAAAAAGCTTTGTGCAAGCTGCCCTCAACATCAGATAAGCGAGCATTTACTAATTCAATATTTTTATGAGGGTCTTTTGCCAAATGACAGGAACTTGTTAGACGCTGCTAGTGGAGGAGCATTTGTGGATAAGACGCCAGCAGAAGCAAGGCACTTAATTGCTAACATGGCAACCAACTCTCAACATTTTGGAACTGCTCAATCGGACCATAAGCTTAGGAAGCAAGGCAAAGTAAATGTTTCTCGCCTCGAACAACAATTGATTGACTTAACCGGTATTGTGAAACATCTTGCAATTGGAATTGGACAAAGTGCCAAGGTATGTGGAATTTGTGCACTACCTAGTCATCCAACTGACGCTTGCCCCACACTTCAAGAGCCATCTATTGAGGAAGCAAATGCAGCGGGCGGATTTCCGGGACAGCCACAACGAATGTATGATCCTTTTTCTAGCACATATAACCCAGGATGGTGAGATCATCCAAATTTCATATATGGGAATCAAACTGAATCACAAACGTAATACCAACCACCACCATATAGACCACCATTCCAAAGGCCACAACAAGCCGTTCCAACCCCAACACCTGGTGTGTATCTAGAAAATATTGTTAATGGATCTGTGAATTTTCAACAGGAGACAAGAGCAAGCATCCAAAGGTTGAGTACTCAAATGGGACAGTTGGTCACCGCAATAAATCGCATAGAGACTCAAAGATCAAGCACCCTACCATCACAACCAATAGTGAATCCGAGGGAGAATGCCAGTGCGATTAAACCAAGGAGTGGGAATGAACTTGAGACACAAGATAAGGAGAAACCGATGGATACTACACATGAAGATGAGAAAGAGATCGAGCCCACGGGGAATGATTCCATACAAAAGGATGAACAAAAAGGTAAATCCCCTCTAATTTATGATTATAAGATTGAACCACATTTCCCTCTTGCATTTCAGGAAGATAGGAGGAATTAAAGCATCAAGGACCTCTATAAACCTTTCGGAGATGTGAGGTGAACATTCCATTGTTGAATGCTATCAAGCAGGTGCAACGCTATGCAAAGTTCTTAAAGGAGTTGTGCACCGCCAAGAGGAAACAAAAACTTAAAGGATGCCGCAAAGTTGAGTTGGGGGAGAACATCTCATCAGTTATTCAACGGAAAATCCCTACCAAGTGCAAGGACCCAGGTATGTTCACTATCCCATGCACAAATGGTACAGCACGTCTTGAAAAAGATATGCTAGATTTAGGAACGTCGATAAATGTCATGCCATACTCTCTCTATGCTTCTTTAAATCTAGGACCTTTAAGTGAAACAAGGGTGGTTGTCCAATTCGCGGATAGATCTAATGCATACTCTAGGGAAATTTTGGAAGATGTTTTAGTGCAAGTAAATGAGTTTGTATTTCCCGCTGATTTTTATGTGCTCGATATGGCAAAGGGTGGCAATAGTATCCCTATATTTGGGGAGACCTTTCTTGAAAACATCCAAGACTAAGACAGATGTTCACAGTGGCACACTCACGATGGAATTTGATGGTGAAGTCGTAAAATTCAATATACATGATGCCATGAAATATCCTTGTGACGACGATGATACTGTTTACTCTATCGATATTATTGATTACTTGTCCCAAGACATTTTTGAGATTGCAGGTAAAGAAGAGTTGGAGATAGCCCTCACCACCCTTCTAGACCATTTTGAGGAAGAGTTGCCACTTGGAGATGAGGTGGAACACAACATCACCGCTTTGGATACCACGCCCGAGATACAAGGTAATGTTTCATTTGTGTCATTGCATATTCCTAACACTAGGCCACTTCCTTCGGTATCGCAGGCACCCACTGTTGAACTGAAGCCATTACCAAGCCACCTAAAGTATGTGTGCCTTGGAGAAGGAAACACACTACCGGTAATAATCTCTAGCAAGTTGGGGGATGGCCAAGAGAAGGAGCTCATTCACGTGCTAGAGGAGCACAAGACCGCCATTGGATGGACCATTGCTGACATTAAAGAAATAAGCCCCTCTACATGCATGCATACTTGAAGAAGGAGCCAAACCTACACGCCAACCGCAAATAAAACTCAATCCACCAATGATGTAAGTCGTGAAAGAGGAGATCATAAAGGTTCTTGCAGTTGGAATGATATACCCCATTTCGGATAGCCAGTGGGTCAGTCCTGTTCAAGTAGTTCCAAAGAAGACTGGCATCATAGTAGTGAGGAAAAAAGATGATGAATTAGTAACCACCCACATTCAAAATGGATGGAGAGTTTGCATTGACTACCGCAAGTTGAACACCGTGACCCGCAAGTACCACTTTCCATTGCCCGTGATTGATCAAATGCTTGAAAGGTTAGCATGCATTCTTATTACTATTTTCTTGATGGATATTCCGGCTATTTTCAGATTGCGATTACTCCGGAAGATCAATAAAAGACTACATTCACATGCCCCTTTGGGACTTTCGCTTATAGGCGCATGCCTTTGGACTATGCAATGAACCTTCAACTTTTCAACGATGTATGGTTAGTATATTTTATGAGTACACTGAGCATATATTAGAGGTATTCATGGATGATTTTACTGTTTATGGTGACTCATTCAATGCTTGTCTAACTAACATTACCCTTGTCCTAAAGCGTTGCATAGAAACGAACATTGTGCTAAATTCTGAAAAATGCCACTTTATGGTAGAACAATGTATTGTTTTGGGTCATGTTGTCTCATCCAAAGGTATGGAGGTAGACAAAGCAAAAAATTGACATTATTCAGTCTCTATCTTTATCCTACTTGTGTGCGGGAAGTGCGTTCCTTTCTTGGCCATGCAGGTTTCTATAGAAGATATATCAAGGACTTCGCCAATATCGCATCACCATTGTGCAAATTGTTGCAAAAGGAAGTGGCATTCGAGTTTGATGAGGCATGCAAGACTGCGTTTGACATATTGAAGGCTTCCTTGATATCCACACCAATTATCCAACCACCTAACTGGAGTAAGCCATTCGAGATCATGTGTGATGTAAGCGACTATGCAGTAGGTGCCGTTTTGGGCCAAAAGATTGGAAAGATTTCTCATGACATCTACTATGCATCCATTACTTTGAACGATGCCCAACGAAATTATTCTACTAAGGAAAAGGAGCTAGTAGCTGTTGTTTTTTCTTTAGAAAAAATTCGCTCTTATTTAGTTGGTGCTAAAGCTATTATTTATTCTGACCATGCAGCTCTTCGCTACTTGATGACGAAGAAGGAGGCAAAGCCAAGGCTAATTAGATTGATCTTGCTCTTGAGTGAATTCGATGTTGAAATTAAAGACAAGCGAGGAACGGAGAATAAAGTGGCGGATCACCTAAGTCGCCTAATTCATGTGAATGACACACCGTGTTTCAAAGAAGAATTCCCGGATGAGCGACTCTTTGCCATGCACGACATTTTACCATGGTATGCAAACATTGTTAATTTTTTGGCCACTAATACTTTTCCTAATGGATTGAATAGGACTCAAAAAATAAAAATTCGAAGCGACGCCAAGTACTATGTTTGGGATGATCCATACTTATGGAAATATTGTGCGGATCAGGTTATTCGGCGTTGCATTCCGGGCAATGAGGTATCCTCCATACTCCAGTTTTGTTATTCACATGAGGTTGGCGGCCACTTTGGAGCCAAACGAACTGTAAAGAAGGTATTAGAATGTGGATTCTTTTGGCCAACTTTATTTCATGATGCATATCATTTCTGCAAATCATGCCCTGAGTGCCAAAAGACGGGTAACATATCTCAACAAAAGGAGATGCCCCCAACAACCCATACTTTATTGTGAAATCTTTGATGTATGGGGCATCGACTTCATGGGACCGTTTCCACAATCTTTCGGCCACATATATATTTTACTTGATGTGGATTATGTGTCGAAATGGGTGGAAGCTTTAGCCACCCGTACTGATGATTCAAAATTGGTTGCAGGTTTTATAAAGCATAACATTTTCTCTAGGTTTTGGACTCCAAGGGCAATCACAGATGATCGAGGTACCCATTTTTGCAATAGGACGGTGGAGAGCTTACTAAAGAAGTATCATGTAACACACAAGGTGTCCACCGCCTACCACCCGCAAACAAATGGACAAGCCGAAGTTTCAAATAGAGAAATCAAATCCATCGTGGAAAAGACTGTAAATCCCACTAGGAAAGATTGGAGCTTGAGACTAGACGCCAATAGGTATGTCTCCTTATAGACTAATCTTTGGTAAACCTTGTCATTTACCTGTAGAGTTGGAACATCGAGCATTTTGGGCCATAAAGCAACTCAACATGGCTATGGACAAGAGCAGAGAGAATAGAAAGCTGCAATTACAAGAGTTGGAAGAGATCCGCAATGATACGTATGAAAGTTCAAATATATACAAAGAGAAACGAAGACCTTTCATGACAAGATGATCTCAAGGAAGGAGTTTTTCATTGGTCAAAAAGTCATCCTCTACCGTTCCCGCCTTCGTCTATTTCCAGGTAAGCTACGTTCTCGATGGGTTGGACCTTTTATAGTAACTGGTTTTTTTTCTCATGGTGCAGTTGAGGTTCAAAGCCTAGCAAAAGCAAAGACATTCAAGGTGAACAGACATAGACTGAAACCTTACTATGAAGGTTTCCATGCCGCTAAATAAGGAGAAGTGGATCTTGAAGATCCACCAAGCATCACGTAATTTATGGATTGGCGTCGGGCCACGGACGTTAAACAGAGGGGCTGCTTGGGAGGCAACCCAAGGGGAGTTAGTTTCCCTTTCTTTATTTTTTTTCTATTGCTTTATTAGTTGGACTTTTCTCGTTTCTTATATTTTTGTCTTACATTGGAGACAATGTAAGATTTAAGTATGGGGGAGTGATTATTGGTGTGTTATTGTTTTCGTAGTATTAAAATAAAAAAAAAAATTTGAAAATTTTGAGCTCATAGTTAGTTATGAATGCATGCTTATAATCACTAGCCCATGATGAAACCTAATTAAGGGCATGCATGTTTTGAACATAGGTGAATTGTTAATCGTGGAACACTTTGAACTCTCATGCAAATTGTGCTTTGACATAGTAGTTGAATATATTGAGCATGATATTGTCATGACTTGTGAAGTGTGCATAGCGTAGTGAAGATGTGAACTTTGTGATAGTCTTAAGAAGTTTATAATACATGTTAGAACTTAACTACATTCTCTTTGAGGCGTATGTCTAGACTACTTGCGAACATGAAAGTGATATAGGCGATCTTTGATGGGTTTGAGCCTTTCAAGCCTACCATGTAAATAAAATCAATCACTAGTACCCTTTTTGAGCTTTAATGTAAAACAATAGTTGTATGCTAAGCATATAAACAACCCACATTCGACATTCTTTCACTAGCTTATTATCTTTCCTAATAAGCCTAAATATGAATTTTATCCATACCTTTGATGGGAGTATGATGTGTTTCATTCACATGCACTTGTGTTATCTTGAATCAAATTTGTGAGCTTCATTATCAAAAGAATGAAATGCATGAAAGAAAAGGGGTGCCTTGAGAAAATTGCTAAAAATATGACTCCAATGGGAGCCAAGGCAAAAGAAGAAAAGAAATGAGTTAGACATTGAAGAAAAAAATGAACAAGGTTTGAAAAAATCATGCAATGAGAGAAGTTTTAATTGTGCATACCATTGTACTCTCTTGTTTGATATATCTTACACTTTCTTTCATAAGTCAATACTTAGGTCAAGTTACAAGCTAATAAAGACATACTTGATTTTTGTTTGCAAGTGGCTAAGATAGTGGAGAAGAGTGTGCAAGTAAGATTATACTTGTGTTAGTATATAACTTGAGCTATTGTGAGTTTTGCATCTATTGGATCTATAATTTGTACATGAGACTTGTTTATGACCACACACGTACGTTCACTGCTTTGTTGGGTATGAAATGTTTAGGGATTGAACTTGTTCCACTATTAACCTTTCATCGTCTTTCATTAATATGCATGTTTATAATTGTTGAGGTGTTAAAGTGAAGTTAAGTTAATTTGTTATGGTACTATGAGCCAAACAAAAATATTGTAGTTTTGTCTGATTTACTCGAGGTCGAGTAAAGATTAAGTATGAAGAAGTTTGATATGACTAGAAATAGACACATCTATTGCGCTTAATTGTCTACGATTTGGTATATTTTGATGGATAATTCGATACATATGCTACTTAATCGTATATTTGTGTAAATGTAGGTGAAATCGAAAAAATCGAGCTAACAATGGCGAATAAAGATCAAGAAAAGATTTGGAGATGATAATGACTCAAGGTAGATCAAGAAAAAGTCTTGAAATATAATTTTGGAGAAGAGATCGATCGCATGGAAGAGGAGATCGATCACCTATAGACAGAAAGTTGAGCAACAAAATATGCCAGAAAGTGATCGATCGCCACTTTCCAAGAGATCGATCGCCAAAGTCTACTGGAGCCAAGAGATCGATCGCTACAAAGGGGCGATCAATCATCCAAAGAATCTGCCTAAAAAAAATAAAGGAGCGATCGAACGCTATTTTTATTGAGATCGATCACCATAGAGTCTGAGAAAAATGAAATTTGATCTTTTTACCATCTTGGATATATTTTTACCTAATGTATCTGATTCTCACCCTATTTACACGATTTGGGGACCTTAAATAAGACTATCTTTTATTATTTTAGGGATTTCCAATATAGTTTAGAAATTAGAATAGATTTTCTCTCAACCTTTTGAAGAACGACTTGAAGAACGAAGAACGAAGACGGAATTGACGCTCCGGAATCGTGCTTCCGTTTAGTAATTCTTTCTTTTACTATTAGTTTAATGTTTTCTAGAATAGATTTGATTGTTTTTAATTTAGTTATGAGTAGCTAAACATCTTTGTGCTTCTCGATTGTGGAAGTCGATACATTGGAGTTTACGATTTTTGTGAGATTAAGTGTTGATTGTTGATTTTCATTGAGTATCAATTGTTTTTCTGATTTTATTGCCATGATTGTTATGTTTGATTGTTAGATTGATCACCTAGCAATTGTTTGTACAATTTAAAGCTAAATTATATATCAAATACGGAATCGTTTGATCTCTCTAATTTACGAAGCAACTAAGATTAATAAAATTCCGCTTGTGAGTTTGTTAAATTCTTATGGAAAACAATTGACTAGATTAAACATAGATGCTTAGATTATGTTGTTTAGATTCATCGATCTCACTAGTTCATATGCTATCATCGATTTAAATATTAATCGCTTGTATTTTGATTGATTGTTTGATAAGGGTTAAACTAGTACGCTTGGGCTACTTAACTAAACTTTAGGTGGGATAGGACTTTGATTATTGGATTATATCCAACGATGAATATTCATATGAAAATCGAATCGTATGTGAAGATCGATGATCGAGATAGTAAACATCAATTGCAAAGTTAACGGAAAATCAAGAATCACTATTTTCTCATAAGTTAATTCATCTAGTAAATTTTGCATATTAGTTTAATTTTGCATCATAGTAGTAATTCAATTAATTTCAAAGTCCCCTTTTTATTTTCGTTTGCATAAGTTAACACAAAGATATAACATTCCTCGTGGGATCTATCACTACTCACGCTACTACATTTATAACTGTTATTAACTTGAGATGGTTAATTTGGGCGTTCACGATAAGCGTTACCATACATTGTGATGGGGACCATTTTGTATTTCTTCTTATGATGAAAATATATTCTTTTTTATCATTGTTGATGATTTTACACGTTGTACTTGGATCTATCTTATGAAAACAAAAAATTGAGACAAAGAAGCATTTAGAACATTTTTATAATCTGGTGACAAATCAATTCAACGCAATAATTTAATACCCTTCTGACAATGGTTCAGAATTTATACTCAAAGATCTATCACAAATATGGCATTTTACATCAGTGTAGGTGTGTTGAAACTCCACAACAAAATGAGAGAATTGAGAGGAAACATCAACATATTCTACAGGTGGCTCGTTCTCTCATGTTTCATGAGAGACTTCCCTTATTTTTTTCTGGTCAAACTGTATTTTCACTACCGTGCATATTATAAATCGAGTTCCTTCTAAGATTTTAAATAACAAATCTCCTTTTGAAATGTTATATAATAAACTTCTTCTTTATTCACATCTTCGTGTTTTAGGTTGTTTATGTTTTGCTTTTACATTGACTATTAACAGACATAAATTTGATCCTAGAGCTCAAAAATGTATACTTATTAGTTATCCATTGGGGTATAATGGATACAAATTATATAATTTAGTTACAATACAAGATTTGATATCTCGTAATGTTTAATTCTATGTAAATGTACTTCCTTTCAAGGAAGGTTTTCAATCTGATTCTATATCTTATACACATATTCAAGATGACAACATTTCTCCTTTATCTCCTATAATTGAGCCTTTAGACAATCAACAAATGAACACAATACCCACTGATCAACCTTCATTAGATGATCATATTCCAATTTTAAATGATAATCCTGTTGTTCACCGCAAATCTTCCAGAAATAGGACCTACTAGCACACCTAAAAGCGTATGACTGTAATATTCCTGAATCACTTATTCTACCTTCGACTCAGATGGTTCTATCAGGCAAACCTCATCATATTCAAGATTTTTTTTATCTTGCAATCTATTATCTGATTCTCATAAAGCTTTTACAGGTTCCATTTCTAAAATTATAGAGCCATGGACTTGTAAACAAGCAATAAAAGATCAGAAATGGTTATATATATCTCTTCCCCCGGGTTATTGCACACCTAACGATACAAGAGTTTGTAAACTAGTCAAAAGTTTATATAGTTTAAAACAAACATCAAGATAATGGTTTCAAAAATTAATCGATTGCCTTCTTGCTTATGGCTTTTGTCAATCAAAGGCTGATTGTTCTTTATTTACTCTATCATCTAATCATCATTTCCTTGCTCTTTTAGTTTACATGGATGATATCATAATAGCAGATTTGGCAGAAATTGAGGTCATTAAGAAACATTTAGAAGCTATTTTTACTATCACAAATCTTGGAAACCTTAAATATATTCTTGGACTTGAAATAACAAGATCAGATGAAGGTATTAGCCTTTGTCAAAGGAAATATGCTTTGGATATTTTAAGTGATACATTATATCTTGGGTGCAAACCCTATTCCACACCCATGGAATCAACTCTTAAGCTCAATTTCAGCACCGGAGAGCCACTTGCAGATCCTACCTCTTACAGAAGACTCGTTGGCAGGCTGCTCAACTATAAGCAGACCAGACTTATCATACAACATTCAATCGACTCAATTCATGTCCAAGACAACCACCAATCATTTAGATGTTGCTCATCCCGTAATATGGTATATTAAATCAACTCCAGGACAAGGCTTATTATTCTCAATGTCCTCCTCTTTGCACCTCCGAGCTTTCAGTGTTAGTGATTGGGCAGGCTGTATAGACATTCGTTGAAATATTACATGTTATGCTATTTTCTTGGGAGATCTTTGGTTTCTTGGAAATCCAAGAAACAACCTACTGTCTGTCGATCTTCTACCGAAGCAGAATATAGAGCTTTAGCTACAACCTCTTGTGAAGCTCAACACTATTATATTTACTCTGTGATTTCAGAATCTCACACTCATCATGTATCCCTATACGCTGACAGCAACCAGCTGCTTCTATAGCCAATAATCTGTTCTTTCATGAAAGAACGAAGCATATTCAAGTTGATTGTCATCTCGTACGTGAAAAAGTCCATGACGGCATCATCAAGATCATTCATATTCCATCTATCAATCAAGTAGCAGACATTTTAACTTAACCTTTAGGTGCTCACTTGTTCCATTTATTCATTTCCAAGATGCACATGAAAAACATCAATGTCCATCTTGCGGGGGCTGTGAAGACTTAGCTACTACAACCGAAGACTTAGCCAATATAAAATAGCAGTTAGAATACGATTATATTGGTAATTAGGATTTTAGCTTTATATTTTATTAATTACGATTTCAGCTATAAATACTCAGAAATGTATTGTAATTAATTTTTAACTATTCATTTTATGTAAAATTGATATTGGAGACTCTGTTCTCACTGAAAGAAATTGATATTTGAATCAAGAATTCATCTCAATTCTTCAATTCAATATTCTTAATAAATATTTCGTTTCTTCCTTTAAGAACCAATTATCAATCATTTTTTGGTCCGTAGTACGGTGTATATGGGTGGGTTTGAGTGGATAGGCATGAAAAAAAAAACATTAAACCCGCTACGCGCAGGTTGCTAAATTGTCAAACCGTAACTGCATAACAAATATACAAAATCGCGCGATTTTGGAGGGTGCGGGTGCGGACGGTTAGTCAATCAAATAGATATAAAATACGGATAGTGCATTTTACAAGCTCTTAAACTAAGGTATTTTCTATTGATGACAATAAACATAACTAAATAAAATAATATAATATAACAATATAAAACAATAAAAATTTAAAAATTAAAGATAGTTAAACGATAAATCATCAATTATATCACTGTCATCCTAAAAATTATATAAATCCAAATCATGTACTAAAACTGAAACTGAAAATGTTTATCACAATATGAAATAAAATATATACTAAATTAAAAAATCTTCCACCATCAAATTAGGATTTCAATAACTTTGAACATTTACTTGTACAAAAGAAAACGACAATTTATAAGTTCAAAAAATAAATAAAACAATATTTCTTCTTACTACAAGATGAAGTTTCCAAATAAAAAATTTTCTTGCTATTACGAGATTCATAATAAAAGAACTTGAAACTACTGTTTTTTAATGAATCAACAAATTTTTTAATCAGCCAAATAAATTATATTAAAAAGATAGATACGTTAAACTCTAAATAATATACAAAAAATTGGAAAACTGAAATATTGATGATTTAAAATTCACAATTTGTAATTTAAGCCAGTCATTACTCCATCCACTGAGCCTCGTTCTGCTCAATCCATGGAAATGGGACAGACAAAAGAGATATTTATCTAGACAGAAACCACATCAAATGCAGGCCATCCCAATATTTATTAACATGCTGAAATGACTAAGCACGCCAGTGAGGTTCTTCCAACAAAGCTTGATAGAAGCACATGACAGGCTGAAATTCTTGAACAGCCTGAGATATTTGTTGGATACCAAATAATGTTTGATATTCGAGGTTTCAAATAAGAATGAATTATTATGAACAAGAGAAGAAATTGTTTTTATGAAGAAAATAAAGCTACTGAGAAAGAATATAAGAAGCAAGATTGATGGAGGGAAGAATGTCTTTATTAAAACAACTAACTTATTATGGTGTACACACTTAGTGCCTTTGTAGGCAACTTGTAATACAAAAGTCATCATGTGCATGCACAACATTAAATTCATAGAAGACTAAACACATGCCATTCTTGACAATTATTACAATTAATCATTGTATCCTAATCAATCAATTAAGCCACACGATAAAATGACAAAATCAAGCATGACTTAATCATGCATTACAAATTAACATTGTACATCCCTCCTTAATTTGTACTGCATATGTGATTCTTGAAGTGCTCTAATTTCTCTGTACATACTGGCTTTGTAAATGGATCTGCTATTTGCTCTTTAGTGTTAACAAAAGTTAACTGAATATCACCATCATTAACGAGATTCCTGATGAATAGGTGACATAGTTCTATATGCTTTGATCTTGCATGAAAAACGGGGTTTTTTGTTATAGTTATAGCATACATGTTGTCATAGAAAATTTTTGTAGGACTTTCTGGCTCTTGCTATAAATTTTTTAATTTCTTTGCAGCCAAATTGCTTCACAAACAGCATCAGCAGCAACAATATATACTGCTTCTGCAGATGAAAGTCCAACCGTCTTCTGTTTTTTTGAAGACCAAGAAATTGGTTTTGAACCAATACAAAATATATATCCAGATGTTCTTTTTCTATCATCAATTGATCCAACCCAGTCACCGTCAGTGTAGCCAATTGGGCTATTTTCATTTTCTTTGACATATTTGATACCATTCTTTTTTGTTCCCTGTAAATACATAATATTCTTTTGGCAGCGGAAAAATGATTCTGACTTGGGTCATTCATAAATCTGGATATCATGTTCACTGAACGAACAATATCTGGTCTGGTGTTTGTGAGCTACATTAATGAACCCACTAAACTTCGATAAATTGTTGCGTTGACCTTTTTTGCTCCATCGTTTTGCTGTAACTTTTCGTTTAAGGCCTTTGGAGTTGTGACAAGATTACACATTGACATATTAAATTTTTTCAGCAAATCTTCTGTATATTGTTCTTGAGAAATAAAAATTTCTCCATTTTTCTGTTGCACTTGAATGCCAAGGAAATATTTCATTAGGCCCAAATCCATCATTTCATATTATTTCATCATAGCCTTTTTGAATCCCTCTATCATGACAGGGTTAGTGTCAGCGTATATCAAATCATCAACATAAAGGCACACTATCAAAAATCATTTGTACCTCCCTTTTTGATATAAAGTGATGGCTCACTAGGCCTTCGATGGAATCCATTGTTGATAAAATAATTGTCGATTTTACTGTTCCATGCTCGAGGTGCCTGTTTCAAGCCATAAAGTGCTTTGTGGAGGCGGTACACCATATTTTCTTTGTCTTTTACTACGTACCCTTGTGGTTGTTCTTCGTAGACTTCTTCTTGCAACTCTCCATTTACAAAGGTTGATTTGACATCGAGTTGGTAGACTGCTAGTTCATTTTGTGCAGCAACAGCAAGTACAGTGCGAATAGTTTACATTCTTGCAACATGTGCGAATGTTTCATTGAAATCGATCACAGGCTGTTGCGGATAGCCTCTTCCTACAAGTCGAGCTTTGTGCTTTTGAACAGATCCATCTTCATTAAATTTAGTTTTGTGGATCCACTTTAGTCCGACCACATCTTTATTTTTAGGAGGATCAACCAGGTTCCAAGTTTGATTTTCAGTATAGTGATCATTTCATCATCCATGGCTTTTTGCCAAATTTCTTTTTTTCACAGCATCCTCAAAATTCTATGGTTCACAAGAGAAAAATGCAGTATTTGACAGACCATAAATTTCTCTTAATGACGTACCTTTCTCATAGGGGATCATAAATCAGAATATGAGTCGAATATATTTTGGCTGTGTGATGGATCTATTGAAGAATTTGCACCAGAATCTTCTGTTTGATTTGATTCGATGGGATTTTTATTTTCCAGTCTCAGGCTTTCATTTCGTCAAAATGCACATCTCTTGAGATTATTAATTCATTTGTTTTTGGATTAAACAAACGATGTGCCTTTGATTCATCACTGTAGCCAATAAAAATATATTTTTCACCTTTTTCGTCGAATTTTTCTCGTCTTTGTGAAGAAATGAGAGAATAAGCCGGACAATCAAAATCTCGAAGATGTTTGATATATGGTTTACGTTTGTTCCATGCTTCATATGGAGTTTTATTTGGATTGGCCTTTGTGGGTGATTTGTTGAGGATGTATACTACAGTTTTAACAGCTTCAGCCCAAAAGGAATTGGGAAGACCTTTTGCTTTCAACATACTTCTGGTCATTTCAACAATGGTTCGATTTTTTCTTTCTGCTACATAATTTTGTTGAGGTGTGTAGCATGCTGTTAACTGCCTTTGGATTCCTTCTTGACTGCAATAGTTTGAGAATTCTTTAGACAAGAATTCTCCACCATGGTCAGTTCTGAGCGTTTTGAGCTGAAAATTGCTCTCTCTTTCCACCATCTTCTTGAACTGGACAAATATTCCACAAGCTTCTGATTTTTTGCTCCAGAAAGTATACCCACACCATCCTGCTATCAACAAAAGGAAGAAGATATTTTTTGTTTTGAAATTATGATGTCTTTGTTGGCCCACAAATGTCAGCATGTATCAGTTCAAGAGGTTGTCTTGCTCTCCAAGCAAGGTCTTAGGAAAAGGTAAACGGTGCATTTTTCCATAAATACATCCTTCACATGTTTGGGTCCAACAATTCAGGGAGTCTAATCACCATGTTTTTATGTTTCAACATTTTCAGTCCACGGTAGTTCAAATGTCCAAATCTTAAATGCCACAATATGGATATTCTTCAGATTTTTCAACTTTTAACGAGATACTATTTTCCAGCGGCATTGTCAACGAAAATACTTTATTTTTTGCTATTTTAATTTCCGTGATTAGCTTCTTATCTTTATCCCTTATTTTGCATTCATCTTTTTTGTTAGGATCGGTCCGGAGTGTTTAGAGGGGTGGTGAATGAACACTCCTATAAAATTTAATCCCTTGTGATTTCTTTCGGATTAGTGAAAGAAATCTGTTTCTTAATCAACTCTGCTGCAGAACAGACCACTGAAAGTTTTAGTGCGGAACGGTCTGTTCTTAGATTAATAAGAACGGCTCGATGGCTTGAATAGTATAATGAGTGCAGAATGATAAAACACAGAATATGTTTCTGGAAGTTCGAAGGTGGTGTAATCCTTCTACGTCTCCCCTTCTTCCAATTAAGGAAGGATTCCACTAGAAGACTTTGATTTATACAATCCTGTTGTACAAACCCTATTCAGCTGGATTTACCTCACTACCAGACTAAAACTCCTAGTCTCTCGATCTGTTCAGACACACTCTGTCTGACAATTACAATTGATTCTCACTTCTATATCTCAATACAGAATACACAAGATAGACTTTAGTCTATGCACACAATGATCCTAAAATGATCAAATATTACAATATACTTGTGCTTATGAAGATTTTCAGCTCGAGAATGTCTGAACTTGTAAGCTTGTGCTGTTTAGCTTTCTTGTGCGTTTTTCGATTAATCAGACTCTCTCTTGAGCTCTTCTGTTGCATCCTTTTATAGTTGCATGTACCAACGACATTATTTCCCTTAATGTGCAACTCTTGACTCTGCTTAAACTCTGAGTAAGCTGCAGTCTTCTTCTTTAGGGTACTTGCTGTTCTGGTTCATGCTTTCGGCGACTGTCAGGTAAGCTCTTCTTTGTCTTCTTACCTTTTATGGTAATCTTCAGTCCTTGGTCTTTTTCAGCCTTAATTGCAATATTAAATGCTTCAATAAATAGCCGTTAATGATTCGGACTGAAGAACTAATTCTTATTCAGCCTTGACTGCTCTGATCTGATAATAGTTGAGATCGATCTGAAGCTTCGATCTGGTCAGGCTGATATCCATCGATCCGATCTGATTTGCGATATACCATATCCGCTTGATCTGTTTTGAGCGATCGATCTGGTCAGTCTGATTTCCATCGATCCGGTCTGATATGTTTTGTCATCTTTAAAATCCGGAACTAACAAATTCCCCCTTTTTGATGATGACAAAACCTAGCTTCTATATCTTTTTATCCAGTCTTTTAATAACTCTGAAGCGTATACTTGCGGATCGATTACTTCTTCTTGTTCAAAATAAATGAACATAGTTAAGTTGAATTTCGGATTGATTAAGTCATTTAGTTCAAATGAAATGAACAAAGACTTAACTAAGAACTTAGATTTTTATTGATCAAAAATCTTATTACAATTACAGACGAGTCTGTCTAAATAAGAACTGCTACTTTCTTGTGGATGACTGATGTGGCTTGAAGTCTTTACTCTTTTCCCCCTTTTTGTCAGCAGCAATGTTTTGCAGAAAATCGACAATCTGTGCTAGCTGAGCGCTGATAGCATCAAGACGAGTGTCTTGAGCACGAAGGGAGTTTGCTACGGATGCGCGAACTTCAGTGGCCAGTCAGTGGGTGGCCCATTTAACCAACATAGGAAGTCGTTAGGGCCGATACCATGCTGTCCTCATCGAACTCGCCGTCCGACCCGAGTTGATCGCGGGCACGACCACCTCTGGCTAGTTGCCACTATCGTGTCCGAGCAAGGCCCTATTTAGTGTCCCTGGGCCACAATCCTCGGATCGGCCTCCGAGCCGGGGCGGCGAGAAAGTACATCAAGAGGCCGGGACGGTCCGCCATGGGACAGGACAGCCAAGCTGAGGCGAGGTTTCCTCAATAGGTCGGGACGGGCTGTATTTACCAAGATAGCCGGACTGAGGCGAGGTTTCCTCAATAGGTAAGGACGGGCAGTCATTGGACAGGACAGCCGAGCTGAGGCCACCTATGGTGGTCCTGTATACCGGGACTAGGGTTGCAGGAATCGGACACCTATTAAAGCAAAGGCTAGGCCTACTAACCAATCAAAGGGTGGTAGCACTGTGGGTAAGAAAAGCATATTCCCGGACGCAGAGAATCACCAGAGCAAAATGATCGTACGAGGTAGGTAACAGATGTAGATGGTCCCCAGTCTGTGGTCCCCCCCCTCAGTTTCAGATATTGTCCCCAGAATCCTCGGCAAGGCGGGACCATTGGCATCCCTCCCCCTATAAAAAGGAGAATGGTTGACAAGAAGAAGGACCCTGGGTCTTCCTCTAAAAAAGAACCAATATTGATCATCGGAGATCTTAATGAGAAAAGGATCCTCCCGGACTCGGGCCTAAATTGTGATCTCACGAAACAGCTCATCTCTTCCCCTATAAATTCATTTGTTATCAAAGCGAACCAAAAAGAGAGATAACATTTATATATATTAACTATACTACTTTCCAAAGAAACTACATGTACTTTTCTTCCTCCTAAAATCCTCACCACTCAAACTCGTTTTTAAAACTGGACGGGACATGAAATCGGTTACTGGTTACATGTTCGATCGGTTCGACAGATTGAAGCACTGGTTCGACCGGTGATGACGCCAGCATTACATAATATCTATTTTACTTTTTATCAAATACATATATCATGTATTTGTTATATTTTCAAGTTCTTCACAATAACAAAATATCATTACACCAATATTACATGTCAAACTTGAAAAATCAGATCAAACCAAATGTTCAAAATAAAAGAAAAACAATAAAACATCTAAAAGACAACAAGCAATACTCAAAAATAACAATAAAAAATTTAAAAAATAATGAAATGATTCATATATTTTATAATTTACGAGAAACTATACATATTTATATATAATATATAAGACACATTTATGAAATTATATGGATTTTTTGATATAATTACAAAATATTATTTTGTAATTATTTCAATAACAATAAATTATATATAACATATTTTTGTTCTAAAAATTTGATTTATATTTTTTACATAAATAAAAAAATTAAAACTTTTTAAAAGAAAGAAAATAAGAAACAGCAGGTTCAATCGGTCGACCGGTTTATCGGTTGAACCGGTTTTTGACCGGTTCAATCCGATCCCCATCGATTTTTTAGTACGGTGTTTTATAGGGTCAGTCGAACCAGATCTACCGGTTAAACATGTTGAAACTGCCGGGCCGATCCGATTTTCAAAATTCTGACTCAAACGGTATAATTTGATGATATCATTAATGATAGCAAGAATGATGACCTTGGGGCTAGATCAACATCTCAAAGTAGAGGTTGTGAGATTCATACCTTAATATATGGATTTCACGATTCCAAAATATTTGGAACTAGTAAAGTTATTACACGTGTCATAATTTTCGATACGTATCATAATCTAATAAATTATACATTATTAGTGATCTCGTGCACGTCATGTGTGCTTATAGAATCTTTTTTTATTAAAATTATGGAATTATTGTACAATAGATTTTTATTTAAATTCTGTTTTAAGTTTAATCAATTTTGTCTTTGATTTATGATTTTTTGAAATTAGTTTGATGTATAATATAATTAACAAAATAAGCAGGTTAGCAAGAGTATTATGATCTTTTAAGGTATTATAATAATAATAAAGAAAATGAAAAGAAGTATTATAGTCGTTTAGCACATTAGACAATTATCACAACTACACGATAAATGGGATGGGGGATGAAGCTCGAACATCGAGCTCCGTTAACAAAAAGAGCATGACATTAATGATCATTTCATGCATTACCATACCAAATAGTATATATAGATAAATGCATTGTTTACACTCAAAAAAACAAAATCAAATAAATCACTAGAGCCCAAATTTCAATGACTCTCTCTCTCTCTCTAACCCGATTTCTGTTTTCCTCCCTAATTCACCTGCCCTCTCTCTCTCTCTCTCTCTCTCTCTCTCTCTCTATATATATATATATATATATATATATATATATATATATCTCTTTTCTCTTCGTTGCAAACCTCTCAATTTGCGCTAATCCCCACCCCCCCACCCTACCCCCGTGTTGTTCTGTATCATCATTTTGTTGATTCATCATTTTTTTATTGAAATTGGGCGAAAAACGGCCCACTTATCAGATAACAATGCACGTATTAGTTGTTGATATCATCGGCGAGTTCGCGAATTAGGTTTCCATATACTAATTTTTGTTTGGCTGGTACTTTTCGTGGATATATTGGATCTGCTGCGACGAGTGGAAATGTTTATTCTTTTTTTATTTGATTCTTGTTAGGAATCCAGCAATGACGATCTTATATCGGGGTTTCGATTTAGGGTTTGTTTTCTTTTTAAGGGGCTTAATTCAGTAAAATAGCAAGTTCCTTTATATCGGTGTTTTTTGGTCGATATTTTGGATCTGCCGCTGGGAGCAGAATCCTTTTTGTTTCTTGTATTTATTTGAGGGCTGACTGCATTTATCCAGCCGGTTTTTGTTTGTAACTCGGGTGGTTTCGGAATCCTGCATCAAGGTTGGATTTCGGAGCTATTGAGCTGAATTGATTCCCATGGATCGTGTCGTGGGTGGAAAGTTTAAGCTCGGGAGAAAAATTGGGAGTGGTTCATTTGGCGAACTCTACCTAGGTATTTTATTTATTTATTTTTGCAGGAAACTTATTACAATAATTGTATTTTGTTTTGGTTTGTTGTGTTTCGTTTCAATGTATTTAATGCTAATACTAACTGTCGAATCCGTTTGGTTTATTGATGCAGGTGTGAACATACAAAGTGGTGAAGAAGTTGCCATCAAGCTGGTATCTTATTTGTATCTATTATTTTTTCATAGTTCTTTTTGACATCTGTTTCTACCAATTCATTGAAATAAATAAACGATTATTATTTTCAAAGGCTCAACCTTTCTTTTGCAGTGTAGAATAAGCGAAGCCTGTTAACTAAAATAAGCAAGTCTTGCTCTGTTTATATCTTGTAAAACCTGCTCTGGAAGTTTATGTTTTTCAATTTTTATATCGAACTTACTTGACTGTGACCAGGTGTACCTAATTATGGACATTATTTTTCTTTTCAATTCTATCAAACACTGATAAATTTATGGCCATGGTCTCTCCTGTTTTGTTAGTGTGTAGCTGCCTTGACTATGAGTTTTAATGTTTCTTTATGATTGATTAGGATGTGAGTACTTGTGTTAAGAAGCTGAAAGTTATTTGTATGTCAGAAGCTGATAATATTTGTTGTTGATGTTATTTATCAATTATCAGCTAACAAAGCTTATTTGGTTCTGCTACGATTATTAGGAATCTGTGAAGACCAAACACCCTCAACTACACTACGAGTCAAAAATTTATATGCTTCTAAAAGGAGGAAGTAAGTTTCTCTCTCTCACATACTCGTTCTCACACATAAGACACACACTCACTCTCTTTCTCAAGCATAGACACACTTCTTTTTCTTTCTCGAACAAACTCACGAGCACTCTACATCAATGAGACATCAAACAAATAAAGCAAACAGCACATTATTATTGAACCTAGTATTTTATCCTAAATCTGTGTTTATTGATAGGGTGGTGTGAAGTGGTTTGTCTTTCTGGATTGGATTGTTGGTCAATACCTTTATGTGAATTCCTGATTGTAGGAATGTTAACCGTTCTTTGTCCAATGTTTATACCTGTGTTTGATTTGATGCATTTTAGCTGCACTCAAAATTGAAAATAGGTTATATGATTCATGAATCACCGATTTGAAGTAAAACTCGTATAAGTATTTCTTGTATGAATCTAATTATATTAATTTATCTAATCATGCAGCGGGCATTCCTAACCTGAAATGGTTTGGAGCTGAGGCTGAGTATAATGTCATGGTGATAGACCTTCTGGGACCTAGTCTGGAAGATCTATTCAATTATTGCAATAGGAAGTTGTCCTTGAAAACAGTTTTAATGCTCGCAGACCAATTAGTAAGTAGTCAGGGATTTTCAGTCTTTATTATAGGGGTTTTGTAGTTCCTTATTTTTTTTCATTCTTTCTTTGACCCATTCTCTATGGTTTTAGTTAATCATTTATTCGTGCAATAAGAAAATGTATGTATTATTTTCAGATCAATAGGGTTGAATATATGCATTCAAGAGGATTTCTTCACCGTGATATAAAGCCTGACAATTTTTTGATGGGCTTGGGACGCAAAGCGAATCAGGTTCGCCTTTTAGCTTCGTAGGTTTCATCCTGTTCTCCTCACAATGGTTATACACTGCCAATCAGATCTTTCAAATTTGTGTTGCTTTTTATGTAATTGCTTCAAGGCTACTACTTACTAATCATGGGTAGAGTTTCCTGAACGTGTACCTGTCATGTAGTATTTTAGAAATCGTCACATAAACATTTCTTTTGATTAACTCCTCTGTGCAAGATGGTGATATCTTTTTTAGTACACTAATAGCACTTATTGCAGGTGTACGCCATCGATTTTGGTCTTGCCAAAAAGTATAGGGATCTACAGACTCATAAGCACATACCGTACAGGTACCTTTACTTTGCATTTGATTTGGTAAAAGTTAGTATGTCTTACTCATCTTCAACATTCGTCCAGGATTGAGTTGATCTTTCTGGTCTCTACTAAGTGCAGTTGATTGAATAGGCATATGGAAGAAAAGTGAAAGGATGGGTACAATAAAGTAAAATTAAGTTGGCATTATGTGTAAAGTGTTAGCGTTCATCTTGATTTTACTTCCTGTTTGATTTACATAACAATGAAACAAACATGTGAGAGAGGATTCTCGTGTTTGTATTTAGGTTTCTGAGCTCCTGTGTTGTGAGTCTTAGGATCGTGTTATGGGATGTTGCAAGAGTTGATCATTTAGGTTGGTGACGTTTTGATCCTTGCAAGAATTCCTCCCTTGTTTACCTATTGTTATATTTGGTTTAGAGACTCGTCGGAGAGAACCTAAGATCTCGTAACAACAATTGTTGTGAGGAAACTTGTCTGATGCCTTTAGTCCATCAAAATGTGCTTAACAAATACAAAAAGTCCTTGTATTCAAAAAAAGAAGATAAACCAAAATCCCACAAGGCTTCTTCCTATCTAGAATTCTATCCCTTAAATCAAAAGCTAAACAAATCAAAAGATAAACCGAACAAATGAAAGGACAAGCATGAATATTAAGCTGAGCTCGATCTTCGTCTGTACTTCCAATGCGAATATCATTGGTACACAATATCCGCAGGTTTCTTGGGTTGATTGCTTGGATCATTGCACATGACATCCTCGAGTGAGAACACCAGAATTTGTAAACATGGGTTTTGGCTTATAAAGCATGCCTGACTTGCACAGAGTAGTTGGAAGTTCATTCTAACGGTAGAGTTGAGTTATTAGCCAAAAGCCACAAGCGTTTATAATTAATTTGGATAACATGGTGATTTTATTTGTTCCTTCGAGACATATGCTTTCAAGCAAGAACCCCTTATGGCTTACAATTGACTCTTTTTCGCTGAGTTAACAAATACAATCTCGGATTCAAATAATTTCTTTTCATGGTCACTATGATATTGAACCATTTCTTGCTCTTCCAACAGCTATTGCACGTTTACTCCATAGTTTGCTGGTCCAAAAGTTATATTTTAAGACAAGTAGATAGAGTAGGTTGTACAGATATCAAGCAGTTGTGGGTAACTAAATGGAGCATTACTTAAAAAACTTGTGAGAGTAGAAACTGTAATATATGGCTTTTTATTTTTCATTTCTTGTGGAAACGTATTATTTTCTGAGTCTCTGGATATGATGTAGGATATGGAGCAATTAATCTTGAAACTTTCTGACGACTTTTTACATTACATATTTTTCTTCTGTGCACTGATTAAGTACACTTGGCATTTCATTCAAGGGAAAATAAGAATCTTACAGGGACTGCTCGCTATGCCAGTGTCAATACACACCTTGGAGTTGGTGAGTGATGTATACTATGTCATCATGAGTTGATTCTTATGTGGAAGTTTCTGAGTTCAGTTTCGTCTAATCATTTTGTGATTTATTGCTGTTGACAGAACAAAGCAGAAGGGACGATTTGGAATCTCTTGGTTATGTTCTTGTGTATTTTCTGAGAGGAAGGTTTGTTGGATATGTCTGATTCCCACCCTTTATGCCAGTTGATCTTTTTTTGTTCCTTGTTTGAGATCTTTTTTCACAGCTGTTTCCATAAGTTTACATTTCCTGTCTTATTTAACATGTTTTATATTCCAGCCTTCCCTGGCAAGGGCTTAAAGCTGGTACCAAAAAGCAGAAATATGACAAGATCAGTGAGAAAAAGATGTTAACGCCAATAGAGGTTTGTGCCCTGTCCATACTTGCATTTTTCACATGGTCAGATGATGTTTGTAACCGTGTTTGAAAGACGAGGTTATGGTTCAATCAATATTATTGCTTTGTATTTCATTATTTAGTTTGTTAATTGTCATACTGGTAACCAGGGAAAATTACATGATTTAGAATATGTGCAGGTTCTGTGCAAATCTTATCCGTCAGAATTCATATCTTATTTTCACTATTGTCGATCTTTAAGATTTGAAGACAAGCCAGACTATTCTTACTTGAAGAGGCTTTTTCGGGACTTGTTTATTCGAGAAGGTAAAGACCAATGACTACTTCGACCACATTCCTATATCACCTTTCTCTGTGGTTTCAGGGATTTTCTGCCTTGGTTATGTGGTCGTCTTTTGCCAAGTACCTTCTTGAATGTCTTGTATTTAATGATACCTGTTTTGCAATATTCACTCAGGTTACCAATTTGACTATGTGTTTGATTGGACTATATTGAAGTATCCTCAGGTAGGTGCCAGTTCCAAAGCAAGGGTAAGTGCTGATGAATTCTTTTTTCCGCTGAATCTTCTTTGGATACAAGTCTATTAAATGGGTGCACTTGCTTTTAGAATCCCACTGGAAATGCAGTTGTTGGAACTTCTGGTGAAAGACCGGGAAGAACATCAGGTAGCCTCTCTCACCTCTAAATAGAACCCTGAGTGGCAAACTTCTTCGTGTTGCATTCATCTGATTTGTGAATTGATAATGGACTAGCTGGATACCATGCAAGTTAAGTGTATGTATGTTTTTTCGATCTTCTTATGAGTTATGTGATGAATACCAAATTAACCATAAACCATAGTTAAACTGTAAAGAAGACTTGAGAAGACATGACGAAAAGAGATTACATATCCCCACTTCTAAATGCGCTGCCTTGCATTTGAAAGTGTAAGTGCCTTTGGTTCATATTTTGTTGCCTTTATATTTTCAAATTTGAAACATAATATTGAAAATTATGAAAATTTCTAGATGTGGAAGAAGAGGTTTTATTTTGATTCTACATATTGAAACAGTGATATGACCATGTAGAAAAATAAAACCGCCTTTGGATCAACTGGTTTTATTTTAAAGTTTCTGAAATGAAGTGAGATAATGTGGATGTTGTATTGGTTGCATTTTGCATTAAGTTTCTCTTGAACAATTTGATTGGATTCATCTAGATCAATCACATTCTCTTGATTAATTTTCTGTCCAGTGGGGCGAGATATTCGAGATAAATTTTCAGGCGCGGTTGAAGCCTTCTCTAGAAGGAATGCTTCAGGTCCTGCTCGGAACGGTGAGCATTCAAGACATGAGCATTCAAGACACCGGACATCATCAGAAGATGTACCTTCCAAGGATGTGGTATTATTCCTTTTTCTCTTCCCATTAGCAATTAGTTCACTCAAAATTGTATTTATTTGGCTTTCCTTTCTTTCAATTGTAAGTCTGAAAGCTCTCTCGCTCTTTAGCACCAAGGCCATAAATTGGCCTTGGCTTTGGTTCTGCTTGTAGTGCATCACAATCCGACCTGATATTTCGGGTTTGATTGTGTCGGGTCCAGCCTGGTTCCCCCTGCTGTTACCTCTTGATGACTCCCCTTGTTCTTTTTCTTCTCTTATGGGACCCCTCCCGGATCCTCCATGGCACCAGCAGAGATGGGCTGGGAGGAAGAAAGAGCTTGCTTCTTCAATTAGTTAGGTGCTAATGAAATGAGCATACATCCCCTCTCTCTTCGCCAAGAGGCAAATGGGCTGTTTCCAGAGAGCAAGCGGTTGTGGGGGAGGGAGGAGTAGGAGACTAGATGCTATTATTGGAGCATAAAATAGGCACTCTAGTAACATCTTCACGTTGACACGCTCTTTCATGAAACTATTGCAGCTTAGTTGCATTTATGCATGCTTAGTTTATGCTCTGTTTCTTTCTAGTATTTAAAATGACAATAATTATTGTTTTCATTATGATCTTTCTGATATTAAGATTTTATGGTTTGTTTATACGCAGCAACCTGATTTAGAAAGAGGCCGTACATCTCGAAATGGCAGCTCTTCAAAGAGAGCAGTCATTTCAAGTAGCAGGCCAAGCTCCTCCGGTGAGGCCACTGATGGCCGTTCAAGCAGACTGGTCTCAAGCACTGGACGTATCTCCACGGCACACAGAATTCAGACCGGCATCGAGCCCAAGTCATCATCTCTCTCTCGTGCTGCTATAAGTAAAGGTTCTCGAGACGACCCTCTTCGCAGCTTTGATTTTCTGTCTATCAGGAAGTAACTGGGTATGGCTTTGACAGATTTAAAAATGCTTTGTACATGAGATCTGTGGCTGCACCACCACCATGTTATTTATGCTCCTCTCTTTTTCAGAAACGCAATGACATCAGTTGTCAAAGGAATCGATGAGTTTTGTGATTGGCAATTTTCTATTATTCGACGATAGCTGTAATAATTGGTATATTTTACGTATCCGCTCATCTTTTTTCCAAACTTTTCATTGACAAATAATCATAAAAATGCATTATAAAAAATGAGTATTCCTTCATCATTCCCGGAAGGTCCTAAAAAACTGGAGTCCGAAAATCAAATTATTCTAGATTTGAGTTCAATTCAAGCTCAAGTTGTTTTATTTGGTTCGAGAGTGAATTTTAAAATCGACCTTACATATATTTATGAAAATAAATAAATTTACTGATTGTTATAACATCAACTTGGCTCCTTGATCTTAAGGGTGGGATCGGGTCGTCGGGTAGGGTGCCCGAAATTTTGGGAACCGAGTACCTGGCCTGTAAATGAAGATAAAAAAATGAAGGTGCTCAACACGATACCGTATTGGACTTTGGAAACGGCATCCCAGAAGAAAGCAAAAGAAGAAGGCTTTTCCTTGTAGCCATTACTGGGGGAGAGGTTCGTGTTACGAGCCCAATTACTCTGGGCCAAGATATGACAGTCACTAACAAGCCCAAAATTAAATGTGTATTATCGCAAGGGAGAATATATTGCAAGTGCGGGAGGGTAGTGGGGATTCAGGTATCTTTACCTCTTCAGGAACGGTTACTAGCTTAGCTAGGGAAACAGAGGTTTTGTTTCTCTGGGTGTTGTTGCTTTATAATTTCTAATTTCATGTAATACATTTTCGTATCAATTCCAGTATCAGTTTATTCAATCTTTTAGAGTTGTGTTGTCATTAACCAAGTCAATTTAATCCAGTCATTACATTGGTTCGACCTGCCGGATAATCAAGGAAGAAGATAGAACGATGATATCGCCTCGAGCGGAAATCAAAGCCGAATCCTTGGAGAAGGTCGTTAACGGTATGCCTGATAAGATGAACGACATGCAGTTTAACATCATTTCATTGAATTCGGCGATGAATACCATGACCGAATTTCAGACGAAAATGGCGGACTCCGAAGCGCGAATGGAAATGATACTGATTGGAAAAGAAAAAGGAGAAAATGGGTATCAACGAGACACCGAACACCCATTACAAACTGATCGTGACAGAGAGGGACGTGAAAATGAAATACAAGGAAACAACGAAGAAATGACCAGGCCTTGCGTCACGTATAATTACCAAACTTAAGGGGTGAGGATCCCTTGGGATGGTTGGGAAAGATCGAACAATATAATGAGTTACGTAACACACCCTACGAAAACATAATCAATTTGGTTTACATTTGTATGCAAGGCGCGAGCATACATTGGTTCAGATGGATAAAGATTCGGATTCCAAATCTATCATGGGATAGAGCCGAGGAACTAATTAAAAGAAATGGGGCAAATGACATCAATTCTTTCAAACAATTGTCCTCACTGAAACAAGGATCACAATCTGTTGATGGGTATGTTGAGCAATTTGAAAAATTAGTGGCACAAATTGGAAATATATCAGAGGAGCAATGTATGAGGTACCTTCAAAGTGGGTTGAGGGAAGCAATTAGGAGGAAAATGATCGTCCATTGTCCTCACTAAAGCAGGTTCCTTAGGAGGAGAAAAAGGCATGCCTGAAGAAACTAGCCAGGTGCCCGAACCAAATCCACCTGCCCCAGCGGTCCCTCCACCTGAATGCCACGATCAGACATTGTCAAGCCCTACAATTCCTCATTAAGTTCTGTAACAGCTGTGAATTTGGAGTAGGGCCGATAGGAGAAGAGACATTCATGATGGGAACCTCATTGTTGCAGCGTCCAGCTCCATAGCAGGGGCTTGAACAATTTCTACAGGACCATCCGATGCTTGGCAGATAGCTACCTGGCTTGATTCAACAAATTCCGACTTTAGGTCTTCATTTGTAAGGCCCCAATTCCATAACTCTTAATACATCATTAATGACATGGTTTACTAATAAAATTTCGAGTAGAATTTCCAAAAGATCATCTACTAACATATACATACAAATTGCATAATTCACAGATTAACTTCATTTAGAAGGAGTTATTGAACAACTACTGACAAAATATACAATTCCAAAATATTTAATAATATAGTCCAGATTCAGCCCATGTCTAATCGTCTAGAACCAAAGATAGCCTAAGACTCCTCTGGTCATAGCAAATCTAACTCCCCCATGTTTTCCAAAAGTCTAGTCCTGACACATGTACCTACATGGCAAATTCCACACCACATGAGCATACCAATAAGTATTGTGATATGAAATTCACAAGAGATTAGTATAATGTCATGAAAATACTTCCTGATGTTTCTGAATATCAGAAGGTGTCCTTGTTCATGTGTTCATAATTCATAACAATGAAATCATGCTACAATATGATATAACAATTTATATTTAAACATCCTTATGACACCACGTGTCATTTATAGTTATTCCACATCAAGCCGTGACGTTCCATGCCAACCCGTGACATTAATAATAAATCGACGTCAACCCGTGACGTTCCATGTCAACCTTGACATCAATAATAACTCCACGTCAACCTGTGACGTTCCATGCCACCCAGGACATTAATCATAAATCAACGGAACCCATGACGTTCCATGACAACTCGTGACATCAATAATAGTTTCACGTCAACCCGTGACATTCCTTGTCAGCCCATGACATTAGTAATAAATCGACGTCAACCCGTGACGTTCCATGTCAAATCGTGACATTCATAACAATTCCACGTCAACCCGTGATGTTCCAAATGCATGTCCCATAACACTTATAATTTATACTTTTAAGGAAATCTTGTACGATTCAACGTACATTAGTGTCCAGAACCAAGGTTAAGCTGTCCCCCCTTTGTCATGAAGCTCGAGAAGGCTCTAGGTAAATTTAACAATTCAATAAAGGTCAAAAAAGAACTCATCTTAAAATCCCCAAAATTCAACAAGATTTCAAAATTTTAAGCCTCGCGATCGATCGCGAGATGCTCAAAATCGTGGTACCAAATTTCTGCCCTCTGTGATCGATCGCAGACAATCTCGCGATCGATCACGGAGCTGTACATTGCCCAGAAAATGAGTTCGACCTCGCATGATCGATCGGCCCTATCGGGCGATCGATCGCGCGACCCTGTGGTGCGAAAATCTTCCATTTGTGGTGTGAAAATCTTCCATTTCCAACACATTTTCAACCCCAACCAAGACAATAATCAAATACACCCCATACCACCATATTTATAACTCAACATATCACAAGTTAATCTAACAATCATCATAAAAGCTCACTTTTTTTTTTCTTCTTTTAACACAATATCTCAACATTCAAATCTTTCATACTTTACATAATCCAACCAAATACAAGTGTAAATACCGTCAAATACTAGTAACGCTTACCCAAGTACTCTTAAATCACTTGATATTTGGTATGGAAGAAGACTTCCCTTGAATCTAGAGAAGAGAGTTTTGGAGGGGAGAATGAGAGGAATTTAGGGATTAGTGTGTGTGGTGTGTGTAAAGAGTTGGATGACCACATAGTTATGTTATCTTAATGCACTTTAGTCCCTTAAACTTAAAACCATCATGCTAATAAAATTGTAAATCTCACAACAACACATAATTTATACACTAACCAATTGTTTAAGTCACAATTACTTTAAAGCAAATCTTATTTTCTCTATACCCTTCGAGCAAACAATAATGTCGTGCCCCAAACATTCTCCAGTTAGTGCAATAGCGGGAATATTTTCATATATTCCAGAGGTTGTTCGAAGATTGCCTCTTTATGTTGGATAGAAATGGAGTTAGGTCGGTACTTCAGCACATCCAACTCAACGGAAATCCGAGCAACACTAGGTCTGGATCTTCCTAAAGTTGCATTGTCAACACAAATTGGTTTCCCGATAGTGTTAGCAATAGACATAAGAAAATTAAGATAGAAAAGATGGATTGGAAGACATGGGAGATTTACCCACACTGGAGTGACTGATGATTCGAACTTGAAGTCGAAATCTGGCAACCATTTAAACACCTTCATTGGCACTCCCGCCAATTTCCAAATACGAGAAGACCAAAGGAAATTGAAATCTTCGTAGTTCGAGAGACGAATCAACACAAACCCAGCTTGATTAATCCCACTGTTAGATCACCTCTGAACTTGAGTTCTGTAAGTGATTTACGAACAGCATCAATTGATGGACGACGAGTAAAGAATTTGCCTATAATAACAAGTTCGAAGGGTTGAGCAAGTTTGTTCACATTTTCGGCCGATATGTGTAAAACTGGAATGCCATTAACAAAGGATGGCCAACGAATGGGAGTAAGAGGCGGAAATGGGTTGGAGATGGTAAGATTCGAAGTTATTGGTTTCAAGATAGACACAAAAGAACTTTTGGTTGAGAAAGGAGGTGGCGGCGTCACTGAAGATCAAGATCAGTGTGACACCGTCGAAGAAGGGTTGAGCTATAATCGTAACCGACGGTTCACATATTGTAACCGTAACCATCTACGAAGGTTACGGATAAGGGTTGAAATTTCTGAAAAGTCTAACCGTCGGTTCCGAACCATGGTATCTTGTAGTGTGATTTTACAAACCCAAAAATGCAATGCCAGCTCCACTTGGGAGTTAGCAAGAGAGAAGCCTCTGGCTTTACTCTGTATATTTAGTTTTTGACCAGTGGTCTGATTTTGGCTAGGTTTTGTATGGGGTGTCATGTTGTAAAATGTCTTTTCTGTTATTATATTTCACAGCTTTAGTTCAAATATGCTAAAAATCAAGCAATTAAATTTAGAATGTGGACATGGGATCGTGTGTTGAAATGGAGATTTTAATTGATTTGATAAAAAAAAAACCAAAAAACCAAAAATCAAAATTTTGCTCGAACACTCGGGATAAATGACGATAGCTCGATGAATTGTATTCGGGTATTTCAGAAATAACAATATATTTTCAAAGGACACTAACAATATATTTTCAGATTTATACGAAGGACACTAAGGAATTAGTTCAATTTCTTTGATCGAGAAAGAAAACAATAAATACATGAAATAATAATAGGATCCGAGGTCGAGATATCTTGAATAAAGAAAATAAGAAATATAAATTTATTTAATGATAATCTAGGATTCTAGCTACACTCTTATAGATGGGAGTCTTTATTTCCCTATTTTGGTTCCCTAACCCAGAAATAGAGGTAAGGCAAGCTTGGAAGGCGATATCTTGATTGGAGATTTAACTTAAGTTTGTTCAATGATTCTTTATTTTGTGGCAGCCTACAACTGACTGACCTTAACCACACTCTAAGAGATCTGCAAAGACTTGAAAACCCATCAACAAGGGGATGATTGAGGTGATATTTAAATCACGAAATCAGTCTACATTTCCGTGTTTTGAGTTCGTTTATGATTAAGTAGGTGAAGTTTCTTACGGTGTTCTAACTTTGCATAGTCTTGGTCCGCAGTGTAAGGCTCGCACGTGAGCTGAAGTGGTATATGTGAACAGAATAGAAGAGATTGTTGAAATTTGCTTAATGAATTAAAATTAAGCATCGGAAAACTGAAGCATCGGAAAACTGAACAAAGGAAAAATCAAAGAAATGAACAAATATATGAAACTGGAAGCAGACGTGACGTGAACTGCGAGGCACGATCGATCTCGACCATCATGGTGCGATCGACCACGCCCTGCAGTTTGTTCCAAGAGTTGCAGTTCTTCATGTTCAGTCGCGCTCCAAATTATGTTTTTTGATGATACACATTGGATTAGACAAATATAACATCCCATATGAATTAGAAACATAGATTTTAAAAAATTTAACACAAGTGTTAAAAGCAAGATCAAAGTGCATATTCATTCATCTTCATATCTTATACTTGATAAAGAGAGTTTGCAACTGTGTGGTGTGTGAGGCTTGTGATTTGTAGTGCAACTATCACAAGTAGAAGTCGTATCTTGGGAGAAGATTGTCATATTTAATACGCACCATAAGCCGCGCAAAATCTTCTTAAAGACAAAGTGTTCATCACTTGCCTCGACTTGTTTTTTTTTCCAGACATCTTTCCAATACCCGCAGAAGCAACGATGTTGAATACGAAGCACACCCACCAACTGAGATAAAGTTGATCACTTAGCCTAGTCTTTATCCTCATCTGACGCAACTCCGTACCAAGCTGAGTATTCTTGAATCCCATGAGGGTATGCGGTAAGGCTCTACCTTTCCTGTACTAATGCATTTAGATGGGTTTGGAGTAGAAATGAAAATCTGTATAATGACAAATATTATGTATAATGACAAATATTATATTATGTTTGTATTGTGAAATTAAATTTGTGGATGAGCTCTTATTGTTAGATTCTCATTTGATTGTCTGTATCTTTAGATTCATGTACATCTACTAGCTTGAAAACTTCTTGTGTATGATGAAGCGTAACTGCCGAATGATGTTTGGAACATTGCGCAAGGGCTTTGAGTTGCCTGCATTTATTTTGCCTTGGTATAATGAAATAATCAGCATACATTTTATCCCTTCTGATGGCACTAGAAACCATGAAATAGTGTGCGAATTTGGTAAAATATTTTCTTTTATCTGTCAATTCCAAAATATGTATGTTTAGGCTATGAACCCCCTGAAATTGGATTACTAACCTATTTTCAAAGGACGTTTTATTCGGAAAGCAACAAGTTAAAATGTGCTCATTTAGAAAATCCAGAATATTTACATAAACAACTCGATAAATTTATGTATGTGATGCAGGTGAGTAATCTGGGTCCTAAAAAGACTTGAGGAAGAAAACAAATAAAAAGAGAAGGCATAGAGATGGGCATCAAGTCAATAATGAAGTGGCCGCGGCAAGTTACAACATCTCTAGTTGAGCAGTAAATTTGTTCTGAAAAGGACTAGGGAGAAAGCAATTTCAATATTTGATGCTGCTACGGCAGAGAGAGTACTATAATGATTTCCATCATGACAAAAAAAAAATTGGTTTAATGTATCAAGCGATTACTCTCCTGCCAAAAATTCATGCATGGAAGTTGAGGATATGCTTGATAGAATAAGAAGAGAGAAGTGCAAGATCACTGAAAATATAGTACTCTCTTTTTTGAGGGCCTATGCTAGGGTCCACAAGCCGCATGAAGTGGTTGCAGTTTTCAGGAAGATGGAGGAGTATGAGTGTGAACCTACAGCGAAATCTTGTGTAACAGTGTTTTCAGTTCTTGTCTATGAAAGTCAGCTAACAATGGCGTTCGAGTTTTATCGATACATGAGGCAGTTGGAGTCCCAACTAGTGTTACATACTATTGCAACAAGCCATACTCTGAATATTGAATTTGACACATTTCCAATACACCACATTCATTATAATTTCTTGCATTGCATCAAATTAAATAACATAGGACCAGAATAATCGGATACATAAACTGAGAATATGACATGATTTAACAAGAACAGATCAATGGGATCACAAAATATTGATTTTCAAACTACTTAAAATCAAGTGCTTCATGCCTCAATTGAATCCATAACAGGTAAAATCTCCGGTAAATTAAACTAATACAACTTTTCAAAACCATTCGAAAAATCATAAAAAAACTAGAAACTACGCTGCGGTCTCTTTCTTAAGCTTCGCGAGCTCTTGCCTTACAACTCCTGCTCTCTGTAGTTTCAAAGTAACAACAGTTAATACTTCTATGCTAGAAGAATTGTTACCTTTATCCTAAATGTAAAGCCATTGGATAGATTTCAACTCGAAACAGCAACAAAACCATCAAAAAGAAAAGAAGAAAGTAGGCACCGAATATGTGTAGGTGGTGCATAACCTTTCAAAAAACATCGGTTTAATTTTCATGAGGCAAGGATTATTCAATTCATATTTCCTTGTTTTAGTCATCCCCCTTTACATAGCATACATGAATAATGCTAAGAAATAGATATGGCAGTATAAAGATTGTGCATACCTTGATTTTGGCCAACATTAATTTGAATCTATCAAAATCATTCAAGGACGCCCTTCTCTTTTGCACGATCAACTTCCTACCCCAGGAACTCTTTTCCCACTTGCCCATGACATCTGCAAGAAACGACTCCACACTTCAAATTAAAATCAATGAAATTTATTGAAATAAGTGCTATATTTGCTTGTGTTTTCAGAAATGTTCTGATTTCTGTAAAATGCAAACATATAGACATTCTATAATTCTTTCCCAAAAAGACATTTTCATCAATACATGACTCGAACAAATTTAAAATACATACTTACTTCTAACAAGATTAAACAGACCAATATATTCCGACTCTATCATCTACAGAAGAAAATGTTTATTACAAAAAATATGACCAAGCATACATCAAATTCCTCAATTCAAATTCTGGACATACTTCACAAATATTTCCTAAAAATACTAGAAACATTACCAAACACTACCAAGGTTTTTTAATTCAAAGAGTACAAACCAGCAGCCTCCATAGCAGTAATGAGTGTTTTCTTATTTGGCACTCTTTTGATGTCAATCTTGATGTCTGTAAGTGAAAGCCGCTTGAAGTTCATTTGGCTTCGTACCATGTCGCGTGAATCCACTAGAGCCTGTCATTGTATAAACCCATCAGAATCAAAAATTAAAATTCATCAATAATTTGATGTCAAACCCGTCTGACACCATGAGAGTAAAATGTAGCTAAAATACGAGTGTCCTTCGATTGATTGGTCAATTAAAACACGAAAAACGGTTTCCGTTCCTCTTCATTTCAAATTGAACACTGAAATTATGAACGTCAAAGTAATGTCAATGCCTCACAAGCTCATTAAAATTCAACAAATAAAAAAAACACAAATGCTAATTCTTGATGAAAACCTTTAGTGCAACAAGACAAGTAAAAACTAAAGCTGCAAATTTATCTGACTAATTTAAATAGACAGCAACCAACAATAAGAACAGAAAAAATATTCATAGCATAAATCCAACCAAAACCTTAATCCAAATCCAACATCGAGAAAAGATAACTTCGTAGTAATCCGAAGAATACCGGTAAAAAGATTAACCGAAAATGGAAAAAAAACGAGATCGTAAGTAAACAAAATATGCATACTCGGTTCTGGTCGATGACGTCAACGATGACGACAAGCTTGCCGTAGTCCTTTCCGTAATTGACTAACGCCACCCTTCCGATCTCCACATACCTTTTGAACGGCTACACATAACCAAAAAATTCCAGCAAATCAAGTATACTGAATTCAAATCGAAATTATACTATAAAATCATCGTACAGATTACACATTATTGCAAGCCTCTGGCCGATTAATGGAATAGGAAACTTTTGGGGACTCACCATTTTCTGCGATCACTGTGTCGACTGTGGGGAGGTATGTACGGAGGGAGAGAACAGGGGAATAGGGTAAGCTCAGATTGCAGTAGATTTCTGGGCTTTGTAAGTGTTCTGAACTGGGTTTACTTTTGGGCCTACAAAATTTAAATTGGGAAAATTGTGGGTCGGTATCATTTCCTGAAATTTAATTCATCCTAGTCTAGTTAAAAAACCTTAGTTCTCTTAGGTCTATTCTTGGTTGAAATGACTTTAAAACCCCCATGTGGTCCATGTGGTCCAAGTGGTCCACATGGTCCAACCAACTCTTAATAAAATTGTATTTTAACCCTAAGAAAATGTTTAAAGAACAAATAAGCATATATATACTATTTATCATCTTCTTTAGCCTAATATTCATGAAACAGTAGCATTTATGAACATGAGATCCTTCAGTTTCTGTCATCTCGGGTGAACCAAAGAGCATACTTTTGCAAAGGACTCACAGTTCATATAACGTACTTCTAATTATAATTCACAACCCGATTTGAAGATCATGTTAAAAAACAATAAAAGGCCCAACATGCTTCCGTATTACAATAAAATTTTAACAAACTGAAATATACAATTTTGACCATAACGGCACCGGGTGAGGTGGGTCGCAACGCCACCAGTCGAAAACTTACTGCTCCAGACTGTTTTACGAATGACTCCTCACCATTCAACCTCATCTCACGGGCGAGGCTAGTCTGCCAGTTATCCGACTCCTTCAGAAACCGCACAGCACAGCCCTAATTCGTTTCCTGCCTTAGAGCGTAAGGTATAATCAAGATATAAAAAAGATATAAAAAAGATTTAAAGAAATCTGGGAAGATAGCTGGGCAACAGCCTTATTTTTATTCTGGAACACTTATAACATCTATTACATTAAAACGTCTCATTTTGGGAGGATACGGACTTGTTTAGCCTCTCATATAGATGAGGCTTGACTCAAGAACACATAAACTTAAAACAATCAGAACATAATTACAAATGATTACAAAAGAAAGAAAGAAAGATTATCAAGCTACGGAAGTTGAAATATTACAAAGCTTGGAGACTCTAAATTTATTTCTCAGAAAACTATGGAGAATTGTCGATGTCCTTAGCTTCCTGAATGCCTTGGTATTTATAGAAGTCTGGAGGTGGATTTGAAATCCGGACTTCAATTATTGTTTATAATCAGACGTCATTGCATGCGTCTTCTCTCTTGTTTGGTATCTTGTGGCCCCTTCGACTTTCGGCCGAAGAGTGGTCCTACCATTTTGTTTTCTTTTGCAAATGGTAGTGGTCCTCGTCAGAGTCACATGACTCTTGTCCTCCTGTGGTCCCTAAAAATTTGGCCTTTGCAGTCCGCGTGGGAATCTTCCACGTTTGCCCGATCCTGCTTTGTCCTCTTTCTTCTGGTCCTGTTTGACAGGGAACCCTTTCCCGAACAATGACTCTTTTTGCTCTGGGCAGCTCGGGCAGATGTAGTCCTGCCATCTTCCCACATGAGCCATGTTGCAGAACTTCCGGCTAGTTTCTTTGGTAGCCGGAATCTTGTTTTCCCATAATATTTGCCTCTTCTTTTCAAAGATGTCCTCGGCAAATTTTGTAGTATGGCTTGTCATGGAGTTAACCATGAATGATCCGTTCACTGTGTTCTGGAAGATTTTGAACGGATACTTGACTTTGTCCATCTCAGTAAGACAGACCCATAATCCACATGCTCTTCTGGTGGTAATGTCATCTTCTGTGAGCGGGGAAACTAGGGTTGTTCCTTCAGGCGGTGGTTTTATTTGATCCATCGCCTTCCAGTTAGGTCTCTGTAATTTTACAAAATGAAAGTTACGGTGAAGACCTTTTCCTGTAATTTCTGGGGCTGCAGTAATGAATTTCAGCTCTAGAACATCTCCTCGTCCAAGTGTATGATTATTTTGCCATGAGTCATACACTCCTTCATAGATCCAATCCGGTAATTTTGCGATTCTGGAAAACTTGGTGTTGTGGTAAAGACTGAGGCTAGGCAACCAAAATCAAACCACTCACGAACACTTTCTGGTTTGACATCAGGATGCATCCACATTCTTGGGTATTTTCCTGACCAGTCTGCAGTAATTTTTCCAGGAATTATACCCACTCTTGTGCAAAGTTTCTCCCATGATTTTGATATTCCTGCAAAGGGGAAGTTGGGGAAACCATATTCTCGTTAGTATTAACCTTAGATTTGCCCGCCGATGGCCTAAGATTAATCTCTCTCTCTTTAACCCCTGAGGTGCTGGGTTGGCTTGATTCTTCAGATATCATAGATACCTTGGAATCAATTTTTCCTTCTGTATCTTCCCCGAAAGGATCAATACTAGGACCTGTAGTGGTGGTACTTGAATCCTCCACACCGGTTGATGAGCCCGGCTCTCTGAAACACAACTTTAGCTTCACTGCTGAAGCATCCCGTCGGAGGGGAATATAAAGACTGTCCCATAAACAGGTGTGAGCCTGCATGGTAGCCTTCGTAGCTCGTTGGACCTTCGTGAGATCCAGTTCCTGTACTTGACCCGCAACCTGAGAATTAATCACCAGGTCGTTGATCTTCTTCTCTAGCTCCTCCAGATTTTCACGGAGGTGCTTTGATCTCGTGATGATGGAATTAGCTTCACTCGCTTCCATCTCTTGTCAAAAAATCTGCAAGAATATTTTTATCATATTTTACAATGACTATCATAATCATAATATTGGCATTCAGCTTGCCATCTTAAAGTCTAGCATTTTCTGGTTTTGATTCAATTTTATTTTTTAAAAAGGCTTTGACACTTGTATTATCTATTTTCAAGATAAATTTCTTTGCAAGTAGGAAAAGTGGCCATTTCTTAAAAGCCTTTCGAACAGCAAAGAACTCCTTCTCGTTGATGTGTCATCTGATAACTTTGTTGTTATCAAATAGCCCACTGTAATATCTGCATGGCACTTCTCCTTCTGGTGTAATTTTCATGAGAACTGCCGCCCACCAATGATCACTGTCATCTGTGTATAATACCAGTTCATCCTCGTCGTTTGGTATTGCAAGCTTTGGTAGTTGCCTGCAAACCTCCTTCAGCTGTTTGACAGCTTGTCTATGATCGTCATTCCACTCAAACTTAACATCATTTTTGAGTAATGGACTGAACACCTTCCTGTGGTTTGCTATAGTGTTGATAAACATCCCAGCGAAATTATCAACTCCTAGAAAACTCTGAAGTTGTTTTAAATCCTTGAGGTCATCCGGATATCCTTGTACTTTTTCAACAATATGATTCTGCAGGATAATTCCAGATTCGTTGATCTCAACTCCAAGGAACTCGATTTGTCTTGTAGCGATCACTGGTTTCTTCTCGGAAAGCACTAATCCTTCCTTGTAACAAACATCTGAAAAGATTTCCAAATGTTTAAGATGTATTTCATGTTTTTTGATGCTATAAGAATGTCATCAATATACACGAACATAAAGCTGAAGTAATCCTTAAAAAGATTATCCATCTTTCTCTGATATATCTGGGGAGCATTCGACAATCCCATTGGCATGACATTCCAGATATAATGTCCTTTTGGTGTGAAGAATGATGTAAACTTTATGCTTGCTTCCTCCATTTTAATCTGGTAAAATCCAGACTTACAATCGAATTTAGAAAACACTTTGGCATTCTTGATGCTATTTACCAAATGTTCTCTGCTCGGGATAAAATATCCATCGAACTCCAAGATTTCGTTGATCCCTTTATAGTTGATCACCAATCTCGGCTTTCCTCGTTTAATTTCTCCATGATTTCGTACAAGAAATCCTGGGCTACTGTATGGAGAAATACCTGCTGAGATTAACTTAAGGTCAAGATGCTCCTTAAGTATGATCTGCATATCCTTTCGATCTTCCTGGTTCATGGGGATCGGCCTGTACCTAACAAACTCATTTTCTTTTCCAGTTTCCACCTTCAAAGTGGCTATGAGCTCATTTTTGTTCCACCATGCTAGTGGATCCTCGTTGTAGTTCCTACGAATCTTCCTTTTTACATCCTCTAGAGTGGTTCGCTCTTCGAGGGTAGTTTCAGGTTGTGGAACTTCTTCTCGTAACGCATTGTTCAGTAGCAACAGGGTTTCTAGAGTTACTCTTTCATCATCCTGCTCTCTGAAAGATATGATATTAACCCAGTCAAAAGTTTGAGAATCCTTTTCACTAGGACCTTGTTGTCGGAACTGAAGAATTGCCTCTCCAAATTTCCGTTGATCTTTCATCTTTGGGTGTCGAAGTTTTCCTTCATCACCACGCTTGTTGCGAAAACTAATAGGGAATTTTCGGTGAAACGCCTCCCGTAGTCTCTGCACCATGATCTTATGATCACAAAGGGTTGTGAAAATAAGTCTCCTGGTCTCGTTCTCGTGTGAACTGCTTGAATGTCTGTAGGAAATTGTTTCCTAACAGCATATCGACTCCGGTGTCATGGAAATAAATAGGTGGAGTTTTGACTTTGTACCATGGGGTACCGCCTGCTCCGCCGATAATTATTTCCGCTCCTCGGACACCTTCATTAAGAATAAGGATCCGTTGGGAAAAGTCTCTTCCGGCAATGGCTGGTAATTTCTCACCAACGTCTTTGGGGAAGATTTCTCGCCTGGCAGTGCATATTCCAGCGCCTGAGTCAATGTAGGCTGCAAAATATTCAGCCCGGTACTTCTCATATAACATCCCAACGGAGATGTATATGGAGAATGGACTGGTGGTCATCTGATTCTATATCTTTTTCCTTCCACCGTGAACTCCATTCCGTCTTGCAATCTTTCCCAAGGTTTATGTTCCTCGAGAAATTCAATCCCTAGAATAAGTTGTTCTGGGATTCTTCCTGCAGTGCCTGTAATTGCTAGATCAATTTCACCGATTTGTAGGTTTCCTTGATACTCGCCAACTGTAGGTTGTTGCAAATAGTAGAGGACGTCACAATGGAAGATATTCTCTTTCTCTGAATGTCAAAAATTATCTGCACTTCTCGTCAGCCTTCTGTGCATTTCAGTTTTCCTATTGTTTGGAATACATCAGGAACTTTCTGAATTCTGCTTGAGGCTGCCTTCTGTTTTCCCCTGGATTGTTGCTGATTAACCTATCATGTTGGAAAGACATCCTTCTTGGTTCGATCATGAGGCTCCTGCTTCTGTTTAGAATAGGTTGATCTTGTATCCTCATGTCGATTTCTCCTATTGTCGGCGTATCAATGATGTCCGGTAAAACTGCTTTGACGAAGTCTTCGGAGATTCTAGGGACTTCAATGAATTCCTTTCTCAAGAATACCTCGGAATGATGAGTATTCGAGAGTGCGTATGACACCTTGTAGGTGATCGAGTAAGGCATGTTCCATTCTTTCATCAAATCTTCTCTTTTAAAATCTTGATGAAGAGTGAGAACTTTGTTGAAGTCCCGATCTCCTAAATTGCATGCAATCCTTGGATAGATGTTGAAGGCCATCTTTCCTGCATACAGATTTCCTACCACTGCTCCCAAATAAGAATCTTTGAGGTTCGGGATTCTTTTGTCGAAGATTGCCAAGTTGAGTGGCGAATCTATTCCTTCCTTGAAAGTCGCCTTGATGATTACTCTAATGGCTCCAATATGAATCCATGAGAGCGCCTTAGCAACTTCTCTTTTGACCTTGTTCTTAATCTCGTGGATTTCTCTGTAGGGGATTAACTGCATCTCAATTTGGTTTCCCGTGAATTCCATTGGATCGCAAATTCACCTGTTTTCACCCTATAGATTATCTGATGCTTCCTACTACGAAGACCAATCATATCCATGGCTTTTTCCATTGCTCCAATTGTAAATCCATCATACATTTGAAGCTTTGGTTCTTCTTTCATGATCCTCATAAGGGTTTTATGAGAAACAGTAGTATGTGAGAAAAACCCCGACGGCTCTTCTCTAATCACGTGCTGAAGGAACTCTCATTCACTCTGATTCTGAGCTAGATTCACCTCCATCCTCAGAATAGATCTCTTCTTCGTAGATGCTTTCATCTGAGGGAATATCCTCAAATTGATACACCTGCACCAAATCCTGAAAATAGACAGCATCCTCAAATTCCTTGGTATGCTCGTACTGTCTTACTCTCGGCTTTGGTTTTCTGGACAATCTGTAGAGATATGTCCTCTTGCTCCGCATGTCCAGCAGTTACAATCTCTGAAACTCTCATTTGCATGAGTAGGTGTGCGTCTGAAAGTTCTCTTTGTTGGGGCTCTGCTAGAACTTGGTTGATTAGAACCTGTCGACGAGATTCTACTCCTTGTTGGTCCTGATCTTTGCCCCGATCTGTAGCTTCGGGCTTTCTGTTTTGACCAGAACTTTCTAGGTCTCCATGAAGACCTACTTCTTTTTGAACTACCTCCTCGGGCATATGGATGACTTCTGTGCCTCTTCATTTTTCGCCTTTGTGGGTAGTTCCCGATGATTGTATGGATATCATTTCCCGTACAACAAAGAGGAGCCATTTTGTTGATTCCTCTGAGTTTCTTGAAATTTTTCTGGAGCTTTGCTTGGTAGCACCACTCCGCCAGCTTTATTTTGAGAAATGACATTCTCCTGGACACCGTCTCGATAGCATGCGGTGTATACTCCTGGATAAGCATTTCTCTCCATGGGCTCAGAATTTTGGCAAAGAACAGCTCAGCTACATCTTTTTCCGCTATCTTCGACTTCCATCGATACTCTGTAAAGAGTTTGATGTATTCGTCTACATAGCAAATGTCATGTAGTTTCAGGCTAATTAGAGCTTGTCTGTATTTCTTAACCTTTTCTTCCTCCATTCCTTCGAAGTAGCTTATTCCGATGAAACAGATTTTGAAGAATCTCGTCATCTTGTCCACGATCTCTTTCAGGGACTCTCCGGCTAAAACTTCTTCCTTGGTTCCTGGGTCTCCTAGATCCCATGCAATCTTGACTGATCCTTCCAGACTCATTTTTAGAAGTAAAATGAATCCTTCTTTGCTTAAGTCAAGTGTTCCTGCTGCAATTCTCATTGCGGAAGCCCATTCATCAATAAGAATTTCTCTGTTTTTGAAATCCAAAATATACATGTTGAGCATAAGTCCATATGGATGGATTGGATCTAGCTGCGATTTCCCATAGGGCGTCTGATGAATATCTGGCCTTCGGGAACGGTTCCTTGTTCCAACTGGGGGATCCAAAGTTGCTGAGGTGAAATCTTTCCTGTGGCATACTTTGGTCTCCTTCGGGTGGATTGTGTGACCCGAAGCTCTCTTGTGGTGGAGGTCTTAGTACAAGCTCTCATGTCTTGATTTCTACGAGATTTAATCCCGCAAATGAATCAGTAAGATCATGAAGATCTTCCAGGTTGATTTTTTCCATTACTTTGTGGGATGTAATGGTTCTCCTCGTAGGACTGCAATCATTTTTTCAGTCTCCGTCAAAGGCCTCCGGACCTCCTATGCTTTCCCTTTTTGGTGTAAAAGGGGTTATGTTCCGTAAGATGGTGGCAACCATCCTCCGTTCCTTCTTCCTGCCTGACTTGGCCTTGACTCCAATTCCTTCACTCGGGATTGAACATCTTGAAGGTTTTCAAGAATCTCCTTTCTGATGTTTAATCATAATCTCCATCTGACTCTGAATCTGATGGATCTGGGCAGGGAGATGGTATTGAAGGTAACCATAGCGCTGCACGGTCTTCTGGATCTCTCTATGATCTTGGGAAATCTTAGAAGAATCTGGCTCGATTTCTCGAAAGGTTGGTTCTCCCATCGTAATCATCTGGTCCAGACCCTGTTGGATCTTTAGTGGCTGGAACCACATCTTCATGTTCAAGATGATCGTCCTCCTGAAGTTCAGCTAACTCGAACTGTAGTTTGAGGTTCACTTGATGGAGCCTCTTAGCCATCCTTTCGAGTTTCTTGAAATGGTTTATACCGAGTGTGTCTAATAAACCCGTTCCTCGTAAAAGTTTCCACTTGTGGCTGAAACGTTGAGCTTCTGCCATATGTTTTTGATTTAGTTTTTCCAATTTCTGAAAATACCACCTGTAAGCATGACACTTCGAACATTCGTTCGGGTCCATGAATTTCTTGAATCGTCTCCTCCGTATAGGTTACAAATTAATATTCAAGATATTATCATAGTATTTCCAGAATAAACCTAGGCTCTGATACCATTTTGTGCCAAGGATTGCAAAAACGGGGACTTGTAAAAAGAAGACATTAAATGCCATTTTTTTACAAATATAAGGATATAAAAGATAATTAAATCTTATATAGAGACCATTTTGTAAACTAAACAAAAGCCTAGGGAATAGAATGCAATCTCACAACACCATTGAGGGGTAAAAGAGTCAAATAAAACACAAAATTGATTTGAAAAATTGAAAATTTGACCTATTTGAATAGAAGTTTCTCCAACTTGAATTTTCTTGCACTAAAGTTTTTTCCCAAGACTTAAGTGATTAAAGTTTCCCAAAAGAGCACTTCCTTGCAATTTCCCCAATTAAATTTGATCCATTTTTATAATGAAATTTAATTGAGAAACTTACGAAAGCATATTTCAACTAAATCATACATAATATTTTCTTTCCAACTAAATACAACGTTTAACAAACTTCTTTCAATTTATCAAACCCTAATTTAATTAGTCAATTAACTATGCTTAAAATACCAATTTTTTTAATAAAACAGTTGATTGAACAAGAATTGATAAAAAATCACAGGAATTCCAAAGGATCACTTCCACCCTTTCCGGACTTAACATCCCAAATGCGGACGCTTTACACAGAACGCGTAGTTGGAGTGGCCAATTAGGGTTTTGACGTGGGACCCATGGAGACGTCCCAGAGACGGAGGGTGCAGTCGTCGGAGGTGGTGGCAACGCCGAAATTCCGAGTCTGTGCCCATGTAATTCGTGCTAGATGGCGGCGGGGGGAAGACGAGGTTGGTGCGGGAGGTCTTGTTTGCGGAAGCGGAGGTGAGGAGGCTACCGTCAGGAGAAAATTTGATGTTGTAGACTTTGCGTTAAATTTGGAATGAGTTATTATACATGTTGGACCGACAAATTATATTTTGCTTTTTAAAATAATGAAAACTATATTATTGTTGTAATTATCATCAACATGTAAATGTCATTTGAGAGCTGAGTGTGAGCTTCAGGAAGTAGTGTTTGAAGGGTGCATCCGCATATTCCTCCATTTATGACTTCCGCCATTTTTGACATTCAATTCCTTTTGATGTTGACTTAATAATATAATCAAATAATATTTTTTGTTAATTATATATCACTACATATTGGGTAAGGGAATTGGTGGTGGAATTTTAAAGTATATGTAAAAAAAAAAGTAATGTACATGCACCTACGTGCACCACTAGACTCAAGCGATGCATGTAAATATAATATACATGCACCTCATGAGTCTAGCGGTGCATGCAATTTATGTGCACCGCTAGACTCATGCAGTGCACGTGCTCGTACGATGCATGTAAATTCACATGAATGTAAATATAATATGCAGGCAACGCTAGACTCAAGTCTATTTCACACTTACAACTTTTTTTGCTTATGCTAAATAAATAATTTGATAATGCATAATAAATAATTGCTATAATTTTGCAAAGCAATTCCATATCGACATGTTTTTATTTATCTTCCCACTAAATACCCACTTTTCAATATTAAAATGATGGTGCTTCGGGGAAACTATTCATTTAAAGAGAGAGTATCTTATTCATTGAGATATCCTGCAAAGCGGTTTGTATCATTATTTTGAATAATTATGAAGTAATAAAAACTGTAATCAATTAATAAACTAGGAATGAGGTGTAACAATTGTGGAGGGGAGTGAGAAGACTAGTGCGAAAATTGAAGGCAAATGTAAATTTAATATAATATACACCGCATAAGTCTAGTGATGCACGTAACACGTGATTCATACAGTGCATGCAAATATAATATGCATGCGTCATTTGAGTCTAGCGGTGCACGTACGTGCACCGCTAGACTCAAGTGATGGACGTGGAATACATACACCGCTAAACTCACACTTGTCAAAACATATTTTTTATATTAAGGTGGTGGTATACGTGCACCGCTTGATTCTAATGATACACTTAATTTATATGGACTTAATATATATAATCAAGTTCATTATTTAACTGTAAGTTCTGATAGAACGGTATCATAAAACTGTACAATTTCATCCGTACTCAAAGGTGAAACTGCTGCTTCGCCACCAAAAAACCCAAGTTCTTCCTCTCTCTCCCTCACCATTGCCCTAAATCGATCCAGAATTATCTGTGGCAAGGGTTTCATCCCAACGGCATCATTTCGATTTGGTGGTAGGCTGGTAGCTTGTTAAAACTTCTGTTGCTGATATACACAGGATTCTGAAATCTTGAAACATTATACATCAAAGGATAATTAATGAAGATGCTAAGAGAAGAAAACCGAGTAAAATAGAATTGGGGTCTAGTCCTCACGGAAATTGAAATTTGGGTTTCGAACCACCTTTCGATTATAAACAACAAAAACACAGGAAAAAAAAAACCACGAGTACAAATTTTAGAGACAACCGGAAAGTTTGAAACTTTTTCTTGTGGCGAGGGTTAGAGAATATGAGACAAGTAGATGAAGAATGATGAAAAATGGAGATATTATTTGTGGCCTGGACGAGGAACCAGGGTCAAGGCAAAGGAGTAAATGGAAGGAAATCTGAGGCTTGGACTGAAGGTGTTTTGAAATCTTTTTATAGCAGGATATATCAGTTAGGGTTAGTTTGATCATTGCATCCAAATTTTGACATATTCGAAAGAACTTTTTTTTATGGATTAGGTCGAAATATTTGCCTGAATTTCGCCTAATTTAATTTTAACATTCAGAAGTTGTTTGACTAATCATAGTTTCATATTTTATACGTGTTAAATGATATTTTCTACTATAAATAAGATGAAATAAGTGTGTGATTAATAGTTAAAAATTATGGTTCATTATATTTTCAACAAGTATACCAAACGATGCCTAAATTTATAAGTTACGAGATTTGATTTTAAGAATAAAATCATTTCAACTTTCTTGTATATGTCTTTATCAAGTGTACCAAACGATGCCTAATTTTATAAGTTCTGATATCTGATTTTAGGAATGAACTCATCTCATCCGTCTTGTATATCAGTTCATTTTGCACAAATAAATGTTGGTATATTTGGCCCTTAATCTTTAATGTTGGCAAGTAAATCTTATATATAATTAAAATGTGAACTAACCATACCATCCAGTAATTTATTTCAAATCTCTCTTTGCAACCGTTCTTTTAAAAATTATACTTTACATTTTGAACTTTCACTCAAGGTAACGCTTTACATCCTCATCATTTGGCGCCGAAATCTTCAACTCATCTCATTCTCAAAAAACAGTCAACAAAAAAGTGTATTTAGACAAGAAAACCCTTTTAACATTTTTTTTTAAAATAAGCAATTAAGAGTCATCAAAACTCTGAGATCTTGATCATACTGAGGAAACTATTTGTGTACTGGTCACTCTATGATTGGCTGGTTTATGAGTGGGTCCCCCCTCATCAGGAATAAAACTCCCGCTATGAACGGTTGGGATAATAGGGACCACACTATGGTTTACCAGGTCACAATCCACTTTCTCAAAATGGGGGGTGTCCAGGCTAGGGAAGCTACTTTAGGATGAGCTCTGAGCCAGCTCGTAGATAGCTTAGCCCAGGTACGATCCCAATTGGTACGCGAAACCAACCCATGCTACCAGTTAGGGCCAATAATGTGGTTCCAAGGTAACTCCACATCTGGGTCGAGATGGCTGATGCCGAGGATATACCGATGATCCGGACCGAGCCAACAACGTACTGGCTCGATGAGCTGGTACGAGGGGGTATTACAAACCGGGCTGAGCTTAAGTGAGGAGGTAATAGCAAACTGGCCTGAGGAGATACTGAGCCAATAGCTTAAGTGATGAGGTAATAGCAAACCGGGCTGAGGAGATACTGGGCTGAGAGCTTAAGGGTCATGGGCTGACAACAGGAACAATCAGACTCCTGGGCCGTTCACACTGGGCTACAATCATCGAGGCCGCGCCGGGTTACACCCATAGAAGTTAGGGTCAAGATCGTGCTGGGCTACCAACACGGGTATCAATAATGATTTAGGCTATATTTTTTCTTGCTTTCATAACTCATTTCCATCCTCTTCTTAAAGAGGAAGAACTTCTGTTGCACTACAAAGTTCTATGGGGGTGCAATCTCAACTGAGTACTCTTGGAAATTATTTAAGCTGTTGACCCAAAGCTCCATCTGCACCTTGGTAAGTTTGGTTTCTGTTGGAAAATGTGTGTGTAAAAGTGAATTAAATTATGCTCGATCGATCGAGCAATATGCTAGATCGATCGAGTGGACCAGAAATTTCGTGCCTTTTGTGAATAGTAGCTCGATCGATCGAGCTCATTGCTCGATCGATCGAGCACTGTATCTGTTTTGTGAAATGGTGTATCCATTCACGTTTAGGGTGCGATTTTTTGCGATAGGGTGCCTTCAAATTGTGTCTTTTTGGACATAACTTTTGACATACTATAAATAAGATATCCCTCACTTGAATTGAAAATGGAATTTCAAAATTTGCATCATATATGAAGATCAAAATTTGAGTAATTTTGTGAGTCTTCATCATTGTTGTGGTTGAGCGTTTTTTAGACCTTTGTGGTTTAAAGGATTTGTGATTTGGAGTGCTCCTATTACAAATCATAGTCGTTGTATCTTGGGAGACAAATTGCCAAAGTAAACCGTTAGCACCGTAGCGGGGCAATATTGTCTTAAGGACAGAGATTATAAATCTCGCCTCGATATTTCTAATACAAAGTCATTTTTTTGTTTTTGCTTGCTACATTACTAAGATACACACCCATTAAATTTTATACTACAATCTTAAGACAAATGGCTTCGTCGAGTGCAACAACTACTCCAGTTCATCATGGTGAAAGGCCTGAAAAGCTCAATGGGAACGATTTCAAGCGATGTCAACAAAAGATGTTGTTTTATTTGACAACATTGGGGTTGGCAAGGTTCCTCAATGAGGATGCTCCTAATATTTTGGAGAGTGAAACCGACAACCAAAAGAGGGTTGCGGTTGATGCGTGGAATCAAAGTAATTTCTGTGCAAAAATTATATTCTCAACGGACTGGATAACACATTATACGATGTGTATTGTCTAGTGAAGACGGCCAAGGAATTGTGGCAATCCTTGGAGAAAAAGTATAGATCCGAGGATGCCGGCATGAAGCAATTCATCGTTGGGCGATTCCTGGATTTCAAAATGGTTGATACAAAGCCTGTGATAGCACAAGTGCAAGATTTGCAAGTAATCATGCACGAAATTCATGCGGAGGGAATGGTTCTAAGTGACTCATTCCAAGTGGCCGCAATGATTGAAAAGTTGCCTCCATCATGGAAGGACTTCAAGAATTATCTCAAGCATAAACGAAAAGAGATGAATCTTGAAGACTTTATGGTTCGCTTGAGAATCGAAGAGGACAACAAAATTTCAGAAAGGAAGGAAAATTGGCACCAACATGAAGCACGAGTGAATTTAGTGGAAAAACACGCCTTAACAAAGCTGAAGTTTGACGGCATTGCCTCCAAATCTGGAAAGGCGAAGAAGTTCAAAGGCAAGTGCTACAAATGTGGAAAACCCAATCACATGGTGAATGATTGTCGCAATAAAGACGATCGTGGGAAGGCTATGGATCAAGTAAATGTGACCGAATAAGATTGTCTTGGTTGATCTAGCGCTTACCACTTAAATTAGATTGTGTATCTTTGAAAGTTGTAAACTCCAAGAATGGAGTGATTCTAAATAAATGTAATGATTATTTTTGTTGAAAACAATAAAATTTATGTATTACTTCTTGTAGTGAATCTTATGGTTTGTGGCATGATTGTTAGGATCATTTAAACCATAGTTCGCAGCACAAATTGTAATGTTAAATTTATTGCTTAAATGTGCACTGGGTTAACAAAATCGTCATTCATTTGTTAGACAAATCGTCACATCTCTAGAGTTTACTCACAATGATGTTGTGATGGAAAGATTGTGTAAACTAGAGATGTGAGAACAGTAATTTGTTACTTTATCAATATTTGCACATGATATTGTTGTGACTTTTTTGCTATGAAAAACGAGGCCAGTGAGGTGTTTAAACACTTCAAGTATGAGATTGCAATAAAATTTAGCAAATGAGTTTTGCTATGGGAAATTGTGAGATTATACTTGTGTTGTCTAAGAATTTGACGCTTAAGCTTGAATCTGCAAGACTATAAATCTTGAATTCGAGTTTCTAAGCTTTGTACGCTTAAAACACAAGTGATAAATCGAAGCCACAAATTTTGATTATGCGTTGTAATATCTCAAATTGGTTCATTTTGAATTTCTAAGCTAGTACGCTTCTAATATGAATTTGCAAGATTTAAAATCTTGAATTCAAGTTTTATAAGTTAGTGCGCTTAAATTGCAAATTGTGAATCGAGTTTGAGAATATTATTCAAGTTTCAACTTTTGTAAGCAAGTACGCTTAAATCTGAAATTTTCAAGAAATAAAAACTTGAATTTGGATTTGTAAGACTATAACACTTAGAACTTGAAACACGAAAGTTTGAACGCCAGTGCACTTCGTTACTACCCGAAGTTGTGGGGGTTGCAATTCTAGGATTCAATCACTTATCACATTTAGGCAATGACGGAAACCTTGTGATTGAAGGAAAAATAGTTTCCTACAATATTCGAAATGTAGGGGACTTGGCTAAACTAGAAATGAATGCCAAAGTAAAGTCATAACAAACACCAAATAAAAGACATGAAGAGTTTGACAAATCATGTTGTCAAATAGATTAACGAGTGTGACAAATGTGTACACACCTAAGCATATGAATGCTTGTGTATCGATGATATGCTCATTGGAGAAGCAATTTAGAAATCATCAAGTAACAAAGGAAAAATGTTGACGAAATATTTTGACATGTGTGCATCAAGAATAATGTTTGGAATGAAGTTTCCAAACACTTGAAGAATGAAATCTCAAGGTTTAATTCGAGTTTCAAATTTTAAGCTTTGTGTTTAAATTTCAAGTTTGCAAGAAATGGAATCTTGAACTTGTAATTTGTATGCGCTTAACAATTTTGAATTTTGAATTAAAGTTAAGTATTTAATCTGGTCTCGAATTTTTAAATAACGCGTTAACAACGCTTACAATTCGATGATGGAAATATCCTAAAAATGATAAAATGATGCAAAAGAGGTAATGTGATTACCAAAACTGAGAAATACTGTTGTGGAAAATTCTCTATGCAAAACATATAAAGCTTCTTCGGCCGAGTGGCTTTATAAGTTGTTTGAGAAAATCATGTGCATGCAAATAAATTTGTTGCGAATAATGCTATATGTCAAAATGATCTCTAGTGGCATAATCGTGAGTGATTATGTGAAACCGGGGATCCGCATATGAAATGGTTAACCGAGATATCATGTGAACGTTTATCGAGGGGAATGTGGTCCTATAATCAAAATCTCATTGTGGATACCCAACCTTGTTGACTGGAGATCCCTAGATCTAGGTTCAAAAGGGACAACTAAATTATGAGATTGTATAAACACCTTGGAGATCAATCTCCAGCCCATTCCTATGATAAGGGGTGTAGCCTGCAAAAAGGGTACGAGGATAGGCAAAATGCCTTTAATTATTCCTAAGACATATAAGAATATATTGGAGTATAGCGGGATACTCTTCTAGGAGATCACATAGGTAAGTACGAAGTGTGGCCGCTTCAAAGAATGAAAAGTACTTATGAAACCAAGCGTGCTCCATGGCCGAAATGGACACAACCGTAAGAAACCAATACGAAGGTTAGAATTATTATGGTGTGGGTTCAATTGTCTCGGTTTACACCAATGCCTAAATAATTCAAGACTATAAGTTCACTATTAAGTCAAGTAAATCCAATTGAATACTACTACGGAAGATTCAAAGCTGCAAGCTATTTCTCCAGATGCCATAATAGTTCGTTAAAAGCGCTCAATTGCATACATGCATTAATTTAATTCATGTGGGGGATTGTTGGAAAACATGCGTGTAAAAGTGAATTAAATTATGCTCGATCGATCGAGCAGAGGATCAGAAATTTCGTGCCTTTTGTGATTAGTATAGATCGATCGAGCATTGTATGTGTTTTGTGAAATGGTGTGTCCATTCACGTTTAGGGTGAGCTTTTTGGCGATATGGTGCCTCCAAATTGTGTCTTTTTGTACATAACTCTTGACATACTATAAATAAGATATCTCTAACTTGAATTGAAAATGGAATTTCGAAATTCTCATCATATTTTAAGATCAAAATTTGAGTATTTTTGTGAGTCTTCATCATTGTTATGGTTAAGCGTTTTTAGACCTTTGTGGTTTAAAGGATTTGTGATTTGGAGTGCTCATATCACAAATCATAGTCGTTGTATCTTGGGAGACAAATTGCCAAAGTAAACCGTTAGCACTGTAGCGGGGCAATATTGTCTTAAGGACATAGATTAAAAATCTCGCATCGACATTTCTAATACAAGTCATTTGTTGTTTTTGCTTGCTACATTCCTAAGATACACACCCATTAAATTTTGTACTACAGTTTCCTTATTGGAAGTTTTTACCAAAGCTGCACCTTTTTCATCTTTTTTTGAAATGGCATTGGTAAGATATTTTTGATCACCTGATATTAAGCATTTTTCAAGTTTCTTATTTCCCTCCGTTAACAAAATTTCTTATTTGCCTTTTACTTTTCTTACATGTTTGATTTCATCCCATTAACATTTCAAGTCTCATGTTTATTTTCTTACTTGAGGTTGATACGTACTAGCTAAAGAGGTTCTATCGAGGATATTGGTATTTCCTGAGAATCTTGAAGTTCTGTTTAGGTAAGATCGGGATTCTCTGTTTCTTCAAAGCTTACTTAGTGTCTATTTTGGTTGTTGCCCTGGCCATTGGCCCCTTTCACATACTTGTTTGGGGTATTCTGACCACATGATTATCTCGAAATGGTTAAAAATTTGTAATTCAGGTCATGTGGGCCATGGAATATAGTCCAAGCAACCTATTCATCTTATGAGTCAAGTGACTTAATTTCTTCTCAAGTTCATAAAACCGAAGAAATTAAAGCAGATCACAAGCTGCTGAAACAGTGTGGGAAATTCGAGAGGAAGAATGTGAAAACTGGATGGACGGACAGAGAGGTGCTCTGCCTTTTTTCCTTGCTGCTAGTGTACTCGAAAAAAAAAATTCTTCTAAAAGAGGCTCAAGGCCTGGATGATGTCGCTCAGGTACTTCTTATGGTTATAATATTCACATTAATTTATTTGATAAATCACTTGTAATATCTGCCAATATGCATTTCCATGATACCATTATAGATCTGTTAGTCATTAAATGAGCAGACATCAGACAGATCCCAGTGAAGTCACGGAAAACTGTGAAAATAATCCTCAAGTACTTATGAAGAACTTAGGATAAATTCATAATTTTTGGATCTGTAAGTGGAGAAATAAAAGTTGAAGGCTAAGCTGATGCTGGTTTTTCAGTCGGATGTAGATGATACCAAATCGATGTTCGGATTTGTATTTATGTTAATGATGATGATGTCTCTTGGAAATGTTCCAAGCAAGACATCGCATCGGATTCCACCACTGAAGCTGAATAAATTGCAGCATACGATGCAGCAAAGTGGCAGTTGGATATGAAATTTCATCCTAGAGTTGGGTGTAATTTCTAGCGCGGTTGACACAGTTCCTCTATATTGTGACAACAATTGGGCTATTATGAATAGCCAAGATCTCATCAGTATCCAAACATATATTGAGAAAATACCATCTAATGAGAGAGATGGCAGAGTCGACATTATTTTCGAGAGAATTGCTTCAACAGAAAAATATAGTGAACCACTGACAAAGCCTTTACAATGATTGGTGTCTGTCAGACATATTGGGAAGATGGTCTTGAGACACATGAGTAGTTGGCTTTGGGAAAGTGAAAGATATTGTTGTCATATGTGATAAAGTAAATCAATAGTTGATTGATTGTACTTATAATCTTGTTACGACAAATCTTTGTTTGAATATTAATATATTTCACATTTCTTCATCTGTTTACCCATGCATCTTGATGTATTGATGAAGTCCTTGAGATTGCTATAGTCCATAGAATGTGGTTACGCATATGATGGCAACCATGAAATACATTATCGACTGCGATTTATAAAGGTTCCTGGTTGATGAGCCTTCGAGAATGGGATATCGATATATGCTCGTTAGAGACTGGTATTCATGATGTGTCTAGTGTAGTGCGCCGCATTTCATCGGCGTTTGGCTTGGTGAAGTCAGCACACATGAATATGTGCTCATTAGGAATGAGTTCACTGAACGACCCTACTCGGAATTCTATAAGTGATTATCATTTGTCGAGTATAGAATTCCTAGTCATAGTTGTGCACCATTACTCCTCATGACCCAAGGCATCATTGAGGTTTTGACAGATAACTGTGTACTTTGATTTAATGACTGATCACATGCGGGTCATAAAGTTGTTATTTTGGGTATTCAGTGATGCTGTTAGAGGCCTATGATTGTCGTTGGGGATTCACCACTGGTCTTGATGAACCAGGATGTCCTATGTGTTTTTCTGTATATGATTCAAGGAATCTCTGGCCAGAGTGGATGGTGCTTGTGAAAAAAAGGAGTTTTTCATATACGCACACAATGAATCATATAACGTGAAACAAATACATAGTTATTGAAATCATAAGGGGTCTCGATCAACCAATGCCCTTGATTCAATCGGGACATATTGAGTGAAAGGAATGTAGTGCACGCTAACTATGGCTGACAGATTCTCGTACGTTGCTAGTCATTTGTATCTAGGTCTTCGTGAAGCGCAGATGCTAGGCGCTACCCACGATCGGTAGGTTGTTGCTGGAATTATATTTCAGTCATTATCTATTAAAGGAGTTTAATTTGCAATGGGGCATCAGGGTAAGCCCAAAGAAGTTGTTTGACTTCTAAATCACAAAGGTTGTGATCCTACTGCTATGATACACTTGAGCCTCGCAGTGTCACAATCAACCGGCCGCCGATCTATTGATGAGAATTGAGACTTAAATGTTAAGTGCTCAAATTGAGTGATTTAGAAGAGATGAATTTAATTTTTTGAAAGCTCCTTACTTTAGTGGAGTTTCTATATTTGAAAATGTTATATCTATAGAAAGTTCTAAATTAAAACGTTCGATATATATATGTCTCATAATTATGTACATTGGTAGTACATCAAGTTGTTCAATTTGATTGAGTTACTTGGATTATGAGTTTGTAGTTTTGTGTTGGCTTTTGGGTAAGTGGGAGATTGTTAGCAATGCCCTTCAAGCCGATTGGCCAATGGTTGGTATGTTGGGCTTAATGGACCCTAGCCCAACTAGACAACTATAAATATGTCATTCATTCTCTAGGTTTGATGATTGATTCAATACAATACACTCATTTCTCTTAGAAAAGCCGACGTCACATTAGCAGTGGTGCTGGGCTTGTAGATCTGGTCAGATTGATTGGACTAGAGGAACACCGTCATCAGATTGATTTTGTTGTTATCGGTAATTCTCTTTTCGTGCATTATATTCGATTTATGCATGTTAATATATGAATCAAGCGTGATTGATACGTCCCCGGGTTAGATCTTTTTATGTTTTATTCAGCTGCGTTTGAATCTGACGCCAAGGTACAGAAACCCAACATTGGTTCACATACTTGTTTGGGGTATTTTGTCCACATAATTCTCTCGAAAGGGTTCAGGTCATGTGGTCATGGAATACAGTCCAAGCAACCTATTCATCATATGAGTCAAGTGACTTAATTTCTTCTCAAGTTCATAAAACCGAAGAAATTAAAGCAGATCACAAGCTGCTGAAACAGTGGGGGAAATTCGAGAGGAAGAATGTGAAAACTAGATGGACGGACAGAGAGGTGCTCTGCCTTTTTTCCTTGCTGCTAGTGTACTCGAAACAAAAAAAATTTCTTTTAAAAGAGGCTCAAGGCCTGGATGATGTCGCTCAGGTACTTCTTGTGGTTATAATATTCACATTAATTTATTTGATAAATCACTTTTAATATCTGCCAATATGCATTTCCATGATACCATTCTAGATCTGTTAGTCATTAAATGCGGCACTGAAAATTCACAAGAAGTATTTGAAAAAGGCAAGGTATATTTTCTCCTTTATGTTGTGTCAGAATACCCAAAAAAAATTAAGTGCAAAAATCATACACACACAAGAACACGAATATTTACGTGGTTCGGCAATTGCCTACGTCCACGGTAAGCAAACACAATATATTGAATATTTCAGATCGAGAATTACAAACTCTCCAGGATCACCTCACAACTCACAGAAACAGATACAGAAGCTTTAATAGCTTAATATTGAGAAGTTATTTCAGATTGAGGGATGATTTTCTGATGAAGAGTTGATGGGTTTATATAGGTGCAAAATACCTCCGGTGGACAATTTCATGGCAACTTCTACTCCTACCTTTGTTGAATTCTAAGCCACCAAATGAGAAAGAAAAGAGCCACCATATGAATAGTAAAGCCACCATTTGAATAGTGGTAAAACCACAGGCCAACAATCTCCACCTTGGTGATTTTCCAGTCAATATGTGTTGCCTCCTTCAGTACGCCCTAGGCGTTGGATACTCGAGAGATGTTGATCAGGTTCAAGCAGTGTTGAAACTTGACCCCTGTCACCACCTTTGTTAACATGTCTGCAGGATTATCTGCAGTCCCGATTTTTCTGAGTAGAATATCTCCCTCTTCTACTATTTCCCAAACAAATTGGTAGCGAACATCGATGTGTTTGGTGCGACTGTGATGGCTTGGTTCTTTGCCAGACATATGGTACTTTGACTGTCGAAAATCTCTGTATTTTTCTGCCTGATGCCTTAGTCTTTCACCAAATTATGTAACCAGATGCCTTCCTTGAATGCTTCTGATCGTCATGTACTATGCCTCTGTAGTAGACAAAGCAACTGTAGACTGTAGCGTGGATCTCCAACTCACTGGTCCTCCTGCCATGGTAAATACATAACCAGTAGTTGATCGACGCTTATCAAGATCACCAGCATAATCAGAATCGACATATCCAACTAGACAACTGATCTCGTCTTTCTGAAATTTCAGACCAACATCTACGGTACCCTGAATATGCCGTAGAATCCACTTTATTGCATGCCAATGTTCTTTACCAGGGTTGTGCATGTATCGGCTCACCATGCTAACTGCATGAGAAATACCAGGTCTTGTACACACCATTGCATACATCAGAGCTCCGACAGCCTTTGCATAAGGAATGCTATCCATTTGTCTCATCTCGGCATCTGTAGTAGGAGACATTGATGCACTCAATTTGAATAACGGAGTACTTACAGGTTTGGTATTTTCATCTATACCAAATCTCTGGAGTACATTCTTCAGATACTGAGTCTGTGTCAGACAGACTGTGCCCTTTGTTCTGTCTCTCTTGATCTCCATTCCAAGAATCTTCTTGGCCTCTCCAAGATCTTTCATCTCAAATTCTGAGCTGAGCTGAGCCTTTAGTTTATCAATTACTATCTTGCTTTTAGATGCGATCAACATATCATCAACATATAAGAGCAGATAGATAAATGTACCATCTTGTAGTTTCTTCAGGTATACACAATGATCAAAATGACTGCGTGTGTACCTTTGATTCTTCATAAAGCCGTCAAACCGTGTGTACCACTGTCTTGGTGAGTTCTTGAGACCATAGAGTGATTTGTCGAGCTTACAAGCCCAATTTTCGTGACATGGAACTCTGAATCAGATCGCATTTATTTTAAACAGTTATTTCTAGCGATTCTACCGCAAGTGCACGGTGTCAAGTTTTAGTATAATGGTCTCAAAGTAAGGATTGTCGATCCCACGAGGACTAGGAAATAAGTACCAAACTCCACTAGTTTAACTATATTTAGCCTATGAAAATTGGTTATAACTAATTAACTCAATAATAAATCCAGACAAACAATAGAGAGTGAGAATAAAATCAATAGAGACAATTATCAAGACTTTCGGTTCACCTATGTAATCCCCCATAATTCGCCTATTAGTTAAGAATTAATTCAAACAATCTAAGGTGACGAGTTTTCCTAATTCACTTGCTATACCTTGGTCCGGCTATAACAAATCTAATACTAACGTAACAAAAAGCCACTCTCGTACCCTTATTGAACAATTAATATTGTAAATCGATTTATGAAAACTTCTAGCCTTCAATTTTGGTAAATCTATTGCTATCACACATGTATTTGACTTTATCTCTCGATCTCAGTCTGAAATCCACGGCATAAATCACTATATCGAATTCCAATTTTATCTCTCGATCTCAATTGTAATTTAATATCATTCAAGGATGGCCAAACTCTTAAAAGCATGAAGAACAATGATCTATGCACTTAGATAATAAGAATCAATCAAAAACATTCAATTTAAATCATGGGTTCAAAACATTGGATCCCCTAAGTCTTGACAACAAACTTAGCCTAGCAACATATTCAATATCAAATGCAAAATTGTGTTTTTCAACATCAAAAGCATAAGGAAATTAAATAGAATCAAACAAAGTTTAGAAATACGTATAAACTAGCGATGTTGAATTACGTTGTCGACTGTAGCTCCGTCTCTCCCTTTGTAGTGCTCTCTGTACGTACGTGATCTTCACACCAAAATTTATGTTGCTGTCGTGCCTTCTTCTTCACGTTCAATTCTTCTGTTCTGTTCAGATTTCAATATTTCCTACGTGAATGATCCCTTCCCTTTCGTGAATGACTGCTCCAAATATTCACGTCTGTTTGTTTCGTTCCTTCTTCTCTGTTCCAACTTCGCACGTTGCTGCTCTTCTATCCTCTTCTCCTCTGTATCTGTATCTGTATCAGATCTTCTCTTCTTTATCTGATCACCTTTACTCCACCTCTCCTGTCTGTATCCCTCACTCTGAACTCCCACTCACATAACTTCTCGTCCCTGATTTTGCTGCTTACGTTTATCCTCAAATATATTCGCTGCTCTCCCGAATCTCTTCTCCCGTAAACTCCCCAAATATATTCGCAGCTCTTCTTTCACGTAAGTCGCCCTCTATTTATCTCTTTGTCCGTCTACAATATTGTCTGCTCCTCTTTCATCCCCTCACGCCACTCTTCTTTTTCTCACGTAAAACTCTTCTCCGTGCGTATATATCTATCTGTTCCCCGATTTCACGTCTCTCTTATCTGTTGCTTTTTATCTTTTCTCAATCTGATATCATGTCAAGTACGTTTCTATTGTTCCTCCAATCAATCTGCTCTTATCTTCTTTATATGGGCTCTCACGTAACTTTTATCTCTTTCCTTCCTTTAATATCATATTTCATCCATGTTCGATAATATCCGGTTGTGCTCGGTTTGGTCCTTTTTCATTAATTAAAGCTTATTTTCTCCATTTTTAGGCATTTGGACCTTTATTCCTGGAACATACATAAAACAACACGAAAACGCATAATATTGTCCAAGAATCATAGTAAAATGCATATAAATTTATAGCAATATAAGTGTAAAAATCACACTTATCAACTCTCCCAAACTTAAACTTGATCGTCTCGAGCAAGAAATAAAATCAAAAGGTAGAGTTCAATATTTGAAGACTCAAATAAACCACTTCACAGTCAATCATGTAACTCAGACATCTCACTCACAGACGAACAATAATTAATCAGAAAGTTTAACAGGTTGTGTTTTCTCCTAGATCAAGCAACATGTCGCCAAATTAGAATGTGCGTGTGTGCTATATTGTCACTTTCAAGTTTCATGCAATTTTCATAGATTAAATCATGCTAGGTAATGAAAGTTAAGATTATCCTTTTAGCACCCCTTAGTCCTATTTTCAAACAACTTCTCCACTAATGTAGTCACTCCCTAGACTTGGATCAATAGGTCTTTTCAAGCTTGTAGTTTTAGGCCTAGGTGTTGGCTTCAAAGAAAAGATAGGATAGTACAAAGAAGAGAGTATAAGCATGTAGTGTTCATATTTTTAGCACAAAATTGAGCTTCTCTTCTTTTTCTTTTAGCCTTGACCACTTTTGGTCTTAATTAGATTTTTTTTTTCAAGGCTTTATCTATCTTTTTTCTTTTCTCATTCATCATTTTTTTCAATAATAAGCTCATCAAAATATAGCAATTTATGTGCATCTAATGAGATTCATTATACTCCCTTTAGGTAAGGATAAAATTTTTCAATTTAAGCTTAAATAGGTAGATATAATGAGTTGCCAAAAAAATGTTGAATTAGGCTAATAGTATGTTAAACATACACCATTCTTTTTCAATTAGGCTCAAAATTGGATATTATAGATTGATAAATACATGGTAAGATTGAAAGGCTCAAACGATCCAAAGATCGCCTAAATCATTTCCAAGTCGAGTTTATAACTATAAAATTTCGCCTCAGAGTGTCATCATCAAATAGTTTCTAAGGTACTCTAAGATGCTCAAAAACAATTCATCAAGTTCACAAAAACTTTCACTACTACAAGTGCAATTCACAAAATTATGACTCAAATGTGCTCAAAATATTCATCATCTTTGACATGCTACTCAAAACAAGATATTCACAAACAAGTTTTACAATCATCAAAACTCAAGTTGACATGCAGAGTGAGATTAATATCATCATGGAATAGAGACCACTACTATGATTTATTCTTATCTTACTAATTGAACTCATTTTCAAGGAAATTTTTTTGTTGGTGCTCAAGAAACGATCAATTTCCAAATAAGAAGCACGACACAGTAATGCACTCCCCCAAACTTAATTCATGCATTGCCCTCAATGTAATAAGCATGGAAAGTACGACAAAGCATTTACCGTTGACAACGACCGTCAGTGATCGTTGTCCAATTCCTCATCAGCTCGTGGGGCATATTGTTGGAACACGTCACAACACGCATGGAGTCTCTCAAAATCAAAATAAAAAATAAAACAAACCAAAATAAACTAAAACAAAGCAAAGGGTTAAGAAAGAGTTCTTGATTTATAGTCTCAGGCTGGACTTTTTACCGTTTAAGCTCAAGTACCGCAAGGGCCAGTAGGGGATTATTTGCCATCCTCCATGTGGTATTGTCGTAACCACTTCTCTTTCACAGTGAATAGTCCCCCATGGTCATCTCTCAGTTTGAAGGTGTCGAATGGTAGAACATTGACAACTTTGAACGGTCCAGCCCATGGTGCATCAGACTCCCATGGAAAAAATCTCATCTTTTTCCTATTCATCAATAGCGAGTCCCCTACACCAAATTTACCTCTTCTTTGTTGGCCATTCAATGTGACATCCACCTTATTCTCACTCTTAACCTGCATCGCATCAACAGATAGTGTATCAATGATATTGACACTAAAACATCGGTGCTCAGTGCGTGTAGTGTTCACAACTTTGAACATATCATAAGTAACTTGATCCCCCCCTACTCGGAGGATCAACTTCCCTTCTTGGACATCTATCAATGCCCTTCCAGTAGCTAGGAATGGTCTTCCTAATATCAATGGCATGTTCGCCTCATCCTTTATGTCTAGTACCATGAAATCCACCGGAATGGTGAATTTGTCAACCTTCACCGGTACATCCTCCACTATCCCATGAGGGTACTTGATGGACTTGTCAGCCATCTGCAATGAGACATTGATTGCTTTTAGCTCTCCTAAGCCCAACTTCCTGTACACAGACAAAGGCATTAAATTAACACTTGACCCCAAATCACATAAAGATTTATTGAATTTAGAATTGATTTTGCAAGGTATAGTGAAACTCCCTGGATCCTTTAACTTTGGAGGTGAATCATTTTGAATGACAGAGAACACTCCTCAGTTAAGTTTATCATCTCATGCTCTCCCAGTTTCGGTTTTTTTGACAGAATCTCCTTTAAAAACTTAGCATAATTTGGCATGTGCCGAATAGCATCAATGAAAGGCATCTCAATATGAAGATTCTTTATCAATTCTAAAAACTTAGCAAATTTAGCATCTATTTTTGCTCTCTTATATGCAGCGGGGAATGGGGGTGGGTTATCTACCTTAGCAGGTGTGATTGGTGCAAGGGTCTTAGTAGACTTACCTTTGTCGCGTGTTTGATCATATTCTTGCTTGATGTCCGCCTCGCCTCTTAACTCTACGTGCACATCCTTCTTCTCAGCGACCTCCTTTCCACTCCTCAACATGATAGCATGGACTTGCTCCCTAGGTTTTGTCTCAGTGTCACTAGATAGTGATCCTTGTGCTCGTTCGGCTACGATCATTGCTAACTGTCCCACTTGGACTTCCAAGTTCTTTATCAATGCCTCATGATTGTTCATCCTTGTTTCAGCCGATGATATGAACTTAGTTAGCAGCTCCTCCATGCTTGGCTTTGGTGCATACCCCGGTGGTGGTTGGGAATAGTTCATCGGCCCAGTATTGTACGTATTTGGGTAGGGGTAGGTCTGTGGTGGTCGGTTCCCTACAAAATTAACAGCTTCATTAGTAGTAATGAACGGGTTACCAACCTGGCATTCAATGCTCGGATGTCCTCCTTTGCAAAGCTCGCATGTAACAGTTTGAACTTGCATTGCATGCATGCTCAAACTATCCATCTTCTTGTTCAGCGCTTCCAACTGGGCAGCTATGGCAGTGACTTCACTCACTTGATGCAATACGACTTGCTTCTTTGGCATGTTTCTTTCAAACTACCATTGACAGCTATTAGCAGCCATCTCTTCCAACAACGTATAAGCCTCCTCCGGCGTCTTCCTCATCACAGTTCCTCCTGATGCTGCATCAATCATAGAACGGTTATCAGAAAATAAACCGTTATAAAACGTTTGTACCTGCAGCCAGATAGGGAGGCCATGATGTGGGCATCTCCGCAGTAGATCCTTGAAGCGCTCCCAAGCCTCATACAATGTCTCTGGATCACATTGGGAAAAAGTAGTGATGTCATTACGCATCTTGGCCGTCTTGGATGGTGGAAAGAATTTTGACAAGAACAACCGCGCCATTCCATCCCACGTGGTAATAGATCCTGCAGGCAACGATTGTAACCAGGATTTAGCTTTATCTTTTAAAGAAAAGGGAAACAAACGTAACCTGATGGAATTGTCAGTAACACCATTATGCTTGAATGTATAACAAATCTCCAAGAAGTTGGAAATGTGATCATTTGGATCATCTGTAGCAGCTCCCCCAAACTAGACCGAATGTTGGATCATCTGAATGATAGCAGGCTTGATCTCGAAGTTGTTAGCCTGGATAGTCGGTCTCATGATACTCGACAGTGATCCATGGAATGCAGGGTGGGCGTAGTCCATGAGTGATCTTGCAACTGGTGGTACCGGAATCTCCTCGGTATTAGCCATATGTGCTCTTGCTTGCCTTAGCCTCCTTTGACAAGTGCGTTCAATCTCGGGATCAAAGGGTTCAAGTGTAGGGTTGCTACTCCTTAGCATGCACCAAGAGATAGTACCCTGTAACAATCAACCAAAACAAAAAGAAACAGTAGAAGAGAAAAAAAATGAAAATAAAAAAAAACAAATGACTAAACTACAGTCAACTAATCTCGTTTGATATTATTAAAACTAGTCCCTGGCAACGGCGCCAAAAACTTGATCGCTTTTATTTTAAACAGTTATTTCTAGCGATTCTATCGCAAGTGCACAGTGTCTAGTTTTAGTATAATGGTCTCAAAGTAAGGATTGTCGATCCCACGAGGACTAGGAAATAAGTACCAAACTCCACTAGTTTAACTATATTTAGCCTATGAAAATTGGTTATAACTAATTTAATTAATTAACTCAATAATAAATCCAGACAAACAATAGAGAGTGAGAATAAAATCAATAGAGACAATTATCAAGACTTTCGATTCACCTATGTAATCCCCCATAATTCGCCTCGTAGTTAAGAATTAATTCAAACAATCTAAGGTGACGAGTTTTCCTAATTCATTTGCTATACCTTGGTCCGGCTATAACAAATCTAATACTAACGTAACAAAAAGCCACTCTCGTACCCTTATTGAACAATTAATATTGTAAATCGATCTATGAAAACTTCTAGCCTTCGATTTTGGTAAATCTATTGCTATCACACATGTATTTGACTTTATCTCTCGATCTCAGTCTGAAATCCACGGCATAAATCACTATATCAAATTCCAATTTTATCTCTCGATCTCAATTGTAATTTAATATCATTCAAGGATGGCCAAACCCTTAAAAGCATGAAGAACAATGATCTATGCACTTAGATAATAAGAATCAATCAAAAACATTCAATTTAAATCATGGGTTCAAAACATTGGATCATCTAAGTCTTGACAACAAACTTAGCCTAGCAACATAATCAATATCAAATGCAATTGTGTTTTTCAACATCAAAAGTATAAGGAAATTAAATAGAATCAAACAAAGTTTAGAAATACGTATAAACTAGCGATGTTGAATCGCGTTGTCAACCGTAGCTCCGTCTCTCCCTTTGTAGTGCTCTCTGTACGTACGTGATCTTCACACCAAAATTTATGTTGTTGTCGTGCCTTCTTCTTCACGTTCAATTCTTCTGTTCTGTTCAGATTCAATATTTCCTACGTGAATGATCCCTTCCCTTTCGTGAATGACTGCTCCAAATATTCACGTCTGTTTGTTTCGTTCATTCTTCTCTGTTCCAACTTCGCACGTTGCTGATCTTCTCTCCTCTTCTCCTCTGTATCTGTGTCAGATCTTCTCTTCTGTATCTGATCACCTTTGCTCCACCTCTCATGTATGTATCCCTCACTCTGAACTCCCACTCACGTAACTTCTCGTCCCTGATTTTGCTGCTTACGTTTATCCTCAAATATATTCGCTGCTCTCCCGAATCTCTTCTCCCCTAAACTCCCCAAATATATTCGATGCTCTTCTTTCACGTAAGTCGCCCTCTATTTATCTCTTCGTCCGTCTACAATATTGTCTGCTCCTCTTTCATCCCCTCACGTCACTCTTCTTTTTCTCACGTAAAACTCTTCTCCGTGCGTATATATCTATCTGTTCCCCGATTTCACGTCTCTCTTATCTGTTGCTTTTTATCTTTTCTCAATCTGATATCATGTCACGTTTGTTTCTATTGTTACTCCAATCAATCTGCTCTTATCTTCTTTATATGGGCTCTCAAGTAACTTTTATCTCTTTCCTTCCTTTAATATCATATTTCATCCATGTTCGATAATATCCGGTTGTACTCGGTTTGGTTCTTTTTCATTAATTAAAGCTTATTTTCTCCATTTTTATGCATTTGGACCTTTATTCCTGGAACATACATAAAACAACACGAAACGCATAATATTGTCCAAGAATCATAGTAAAATGCATATAAATTTATAGCAATATAAGTGTAAAAATCACACTTATCAGAATCCATCAGGTTGAGCCATATAGATCTCCTCGTCCAAAGTTCCATGAAGGAATGTTGTTTTGACGTCAAGATGGGCTAGCTCGAGGTCAAACTGTGCAACTAAAGCTAGTAAGAGTCGAATAGACGAATGCTTTACAACAGGTGAGAAAATCTCATCATAGTCTATTCATTCCTTCTGTGCGTAGCCTTTTGCTACTAGTCTAGCTTTGTATCTGATACTGTCTTTGCCTGATGCATCTTCCTTCTTTGCAAAGACACACTTACATCCAATCGCTTTCTTTCCTTTAGGAAGTGGAACCAGCCTCCATGTTTTATTTTGATAAAGCGATTTCATTTCTTCATCCATCGTCGTCTTCCACATGGTCTTTTCTGTATTATAAATAGCTTCTTTGTAGTTGTACGGAATACCATCTTGATCAACTGGAAGAGCGAAAGCTACCATATCAGTAAACCGAGCAGGTTTCCGGATAATTCTCTTTGGTTTACTGGTAGCAATAGATCAGGTACTGATGCTGAATCGGGTACCTCCGTTTGAACAAAGTCAACAATTTGATCGTCGGAGTCTTCTTCAGGATGATCATCAATCTGAACATGTTGGTCTGGAGTTGTGGGAATCTCGAACTCCACCTGCAACTGAGAACTCGGATCTTGGTTCTCTATCTCTGACTCTTTCTGTTTCAGCATTACGGATTCGTCAAAGGCAACGTCTCGGCTCAAGACAATCTTCTTTAGCTTGGGGTTCCATAGACGGAATGCTTTAACTCCTTCACTAAAGCCCATGAAAACAGCTTTCTCGGCTCTAGGTTCCAACTTTGATTTTCTGACGTGAAAGTATGCGGGACACCCAAATATATGCAGATAATCATAATCAGAAACGGGTCGTCTAGACCATACCTCCTTTGGAGTTTTTCCTTCTAGTGCAGAAGTTGGTAGCCTGTTGATGATATAAGAGGCATATGACAAGGCTTCAGCCCAGAATGTCTTGCTCAGTCCAGATTGGGATAACATGCAGCAGACTTTATCAATCAATGTACGATTCATCCGTTCTGCTACACCATTTTGCTGTGGCGTGCCTGGTACGGTGAAATGTCTGACTATCCCTTCTTTCTGGCAGGTTTTCTGAAATGGGTCTGACTTGTATTCTCCACCATTATCAGATCTGAGCCTCTTTATCTTTCTTCCGGTCTGGGTTTCGATCATCTTCTTCCAGTTGAGAAAGATGTCCAGAACTTCATCCTTATGATTCATAGTATACACCCAGACATATCTCGAGAAATCATCTATAAAAGTAACAAACCAACGTTTACCTCCCAATGAAGCGTTCTGAGAAGGTCCCCAAACGTCGGTGTGCACATAGTCCAGTATCCCTTTGGTACGATGGATAGCGATACCAAACTTGGCACGTGTCTGCTTTCCCAAAACACAATGTTCACAGAAGTCAAATTTTCCACTTTTGGCACCTTTCAGAACACCTCGATTCACTAAATTTTGCAAAGCCTTCTCACCGGCATGTCCCAAGCGCATATGCCAGAGCCGTGAGGTATCAGATGAATCTTCAACAGTGCTAGTGGAGACTGCAGCTCTCCCAGAAAATGTGTGACCATCCAGAAAATATAGATTTCTTTCTCGAGTACCTTTCATCGCTAAGAGTGCACCTCGTACAACTTTTAGAATTCTGCCCTCCATGGTTATCTTGTATCCATTGGACTCGAGGACTCCAAGTGAGATTGGATTCTTCTTCAGATTAGGAACATATCTCACCTCTGTAAGTTGTTTGATCGTATCGTTGTGCATCTTCAAGCGGACTGTACCGATGCCTTTTGTCTGACAGGCATTATCATTGCCCATGAGAACAACTCCACCATTTATATCTTCGAAGTCCGAGAACCACTGGCGATGTGGGCACATATGATAAGAACAACCAGAATCCAGAATCCATCTATCAGATGAATTGAATGAAGATGATGAAACCGAGAATGCCGAATCATCTTCATTGTTAGAATTTTGTTGTGCCACATTCGCATTTGACTTATCCTTGTTAGGACAATCCTTCTTCCAGTTCCCTTTCTGATGACAATAGGCACATTCATCCTTTGCAGGATGTCTCTGTGTTGATTCTCCAGGCACATTCATCCTTTGCAGGACGTCTCCGTGTTGATTCTCCTCTGGACTTCGATCTGGATCTGCCTCGTCCCTTGACAGATTGTCTGTTGTTATTTGTCCCTCTGGATACCATCAGTGCTTCAGACGTGGTATCTCTATGATCATACTGGTCTTTCCTCCGATATTCATTGTTTACCAACGCATTGGAAACATCCATGAATTTGACATCGTCTTTGCCGTAGAACAAAGTTGGTCAGATGATCATAAGATTCGGGCAGGGAATTTAACAACAATAACACCATATCTTCATCTTGAACTTCAACCTCCAGATTTTGCAGATCGGCAATAATTTTGTTGAAATTATCAAGATGCTCAATCATTGGCGTACCTTTCTTATACTGGAAACGAAAACGCTTCTTTTTCAGATAGAGCCGGTTCTCTATGCTTTTCATCATGTACTTGTCCTCCAGCTTCTTCCAGAGACTCGTTGCGGACGTCTCTTTCATGACAAAGTACTTCTGCTCCTTGGATAAGCAGAGGCGGATCGTGCCGCAAGCTTGCCTATTGACATAGTTCCAATCCTCAGGTGACATGTCATTGGGCTTGGACTCCAAGGCTATATTAGATCTTCACGGAATAAGAGATCTAATACTTCACACTGCCACATGCCAAAGTTGTTGGTGCCGTCAAATTTCTCCACCTCGAACTTTGCATTTGATAACATGGTTCGTCGCACTGAACCGCTAGTGGATGCTTCTTCATCCATTACTTCGACCTTTTGGGTATCTTTTTAGCAGAAACAGATGCTACAGTTGTGTCCGAAAGGGTCGAAATAGTGGGGAACCAGTTCTGGATTGGCAAAAACGGGTGAAAAATGATTCGAACAGGGCTTTTTCTGTTATGATGAATAGTGATGGGCGTGAATAGTGACGGACCGTGTAGTTATGGGCTGATAAATAGTAGCAGGCAGATGAACAGTTATGGGCTGATGAATAGTGTTGGACCGTGAACAGTATCAGACCGATAAACAGTGCTGGGTCTATGAATAGTGATGGCCTGAAAATGGGCCCATGAACAGTATCGGCCTTGAATAGTGTTGGGTAGAAAGTTTGGGCCTGATTCGGGCTTGGACGGGGTTCGGTGATAAGCTTAGATTTTAAGTGTTTTAAGCTGTAATTTCTTACCATTTTTAGTACTTTTTCCTGGATGAAATTACGCTTTTTGGTGTTTATTTGCTTGTTTCAGGAAAATAGGTTGGAAATTGAAGAAATGAGCTAAAATGAAGGAAACGGGTGAAAACGAGGCGAAAAAGAGAAAAAAATGAAGAAACCAGATTTTCAGAGTTTCGATCGATCGAGATTATTTCTCGATCGATCGAGCCGGGCAGAGAGTTCAGCACCAAATTTATTGAAGTGTCGATCGATCGGAATGAAAATCTCGATCGATCGATCGAGGTAGAAACTTTTAAACGCTGAAGCGAACAGTGCACCGATCGATCGAAAAATCTTTTCGATCGATCGAGACGCGATTTTCTGAAAATCTTATCTTCCAAAAATAACTTGATTCTCGGTGGATTTAAAAGGGTATCTCTTCCATATCATTCCATATCATATATGAGAGGGTAGAGAGCCGATTTTTATCACCTACAAACCTTAGAGCCGCCGCCGACAAGAAGGAGGAGAAGCCATCTTCCTCCGTTCTTCATCCAAGCTTGAGCGAGCCATTTCCGAAGTGCAAGGAAGGAGCAAGAGAAGAGATTACGGTGCAACGCACGGATTCGTTCCAGCATTTATCGTATTTCTAAACTCGGATTTATTTGATTTACATTTTCTTTGGATGTTTTTGAGGTTGAGAAACAATAAAACGTCTTATTGATTTGTCTTGAATTAAATTGAGTTTATTTTATCGAGTTTGATGTTAATTGTGTTTGATTTATTGATTCGATTGTGTTTGAGTGAATTGATTACTTATTGTTCATGAATTAAATGCTTATTAAAATCAAAGCCTAGCTAACTTTGATTTAATCTTGTGAGTTATAACCGAGATCGAGAGATAACGTTATAATACGCTACAGTAATTCATGATGTATGTTTAAGATTGAGATCGAGAGATAAAATCACATACGTGAGCGCTTTGAATCGAGAGATTTAGAGTAACGAGGTTTTGAAGATTTATGCAATATCGGATTAGTAAATAAGTGAACGAGAGTTACTTGTTCTAATTTGATATTAGTTTCTATACAGCTCGAGAGAGTGTATTGAATAATAACGAAAACCTTTCACCTTAAGAATCAATTGTTTGGTAATGGCCTATTCAAACGAATCTTTTAAAGATAACATAGTTGAACGAAGAGCGAGATAAATTTCTCGAGCGAAATTCCTTTGCATATCCGGAAACCATTCATTTTATTTATTCTTATTTTATTTAGGTTCTTTAGTTATAAATTTGCAGTAGTTAATCTACCCTCTTTTTAATCGTAGGCTAAATATAATTTTACTGGTCTTATTTGGTACTTATACGTTAGTCCATGTGGATTCGACAACCCTTACTTTCATTTAACTATACTAAAATTTGACACCGTGCACTTGCGGTAAAGAATCGCTACACTGAGAATTTTCTGTTTAAAAATAAAGCGGTCAAGTTTTTTGCGCCGTTGCCGGGGACTAATCTGTATAATATCATACGAGATTAGTTAATTGTAATTTAGCCAATTTGCATTATTTCGTTTTTATTTATCTTTTTATTTTAGTTAGTTTTTCTTGTTTTTGATTTTGTATTTTTGTTGTTGTCTCCTTTTGTTTGATTCAGTACAGGAACCATTTTTCTAGTGCATGCTCAGAAGAGAGGAGCCCATTCTCGAGCCATTTGATCCTGAAATAGAGAGGACTATACTTAGAAGACTACGAGAAGCTCGAGCAATGGCTGACAATAACGAAGCACAGAACCCGAGGTCGATGATGGACTTTGCACAGCCAACACTTCATGGATCTTTATCCAGCATTACTAGGCCGACAATCCAGGCGAATAACTTCGAGATCAAGCCTGCAATTATCCAAATGATACAGCACTCTGTAATGTTTGGGGGAGCTGCCACAGACGAGCCGAACACTCACATCTCCAACTTCTTGGAGATCTGTGACACGTTTAAACATAATGGCGTCTCCGACGACGCCATCAGGTTAAGGCTCTTCCCTTTTTCATTAAGAGACAAAGCAAAATTTTGGTTAAATTCCTTACCTGCAGGATCGATTACAACATGGGAAGGGATGACAAAAGCTTTCTTATCGAAGTACTTCCCTCCCTCCAAGATGGCAAAGATGCGGAACGATATCACTACGTTCGGGCAATTCGATCCCGAGAGTTTATACGAGGCGTGGGATCGTTTCAAAGATTTATTGAGGAGATGCCCACATCACGGTCTACCCATCTGGCGGATCGATCATGCGGAAGACACCGGAAGAGGCGTATAACTTATTGGAGGAAATGGCGTCCAATAGCTATCAGTGGCAATCGGAAAGGAACACGCCACAGAAACCAATGAGAGTCCATCAAGTGGATGAGATTACTGCTATTTCGGCTCAGTTGGAAGCTATGAACCGGAAGATAGATAGCATGGGTGCAGCAGCGATGCAAGCTCAAGCTGTTTTCTGTGATTTATGTGGAGGCGATCATCCGAGCATTGAGTGCCAAGCAGGTAACCAATTTAACCAATCTACTGAAGCTGTGAATTTCGTAGGGAACATGCAGCAGAACAATCCATATTCGAACTCATACAACCCGGGGTGGAGGAACCACCCAAATCTGAGGTGGTCAAATCAAGAGAATGTGTTGAATCCACAACCACATTCGAGGTTCACACAAAAACCGAGTATGGAGGAGCTGATGGCCAAACTGATTTCGTCGACTGAGGTGAGGATGCAAAATCAGGATGCATCGATTAAGAACCTGGAAGTGCAGATAGGGCAGCTGGCCACATTGATTTCTGGAAGGACGCAAGGTACGCTCCTGAGTGATTCTGTGAAGAATCCAAAGGAGCAATCAAGTTAACAGACGAGGAGGTGACATTCCAGCTTGGGACTATAAATTAAGAACTTTCTTTTCCTTCCTCGAGTTTTTGTTTTTAGTTCTTCATTTTAGTTTAGTTGTTTTTTTTTTTATTTTGATTGTAGATGTTTTGTGAATGAGCCGTGCAATTTTGTTGCAGATGTAAAAACAAAGGAAAGATGTAGGTAAGGCAACCCGAGAGGAAAAAAATTTGAAAATTTCAATTTTTGTCTTCTGGTGCTGGCGATCGATCGAGACAAAATCTCGATCGATCGCCCAGAAATTTTAAAAGCATAAGGGGTACACTGCCTTGATCGATCGATCGAAAAATATTCTCGATCGATCGATGGAGAGAAAATTTTGAAAAAAATAGGGCACCGAAGAGCATTCTGCACAACACAAACATTTTTCTTCTCCTGTCCAACGCAGACCCAAATCGCCTCATCCATATTCGCTCCAATTTTCAAATTACTTCAAATCTTTGAAGTAAGAATTGTTCTGATGAGATTTTAATTGCAGATCTGAAGAATTACAAGCTGAATTGGGTAGAATTGCATCCAAAAAGAGAATTCCATGCCAAGTGCCAAATTCATCAAAGTTCAGATTTTTTCTTGGTAATTTGTTTTCAATTTCATATCTTTTCATCTTTTGGTGCAATTACTTTGTTGTAGTGAATTGGGTTAAGAAGAATCAAAGTTTGGGGGAATTGTTGTTGCATTGCGGGTGTTGGTATTGCTGTATTTTGGGTGTGGTGTTTGTGTTGCAGTTAAGCGAATTAATTGAGAACAACTTAGCAAGACAATGGCTCCAAGAAAGAGGTCAAAGCAGGCAGAGGCTTCACAGAAGCAAAAGCAGACGGAGGCCACCACTTCTGAGCAAGAGCATGACGAAAGGAAGTTTGTCAATGCCACAACAGCTGAGTTATATCCCAATTATCACAAGAAACCCCTCAGTCATGAAAGGGGCATGAGTATGGACAAGATTGAATGTCCTGTCATTAGGGCAGTCAGGCGACGAGGGTGGTTTCAGTTTGTGCAAACACCGATGGATGTTGTGGTTCCGCTGGTGAGGGAATTCTATACGAATCTCTGAGTTATCCCACTAGGCCACAGAGCGAATGTTTTTGTCCGAGGGAAGGATGTGCTTGTTGATCAGGCAGCAATCAATAATATTTACCGGATGCCATTCATACATAACTGTGCGTACCAATCTTTCCGAAAAAGTACGATCAATTATGATGAGGTACTCGCAGTTATTGGCATGCCGGGAAGAGATTGGCAGCGGAATGATAAGGAAGAGCCATAGGTGGTTCTCAAGAAGCATTTGACACCAGAGGCCCAAGCATGGTTCTCATTTGTCGCCTCACGGGTCATGCCTTCGACCCACACTTCTGAGGTGACAAAAGATAGAGCGGCCCTGGTATTTGCCATTCTCACAGGGCAGGATGTGGATCTGGGCGAGATTATAAGTGATCATATCCATGATATTGGTAGCAGCCCACCTACCTCTGCACTACCGTTTCCATCTACCATCACTGCTTTATGCCAGAGATGCGGAGTGCAATGGGGGGAAGACGAGGAGTTACTTCCGCCAAAGACTCCGATTATTGTTGATGGTCCACCACCCCCTACAGGCCGAAGAAGAGCTGAGCCACGACCCTCGGACACTAGACATGCCGGAGCTTCATCATCATCTGCTGCAGAGCGTACACGCATCACTTTGGACTCCCTTCACAGGGATCTCCAAGACATTCGCCTGGAGCAACAGAGCATCCATAGCATGCAGCGGGACATACACGGCATGCAGAGAGCATTGCAGTTAGACCATGAGCAGGTAGCTCAGTGTCAGATTGAGTTCAGGCAGTACCAGAGTGCATGGAACACTGCCATGGCCCAGGGCTTCCCAGGACTCCAGTTCCCGCCGGAACCATACTTCCCACTATACCAGCCGCATGCACCCCCACCTGCTGATTACCCACCATTTCCACCATACCAGGGTGAGCAGCATCACTACCCAGTCCCCCCTCCGGAGCAAGATGAGGACGACGATCAGTGACGATCATCGTCATGGTATGTGTTTTGCCTTTGCATTTATTTTTTCTTGTTCATTGAGGGCAATGCACATATTAAGTTTGGGGGGGTTTTGTTTATTTTTGTTTATATTTGTAGTTTTTGCATTTTGTGCTACTTGTCTTGTTTCTTTTCTTGCATGACTGCACTTTTTCAGACTAATTCGTCCTTGAGCACGATCAGCAAATTTTTTTTTTTAAACAATGAGTTATTCTTGAGAAATGACGAGTTGGATTTGCAACGGTAATACATGATGAAATTAATCCTCTTCTAGATAGGAGTCATGGAAATGTTTAACTTGTTTGTATATATCCTTTGTTGAGCATTATGTCAAAATTGAGGAATAGTTTGAGCACGTTTTGAGTCATGATTGAGTGAAGTATGTATTGAATAAAGTGAAAACTTGTGTTAACGATGATTAGTCTTGAGCATCTTAGAAAACTCTACAATTTATTTGAAAGCACTTTGAGACGAAATTTTATAATTAGGAACTTGACTTGGAGATGATTTAGGCGATCTTTGGACAGTGTGTGCCTTTCAAGCTTACCTTGTTTACATCATTCCTTAGTGTCCCCTCTTGAGCCTTGTTGAAAAAGAATGGTATATGCATTGCATATAATTAGACCCCCATTCGATATTTTTTGGCTAACTCATTATACATATCTTGGATTGAACCTAAATGAAAAAATTTATCCGTCCCTAAGGGAGTATAATGAATCTCATTCATTGCACTGAGTTGTTATATGTAGATGAGTTCATTGTGAAAAACAAAAATGAACAAAAGAATGAGCAATAAGAAAAGATGTAGAGAAAAGCCTTGAAAAAAAAAATGAAAACATTCAAATAAGACCCAAAGTGGCCAAGGCTAGAAAAAGTTGAAGAGAAGCTCAATATTGTGCGAACATATTTTTGAACTAATTCTATTATACTCTCTTCTTTGCATTTATCCTACCTTTTCTTTGGAGCCGACACCAAAAGGCCTAACACTATAAGCTTTTAAAGACCTTCTGATCCAAGTCTAGGAAATAATTACATTAATGGAGAAGTGCTGGATAGTAAATTTGTAGAGTAATCCAAAGTAATCTTGACTTTGAGTTTTTATGGCACAGTTTGATCTTAAAGATATGGTTATACCTCATTTGACAATAGCACACACGCACGTTCCGATGTTGCGATTTATTGTTTAGCTTAGGAGAAAATGCTTCTTGTTGAACTTTGAATGACTCTTATTGATGTAAGTAGGATTGCTGAGCTTTTACCTTGAGTTGTAAAGATGATTCATTCAAAGTATTAAGTTTAACTCTACTTTTTGAGCTTATTGCTTGCTCGAGGACGATCAAAACTAAGTTTGGGGGAGTTGATAGGCTTAGATTTTAAGTGTTTTTAGCTGTAATTTCTTACCATTTTTAGTACTTTTTCCTGGATGAAATTACGTTTTTTGGTGTTTATTTGCTTGTTTCAGGAAAATAGGTTGGAAATGGAAGAAATGAGCTAAAATGAAGGAAACGGGTGAAATCGAGGCGAAAAAGAGAAAAAAAAATGAAGAAATCAGATTTTCAGAGTTTCGATCGATCGAGATTATTTCTCGATCGATCGAGTCGGGCGCAGAGAGTCCAGCACCAAATTTATCGAAGTGTCGATCGATCGGAATGAAAATCTCGATCGATCGATCGAGGCAGAAACTTTTAAACGCTGAAGCGAACAGTGCACCGATCGATCCAAAAATCTTTTCAATCGATCGAGACACGATTTTCTGAAAATCTTATCTTCCAAAAATAACTTGATTCTCGGTGGATTTAAAAGGGTATCTCTTCCATATCATATCTGAGAGGGTAGAGAGCCGATTTTTATCACCTACAAACCCTAGAGCCGCCGCCGACAAGAAGGAGGAGAAGCCATCTTCCTCCGTTCTTCATCCAAGCTTGAGCGAGCCATTTCTGGAGTGCAAGGAAGGAGCAAGAGAAGAGATTATGGTGCAACGCACGGATTCGTTCCAGCATTTATCGTATTTCTAAACTCGGATTTATTTGATTTACATTTTCTTTGGATGTTTTTGAGGTTGAGAAACAATAAAACGTCTTATTGATTTGTCTTGAATTAAATTGAGTTTATTTTATCGAGTTTGATGTTAATTGTGTTTGATTTATTGATTCGATTGTGTTTGAGTGAATTGATTACTTATTGCTCATGAATTAAATGCTTATTAAAATCAAAGCCTAGCTAACTTTGATTTAATCTTGTGAGTTATAACTGAGATCGAGAGATAACGTTATAATACGCTACAGTAATTCATGATGTATGTTTAAGATTGAGATCGAGAGATAAAATCACATACGTGAGCGCTTTGAATCGAGAGATTTAGAGTAACGAGGTTTTGAAGATTTATGCAATATCGGATTAGTAAATAAGTGAACGAGAGTTACTTGTTCTAATTTGATATTAGTTTCTATACAGCTCGAGAGAGTGTATTGAATAATAACGAAAACCTTTCACCTTAAGAATCAATTGTTTGGTAATGGCCTATTCAAACGAATCTTTTAAAGATAACATAGTTGAACGAAGAGCGAGATAAATTTCTCGAGCGAAATTCCTTTGCATATCCGGAAACCATTCATTTTATTTATTCTTATTTTATTTAGGTTCTTTAGTTATAAATTTGCAGTAGTTAATCTACCCTCTTTTTAATCGTAGGCTAAATATAATTTTACTGGTCTTATTTTGTACTTATACGTTAGTCCCTGTGGATTCGACAACCCTTACTTCATTTAACTATACTAAAACTTGACACCGTGCACTTGCGGTAAAGATTCGCTACACTGAGTCCAACTGGCCGACCCGATTCAGATGTGGAATTGGAGCCTTTCTTCTCCAATTAATCAGCTATGCCATGCACGTACAGTTTTGGAAAAATTCAGAATTTTTCCAAAACTTTAAATTTGATTTCCTGTTGACTCGTAAGTCGAAATTAAGAACCGAAAATTGTTCCGGACTCCCGTCGACGAGACGTATCTAGTAGTATGATCATAAATCAATTTCGGACACCTTCAATTTTTGGACATTTTCACGAACACATGGCTTTGATACCAATTGTTGTGCCAGAATACCCAAAATTAAGTGCAAAAATCATACACACACAAGAACACGAATATTTACGTGTTTCGGCAACATCCACGGGAAGCAAACACAATATATTGAATATTTCAGATCGAGAATTACAAACTCTCCAGGATCACGTCACAACTCACAACTCACAGAAACAGATACATAAGCTTTAATAGCTTAATATTGAGAAGTTATTTCAGATTGAGGGATGATTTTCTGATGAAGAGTTGATGGGTTTATATAGGTGCAAAATATCTCCGGTGGACAATTTCATGGCAACTTCTACTCCTACCTTTGTTAAATTCTAAGCCACCATATTAATAATAAAGCCACCATTTGAATAGTGGTCAAACCACAGGCCAACACTTTACATAATATTTTTCCAGTCTCCCTGCTAATATCCAGCATACCTTTAATCTATTTTCCTAGATTTCTTATATCTCGCTGTTAAATACAGGCCAAGAAATCTTTGGTATTTCAAGCGCTTCATCCAATCGCTCGTTGCGCTGGCTCATTCTTTAAAAATTGTTTGTACATATGATTTTGTTCTGAGTTATTCACGGCCTATGTAAGTGCCACTTCTCGGGAAAGAAAAGACGATCGAATTGTCTGATATTTGTATTTATGTACTGTTTGTTTGTTAGAGTGCAATAATTGTTGGAGAACAATCGAAGTGTGACACTTGAGTTGTTCTATGATTTAAAGATTCGAGTTACAACATTACCACCGGTTAGAATTTTCAAGTGTTTGATCCTACATTGTTAATAATCACTTTCCTTGCATCAGTGGTGACGGAATTGTTGAGAGGAATTGTATTAGCCAAACCGGACAAGGATTCTGGTTTGTTTGTTCGGTTTATTCTTCAGTAACTTTTATTTATTTTGTTCTTTCATTATAAAAGAAGAAAATGGATCTGTGAAACATCTTAACTCTGTTGTGAATTACCCTTTACTGCTTTGTGTTAGTTGAATATTATACCAAATTAGTCATGATTAATTTACCATCATTGCATGAGACGAGCTTTAATTGTTGTATATTATTTGAAATTAAATTTCTCAACAATTATCATATCACTTAGGCTTCATTTGGACGGAAATATTTGATAGGTTTGGATTTGGAATCCACCATTTTCAAGTCTAAAGTATTTTTTTAATAATACAAAGATATTTTAAATTACTAATTATTAAAATCAGTTCAAATTCGTTGTTAAAATGAAATTTTTCCATCAAAATACAATCTTAAATCATATTAAATTAATAATTTTGTCCCGGGTAAATTTTGCTCGATTGCTATTTTGATGATGTCCTAATTAAACTTGGAATTAAAAATTCCATTTATGTCAAAGAAATTACATTATTTTTCGTTCCAAATTCATAAAAGGAATCCTGGCAGAGTTTGACTTAAAAGCGTGTCTGATTTAAATCATTTACTGATTGAAAATGGCTTATCAATTAAGATTATTTATAATTTATACAAGTGTGTGTGTGTGTGTGTGGCATTTTAGAGTGTCTCGAAAGGTGAAGAAATGGGAATCATTTCATTTCAATCACATGATATTTCTTATATTATGTTTCAAGATTTACTTGAATTCGAGCTCATACAATCTAAAATAGAAAAGTAAAAATTAAATACACCATACTATAATTTGGACCTAATTTCATTTTAGAATTATCGTTGAAAAATTACAGGTTACAACCTAACTTTTATAAATTAATATTTTGCATCCACTTGACTGGATTTTGTGTCTTATCAAACGTAGTATCCCTTAAGTTAGCTATTGTAACTTTTAATAAAATATTCTAGGCATCAAAATTATCTAGTTGTTTGATTTCGAAAAAAGAAAAAAATTTGACACCTAAAGATTATTGATTTTTTTTAAAAAAAGTATTTTAAGTATAAGTTTGAGGATGTATGAGGATGATAGAATAGGGATAACTACATATACACTCATCAACTTTGGCCTAATTACAGAAATCTACATTCACTCTAGTATAACATCGTCAAAAATAATTAACAGAACGCGTGAAATAATGTTTTTGTCCTCTTGTATATGTAATATAAAATTATCAAAACATTATTGATGCACCCCCTATAATATATGTAATATAAAGTTATCAAAATATTACCACCCCTTATTGTGTCTTATTATTTTTATTTATTTCAAATAATTATTTATTAAATATTTTTAAACTATAAACTAGTTTTCATATTAATGATAATATGTTAAAACTACTTATCTATAAAAAGTAATTTCAAAATTAGTTTATTCTCATAGTATCATATCTTTTTTTGGTAAATTAAGATGATAAAAAGATCTTGTAATATTAAACACATCAATATTGTTAACATATTTAAAATAAGTATATCTAAATATTTTAGCATCTTAGCCAAATATCTTTTAGACAATTATATGTTTAGATGTTAAATTTAAATGATATGTCTTATGTCATGATCTTTAATGATAATCGATATTTTATCGATTCTGTTTATTCGATTTAATGTAAAAATAAGTCAGTTTGTTGGCTGAAAAACAAATTCGATCGTTTCAGTTTTACAAATTTGGTTCGATTTTGACCGAATGTTTACCCCGAAGTGAACTCGTATTTGGGTAGTTTGTTTTCAAAGTTTAGATTTTTATCTCGTTTCTCAAATTATTAATCATATATTCTTTACATTTTAAACCATTTATTAAAAGTACGATGATTATATATTATCAACTTTTTTACGGTATTTTTTGGTGAACTAATATTTATTGACTTCAATTCCGAAAACGGCAATCGAACGTATTATTCTTCAATTGGACTTTCAATTCGATTTAATTCAAAATATTACACAATATCGTTATTTTTAACAAAAGTTTTTAAATGATATATATATATATATATATATATATATATATTGAATTTTTTATGGTATGTATTGATATTTTATAAGATTGAATAAAAATGATAAAGATTTAAAATTATTAGGAAAATAAAAAAAAAGATTTAAGTAAGTAATCATTGTATTTGAAATAAACAATTCAAAATATAAATAATAGTTTCATATGATCACACCCTTAAAAAATACCATAATTACAAAGGTAACCCCTCCAAAAATTTAGGTCAAAATAAAGGTCAAAATTAACCAGAGGCAATTTGGGTTTTCATTAAAAATTAGGGGATGTTTATGTAACGTCCATCTATTTTACTAACGGCAGGACTTATCTGTAATATTTAACCTAACTTGAAGGAATGTTTCTGTAATTTTTCAAACTATAAGGGAGGTTTATGAAATTACGTCAAAGTCGAGGTGGTGTAGATGTAATTATCCTTAAAATATATTATAAATCTTCAATAAAAACATAAATCGAGTTAAGCGGATCCAATATATTATAATTAATAAAAGTTTAGGATATAAATTATAATTTCTCAAATAATAAGCGTAAAGTGAAATCAACATCAAACTAAATGGTTCCAGATATTGTATCGGGTGTAGGTCATTTGATCGCAATAGTTGCACTTGGTAAAACATTCAGTGCAACACATCATTTCCTAAGTAAATATCACTTATTTATTTATATGATTTTCCCTATACTCAAGCTATTAGCAATGTAAAGTTATCTCAATCTCTCTCTCTCTCTCTCCATATATATATATATATACACAAATACATAAATCATTGCCCAAACCAAAATTCACATATTGTCTCGAAACCAACAATGATTTGGTATATTTGGACTTTTGTTGTCATATCATTAGATTAGGCTTCAAAAGATGTAAAAGGTTTGTTGGCGTGTAAATTAGAGTACAAAAAAATCAATCATACTTCTATACATCTGATCTTATAAACATCAACACATATATAAATATATATACTTTTTATATATCCAATCACATATAAGAAATACAAATGTAGGGTCATTTCTAACGTGACACCCTTATTTTTTTGCAGAGTTCCTTCAATCATAGTCTCTTATATAGTTGTATGTCCCACCATTTTTGAACTTGTTTCATGCATTATATACCATTTTCTGGAAATTATATAAAAAGAAGAACTCGAATCAATTATATTGTTGGGCATGTTATTCACTTTATGGGGGAAGTCCTTGTGTGTACTCGATGCACCAAATTCCAACATACAACACAATATATATATATATATATATATATATATGTTTTTCTTATGACTCGGTATCCGACTCGAATATCAACTAATCTGGGGGACTAATCCCACTATCCACTAGCGGGGCCCAATTGAAGCCGGGACTTTACGCCACCGTATGGACTGCCCCTACAGAAATTGATAACATCATGGAGGTTTTGAACCTGAGACCTAAAAATGAGCAAGATTCTTAAGTCATATGTCTCTACGACAGTGCATATATATGTATGTGCCTTGATTTTGTTGCACCACATAATTTCCGGTTTTGTGGACAATTTGTCATCATTTTTGGTCATGGCATCAGACGATTCAAGGACAAATGATATAAATATGAATATGTCAAGTCCCCTTCAATCCATAAATAGCTGGATTACTAGGCACCAGCAATAACTATTTTCCATGCATGTCATCATAAGAGCTTTCCAAAACCCAAGATTCTAATTCAAGATTGCAAAATTATTGCCTACAAAAATTTATCTTTTTGCTTTAATTAAATACATATGTTATGCTTGCTTGATTACCATGATTAGGGATAGATTAGCTTATTAATCAAGGACATCCATTGTTTACTTCAAATTCTTGAGATAAAATATTGTGCCTTGTTAGTTACGTACAACATAATTATTTGACTTTTGTATCTCTTTTATTTTTGGTCGTAAATTTAATTTTTGGAAGACAAAAATAAAATCACTATTACAAATTTTAATCGATAAAAATGGTGTAATTAAAAATCGCAGACAAAATCAAACACTGACCGAACCAGAGACAAGAAAACAATTTATTCTCCAAATAAAAAAATACATAATTCCTTGAATTAAAAAGTATTACGATTTCAATCACAATATTAATTAATCCCGAGTAGATCGGGAAATACTCAATCGGGTCGGGTAGTGAGTAAGAACTAAGAACCATAAAGCAAGAAATGGATTTGAAGAAACTTACACTAACATTAAGTACCATAATTTAGATTTCTAATTACATAAATCCTCTTCTCTCCCAACATTTATAACACTAAAATCTAACAAGGTTTTCCTATTCAAAAATCAAATTGCCACGATAGGCAATTTTGTACACATTTCTACCCAACCAAAAATGCCTACGAAAACCAAGAGAACACAAACCCTAAGAACATCAAGGCATAAGACCCTTGTCTCCTTGGATAAAAATTCTCAAAGAAAAGGGCAGTTTGGGGAATATCTGGCTGTCTGCACACTTTCAGCTGCCCCACACCATTGAGCTTAGCAGACCTCAGGCCCTCATCAATGCAAAGGTCCAAATTGCCCTCCAACTTCAATTTTTTCCCAAGTTTGGACACAAGGTTGGCAGAAAATGGAACCCTTCCGGTCAAATTATTGTTCTCCAAATTCAACTCAGTGACAAATTCAAGTGCCCCAAATTCCTCAGGCACTATCCCTTCAAGCCTATTATTATCAAGCCCTAGATAGCACACCTTTTTCAGATTCACACCCATTGATTTTGGGATATTCCCAAAAAGCCCCACCCCTGATAGCCCAATCCCAAGAATGCCACCAAGATTTCCCCATATTTCCGGAATCTGCCCTCCCAGAAAGTTCCCACTCAAATACACCTCCTTCAAACTTGGAATTTCGGATAAGAACAGCGGCACTCCGAACTTACCAAAACTATTGTAACTCAGATCAAGAAACTCCAATCTGTTCAAATTCTTGAGGATTTCTGGGATTCTTCCGGAAAATTTATTGTAGCTTAGATCAAGCTTTAATAAACCACTCAAGTTCCCAATCGATTCTGGCACGTTTCCTTTGAAACCGTTGTCGCTTAAGTCAAGAACCTTTAGTTTCCGCAAGTTCTGAAAAATATCCACAGAAATCTCACCTTCAAACTTGTTTCTTGAAAGCGTGAGCTGTTCAATATTGATCAACTCACCAAACCCTCGTGGGATCTTCCCCGAAACACTCGTTCCAGTCAAAACCAACCTCCTTAAACAACTGAAATTACCGACCCTCCCCTCCAGAGACCCGGATAAACCCGGGTTTTCGATAAAAACCAGCTCCTCCAAAGAATAAGCTTGAGAGGAAGATAGCAACGGTGAAAAATCAGGAAATGGCGTTTTCTTTTCGGTGAAGCATTTGTAGAAAAACAGTTTCTTGAGGTGGATGAGCGGTGTTAAAAGAGAAGGTTGAAAAGTATAGTGGGAACCGCAAGGAGGGTTGGGAGAATAATCGGAGACGTATCCGAAGCTCAGCTCGGTTACATGGGCCGTGACGTCGGACCCGGCGGCGGCGGTGTCGGAGAAGTAGTCGCAGACTACGCCGTGTGGGGCGGAGGCGCAAATGTCATCTGGGAAAAGAGTGCGCCAGGGGATACCGGAGTTGATGGATTCAAGAACTCGGTAAACCGCTTCTTGCTCGGCAGCGTCAAGCGGTGGCTGTGAGAAAACTGAAATGGACATGAGGGAGACTGATGCAAGGAAGAAAAGGAGGGTAACCTGTGCCATTGGAGGAATTAGGACACTTTGGAGTGAAGATTCGAAGAAAATGGTGAGCAATGTAGAGAGAATTTATAATGAGAGAGAGGGGGGGTGGGGGTTTTTAACTCTCAAGGGGATGTTTGTCTTGAAAGATGAAAATGAAGATTTTAAAGGGAAATAATATTTTCCCCACATTTTATGGTTTGATGAAACACTAAATGGAGGACGAAGGGAATGACAATTGGTACCTTTTTGTTGTTTGTTTGGACTTTGGGACAAAGACACCAAGTGGTTATGCGGTTTGGTTTCACCTCTCAGAACTCATTAGTTTGAACTAGAGGGACCAGCCACAACAAGGAAAAAGAGGCTCGTTTCATGTTATAGGATGGTCCTTTTTTTATTTTGACTAACATCTCTAACACAACGTTCAGATCTTTGTGTGCGTGATGCCTAGCTACTGTTTATTAGGGATGTAACGATGGTGGATTTGGGTGGGTAGACATGAAAAAAATCACTCAACCCTCTACGCGTGAGTTGCTAAATTATCGAATCGCAACTGCGGTTCGAGTGGTGCGGGCAGGTGCAGGTGGTTAGCCTATCAAATAAAAATCAATTACAAAGAACTAAAATAAAATAAAATGATAGAGCAATATAAAACAATAAAACTTTAAAATCACGTTTCATGAATATTATATAAAACATCGTTATCAAATCCTTTGCAATTGAAAATCAAATATAGTAAACGATAGATCATCAATCATATCACCGTCATCCTAAAATTTATGTACATCTAAATCACGTACTAACAAAATATATAATAAATTAAAATATCAAAATCTTCTACTATCAAGCTATGATATCAAGAACTATAAGCATTTAATTGTACAAAGAAAACGAAAATTTATAAGCCCAAAAATGAATAAAAAACGTTTCTTCTGATACAACATTGAGTTCCCAAAATAAAAATATATATTTCTTGTTATTACAAGATTCATAATAAAAGAATTTGAAACTAATATTTTTCAATGAGTCAATGATTTTTAATCGTCAAATTAAATTATAATAAATAGATAAGTACGAGTACAACTTGAAATTACTTTTTCTTAAACCCCTAAAATATTTAAGTTTATAATTAAAAAAATCTTTAATATATAAAGATTCGGTCGGATTGAGTTGGTAGGTGTGTGGAGGTGCAACAATCTTTTACTGGCCCACATAAATGTGGATTGCTTAATTTTTCAAATGTAACACTTTTTTCGAAAGTTAAAACGGGCGAATACGAGTAGGTGAATACGGGTTGGGCGGATGGGTTGGATTGTGTGGCTTTTGTATACACCCCTACTGTTTATAAAGTCATGTTGTATGGAGGGGTTAATGGAACGAGAAGGGCAACATTGTCTTTACAGTGGAATAATCACAAGTGAACTTAAAACTTGCACAATTTTACTAATTTTGGGATATTCATACTACAATGTCCTATCAGGCTATCAATTTCCTTCAAAACGTAAATCCCACAAAATCAGCTAAAGAATCATTGTACTATTTGTTTGGTTACCTTTAACAACGATGTTACTGTTGGATTTTTTGCTATGCTCCTCCCGAAAAAACTAAACTGCGAACCTTCGAAGCCATCAAATTATATGGGTTTTCCATATTTGATGAGAAACACTCTCTATATGTTGGGTATTTTGATCATATTGCACAGATACCGAGAAATAACATTACGTGTAAAGTATGAGAGCTAAGAATAGTACATAATCTTTTACTCATAAGACAAAATTTTATGAACCCCGTGATTTCTCAAATAGACACTTTACACATGTGGTTTGATAATAGACATTTTATACAATATGATTTTTCAAAATAAACAGTTTACCCCCAATATTATTTGAGAATAGATAGTTTATACTCTATGATTTGTAAATAGAAACAAAACACCTCATTTCTCTATGAAATGTAGGGGCAGTGTAGTAGTGTACTGTGTTTTGCAAATCATAGATATGCCAATAATCTATTAGCGATACCACATTGAAATACAATGTCTATTACAAATGATAAGGGTGAAATGTTTATTAATTAACGATACCACGTGAGGTAAATTAACGCTGAATCTCCAACGGCTCTGGTAAATGACGCCTTCCTGGTAATAAACCGTCAGATACTTAATAGCACTATTTTATTAATTGTCTTTTAACAAAGCATATTGTCATGAGATAAGAGCTTTCATCCATATTTTCTCGAACCCGTTCATTTAATAAACTGTCTTATTACTCCAATACGTTCAGTTCATATTTTATTACTCCTTCATTCAATTCATCCAGTATGTTCTGATTGCCTTCCTGGTAATATGTTAGTTTATTATTTTATATTTAAAATATGTTGCGTTTAATTTGAATATATGATATAAAATAGTTTGTATGTTAGTTTATTTATTTTTATTTAAAATATATTACGTTTAATATTGAATATGTGATATAAAATAGATTGTATGTTAGTTTATTTATTTTTATTTAAAAGATATAGTGTTTTAATATTGAATTGATGGATAAATGAGAACTAAATCGGATTTCTAAAATTATTTACCGCTTCATAAAAACAATGAATTCACTTTTTTAGTAAATTTTAGGAAAGAAACAATGAATTCACTTAACATTGAAAAAGCAGCAGCTAACCGTAGAACCTACAAGAACAGCGGCAAGCACAGCGGCGGAGCCGACAGTTACACTTTGGCAGCCGCCGACATGTCTCGGCGCTCTGTCCTTTTGTCCCTACTCGCAACTGTGAAAGCGACGGATAACTTCTTGTTGCCACGTGTCGGATTGTGAGTGGCTAGGCTCAGGGGAGTACGGAGGATCGGGAAACAGTGCATGCGAATTCCCATTCCGCAGATCCTCACTGTCTCGTGGGACCCGTGTCCTTTATTCAAACCCCGTTTTAACCCTATGTGGGACCCGTGTACCCGTTTTAAACTTCTAATATATATATATATATATAAAACCATACTTCAATTATATAAGTATTCTATGATAAGGACCAACACCAAACCTTAAAATGTAGTGAACATATTCAAGTATGAGGAGCAAGACAGTCAAGCTTGTGCGTACCAGTCGAGACGATTAAGAGTGATTCGATTCCGAAAAGATTTTAGGCCCTTGAATCAACCTTTTTTTGTAGTTTTGCCTTAAGGATGAGTTCGAAATTCCCTCCACAATATGAAAGATTGAGAGAGCGATACTATAATTTTGTGTCATGATGTGTTATTTTATAATATGCAAAATACTCGTTTCACGATGATATTCCAACTAATAATAATTCATAAATTACTCAAAAATTGTTCTAACTAAATACAATCAATCTTAAACAAAAAATCATCCTAAAAATATTATTCTGAATTTAATGAAATATATTTTATTTGAGTTACTTATTTGTCACGTTAGCTTATTTAATGTTTACTCTGTGTTTGACCCATGGTAAAAAAATAATTTACCCTTAGCTTTTTTTAAAATTGGATCTTGTTTTTATTTAAAGAATGAATATAGAGAAGTGGGCTTCTGTTCAAATAAGGAATTGCATGACTTTTCCTTATTTGATCTATTTCTTTTCTTTGTTTATTTATTGTGTAAAAGGAAGTTAATAATGTGTACTCTTTTATGTATATTTTCTTTGTATGCTTTTTTGTTATAAATTTATATCTTGGAAAGAAAAAGGTTACTTATTTAGCTAATTATTGATAAAACCTTCCTGAGTTTTATCATAATTTCTTTTGTGTCATTTTAATTTTTCTTTGAAAAATCATAAATATAATTAACTATGAAAAATAAATGAGGCTAATCCGAACCCGATCCGATCTGGACCAGTTTTTCGTAACCGAACGAATTAATTTGTATGACAATCCTGCGATCGTTTATACATTGATCATCTATTCTTCGGTTGAGTTGTTACTACCCCAAACACAATGCCCAATGGTAGCTTTCATTGGATGTAAATATTCTTATCCAATGGTTGATCTGATCCTAAGGGTACAACATCAACCAAGCCCTATTCTTGCAATATTATGAAATCTACTAAATAATCCTTATACTATACCATACTCCAAAATCTTCACCAATTCCCCGAGATGATACATTTGGATTGAGGAATTTGAAGTCATAGATTTCAAATTTTTGATTTCAAATCTATTTAATTGTTTTAGATGAATTTATATTGGGTGTATTTCAAATTCACATATTTACTAATTTAGGTAAATGTAATGATAATTGTGATGGATTTGAAATGCACATAATATATGTGTCATTTCAAATCTAAGTTTCAAACCCATTATTAAATAAAATCAAATTCACCCATCCAAACGCAACCTGAATTCACGAATTGCAAATACATACTGACCATCAAACTTTAATGTCAATACTATGTCTTATTACAAATTACAAAAGTTCCTTTTCTGCAATAAACCCTAAACCCTGTTGGACATGTACAAAACGTCTTTTGCATCTGACCCTAAATTAAAAGAATTGAAGAAAGCCAACGTTGCATGGGTTCCATCTTTGAAATCTGGCTAGGATTAGAAATTAGCATATTCCTATAATCATAGCCAGTGAATAATTTTTTTTTTCCTAAGCAAAAAATTATTAAGATGAGCACTATGAGTGCTCAAACCCGTCTACATGAGGAGACAAACATCCGGATCTCGAAACCAATCTATAGCCGAAAACAAGACAGTGCCTCTATTCGTAGATGGAATCCAATGCCACAATATAAACTCCACCCAACTCAATTAGCGATTCTTTAGATATCTCCAAATCACATAACACATTTTTATTACGTGTTTGTCAAATGCTCCATATCACGCATTTCCAAATAGCCAACTATTCCCCTTTTACCTTTGACTAATTCAAAAAACCCAAATATTACAACAGATTTATAATATCCTCATGAAGCACATATTGTAAGTTGAACCATTTGTAGCATTCTTTCCAACAAAAATGAACAAATGGACAAAAGAAAACTTGTTTGTGTCCTCCTCAGAAACACCACATAGAGCACATATATTATTTGGTCTGTATGTGATAATTAGAATGTTATCATATAACTTTAATTTATGGTATCCATATTAATTAAATTAAATATGTAAGGTAACAACGTCACTTGTTTAATATTTCTTTTTGAAATGATATTACTTATTGCTTATTTTAGTAATATATTATGGGACAAAATGAATTTAATAGAGATTGGACTTTGATGTGGTAGATTTTTTATCCATTTAAAAATGGTCCCAACTTGTGTACTTGTTTTCTTGAGTTTGATTATATTTATATGCCGGATTTAGTGATAGGTTGATGGTTTTTGATGTAATGGTCTCCTTTTGCTGTCCATTCATCTATGCCTTTGCAAGAATAACACATTGTTTTTGTTTCTTTAAATAAGTGACAAGTCCACACATATCATTCACGCGAAATTGATTTTGTATGGTCAATATACTAGTATACATAAAGCATTATAATATAATATTTATTGTATTCATTCATCAATCAAACTAAAGCGAAGTAAGTACGAACAAGTTGACTGAAATGAAGAAATGCCACTGGAGTTTTATACGATAGTAATATCCTGAGATTTTTTTTGGGTAAGTTTTATAAAACTGTCATCAGACCTACAAAGTTGTATGAGATGAATGTTAGACACTAGAGGAATCACGCCCAAAAGATGTGTAGCAGAAATGTATAACCTCCGATGGATGTGTGGTAAGACCAGATAAAATAATGAACAATTTATTCGAGCTAATGTATGTGCAACTTGTATAGAAGAAAATATGCAAGAAAGTCATTATGATGGTTTGGTTATGTACAACGTAGGCCCAACGATATACATGTAAGTCGAGTGAAGTTCATGTATTTAGGTCTTTTAAAAAGTGCAGATGAACGGCCGAAGAAGATAGTGATTCGAAGTTATATAAAAAGATATAGAGTCCTAAGAGATCAATGAAATATTTGGACCAAAAGAAATTATTGGAGAAAACTAACACATATGTGCGACTTGACTTGGTTCTTTCTTTGGTTCTTGTAGCCTACCTAATCCATTGAGATTAAAAAGTGTTGTTGTATTCATTAATCAAACTACATTTATTGTTTGGTAGTTTGATTTGATTATTTCAATGTATCTATTATTAACTTTTGTAAATATTGTTGATTCTATTTTCAATTAAATTTCAATATTTCAATTAAATCCTCTTCACTTGAACTCCCTTCAAATTGTAGATCGTTCTCTCCATAGAACTCACCTTCTTCTCCCAAAAAAATTAATAAAAGGCTCAAATCCCATATTTCGGACACCATGCATAGTGATAATATTTTGATTTTCATTGTTGATTATTCAGAATTTAATTCCAAATCTTCATTATATCCAAAATGTATGATGAATAAATCTTTTCAAAGTATTGAACTGTATCTTCCAATATATTTTCCATTCTTCAAGATAATATAAATATCTCTAGCATATATTCAACAAATCACCCTCATATATAAAAAAATCCTTCAAAGCTGCAACCCCATAATTATCAATTTTTTGAATAAAACATGGAAATAATTTCAAATATGATATTGGTCAAATATAATTTTTGATTTATAACATTTCTTACTATTTTTTTTGTTGCAAAATGACTTATTGGCCAAACAAATATAATTTTTTCTAAAACAATCCCAACAACAAAACAACAATCCCAACAACAAAACACTTCACAAAATAAATTTATTTTCCAAATCTACAAGCCAACCAAAAATACACTTTAATAAATATGGACATTTATTGAGTACATCAAACATAGGGATGCTTAACGGGCCGAAGTGCCCCGTAACCGGACCAGCAATCCTGTTCCAACCAGAACCTATCCACCTTTAAGACAGATCGGGACCGCTTCTGGTTCCCGCTAAATCTGTTAGCCAATATTCGCTTTCCCAACAGCTAGCCATTGAGAAAGTGATCATTTTAATAATTTTTTTTTAAAAAATTATAAAATTATTGCTAATTTATTATGCATGCTTACAGTACTCATGAATTGATTTAAAGTCGAAAGTAAAAAAATAGGAAAAAAAAATCAGTAAATGAATTTGAAGGTCATCATTCCGAAGAAGAAGAATATTTTAAGACGAACCACATCAATTATGAGGAATGATATTATTTTTTTAATTTAAATTGTTGTGACTTTTATTTAAACAATTATTAATTAATTATTTACTATAAGTTTTATGTAAGCAATTATCAATGAAGCAGTTTGTTGGGATCAATAGGGTAGTTCAGATGGCGGGGGTGAATAAATTGCACCGGCTCTACTTGATACTTTCAACAATTCTTCGATCGTGTTAGCAACCAACAGTTGTTTTCTTGATTAAACCTGATCTATCGAGTAAGTAATAAAGTGTGGAATAAACTCGACCTGATTCAGTGAATAAGTTGAGCTGGTGGCTTACTGATAAAATACAGAAAATGAACAACACATAACATGTTATGAAAATCTGAAGGTTTAATCCTTTTACGTCTCCTCTTTTTCCTTTCTAGGAAGGTATCCACTAGAAGACTTTGATTTATATAGATGATATACAAACTCACTTATACTAGAATCACAGTTATAGTCTAAATCCTAGCAACTTCCATAGACGATGTCACTTTTACAGTTTGGATCTACACAACTGGGTTTTGATTCTAAGGTCACAAACTATTAAGCCTTAATAAGCATCACTCCATTATCAATAAATCACAGTAAATATAATGAGAGTGAGAATAATGATCGTGCAAAGTATTGCAACTATCAACGACACTTAAGTCTTCAATATATATGATTTGTGATAAGTGTGATTTTTACACTTAATTTGACATAAGATTAGGGGTGTTTTTGTAGTGGTTCATGGAAAATATTATTCTTTTTGGTATATATTTGTATATTTCAGGAATCCAGGTAAAAATGTATAAAAGTTGAGGAAATAGGCTTAAAATTATGAAAAAGACAAAACCGAGCAAACATGGAAAAGGAGGGACGAAATCGTAATTTGCTGAAAATCAGAGGAAGCGATCGATCGCTTCAAATTAGGTGATCAATCGCCTCGAAGCAGTAGCAAAATGCGATCGATCGCTTCATTGAAGCGATCGATCGCCTCGACTCGGAAAATTCGGGATTTTGTTTCCAACTTGGTTGTGTTGTGTCCAACTTACTTGAAACTCCTCCAACATGATATATAGAAGATTTCAAACGTTTTTGGGGACTTTTTGGCTCATAATAAACCCTACAATAAGCAGCCTCCATCATTCTTCTTCATCCCCAACCATCCATACACCATAACCATTGAAGAGAAGACGTATCGGAAGAGACGGGACGACGGAGCAACGCAAGGAGTCGATGCCTCTTGTTATTTTCGTATTTCTAACTCTAGTTCTATATTTTCATTAGATTTTAATGTTTAGAATGTTGCAAAACATGTTTATACGTTGTTATTTAATGGAGATTATTGACTAGGTTTGTTATCAAGACAAGGGGGATTGTTTGTATGAACCCAAAATTTAAATTGGATGTTTTGATTGATTCTTATATATTTAAGTGCATAGATCATTGTGCTTCATGCTTTGAAGGGTTTGGCCATCCTTGAAAGATAGTAAATTACAATTGAGATCGAAAGATAAAATTATGATTCGATATAGTGATTTATACCGTGGATTTCAGACTGATATCGGGAGATGAAGTCAAACACACGTGTGATAGCTATAGATATCTAGTCATCGAAAGTTAGAAGTTTTCACAGATCAACTTACAATATTAATTGTTCAATAAGGATATGAGAGTAGCGCATTGCAAAGTGAGTATTAGATTTGTTATAGCCGGACCAAGGTATAATAAGTGTTTTAGGAAAACTCGTCACCTTAGATTGTTTCGATTATTAACTAATAGGCAAATTATGGGGGATTGCATAGGTGAACCGAAAGTCTTGATAATTGTTGCTTTTGATTCTTATTCTTATTTATCACTGTATGCTTTGGTTAATTATTGAGTTAATTTGTCACCTTAGTTTAATAATCACAACCAATTATCGTAGACTAAATATAGTTACGCTAGTGGAGTTTGGTAATTATTTCCTAGTCCTCGTGGGATCGGCAATCCGTACTTTTCATATCATTATACTAAAATTTGACACCGTGCATTTGCGGTACACAATCGCTACATTTAAAAATACTGTTTAAAATAATAGCGATCAAGTTTTTGGCGCCTTTGCCGGGGACTAGTTTTAATAATATCAGACGAGATTAGTTGACTGTAGTTTAGTCATTTATTTGTTTAATTTTCGATTTTTTTTGCCTTTTCTCTCCACTCTTCAACTGTTTTTTTTTGTTTTTTGTTTTGGTTGATTGTTACAGGGTACTATCTTTTGGTGCATGCTAAGGAGTGACAAACCTACACTTGAGCCTTTTGGCCCCGAGATCGAACGCACTTGTCAAATGAGGCTAAGGAAAGCAAGAACATTAATGGCCAAGAACGAGGAAGTTCCAGTAGCACCAATGGCAAGGTCACTCATGGATTACGCCAATCCTTCATTCCATGGATCACTCTCAAGTATCACCAGACCAAGTATGCAGGCTAACAACTTTGAGATAAAACCTGCTATCATACATATGATCCAACATTCGCTCCACTTCGGGGGAGCAGCTGTTGATGATCCCAACGCCCACATCTCCAACTTCTTGGAGAATTGTGATACTACGCCACCAGGTTACGTTTATTTCCTTTCTCTTTACGTGATAAAGCTAAATATTGGTTACAATCGTTGCCTGCAGGTTCTATTACTACGTGGGATGGAATGGTGCAATTGTTTTTGTCAAAGTTCTTTCCACCATCTAAGATGGCCAAGATGCACAATGACATCACAACCTTTGCCCAATACGATCCCGAGACACTGTGTGAAGCATGTGAGCGCTTCAAAGATCTACTGCGGAGATGCCCACATCATGGCCTCCCTGTCTGGCTGCAGGTACAAATATTTTATAACGGTTTATTTTCTGATAACCGTTCTATGATTGATGTAGCAGCATGAGGTACTGTGATGATGAAGACGCCCGAGGAGGCTTATACGCTTTGGAGGAGATGGCTGCTAATAGCTGTCAATGGCAGTCCGAGAGGAACGTGCCAAAGAAGCAAGCCGGTATGCATCAAGTGAGTGAAGTCACTATCATAGCTGCCCAGTTGGAAGCTCTTAACAAGAAGATTGACAGTTTGAGCATGCATGCAATGCAAGTTCAAACTGTTACATGTGAGCTTTGCCAAGGAGGCCACCCGAGCACAGAATGCCAAGTAGGTAACCCTTTCGTTACAACTAATGAAGCTGTTAACTTTGTAGGGAACCAACCACCACAGACCTACCCTTACTCGACTACGTACAATACGCGGCCGAGGAACTATCCCCAACCACCACCGAGGTATGCACCAAAGCCAAGCATGGAGGAGCTACTAACAAAGTTCATATCGTAAGCTGAAACAAGGATGAACAATCACGAGGCGTCGATAAAGAACTTGGAAGTCCAAGTGGGACAGCTAGCAAAAATCGTGACCGGAGAGCACAAGGATCACTATCTAGTGACAGTGAGACAAACCCTAGGGAGCAAGTCCATGCAATCACGTTTAGGAGCTGAAAGGAGGTCGCTGAGAATAAGGATGCACACATTGAGTTGAAAGGCGAGGCAGACATCAAGAAACAAGATGAACAAATACGCGACAAATGTAAGTCTACTAAGACCCCTACACCCATCACACCTGCTAAGGTAGATATCCCATCCCCATTCCCCGCTGCATATAAGAGAGCAAAGTTAGATGCTAAATTCGCTAAGTTTTTAGATTTGATAAAGAATCTCCATATTGAAATGCCTTTCATTGATGCTATTCGGCACATGCCGAATTATGCTAAGTTTTTAAAGGAGATTCTGTCAAAAAAGCGGAGATTGGGAGAGCATGAGATGCTTAACTTAGCTGAGTGTTCTGTTGTCATTCAAAATGATTCACCTCCAAAGTGAAAAGATCCAGGGAGTTTCACTATACCTTGAATCAATTCTAAATCTTTTAATAGATCTTTATGTGATTTGGGGTCAAGTATCAATTTAATGTCTTTGTCTGTATACATGAAGCTGGGCTTAGGAGAGCTCAAAGCGTTCAATGTTTCACTGCAGATGGTGGACAAGTCCATCAAGAACCCTCATGGGATAGTGGAGCATGTATCGGTCAAGGTTGATAAATTCACCATTCCGGTGGATTTTATCGTGTTGGACATAACTGAAGATGCAGACATGCCTCTGATTCTAGGAAGACCGTTCCTAGCTATTGGAAGGGCATTGATTGATGTCCAAGAAGGGAAGTTGATCCTCCAAGTAGGGGGGATCAAGTTATTTTTGACATGTTCAAAGCTTTGAACACTACACGCACTGAGCACCGATGTTCTAGTATCAAGATAATTGATACACTGTCTGTTGATGCGATGCATGTTAAGAGCGAGAATAAGATGGAGGTCACATCAAAGGCCCATCAAAGAGGAGGCAAATTCCGTAAAGGTGACTTAGTTCAAATGAATAGGAAAAAGATGCGACTATTTTCATGGAAGTCTGACGAACCATGGGCTGGACCGTTCAAAGTTGTCGATGTTCTACCATTTGATACCTTCAAACTGAGAGATGACCACACGACACTATTTACTGTAAAAGAAAAGTGGTTACAACGTTACCACATGGCGGACGAAAAATCGTCCCCTCCCCACTTGCCCTTGCAGCACTTGAGCCTACATGGTAAAAAGTCCAGCTTGGGACTATAAATCAAGAACTTTTTCTTATCCATTTGCTTTGTTTTTGATTTGTTTTTGTTTGTTTTGTTTTGCTTTTATTTTTTGTTTTGATTATGGTGAGAGACTTCATGCGTGCTGTGACGTGTTCCAACAATATGCCCCACGAGCTGACGAGGAATTGGACAACGATCATTAACGATCGTTGTCAAAGGTAAATGCTTTGTCTCATTTTACATGACGATTACATTGAGGACAATGCATGCATTATGTTTGGGGGAGTGCATTACTATGCCATGCTTGTTATTTGGAAATTTATCGTTCTTTGAGCACCAACAAAATTTTTTCTTGAAAATGAGTTCAATTAGTAAGATAAGAGTGAATCATAGTAGTGATATTTATTCCATGATGATATTAGTCTCATTATGCATGTCAACTTGAGTTTTGATGATTGTAAGACTTGTTTGTGAATATCTTGTTTGAGTAGCATGTCTAAGATGGGGAATTTATTAAGCACATTTGAGTCATAATCTTGTGAATTGCATTTGTAGTAGTGACAATTTTTGTGAATTGATGAATTGTTTTTGAGCATCTTAGAGTACCTTAGAACTTATTTGATGATGACACTTCAAGGTGAAATTTTATAGTCATGAACTTGATTAGGAGATGATCTAGGTGATCTTTGGACAGTTTGAGCATTTCAAGCTTACCATGTTTACATCAATCCCTAGTAATCCACTTTTGAGCTTTATTGAAAAAGAATGGAGTATGTAACATACTATTAGCCACCATTCAATATTTTTTGGCAACTCATTATACCCACCTACTTTTGAGCTTAAATTGAAAAATTTTATCCTTACCCTAAGGGAGTATAATGATTCTCATTAGACGCACATGAATTGCTACATTGGGATGAGCTTATTGTTGAAAAAAAAATGATGAATGAGAAAAGAAAAAAAGATAGATAAAGCCTTGTGAAAAAAATGACTAAATAAGACCCAAAGTGGCTAAAAGGAAAAGAAGAGAAGCTCAATTTTGTGCTAAAAATATGAACATTACATGCTTATACTCTCTTCTTTGTGCTATCCTATCTTTTCTTTGAAGCCAACAACTGGGCCTAACTTTAGAAGCTTGAAAAGACCTATTGATCCAAGTTGAGGGAGTGACTAAATTAGTGGAGAAATGTTTGAAAATAGGACTATGAGGTGCTCAAGGATAATCTTAGCTTTCAGTACCTAGCATGATTTGATCTATGAAAATTGCATGAAACTTGAAAGTGACAATAGCACACACGCACGTTCTGAGACATGTTGCTTGATCTAGGAGAAAACATAAAGTGTTGAACTTTCCGATTGACTTTTGTTTGTCTGTAAGTGAGATGTCTGAGCTACATGATTGACTATAAATTGGTTTATTTAAATCTTCAATATTGAACGCTACTATGTGATCTTATTTATTGCTCGAGACGATCAAGTTTAAGTTTGGAGGCGTTGATAAGTGTGATTTTTACACTTAATTTGATATAAGGTTAGGGACGTTTTTGTAGTGATTCATGGAAAATAGTACTCTTTTTGGTATATTTGTATATTTCATGAATCCATGTCAAAATGCATAAAAGTTGAGGAAATATGCTTAACATGATGAAAAATGACAAAAAGTGAGCAAACATGGAAAAGGATTCTTTTGTGCATGATTTATAATTTTAATGCTATCAAAGCCTTGCTAACTTTGATTGATTTGTGAATTATAACTGAGATCGAGAGATGAAATTATAATACGCTATAATAAATCATGTTGTATGTTAACGATTTAGATCGAGAGATTAAATCACATATGTGATAACTTTGGATTGTAAGATTTAAAGTTAACGGTTTTCTTTATGCAATATTAAATTGGTTTAAGTGAACGAGAGTTACTTGTTTCAATTTCATATTAGTTTCGATATAGCTTGAGAAAATGTATTGAATATTTTAAGGGAATAGTCACCTTAAGAATTAACTGGTTAGTAATTATTTTGCAAACGAATCATCGACGATAACACAAGTGAACCGACATCTTGATAAATTTCTCGAGTGAAATTCCTTCGCATCTTCAAAGGAGTTGATGTAATTTTAAGTTTTATTGTGATTAGATAATTATTCATCTATTTTGTAGGCTAAATATAACTGTTCTAATTTTATTTGGTACTTATACATTAGTCCATGTGGGTACGACATTCCTATTTTTAAATCACTATACTAAAACTTGACACCGTGCACTTGCGGTATAAAATCGGTACATTGAAATTTTTTGTTTAAAATAAAAGCGATCAAGTTTTTGGCGCCATTGCAGGGGACTAATTTGTATAATATCATACGAGATTAGTTAATTGTAATTTAGCCAATTTTTTTGGTTGTCAATTTTGAGTATTTGGTTTACTGCATTTGTTTTTCTCCTTTTGGGTTGATTTGTACAGGTAGTCATCTTCTTGATGCATGCTAAGGAGTAGCCATCCCATACTCGAGCCTTTTGACCCAGAAATTGAGCGAACTTTTCTTAGGAGAATACGGGAAGCGCGAACGATGGCGGATAGCAATCAAGAAAGGGGCTCGAATAATGAAGCACCGAATCCAAGATCCATGATGGACTTTGCTCAACCAGCTTTCCATGGATCACTGTCAAGCATAACGAGGCCAAGTATTCAAGTTAACAATTTTGAGATAAAGCCTGCAATAATTCAGATGATCCAGCATTAAGTAATGTTTGGGGGAGCAGCCACAGATGACCCAAATGCTCACATCCCCAACTTCTTGGAGATTTGTGACACATTCAAACACAATGGCGTTTCTGACGACGCCATCAGGTTACAGTTATTTCCCTTTTCATTAAAAGATAAAGCTAAAGCATGGTTAAATTCTTTACCCGCAGGATCCATTACCACTTGGGAGGGGATGACTCAAGCTTTCTTGTCTAAATATTTCCCTCTTTCAAAACTGCGAAGATGAGAAACGATATCATCACGTTTTGGCAATATGATCCTGAAACTTTATATGAGGCATGGGGAGTTGCTTAGGAGATGCCCACATCATGGTCTTCATGTTTGGCTCCAGGTACAAACCTTTTTTATAACGGTTTATTTTCAGTTAACCGCTGTATGATTGATGCAGCCTCAGGGGGATCCATCATGCTTAAAATACTGGAAGCAGCTTATGAACTCTTGGAAGAGTTGGCTGTTAATAGCTATCAATGGCAATCAAAGAGGAATGTGCCAAAGAAACTTAGTGGAGTTCATCAAATTGACGAAATCACTGCGATGTCAGCTCAAATAGAAGCTTTGAGCAAAAAGATTGATAGCATGAGCATGACAGCGATGCAATCTCAAGTTATCACTTGTGATTTATGTGGAAGCAATCATCCAAGCATTGAATGCCAGGCAGGTAATCCATGTAATCAGTTTAATGAATCTGCTAATTATGTAGGAAACAGGCAGCCCAATAACTCATACTCAAACACTTACAACCCGGGATGGAGGAATCATCCAAATCTGCAATGGTCTAACCAAAACAATGTGTTGAACCCACAAACACCACCGGGATATGTATCAAAGCCGAGTATGGAGGAGCTTTTGACCAAGTTAATATCATCGACAGAAACTAGGATGCAAAATCAGGATGCATCTATAAAAAACTTGGAGGTACAAGGGGGCAACTTGCATCATTGATTCATGGACGAGAGCAAGGAACTACCTAGTGATACAGTGAAAAACCCGAAGGAGCAAACAAAATTGGACCACTGAGAAAGGAGGTGACAGTCCAGCTTGATACTATAAATTAAGAACTTTCTTCTGTCTATCTCTTGTTTGTTTTTCGTTTTTAGTTCATTTTTTTCATTTTCTTTCTTGTTATTTTATTTTTCCGAGCCTAACTCCGTGCGTTAATTTTCAGATGCAAAAAAATGGAATGAGTCAAACTGGTGGGGCGGATCGAACATTGAGATAAATTGGGTGAAAATTTTTCTGGAATTATCGATCGGTCGGCTATAATTCTCGATCGATCGCCCATGGGTTACAACGAAGAAGTTTTTTTCCTGGTATTGTCGATCGATCGAGATTTTAAGCTCGATCGATCGAAAGAGGTTGACAAAAGAAAAAAAGATTCTGTCTCGCTCGATCGAGCGAAAATCTCGATCGATCGAGCAACAGAAATTTTCATTTTTAAAGATCGATTTTAGCAAAAATCCACAAAACCTTACCATTATTTTCGAAGAACAAAAATCGAATTTTGCCCTAATCTCTGAATTCCCTCTTTAATCTTTCCAACAACTCAAAAATCTCACAATATATGCTACAGAGTTTCTTCTAATTACACTTCTTGTCACAAATTTGAAGATTCAAGAGCTGAATTGGGCAATTTCATCACAAGGAAGAACTCAAGCTAAATCTACAATTTCATCCAGATTGTCAAAAAAATTCAATGGTATTTGGCTTCAACCTTTGTACATATCCATATATCAGTGCATATTTTTTGTTTGGGTATACAAAGATTGGATTTTTGGTGTATTAGGTGAAGTTGAGTAGCTAATCTTGGGGGAATTGGAGTATTGGTAGTTGATTGTTAGTGAAGTTGTGTGAATTACTTGTTGTGGTTGTGATTGAAGAGGTGTGAATTGTGAACTGAAAATAATAATAATGGCTCCCAAGAAAAAACAGAAGCAAGTCGAAGCCACCACTTCGTCTCAAGATTATGATGACCTTTGATTTGTGAATTTCATAGCAGCGGAATAATACCCAGTTATCAGCGAAAACCCTTCAGTCGCGAAAGGAGAATGAGCATTGATCGACTTGAATGCCCTGTGCTTCAAGAAGCAAGGCGACGAGGTTGGTTTGAGTTTATTCAACAGCCTATTGATGCGGTGGTCCCTATTGTGCGAGAATTCTATACAAACTTAAGGACTGTCCACCGGGATTCAAGGGAGGTTGTGTATGTACGGGGTAAAGATGTGGAGTTTGATCAGTTCAAAATTAATGCAATTTTTGGATGCCTTCAATAAAGACAGTGAGTACAAAGCTTTCAGGAAGAGCCAAATCAACTACGATGAGGTATTCTCTGTAATCAGTGTTGAGGGGACTGATTGGCAAAGGAACATCAATGGAGAGCCCCAGTTGGTCCTAAAGAAATACTTGAAAGCGGAGGCACAAGCGTGGTTTTCTTTCATAGCCTCAAGGATCATGCCATCGACCCACACTTCTGAGGTCACCAAGGAGAGAGCTGCCCTGGTATTTGCCATACTCACTGGGCAAACGGTGGATCTGGGGTACATTATCAATGATCACATCAGTGACATCGACACGAGTCCGCGCACCTCCTCATTACCCTTTCCATCTACTATCACTGCTCTTTGCAAGAGATGTGGAGGGAAGTGGGTGCCGATGAAGAACTTCTACCACCAAAAGGCTCAATAGTGGTTGATGGACCACCACCTCCTACGGGCCGACGTAGGACCTAGCCACGACCTTCGAGTAGCAGACATACTGGGCCATCCTCATCTTCCGCTGCAGAGCATTCATCTATCGCTTTGGACTCCCTCCACAGGGATCTCCAAGACATAAGCCTGGAGCAGCAGGACATCCGAAATATGCAAAGCGAAATACGGTTGGACCATGAGCAAATGAGTCAGCGACATATGGGTTCATGCAATATCAATGTGCATGGAACACTGCCTTGACCCAATGTTTCCCAGCTATCCACTTTCCACCCGAGCCGCACTTTCAGCCATACCAACCGCCACCACCTCAATATCCACCATATCCACCGTACCAGCCAAAGGAACATTACTACTCAGTACCCCCACCGGAGCATGATGAGGACGACGATCACTGATGATCGTCGTCGACGTATGTGTTTTGCTTTTGCACTTATTTGTTTAATGTACGTCGAGGGCAATGCACATACTAAGTTTGGGGGGGGGGGGGGGGGTGTTTACTGATATCTGCTGTTTTCTCTTGTTACTTATCTTGCATGCCTATTCTATCATGGGATTAGATTGTTTTTTAGCACATAAAAAAAAATTTGTGAAAAATGAGTTCATCATTAAGAAATAATGAATTAGACTTGCAACGGTATTGCATGATTAAATTAATCCCCATCTCAACTAGAGTCTTGAAGATTTTTGACTTGTCTATGAATATCTGTGATTGAGTTAATATTTCAAATTTGAGGAACATCTTGAGCACTTTTGAGTCAAGATTGAGGGAAATATATATTGAAAAGTGAAAAATTTTGTTAACTATGATTTGTCTTGAGCATCTTAAAGCACTCTAGAACCTATTTGAGGGCACTTTGAGGCGAAATTTTATAATTAGGAACTTGACTTGGACATGATTTATGCGATTACTGGAACGTTTGAGCATTTCAAGCTTACCCAGTCTATATCAATCCTTAGTGTCCAACTTTGAGCTTGATTGAATAAGAATGGAAAAAAGCCATCATTCGACTTTTGTTGATAAACTCATTATACATACCTTGTGTAGCCTAAAATGAAATTTTTTCTTTATCTTTATCCCAAGGGAGTATAATGAATCTCATCAGATGCACATAAATGACTATATTTTAAGGAGCTTATTATGATAATGATTGATGATTGAGAAAAAGAAAAAGAAAGAAAAGAGAAGAAAAAGCCTTGAAAAAAACATGTATAAGACCCAAAGTGGCCAATGCTAGACAAGAAAAAGAAGAGGAGCTTGAAATGTGCAAAAATCTGAACGATATATAATTATACTATCTTCTTTGCGCTTATCTTATCTTTCTTTGAAACCGACACCCAAGGCCTGACATTATAAGCTTAAAAAGTCATTTTGATCCAAGTCTAGTGAATAATTACATTAGTGGAGAAGTGCTTGAAAGGCTTATGGAGTGCTTAATAGTAATCTTGACTTTGAGTTTATTAGCATTATTTGATCCTGAATGTATGAAACTCAAGATTGACAATAACACACACGCACATGCTGATTTTGCGATGTATTGCTTGGCTTAAGAGAAAACACTTCTTGTTGATTTTTGGATTGACTTATGGGTGATGTGTTAGTGGGATTTATGAACTTTTACATTTTGAGTTGCTAAGTTAATTCATTTAAAGTATTGAGGATGAATTCTGCATTTTGATTTTAATTCTTGCTCGAGGGCGATCAACTCTAAGTTTGGGGAGTTGATAAGGGTGAATATTACGTGTATTTTACAATGATATGTATCTATTTTCGTGTTGATTCCTGGATGATGTTACGCTTTTTGGTATTTATTTGTGTTGTTTCAGGAATCTAGGTGGGAAGTGGAAGAAATAAGCTAGAAAGACGAAAACAAACCAAACCGATGCAAGAAATGAAGATTTTGGAAACTGACATAATCGATTGATCGGAAGCGGAGCTCGATCGATCGACCGAGGCAGAGATTTTGGCCAACAAGAAAAAGTGATGCTCGATCGATCGGTAATTGAGCTCGATCGATCTAGCATGGCAGAGCAGAGAAATATTAAGAGAGACTGAAGAGTGCTCGATCGATCGGAAGTTTATGCTCGATCGATCGAGCGTGGCAGAAAAAGTCAGGGACGAGAAATCAGAGTGCTCAATCTATCGAGATATTTTCTAGATCGATCGAGCGACAGAATTTTCAGAAAAAAAAAAGACTTGATTGAGTTTGGTCTATTGGGAACACTTCCATCCAACTCCTCGTCTATAAACATGAGACCCAGGGCACGAATTTGAGGAGTCCAACATCATATCATACACCACAAATCAGCCTCCTATCATCCTCCAACATCTACACAATTTAAGAAGAAAGATCCTTTGAAGTGCAAGGAAGGAAGCAAGGGAAGAAGTAACGTTGCAACGCACGGATTCACCTCCTTCGTTATCGTACTTCTAAACTTTATTTGGTTTTGATTTTCGAATTTCTTGATGTTTATGTGGTTGAGAAACAACTATTCATCTTGTTAGTTTGATTTGAATATGAAATAAGTTTATTTTATCATGATCAGGGAAGCTTGTGTTTGAGTTAATGATTTGAATGTTTATTGAGTTGATTAATTCTTTTGTGCATGATTTATAATTTTAAGGCTATTAAAGCCTTGCTAACTTTGATTGATTTGTGAATTATAATTGAGATCGAGAGATGAAATTATAATACGCTATAATAAATCATGTTGTATGTTAACGATTTAGATCGAGAGATTAAATCACATATGTGATAACTTTGGATTATAAGATCTAAAGTTAACGATTTTCATAGATATTTATGCAATATTAAATTGGTTTAAGTGAACGAGAGTTACTTGTTTCAATTTAATATTAGTTTCGATATAGCTTGAGAAAATGTATTGAATACTTTACGGGAATCCGTCACCTTAAGAATTAATTGGTTAGTAATTATTTTTACAAACGAATCATCAACGATAACACAAGTGAACCGACATCTTGATAAATTTCTCGAGTGGAATTCCTTTGCATCTTCACAGGAGTTGATTTAATTTTAAGTTTTTATTTTGATTAGATAATTATTCATCTATTTCGTAGGCTAAATATAATTTTTCTAATTTTATTTGGTACTTATACGTTAGTCTATGTGGGTACGACATCCCTATTTTTAAATCATTATACTAAAACTTGACACCGTGCACTTGCGGTATAAAATCGCTACATTGAAATTTTCTGTTTAAAATAAAAGCGACCAATAGCAAACATGGCTGCAAACACCCAGCAATTTGGACATGTTCGCCATGGACAACAGCCAAGGAAAGAGGTAAATGTATCCAATCTGGAACACCAACTAATAGACTTAACTTTTCTTGTGCGTAATCTTGCAAAAGGCAATGTGGGGAAGATGAAGCTGTGTGGAATCTGTCTAGATGTGAACCATTCCACTGACGTGTGTCCCACACTACAAGAGACATCCACTGAGCACGTGAATGCAGCGGGAGGATTCCCAGGTCCAACACAAAGGATATATGACAATCCATCGAGCAACTACAATCAAGGTTGGAGGGACCATCCGAACCAAGGTTATGGGAACCCACAGATGCATCAACCTCCACCCTATAGACCGCCATATCATAGACCTCCACCACCTCCAGTGCACCCTCCCTCTGACAGGTTAGAAAATATTATTAAAGTTATTGCTGAAAATAGCTTGCAATTTCAACAGGAGACAAGGGCGAGCATCCAAAGCCTAACCACTCATATGGGACAATTGGCGACTTCGCTCAACAAGATTGAAGCGAGAGTATCAAATGGACTACCTTCACAGCCGGAGGTGAACCCAAGGAAAAATGTGAGCGCCATCACTTTAAAGATGAGCGAAGATGAAGCTATGGAAAAGGTGGTACTGATGCCACCAAAGAACGGAGAGATTGTTGGAATCGAAGAGGGGGGGGGGGGGGGGGGGGGGTGAATGAGAGTCCTTGGCTACTTTAGCGTTTTAAAATGATTTTGAAAAATAAAAGAGTTTTGCGCTTGCGGAAACCTTTAGTCAATCGATAAATGAAAAGAACAAAAATAAATAAATGCGTAAGGAATTAAAGCAATAAAAGACAAGAGATTTGTTATAGAAGTTCGGCGATGAATCGCCTACGTCTCCTCTTCCCGGTTAGATAACCTCCAACCGAGGTTCCACTAGAACAATTGGTCTTGGCCTTGAGGGCTCCAAGTTAGCCACACAACAACTCTTCCCGAGTTTACAACGCTCTTCCCGAGTACAATACTCTTCCCGAGTACACAAAGCTCTTCCCGAGCTACCAACACTCTTCACGAGTCTTCTTGGCCTTAAGGGCTCCAAGGATAGCCACAACACATGCACCAACTTCACTTGTTGGCGACTTTACAATTTTCCAACTTGCTTTGGTGTTGGAGGACCTTTACAATAAATCAAATCAAACACCTTCACGGTGTACTCACACGAAGACAACAAGACTCTAACAAAAAGGGAATTACAAACTCCAATACAACAACAATGTATGGAGGTTGCAATGCAATTTGAAATAATAATAATCAAGACTTTGTAGAAGTTTGTAGGCTTGTTTCTTCCAAAACATCAATATTTATAGTGTAGGAAGCCCCCTAGGCTCCTACTAGCCGTTGCTACACAAAAGGCTGAAATTACTCCTGCATCGCCTCAGCCATCGCCTCAGGCGATCTCCATCGCCGCGCCCCAACGGTCAGCATATTACACGGATCGCCTCAGGCGATCGAAGGCAAAAATCAAGGCCGTAGCCTCAGCATGTCCAAAATCTTCATAGCCTCAAACGAACCAGCAATCGCCTCAGGCGTTCGTCGCATCGCCTCGGGCGATCAGCCCATCGCCTCAAACGATCTCCCCCTGCGCGCATGCCCGCGCATGCCTCGGCGTCGCTTCAGTCAATGTGCGGGGCGATGTCGCTCCTGGCTGCCATCGCCCGGGGCGATGGTCACCATCGCTTGGGCGATCCAGCCCTCAACATGCACAATCGATTTTCTTCATTCCAATCCACTTTTCATCACTTAATCTGCACACTAATTAGATATATTAGTATAACAAACACAAGTTTTGTTGATCATCAAAACTCAAAGATTAACCGGGGATAATTTAACGCCTTAAACGCAACCATGCGTTTAAGGCTCAACAATCTCCCCCTTTTTGATGATCACAAAACTTGATAAACTTGAATAAGTAATATGCATGAAATGTGAGTAAAAATGACTCCTCCTTAACAATTGCATAACACATACAAGTTAAACAAGTAAAGCATTAAACAAATAACTCTCCCCCTCAAACCATGCATACACAAGCTCCCCCCCTTAAACTATGCATGTATTAAGGTTCAAGTTTATCACAAAATTCTCCCCCTTTTTGTGATAATCAAAAAGCATAAAATTTAAATAAATATAGCATAAATATGTTGACACATAACCATATTTTATCCACTTACACGTATGTTCCTCATCAAGCATAAGATTAAATCATATAGAGGAATACAAACATGCGTTTAAGGCAAACAATAATGAATTCTAAACATTGCAAAGTATGCATATGTTCTACCAAGATTTCATGCACCTATGTCCAATAAACATTAAAACTTAAACCAACATTTGATAAGATTATTAAGGTCATGATAGCATTATGATAAGTGTCATTTTTACACTTATATTTGCATATATTTCTTGCGATTTTTATAGTGATTCTTGGAAGATTTTATACTTTTGGTTGTGTTTTGTTGTATTTCCAGGAATCCAGTAGAAGTGCAAGAAATACTGGAAAAACCCCGTTTTATGGACTAGGAGGTGGAACTATGACAGTACGAGGCAACCCGTGGGAAAAGATGTCAAAATGACTTAAAAAATTGATAAAAGCTTCAGGCGATCGATCGCCTATTTCGAAGAGATCGATCGCCTGAAGCCAGTGAGCTCGTGGAATTTTTCAAGCGATAGGCGATCGATCGCAACAAACCAGGGGATCGATCGCCTCGGGGCAGAACATATAGGCGATCGATCGCCTATCTTGAGAGACCGATTGCCGAGGAGAAAAATCTGAAGGCGATCGATCGCCTATTTCGAAGAGATCGATCGCGTGCAGAGTTCCAGAATTAAAAACTTCCTTAATTAAGTTTTGGGGCTATTTTTGGTACCAGATTCTTTGGGCTCGGGAGGAGACATATAAAAAGAGGTTTTTAGGTCATTAGAAGGGTTCTTTCACCTCTGGATAGGCAGCCACCCTTTGGAAGTGAAGATTCATTCAAGACGATTCAAGGAACGCAGCTAGAGACGAGAATAACGGATCGACGCACGATTCAACATCGAGTGTTTACTAGTATTTCTGAACTTTTGTTTAGTTTTATTTTTGAATTCCAATGTTTATAATGTTGTTAGATATTATAAAACGTTGTTTTTCCGTTAATATGCTAGGCTAAATTTGTTATCGAGACAAGGGGATCTTGTGTATGAACCCACAATTTTAATTCTAGTTTTTGATTGAGTTTTTGTTATTTTTGAGTTTATATTATGCTGTTAATGCTTTTGAAGAATTAGCTATTCTTTGAATGTTGTTAGTTTGCAATTGAGATCGAGAGTTGATTTTGTAAAACGGAACCAATCACATAAACCGTGGATTTCAGACCGAGATCGAGAGATGACGTCAAATACACGAGTGATAGCTATAGATATCTAGTAATCGAAGGCTAAGGGTTTTCATAGAACGTATGCAACATTGAATTGTTAAATAAGTGAACGAGAGTTACTTACTGCAATTCAGTGTTAGGTTTAATATAGCTCGAGAGAGTATATTGGATATAATCGGAAAACTTGTCACCTTAGATGCATTAATTTTAATTAGAACTAGTAGGTAAATTGTGGGGGATTACTCAAGTGAACCGAAGTCTCGATATTTATCTCTACTGTTTATTATCTTAATTCTCTGTGGTGCGTTGAATATTGGAGTTGATTAAATTATTTCATCTTTCAACCAGTTCGTAGGTTAAATATAGAACGCTAGTTAAATTTGGTAATTACTACTAGTCCTCGTGGGTTCGACAATCCTTACTTCTAGATCATTATACTAAAACTTGACACCGTGCACTTGCGGTAGAATCGCTCGAAATAACTGTTTAAAATAAAAGCGATCAAGTTTTTGGCGCCGTTGCCGGGGACTAGTTTAAGTAATATCATAAGAGATTAGTTGACTATAATTTAGCCATTTTTTCTTTTATAATTATTTTTATTACGGTTTATACGATTTCATTACTGTTCTTCCTTCGTTGTGTTGAATTTTGCAGGGAGTTGTCTTTGTAGTGCATGCTACGAAGTGACAGACCTATATTAGAGCCACTCGACTTAGAGATTGAACGAACTTGCAGAAGACTTCGAAAAGAAACAAGAGAGATGGCTGAGAATAATCGAGGGAATGGTGAACAACATAATGATGAAGTGCCAATTATAAGGTCCATGATGGACTATGCACAACCATCTTTTCAAGGCACCATGTCTAGCATCACAAGACCAAGGATTCAGGCTAATAACTTCGAGATCAAGCCTGCCATAATTCAGATGATTCAACACTCTGTGCAATTCGGAGGATCGCCTGCTGATGATCCTAATGCTCATATCTCCAACTTTTTGGAGATATGCGACACGTTCAAGCACAATGGCGTCACTGACGACGCCATCAGGTTACGTCTCTTTCCCTTTTCTATGAATGACAAAGCTAAGAGCTGGTTGAATTCATTGCCTGCAGGGTCGATCACTACTTGGGAGGGGATGGCTCAAGCCTTCCTATCAAGATACTTTCCCCCTTCCAAGACAGCTAAGATGCGCAATGATATCACCACATTCATGCAACATGATCCGGAAACTCTATATGAAGCTTGGGAGCGCTTCAAGGATTTACTTCGAAGATGCCCACATCATGGCCTTCCGATTTGGCTTCAGGTACAAACATTTTACAATGGTTTATTTTCTGCTAATAGATCCATGATTGATGCAGCAGCAGGAGGTACGATTATGAGGAAGTCACCCAAAGAAGCTTACACACTTTTGGAAGAGATGGCATCCAACAGTTACCAGTGGCAGTCCGAAAGGAATGTGCCTAAAAGACCGATTGGGATGCATCAAATTGATGAGGTGACATCTATACAAGCTCAGTTGGAGGCATTGCATAAGAAAATGGATAGCTTGAGCATGACAGCGATGCAAGCTCAAGTAGTCATATGTGAATTATGTGGAGGCAACCATCAGAGTACAGAATGCCAAGCAGGTAATCCTTTTGTGCAATCTACTGAAAATGCTAACTTTGTAGGAAACAGGCCACAACAGGGTAACTCTTACTCCAACAATTATAACCAACCGTGGAGGAATCATCCAAACTTCTCTTGGTCTAACCAAAAGAATGTTTTGAATCCACAACCTCCACCGGGTTATCAATCAAAGCCGAGTATGGAAGAGTTGATGACCAAGTTTATTACATCAACGGAGAATAGAATGCAGAACCAGGATGCATCAATAAAGAACTTGGAGACTCAAGTGGGACAGTTGGCGAATATTTTGTCAGGAAGAATGCAAGGACCTTACCTAGCGATACCGAGAAAAATCCAAAGGAGCAAGTAAAGGCTATATCATTGAGAAGTGGTAAGCAGACCGGATCACCCACTGAGGAGAAAGAGGAAGTTGAGGAAGTACAAATAGAGGAAAGTGAACAGACTGAAGCAGACTTTGAAGCTAAAGGTAAGTCTTCTATCAAGACACCCATCACACCACCAATGCAGGTACAAATCCCACCTCCTTTTCCCGCTGCATTAAAAAGAGCTAAGGTAGATGCAAGTTTTGCAAAATTTCTTGAAATTTTTAAGAAATTACATATCAATATACCATTTGCTGATGTTTTACTTCAAATGCCTAGTTATGCTAAGTTTTTGAAGGAAATTTTATCGAATAAGCGGAAATTAGGAGAGCATGAGACGGTAAGTTTAACATAGGAGTGTTCAGCGATTGTGCAAAACAAATTGCCTCCTAAGTTAAAAGATCCAGGGAGTTTCTCTATACCCTGCACCATTGGCTCTATTTCATTTACTAAATCTTTGTGTGATTTGGGTGCGAGTATTAATTTAATGCCACTGTCAATTTTCAGGAAGTTGGGATTAGGCGAGCCTAAACCCACTACAGTGTCACTTCAACTGGCGGATAGATCTATCACCTACCCACGAGGACTCATCGAGGATGTACTTGTCAAGGTGGATAAATTCATTTTCCCGGTGGATTTTCTCGTGTTAGATATGGAAGAAGATGCTGAAATGCCCTTGATCTTGGGAAGACCATTCTTGGCCACTGGCAAAGCACTCATAGATGTTCATCAAGGGAAGTTGATCCTCCGTGTAGGGGAGGATCAAGTTACTTTTAATGTTTTTAAAGCTATGAAACACCCTCATGACGAGCATATGTGTTTTAGTATTGACCATGTTGATGTGTTATCTGACATGATATTTCGAACAGAATGCAAGGATGTAGTGGAAGCTTATCTCACTAATGATGAGGACATGCTTGAGAATGAAGAAGAACAAGAGATAGTTGCTCAGATGCGAGCTAACCCTCCTTACATTAGACGTCAAAGCAATAATTTAGGAGAGTTGGGAGAAAGGGACATCAAGCCACATAAATCTTCAATTGAAGAACCACCCAATCTTGAACTCAAGACACTACCAACTCACCTCAAGTATGTTTATTTGGGTAATAGTAATTCTCTACCAGTAATTGTGTCTCCATCTTTGACAGGTATTGACGAAGAGAAGCTCCTTAGGATTTTGAGGGAGCACAAGCAAGCCTTTGCATGGAAAGTGGCGGACATAAAAGGAATAATCCCATCGATGTGCATGCATAAAATTCTGATGGAAGACACTTACAAGCCGTTGGTGCAACCACAACACTGTTTGAATCCAAAGATGCAAGAAGTAGTCAAGGCGGAAGTGATTAAGCTACTCGATGCAGGTATTATCTATCCTATCTCAGATAGTGCATGGGTGAGTCCGGTGCAATGTGTACCAAAGAAGGGAGGTATGACTGTTATTACTAATGAAAAGAATGAATTAATACCTACTAGAACAGTCACTGGTTGGAGAGTCTGTATGGACTATAGAAAACTTAATGAAGCTACACGTAAGGATCACTTCCCCCTCCCCTTCATTGATCAAATGATAGAGAGACTAGCTGGGTATGATTATTATTGCTTCCTAGATGGGTATTCGGGATATAATCAGATAGCAATTGCACCTGAGGACCAAGAGAAGACCACATTCACTTGTCCTTATGGTACATTTGCATTTAGGAGAATGCCTTTTGGGTTATGTAATGCACCGGCTACATTTCAAAGATGCATGATGTCGATATTCCATGACATGGTAGGAATGTTTTTAGAAGTATTCATGGATGATTTTTCTGTGTTTGGAAATTCATTTGATGCATGTCTGCATAATCTTGATCTCGTATTGACAAGGTGTGAGGAGAACAGCTTAGTACTAAACTGGGAGAAGTGTTACTTCATGGTAAAAGAAGAAATAGTCTTGGGCCATAAAATATCCCAAAAGGGTATTGAAGTGGATCGAGCAAAGGTACAAGTGATACAGGAACTACCTCCACCAGTATCAGTGAAGGGAATTCGCAGTTTCTTAGGCCATGCTGGGTTCTATAGACGATTTATAAAGGATTTTTCTCAAATTTCAAAACCTTTATCTCACTTGTTGACTAAAGAAGCACCATTTGATTTTAATGCTGATTGCTTGCAGTCATTTGAGACACTAAAGGAGAGATTGGTCACATCACCTATTTTGATAGCACCTGACTGGGATATACCATTTGAGTTGATGTGTGATGCAAGTGACACAGCTGTCGGAGCAGTATTGGGACAAAGAAGGAATAAGGTATTTCACACTATTTACTATGCTAGTAGAACGTTAAATGAGGCACAACAGAACTATGCCACCATTGAGAAAGAACTTCTAGCAGTAGTATTTGCCTTCGATAAATTTCACTCTTATCTTTGTCTATCAAAAGTCATTGTGTACACTGATCACTCGGCACTCAAGTATCTTCTTGCTAAAAAAGACGCTAAACCACGTTTAATCCGATGGATTCTTTTATTGCAAGAATTTGACTTAGAAATTAAGGATAAGAGGGGTGTAGAGAACGTAGTGGCGGATCATTTATCTAGGATTGATTTTGAGATTGAGAAACATGATAATGATGTGGAAGAGATCAATGAAAAATTCCCCGATGAACAGCTCTTTCAAGTTCTTGCCCTACCCTGGTATGCCGATTTTGCAAACTATTTGGTTAGTGGTATCCTCCCACAAATGACATTTTATCAAAAAAAGAAATTTTTATCTGATGTTAAACACTACATGTGGGAGGAACCATTGTTGTTCAAAGTTTGTGCAGATAACATGATCAGGAGGTGTGTTCCAGAGGAGGAGATGTCATCTATATTGAGCCATTGTCATGATCGCGAGGTAGGGGGACACATGGGTCCAACCAAAACTGCTGCCAAGGTACTGGAATCTGGATTTTATTGGCCTACATTATTTAAAGATGCATACAGGTATGTTTCAGCTTGTGATAGGTGTCAACGAACTGGTAACATTTCTAGGAGACAGGAGATGCCCTTGAACAACATTCTTGAATGTGAATTGTTCGATGTTTGGGGCATCGATTTTATGGGACCATTTCCAGTTTCATGTTCACACTACTATATTCTAGTTGCGGTCGATTATGTGTCAAAGTGGGTTGAGGCTGCAGCGTCTCGCACTAATGATGCTAGAGTGGTGGTGCAATTTTTGAAAAAAACATATTTTTACTCGATTTGGCACGCCTCGGGCAATCATTAGTGACGGTGGGTCACATTTTTGCAACAAACTTTTTGACAAACTCTTAAGCAAATATGGAGTCACCCACAAAGTTGCAACACCTTATCATCCACAAACTTGTGGGCAAGTAGAAGTGTCGAATAGGGAAGTAAAACGCATTTTAGAAAAAAACTGTCAATACTTCTCGAAAAGACTGGTCCTTACGGTTAGATGACGCTTTATGGGCATATAGAACTGCATATAAAACACCTATTGGCACCACACCATATAGGTTAGTTTTTGGAAAAGCATGTCATCTTCCTGTTGAATTGGAACATAGAGCATATTGGGCAATAAAGAATCTAAACTTTGATTTAACTGCTGCAGGTGATCACCGTCTCCTCCAAGTGAACGAAATGGAAGAGTTTCGGAACCAATCATACGAGAATTCCAAGATCTATAAAGAAAAGACAAAAAAAATGGCATGACGCAAAGATCAGTCAACGTGATTTCAAGGAAGAAGATATGGTGTTATTATTTAACTCCAAATTAAGGCTGTTTCCAGGCAAGCTTAAATCTCGTTGGTCCGGACCATTCCGTATTTCCAAGGTGTTTCCCTCGGGTGCAATCGAACTCTATGATCCAACCAAGGGAACGTTCACAGTGAATGCACGGCGATTGAAGCACTACCACAGGCATGATTTCAGTATACCAGAGTGCACCACCGTCCATTTTGTTGAATGAAGCGACAGATGCAAAAAGTCAAGCTTGGGACTATAAATCAAGAACTAATTTTTCTCCCTTCTCCTTCGTTTTTGAATTTAGTAATTAGTTTATTGATTTTGGTTTGGAATTTCGTTTATCTTTTTAATTTTTGTAGGTTTTGATTTTTAAAAAAAAAAAACGAGAAAAACTTTCTGGAGGGAGGCGATCGATTGCCTAAAACAAGGCGATCGATCGCCGTGAGCATAAACTTTTCAAAAATGCTACTGGAGGTAGGCGATCGATCGCCTATTTTTAGGCGATCGATCGCCTCAACGAAAAAATTTTAAAAAATGCTACTGGAGGTAGGCGATCGATCGCCTATTTTTAGGCGATCGATCGCCTCAACGAAATTTTTTTAAAAAATGCTACTGGACACAGGCGATCGATCGCCTAATCAGGCGATCGATCGTCTGTCGCGATTTGTTGTTTTTAAAACACCTCAGATTCACTCATCACCAAAATTTCACCTCACCTCCTCCTCTCAAATCCCTAATCCCTAAATCCCCAAATCCTCCAATCCCCAATTTCCTTCCCAATCTGTTCTCAATTCTTAATATAATCACAAAGTCCTTTCATCTCCACTATTATTGGCTAAGTGGTGCAATTTTCTTCTACAGATTTCAAGCTCGGGTGGCCATTCAAGCACCAAGGGGAGATTACTCCAAGCCAAGGACCACACTCCTTCAAAGTTTCGAAATTCAGAGGTAACTTGGTTTGGGATTACCGGGTCATGCTTAATTACTAGATATTTGGTGAAAGTGGGAAAGGATTTGCATTATTTGTTGGTAGGAAAGTTAAATTGGGGAATTATGTTAGAAGCTTGTTACTATGGATATTGTTGAGGCTTGGTGGTGTTTAGCAACTTCTTGGAAGTGTTGTGCGGCCAGTTGGACTGTGTAGGAATTTATTGAGGCATTGCTTGTTCGTGTTAATATATCTCATAACATGGCACCTACAAAGAAACCAAGACGAGGGGATTCCTCTTCCGCCCCCACCCCGACTTATGACACTACTCGTTTTGCCACTCATGCCGCATCGGAATTCTATGAAAAATGGCATGCTCGGCCTTTGGTAAGGGAGAGGGGAATGGATATGGACACACCCGATTCGTCCATCCTCCGCGAGGCGGAACGCCGCGGATGGTTGTGCTTTGTGTCACCCCCGTGCCATGCAGTCATCCCCTTAGTCAAGGAGTTCTATGCCAACTTTAAAGGCGAAGCGAACGGTCCGTATCTGACTATTCGGCGGAAGAAGTTTCTTTTTCTTAGCGAACGCATCAATCACACATATGAGATGCCGGATATCGGAGACGATGAATACTCGGCTTATTTGCATCACCACCTTGACTATAATGAAGTGATAGAGACAATCTGTGGGGAAGGAGCAGAATGGATACTAAATTCGGATGGGCAGATCAAACATTGTAAGAAAACTCATTTAAAACCAGAGGCAGACATCTGGTTTACTTTTATCTCCCATCGAGTCCTTCCATCGACTCACACTGCCGTGGTTACTAAGGAGAGAGCGGTGTTGGTTTTCGCTATCATGACACGCCGCTCGGTGGATATTGGGAACATCATATACTCTTCGATGAAAGTAGCGGTGGAAGGCTCTATCACGATTGGTCTCCCCTTTCCGTCTTTAATCACTGAATTGTGCCGCCAGGAACAAGTCCCTTGGGAGGCTTATGAGGAAACCAGTGTGCCATTTATGCCACTTCGCCTTCCTAGACCACCGTCGGAGCCCGAGTCTGCACCAGGGCCTTCCAATGATCCGGACCAGCCCCAATCTTCACATCGCCGAGCTTCTCGTGGCCATTCTCCAATAGCTCATCCTACCACCAATGCTCAACGATTTCAATGTTTAGAGGATGAGCTTAGGGCACTCAAATTGCAACAGCGGTTGGTTCGCGATGGGCAACGCGAGCTCCGGCGCAATCAAGAGGAGATGTTGCACAATCAAGATGACATGCGCCTTGAGCTTCGTGAGTTTCTACGTTTTTCATACGACTGGCACACAGTCGCAGCCCAGGCCCATCCCGACTTGGCGTTTCCACTGCCACCCACGCTCCAGCCATACCCGCCACCCTCTGATGATGATGATGATGATGATGATGATGGCGCTGTCGATGCGGATAAGGGTGACGACCACTGACGGTTGTCACCACAGGTATTACGTTGTCCTATTATTTCTTCATGTTCACTACATTGAGGACAATGTATTACTTAAGTTTGGGGGGGTAATTGGTTAACTATCATATGATATGTGGAGATGGGAATTTTGTTTTTGCTTTTGTTTAAGTAGTGAATGGTGTTTGTGCTGAGTTGAATTTGTTTAATTGTGCGTTTGAACATGTCTACTGCTGTGGAATCTTTGATTTTAGCATAATATTGATGAGTCCGATGAAGAGCCTGGAAAGTTGTTTTTAGTGTAATTGGATTAAAAGTAGTGACCCCATGCTATGATGATATTAGTTTACTCTACTTATGACTTGAATCTTGATGATTGTAAACATGTTGTGAATATTTTGAGTCGAGTTGACATGTTGAAAATGAGGAATAATTTGAGCACATTGAGTCATAAACTTATTGATTACTTTTGAAGTAGTGATGATTGGTGTGAACTTGATGACATGTCTTGAGCATCTTAGAGTAATCATAGGATGGCACTTTGAGGCGAAATTTTTATAATTATGCACTAGACTTGGATATGATTTAGGCGATCTTTGGAACGTTTGAGTCTTTCAAGCCTACCTTATTTACATCTTTCCTTAGTGTCCAACTTTGAGCTTGATTGAATAAGAATGGAATTAGCCACCATTCGACATTTGTTGATAAACTCATTATACCTACCTTGTTTAGCCAAAAAAATTGAAAAAAAAATCTTATCCTCACCCAAGGGAGTATAATGGATTTCATTAGATGCACATAGATGTTTATAGTTGATGAGCTTATTGTGAAAAGAGCTTGTGAATGAGAAAAAGAAAAGGATAGACAAAGAGCCTTGAAAAAAGAAAAAATAAATAAACATATGAGACCCAAAGTGGCCAAGGCTATAAAAGAAAAAGAAGAGAAGCTCGATGTGTGCGAAACAATTGAATTGTAAAAGATTATACTCTCTTCTTTGCGCTTATCCTATCTTTTCTTTGTACCCGACACCAAAAGGCCTAACATTATAAGCTTTAAAAGTCATTTTGATCCAAGTCTAGGAATTAATTACATTAGTGGAGAAGTGCTTGAAAACTAGGTTTATGAGATTCTCGATGAAAAATCTTGATTGTTATTGATTAACACTGTTTTGATCTATGATAATTGTATGATACTTGGGATTGACAACAGCACACACACACATTCCGAATTTGAAACTGTTATTTGACTTAAAGAGAAAACACTTTGTGTCCAACAATTTGAAGGATTCTTTGTTGTAGTATGAGTAAAAGTCTGAGATAAACATACGAGCACGAAATGATCCATGTCACTTATCTGTTGTGAATTCACTGTTTTTTATTTTATTCTTGCTCGAGGACGATCAAGAGCTAAGTTTGGGGGAGTTGATAAGTGTCATTTTTACACTTATATTTGCATATATTTCTTGCGATTTTTATAGTGATTCTTGGAAGATTTTATACTTTTGGTTGTGTTTTGTTGTATTTCCAGGAATCCAGTAGAAGTGCAAGAAATACTGGAAAAACCTCGTTTTATGGACTAGGAGGTGGAACTATGACAGTACGAGGCAACCCGTGGGAAAAGATGTCAAAATGACTTAAAAAATTGATAAAAGCTTCAGGTGATCGATCGCCTATTTCGAAGAGATCGATCGCCTGAAGCCAGTGAGCTCGTGGAATTTTTCAAGCGATAGGCGATCGATCGCAACAAATCAAGCGATCGATCGCCTCGGGCCAGAACATATAGGCGATCGATCGCCGAGGAGAAAAAGCTGAAGGCGATCGATCGCCTATTTCGAAGAGATCGATCGCGTGCAGAGTTCCAGAATTAAAAACTTCCTTAATTAAGTTTTGGGGCTATTTTTGGTACCAGATTCTTTGGGCTCGGGAGGAGACATATAAAAAGAGGTTTTTAGGTCATTAGAAGGGTTCTTTAACCTCTGGATAGGCAGCCACCCTTTGGAAGTGAAGATTCATTCAAGACGATTCAAGGAACGCAGCTAGAGACGGGAACAACGGATCGACGCACGATTCAACATCGAGTGTTTACTAGTATTTCTGAACTTTTGTTTAGTTTTATTTTTGAATTCCAATGTTTATAATGTTGTTAGATATTATAAAACGTTGTTTTTCCATTAATATGCTAGGCTAAGTTTGTTATCGAGACAAGGGGATCTTGTGTATGAACCCACAGTTTTAATTCTAGTTTTTGATTGAGTTTTTGTTATTTTTGAGTTTATGTTATGATGTTAATGCTTTTGAAGAATCGCTCGAAATAACTGTTTAAAATAAAAGCGATCACATTATATCAAAGATTAAGCATCTAAACACTTATAGCATGCTAAATCACATAATTGCACAATTCCACATAACATATTCAAATTTGAACCAAAGACATATCAAGATTCTTACTATAAAAAGATAAGCATACATCATACATCAAGATAATATGTGCATACGCTAAGGGGTATTCCATTTTACTACAATGAATATTGAGCTTCAATATTTATTGATCACAATTAATTTGTGCCAATGAATTTTGAATTGCTCTTTTAATATGTATAAAGTAAATTTTACCCTCGATGACAAGAGTTCGTTCTTGTCATTGGTCCAATGCCTCGCGCCTCTTCTATAGTGGTGAATAGAATAAACTCTTCCTTTGAGTTGCTTGGTCCTTCATCCTCCATCCCATTGTTGTTCCTACAAAATAAATTTACAATAGGAGGATCTTTTGTACCCATTTGATTTTTGGGTCCTTGATGGTTAGCTTCCTTTGGCACCTTTGGAATCCATTTCCACCTTTTGTTAGGTTGGTATTGGATTCTAGAAAATCTACATTTGTTCTTGGTATGACCATTTTTACAACAATAGTTACAAGTAGGAGAATCATGCTTTGCTTTGGCCAACAAGCTAGAAAAAGTTTTTGATTTGCTTGAGTGGCCTAACCCGGCTTTGTCAAAGCTACAACGTTGTAAGCCAAGCAATTCACTCATCTTTTGACTACTTTCACTATATTTGCAAAAAGATATCTTTAAAGAATTTAATTCAGTTTTCAATGAATTATTTTGTTCATCTTTCTTAGCAATCTCAAGTTTGAGTAATTTGTTACTCATCTTGGTTTTGCCAAGAGCATCAATAAGTTCATGATAGGAATCTAATAATTCATTAAATGAAGGTACATCATCGTCGCTTTCATCTCCTTCATCTCCAAGCCCATTAAACAAAGATTTGTGGCTTATTCTTCATCGGAGTCGCTATCACTCCAAGTGGCTATAAACGCCTTCTTCTTCCCCTTGTCCTCATTCTTCTTCATAGGACATTTGTTAGCATAATGGCCTTTTTCTTGACAATTATAACAAGTTACCTCATTTTTGGATTCATGTTTGGTAGCATTAGAGGTCTTTGACTTGCTATGTTTGTTGAAGAGCTTCTTGAACTTCTTTGTAGACAAGATCATCTCTTCATCATCATCATCTTCTTCATCCTCGGAATGATCTTTTCTTCCAACCAAGGTGATCCCCTTTCTCATGGATCTATCATCCTCCTTTATTTCTCTTCTTGTTGACACTTTGACCGCTATTATTTTAAACAGAAAATTCTCAGTGTAGCGATTCTACCGCAAGTGCACGGTTGTCAAGTTTTAGTATAGTTAAATGAAAGTATGGGTTGTCGAATCCACAGGGACTAACGTATAAGTACCAAATAAAACTAGTAAAATTATATTTAGCCTACGATTAAAGAGGGTATATTAATTACTGCAAATTTATAACTAAAGGACTTAAATAAAATAATAATAAATACAATGAATGGTTTCCGGATATGCAAAGGAATTCCGCTCGAGAAATTTATCTCGCTCTTCGTTCAACTATGTTATCTTTAAAGATTCGTTTGAATAGGGAATTAACAAACAGTTGATTCTTAAGGTGAAAGGTTTTCGTTATTATTCAATACACTCTCTCGAGCTGTAAAGAAACCAATATCAAATTAGAACAAGTAACTCTCGTTCACTTATTTACAAATCCGATATTGCATAAATCTTCAACACCTCGTTACTCTAAATCTCTCGATTCAAAGGGCTCACGTATGTGATTTTATCTCTCGATCTCAATCTTAAACATACATCATGAATTAATGTAGCGTATTATAACGTTATCTCTCGATCTCGGTTATAACTCACAAGATTAAATCAAAGTTAGCTAGGCTTTGATCTTAATAAGCATTTAATTAATGAACACTAAGTAATCAATTCACTCTAACACAATCGAATCAATAAATGAAACACAATTATACTTGAACTCGATAAAAATAAACTCAATTTAATTCAAAACAAATCAATAAGATGTTAAATTGTTTCTCAACCTCAAAAACATCCAAAGAAAATTGTAAATCAAATAAATCCGAGTTTAGAAATACGATAAATGCTGGAACAAATCCGTGCGTTGCACCGTAATCTCTTCTCTTGCTTCTTCCTTGCACTCCGGAAATGGCTCGCTCAAGCTTGGATGAAGAACGGAGGAAGATGGCTTCTCCTCCGTCTTGTTGGCGGCGGCTCTAGGGTTTGTGGGTGATAAAAATCGGCTCCCAACCCTCTCTAATCTGATATCCTATTGTATGGAAGGGATACCCTTTTAAATCCACCGAGAATCAAGTTATTTTTGGAAGATAAGATTTTCAAAAAATAGCGTATCGATTGATCGAAAAGAATTTTCGATCGATCGGTGCACTGTTCACTTCAGCCTTTGAAACTTTCTGCCTCGATCGATCGATCGAGATTTTGTTCCGATCGATCGGTGCTTCGATAAATTTGCTGTTGAACTCTCTGCCCGGATCGATTGATCGAGAAATGTTCTCGATCGATCGGTGCCTTAAAAATCTGGCTTCTTCATTTTTTTCTCTTTTTCGCCTCGATTTCACCCGTTTTCTTCATTTTAGCTCATTTCTTCCATTTCCGACCAAATTTCCTGAAACAAGCAAATAAATACCAAAAAGCGTAATTTCATCCAGGAAAAAGTACGAAAAACGGAAAGAAATTACAGCTAAAAACACTTAAAATCTAAGCCTATCAACTCCCCCAAACTTGGACTTGATTGTCCTTGAGCAAGCAATAAGCTCAAAAAGTAGAGTCAAACTTAGTACTTTGAATGAATCATCTTTGCAACTTAACGTAAAATCTCAGCAATCCTACTTACACGTCAATAAGAGTCATTCAAAGTTCAACAGGAAGTGTTTTCTCCTAAGCTAAACAATAAATCGCAACATTGGAACGTGCGTGTGTGCTATTGTCAAACATGAGTTATATACATATCTTTTAAGATCAAACTGTGCCATAAAAACTCAAAGTCAAGATTACTTTAAAATGCTCTACAAATCTGCTATCCAGCACTTCTCCACTAATGTATTTATTCCCTAGACTTGGATCAGAAGGTCTTAAAAAGCTTATAGTGTTAGGCCTTTTGGTGTCGGCTCCAAAGAAAAGGTAGGATGAATGCAAAGAAGAGAGTATAAAAGAATCAGTTCACACTTGTTCGCACAATATTGAGCTTCTCTTCAACTTTTTCTAGCCTTGGCCACTTTGGGTCTTATTTGAATGTTTTCATTTTTTCAAGGCTTTTTCTACATCTTTTCTTATTGCTCATTCTTTTGTTCATTTTGTTTTTCACAATGAATTCATCTACATATAACAATTCAGTACAATGAATGAGATTCATTGTACTCTCTTAGGGACGGATAAAATTTTTCATTTAGGCTCAATCCAAGGTAGGTATAATGAGTTAGCCAAAAATATCGAATGGGGGTCTAGCTATATGCAATGCATATACCATTCTTTTTCAATAAGGCTCAAGAGGGGACACTAAGGAATGATGTACACAAGGTAAGCTTGAAAGGCACAAACGGTCCAAAGATCGCCTAAATCATCTCCAAGTCAAGTTCCTAATTATAAAATTTCGCCTCAAAGTGCTTTCAACTAAATTGTAGATTTTTATAAGATGCTCAAGACTAATCATAGTTAACACAAGTGTTCACTTTATTCAATACATACTTCACTCAATCATGACTCAAAACGTGCTCAAACTATTCCTCAATTTTGACATAAGCTCAACAAAGGATATATACAAACAAGTTAAAAATTTTCATGACTCCTGTCTAGATGGGGATTAATTTCATCATGTATTACCGTTGCAAATCCAACTCATCATTTCTCAAGTATTGACTCATTTTCTAAATTTTTTTTTTATTTTTTATAGTGCTCAAGGACGAATTAGTCTCAAAAGAGTGCAGTCATGCAAGGAAAGAACACACGACAACAGCAGAAACCAGTAAACACCCCCTCAAACTTAAATCAAGCATTGTCCTCAATGTTTAAAAGAATCAAAATGGAAAAAGTAAACTCCCCTGATCAAGACGCTTGCATGATGGTTGAGGAAGATTTGCTTTGAAAGTTCCACTGTTGTAAGGGTTCATCGCTCCAACTGAGTACCTAGCAAGAGAAGAATGCATATGGTAAAATATTCGACTTGAGAGAGAAACAAAACTAAAATGAAAACTGAAAAATAAAACAAAACTAAATAACAAAAGGATACGCTTGGGTTGCCTCCCAAGAAGCGCTGATTTTTGGTCTTCGGCTTGACCATCAGAAGCAACCATCAAAGAGTGGATGCCGCCCATAGTAAGTATCGTATAATACCACTAATGGGTCTTCATTCAATATGCCCTCAAGATTGGCAAGATTGTAGCAGTGTAAGCTCGTCGCTCCAACAACATTCTTGAATTGGTAGGCATAGAAGAATGATTCTTGACTTGGCTTCATATGGAGGATGTAGTGCGGTGAAGTTGGCATCGACGGAAAATATGGATCCACATATGGCATAGAACATGTCTCCATCGATGGGCTTAAATTGGAATCTTCGAAAGTTTCTTCCTTCTCCAACATCACATTCGACTCATCTTCACATGAGAACTCCTCGGATAACATCTCTGAAGTAAGCTCAATCTCTTGAAGAGGCTCACGTTCCCTCGACTCTTCCACACTAGTTGGATCACTCCCCCAAACTTGGTTGGCTGAGTGATCGTCATCATATAACCAAACTCGATTCGTCGCCTCTTGATTTGTAGCCCTCATCTCTTCCTCTTGGCAGCTAGTTGAAATTGTTTCCAGGAGGACTGTCATTTGCTGCTCTAGGTGACGCATAGAGTTGGTTTGGCACTCCAAACTATTCTCAGTTGATGCCATGAATCTCACTAAGGTATCCTCTAACTGAGTCGTGACATCTGCAGAACTATCTCTCCTCTCTTCGTGATGTTCAAATGGTTGTGGCGTATCAATAGGGTAGTGAAGCTCCGGTGGGTATTGGTGATTCCAACCTTGTAGTGAAGGATCACAATGCCAGTGATGATCAAAGTCCGCCATATCATTGAACAGGTGCACCACACTGTTCTCATCTCTATCAACCAAGGGACTCCCAGTCATCAGTGCTCCGCTCAATACCCATTCTCGTGTGTGTGCATCCAACCCGTTGAAGAAATATTGCAAGAGAGTATAGTTCGAAAAATTGTGATACCGGAATGTGTTGGCCAATTCATTGAATCTCTCCCAAACAGCGTAGAACGGGTCGAAACGTTGTTGGGCAAAGCTTGTGAAAGCTAGTTGATGTAGCATCTCCAAGTACCTCACAAGACAAACAAAACAAAAACAAAAATAAATTTATTAATTTTTTTTTCTTTTTCGAATGAAATAATAAATTTTTTTTGGCTAAATTACAATTAACTAATCTCGTATGATATTATACAAATTAGTCCCTGGCAACGGCGCCAAAAACTTGACCGCTATTATTTTAAACAGAAAATTCTCAGTGTAGCGATTCTACCGCAAGTGCACGGTTGTCAAGTTTTAGTATAGTTAAATGAAAGTACGGGTTGTCGAATCCACAGGGACTAACGTATATGTACCAAATAAAACTAGTAAAATTATATTTAGCCTACGATTAAAGAGGGTATATTAACTACTGCAAATTTATAACTAAAGGACTTAAATAAAATAAGAATAAATACAATGAATGGTTTCCGGATATGCAAAGGAATTCCGCTAAGAAATTTATCTTGCTCTTCGTTCAACTATGTTATCTTTATAGATTCGTTTGAATAGGCAATTAACAAACAATTGATTCTTAAGGTGAAAGGTTTTCGTTATTATTCAATACACTCTCTCGAGCTGTAAAGAAACTAATATCAAATTAGAACAAATAACTCTCGTTCACTTATTTACAAATCCGATATTGCATAAATCTTCAACACCTCGTTACTCTAAATCTCTCGATTCAAAGGGCTCACGTATGTGATTTTATCTCTCGATCTCAATCTTAAACATACATCATGAATTAATGTAGCGTATTATAACGTTATCTCTCGATCTCAGTTATAACTCACAAGATTAAATCAAAGTTAGCTAGGCTTTGATCTTAATAAGCATTTAATTCATGAACACTAAGTAATCAATCACTCTAACACAATCGAATCAATAAATGAAACACAATTATACTTGAACTCGATAAAATAAACTCAATTTAATTCAAAACAAATCAATAAGATGTTAAATTTTTTCTCAACCTCAAAAACATCCAAAGAAAATTGTAAATCAAATAAATCCGAGTTTAGAAATACGATAAATACTGGAACGAATCCGTGCGTTGCACCGTAATCTCTTCTCTTACTTCTTCCTTGCACTCCGGAAATGGCTCGCTCAAGCTTGGTTGAAGAACGGAGGAAGATGGCTTCTCCTCCTTCTTGTCGGCTGCGGCTCTAGGGTTTGTGGGTGATAAAAAATCGGCTCCCAACCCTCTCTAATCTGATATCCTATTGTATGGAAGGGATACCCTTTTAAATCCACCGAGAATCAAGTTATTTTTGGAAGATAAGATTTTCAGAAAATCGCGTATCGATCGATCGAAAAGAATTTTCGATCGATCGGTGCACTGTTCACTTCAGCCTTTGAAACTTCTGCCTCGATCGATCGATCGAGATTTTGTTCCGATCGATCGGTGCTTCGATAAATTTGCTGCTGAACTCTCTGCCCGGATCGATCGATCGAGAAATATTCTCGATCGATCAGTGCCTTAAAAATCTGACTTCTTCATTTTTTTCTCTTTTTCGCCTCGATTTCACCCGTTTTCTTCATTTTAGCTCATTTCTTCCATTTCCGACCTAATTTCCTGAAACAAGCAAATAAATACCAAAATGCGTAATTTCATCCAGGAAAAAGTACGAAAACGGAAAGAAATTACAGCTAAAAACACTTAAAATCTAAGCCTATCACACTTCAAGCTCATGGGTCACCAATGTGCCATGGAGCTTATCAAGATCATAGGAGGCATTTTCACCTTTGTTTGACTCGATGATAGCCGTCCTCTTTGCGTCCCATTCCTTAGGCAATGCTCTTAGAGCTCTCCTCCAAATTTGCTTTGGCGGGTAATTCTCTCCAAGTTGGGCAAGCTCATTTATGATTAGGGTGAGCCTCCTAAACATTGAATCCACCTCTTCTCCGGACTCCATCTCAAATGTCTCATATTTGAGTTGTAGAAGATCAATCTTTTCATGACAAATTTGTAATTTGTCCCATATCTCCTTAGCGGTTGAGCACATCGAGATCCGGTTGTACTCCTTCATATCTAAAGTACAATGCAAAATATTAATAGCTTTGGCATTTTGTGAAATTAAAATCATATCCGCTCTAGTGAAATCGTTCATTTCTTTAGGGATACTTATTCCCCCAACTTCCTTTAAAGGGATATGTGGACCTTTCACTATGATCTTCCAAAGGTCATAATCCATGGATTGGATGTATAGTGATATTCTATTTTTCCAATAGCCGTAATTATCACCCGTGAAGAGCGGAGGTCTATTTGTCGATTGACCTTGAGCAAACTCATTTGCTAGATTAGCCATAAAAATGATTTGATTTAAAAACAAAAATCAAATTGCTCTGATACCACTTGTTGGAATCGAAGGGGGGGGGGGGGGGGGTGGGGGGGGGGGTGAATGAGATTCCTTGGCTACTTTAGCGTTTTAAAATGAGTTTGAAAAATAAAAGAGTTTTGCGCTTGCGGAAGCCTTTAGTCAATCGATAAAAGAAAAGAACAAAAATAAATAAATACGTAAAGGAATTAAAGCAATAAAAGACAGAAGATTTGTTATAGAAGTTCGGCGATGAATCGCCTACGTCTCCTCTTCCCGGTTAGATAACCTCCAACCGAGGTTCCACTAGAACAATTGGTCTTGGCCTTGAGGGCTCCAAGTTAGCCACACAACAACTCTTCCCGAGTTTACAACGCTCTTCCCGAGCACAATACTCTTCCTGAGTACACAAAGCTCTTCCCGAGCTACCAACACTCTTCACGAGTCTTCTTGGTCTTAAGGGCTCCAAGGATAGCCACAACACATGCACCAACTTCACTTGTTGGCGATTTTACAATTTTCCAACTTGATTTGGTGTTGGAGGACCTTTACAATAAATCAAATCAAACACATTCACGGTGTACTGACACGAAGACAACAAGACTCTAACAAAAAGGGAATTACAAACTCCAATACAACAACAATGTATGGAGGTTGCAATGCAATTTGAAATAATAATAATCAAGACTTTGTAGAAGTTTGTAGGCTTGTTTCTTAGCTTCAAAATGCTCCAAAGCATCAATATTTATAGTGTAGGAAGCCCCCTAGGCTCCTACTAGCCGTTGCTACACAAAAGGCTGAAATTACTCTTGCATCGCCTCAGGCGATCTCCATCGCCGCGCCCCAACGATCAGCATATTACACGGATCGCCTCAGGATCGGTGGATCGCCTCAGGCGATCAAAGGAAAAAATCAAGGCCGTAGCCTCAGCATGTCCAAAATCTTCATCGCCTCAAACGAACCAGCAATCGCCTTAGGCGTTCGTCGCATCGCCTCGGGCGATCAGCCCATCGCCTCAAACAATCTCCCCCTGCGCGCATGCCCGCACATGCCTCGGCGTTGCTTCAGTCGATGTGCGGGGCAATGTCGCTCCTGGCTGCCATCGCCTGGGGCGATGGTCACCATCGCCTGGGGCGTTCCAACCCTCAACATGCACAATCGATTTTCTTCATTCCAATCCACTTTTCATCACTTAATCTGCACACTAAGTAGATATATTAGTATAACAAACACAAGTTTTTTTTATCATCAAAACTCAAAGATTAACCGGGCATAATTTAACGACTTAAACGCAACCATGTGTTTAAGGCTCAACAGAGATGAAGGAAGAGAAGGACGTTGAAGAGCCCATGCAAGAGGATGAACCACGAGGTAAGTCCCCTCCACTCCGTGAATACAAAATTGAACCCCCATTCCCCCTTGCATTTAAGGAGAATAGGAAGGACGAGGGCATCAAAGGACTATACGATACTTTCCGACGCTGTGAGGCAAACGCTCCACTATATGATGCAATGATGAAAATACCTCGATGGGAGAGATTCTTGAAAGAGGTATGGAAAGCGGACAAGAGCAAGGAAAGAAAAGGATGCCCCAAGATAGAGCTAGGCGAGAATGTTTCGGCGGTCATCCAAAGAAGCATTCCCACTAAGTGTAAAGACCCTGGTATGCTCTTTATCCCTTGTGTGATTGGAACCACTAGGATTGTGAAGACAATGCTCAATTTAGGAGCATCCATTAATGTCATGCCTTACTCAATCTACACTCAACTTAAACCTGGACCATTGACAAGAAATAACACTGTGATTCAACCAGCTGATAGGTCCACAGTTATTCCTAGGGGGATAGTAGAGGATGTCCTTGTGCATGTAGAGAATTTGCTTTTCCCCGCAGATTTCTATATCTTAGACATGAAAAATGGTGATCCATCTAGCCCCATTCTTTTAGGGAGACCATTCTTGAAAACATCAAAATCTGTGATCGACGTGAATAGCGGCATGTTAACAATGAAGTTTAATGGTGAAAGTGCAAAATTCAGTATATATGAACCCATTAAAACTCATGAGTATTCTAGCTACGCTATTGATATAAATGATGAATATGATTCTGATTTTGATAATGATGAACTGTGGGTGTTGGAAAAGGCTGCTGATGGCCTTGATGACAAAGAAGGTATGGATTCGAGTACTGTGCATAACGTTCATACTATTGCTGCTTTATCTACTCATGATACTGCTGACTTTTTTTCTTCTCAGTTGCAGGATCATACAATTGAAAAGACACACCCTCCGGATAGACCATAAGAATCAATAAACGATTGAGGAGGAACAAAGAGAGAGGACGCCTACTCAAAGGCAAACAACCAAAGTTCAAGGGACTTAAGAAGAAATTGTGGTGAAAAAAGAAGGATAGAGCGACATCGTATCACCCACCTTGATAGAGGACTGGCGTCGGGCCACCGACGTTAATCAGAGGCACTGCTTGGGAGGCAACCCAAGGGGAGTTAGTTTCCTTTCTCCCTTTTATTTTAATTTTATTGCTTTCATAGTTAGACTTTTCTCTTTTCTTGTATTTTTGCCTTACATTGGGGACAATGTAAGATTTAAGTATGGGGGAGGGATTAGTGGTGTGTTATTGCTTTCAAATTACAAAATACAAAAAAATCGAAAAATTTGAAAATTTTGAGCTCATAGTTAGTAATGAACACATGCTTAGAATCACTTGCCCATGATGAAACCTAATTGATATCATGCATGCTTTTGAACATAGGTGAGTTGTTAACCTTGGAACACTTTGAACTCTAATGCAAATTTTGCTTTGACATAGTAGTTGAATATTTTGAGCACATTATTGTCATGCCTTGTGAAGTGTGCTTAGCTTAGTGAAGATTGTGTAAACTTTGTGATAGTATTAAGAAGTTACATGATAGAACTTAACTACATACTCTTTGAGGCGTATGTCTAGTCTACTTGCAAACTGATCGCTTTTATTTTAAACAATTATTTCTCAGTGTAGCGATTCTTTACCGCAAGTGGACGGTGTCAAGTTTTAGTATAATGATTTTAAAAGTATGAGTGTCGAACCCACGAGTACTAGGAAATAATTATCAAACTCCACTAGTTTAACTATATTTAGTCTACGATAACCGGTTGTGATTAATTAACTAAATTGACTAATCAACTCAAGATCAACCCAAACACAAGAACGAATAAGAATAAAATCAAAAGAAACAATTATCAAGACTTTCGGTTCACCTATGTAATCCCCCACAATTCACCTATTAGTTATGAATCGAATTCAAACAATCTAAGGTGACGAGTTTTCCAAATTTATCTAATATACTCTCTCGAGTTATATTGAACCTAATATCAAATTGTAGTAAGTCACTCTCGTGTACTTATTTAACAACATAATATTGTATTAAGATCCGTGAAAACTTCTAGCTTTCGATTACTAGATATCTATAGCTATCACACGTGTATTTGACTTCATCTCTCGATCTCGGTCTGAAATCCACGACATAAATCACTATATCGAATCACAATTTTATCTCTCGATCTCAATTGTAATTTACTATCATTCAAGGATGGTCAAGCCCTTAAAAGCATGAAGAACAATGATCTATGCACTTAGATAATAAGAATCAATCAAAAACATTCAACTAAAATCATGGGTTCATACAAAGGATCCCCTAAGTCTTGATAACAAACCTAGCCAACAATATCCATCAAATAACAATGCATAAACATGTTTTGCAACATTCTAAATATTAAAATCTAATGAAAATATAGAACTAAAGTTAGAAATACGTAAATAACGAGAGGCGTTGACTCCTTGCGTTGCTCCGTCGTCCCGTCTCTTCCGATGCGTCTCTTCTTCAATGGTTATGGTGTATGGATGGTTGGAGAGGATGATGAGTGATGGAGGCTGTGTATTGTAGGTCAAAAGTGAGCCAAAAAGTCCCAAAAACGTCCATGATAATCCATATTTATGGTAGGAGGAGTTTCACCAAGTTTGGACACCAAATAACCAAGATGGAAACAAAATCTTGAATTTTTCGAGTCTAGGCGATCGATTGCCTCAAATGAGGCGATGGGTCTCCTCTTGCTACTGCCTGGAGGCGATCGATTGCCTCATTTGAGGCGATCGGTCGCCTCCTCTATTTTCAGCAAATTACGATTTTGCCCCTCCTTTTCCAGGTTTGCTCAGTTTGGTCTTTTTTCATCATTTTAAGCCTATTTCCTCAACTTTTATGCATTTAGCCCTGAATTCCTGAAATATACAAATATAAACCAAGAAAAGTAATATTTTCCAAGAATCACTACAAAAACGCCCATAATCTTATATCAAATTAAGTGTAAAAATCACACTTATCACAAACTTGAAAGTAATATAGGTAATCTTTGAATCGTTTAAGCCTTTCAAGCCTACCATGTAAAGAAAATCAATCACTATTACCTTTTTTGAGCTTTAATGCAAAAGAATAGTTGTATGCTAAGCATACAAACAACCACCATTCAACATTCTTTGACTAGCTTATCATCCCTCCCTAATAAGCCTACGTGTGATTTTAGTACACACCTTTGAAGGGAGTATGATGTATTTCATTCACATGCACTTATGTTTTCAATGATTCAAATGTTTTGTGAGCTTTATTGTCAAAAAAATGAAATGCATGAAAGAAAAGGAATGCCTTGAGAAATTTGATAAAGTATGACTCCAAGGGGAGCCAAGGCACAAAAGAATAAAAGTGTTGAAATAAACCTTGAAAAAATATACAAGGTGTGAAAAAGAACAAAGTTGAAAAATTCATGCAAGAAGAGAAGCTTTTAGTGTGCACATCGACATACTCTCTTGTTTGATGCATCTTTACCCTTTCTTTCATAAGCCAATACCTAGGCCAAGCTACAAGCTAATAAAGACCTACTTGATTCATATTTGCAAGTGGCTAAGATAGTGGAGAAGAGTGTGCAAGTGAGCTTATACTTGTGTTAGTGTATTACTTGAACTATTGTGGATTTGCATCTTTTGGATCTATTATTTTGTACAAAACACTTGTTTATGACCACAAACACACATTCACTACTTTGTTGAGTATGAAATGTTTAGGGATTGAACTTGTCCCAATGTTAACTTTTCACCACCTTTCAATACTATGCATGTTTATAATTGTTGAGGCGTTAAAGTGGGGATAAGTCAATTTGTTATGAATCTATGAGCCAAGCAAAAATATTCATTAGTTTTGTCTGATTTACTCGAGGTCGAGCAAAGTTTAAGTATGGTGTATTTGATGTGACTAGAAATAGACACATCTATTGCGCTTAATTGTCTACGATTTGGTATGTTTTGATGGATAAATTGATATATATGCTACCTAATCGTATGTTGTGTAATTGTAGGTGGAATCGAAGAAATCAAGCTAACAAAGATGAATAAGGATCAAGAAATGCATTGGAGTTGACAAGGGATCAAAGTAGACCAAGAAAATGCATAAAAGTTGATAAAAATGCTCGATCGATCGGCCAAAATAGCTCGATCGATCGAGCAAGGCAGAAAAATCCGAGCAACAGTTTATACGCTGCAGCGATCGATCGGTGGATTATGGCGATCGATCGCCAAAAGTTTCTGGAGTCAGCGATCGATCGGTATAAAGTGGCGATTGATCGGTGAACAAATTTTGAAAATTTTGGAAACTTGATTTTTTACCATATTGGATAGATTTTACCCATAATATCAGATTCCCACCTACCTAAACTCGAATTGTACCCTTTAAATCAGACTATTAGGGACCATAATTCATATTCCAACATAGTTTAGACATTAGAATAATTTTACTCTCAACTTTTGAAGAACAACTCGAAGAACGAAGACGGAAGCGACGCTCCGGAATCGTGATTCCTTTTAGACTTTTTCTTTTCCTATTATTTTAATGCTTTCTACATTAATTTTGAATGTTTTTAATCTAGTTATGAGTAGCTAAATACTTTTGTGATTCTCGGTTGAGGAAAACGATACATTGGATGTTTACGATTCTTGTGAGATAATTTTGATTGTTGATTTTCATTGAGTATCAATTGTTTTTTCTGATTTTATTGCCATGATTGTTATGCTTGATTGTTAGTTTGATCACCTAGCTTTTGTTCATACAATTTATTGCTAAATTAGATATCAAATATGGAATCGTTGATCTCTCTAATTTACGAAGCAACTAAGATTAATTAAATTCCCCTTGTGAGTTTGTTAAATTCTTAGGAAAACAATTGACTAGATTAAACATAGACGCTTGGATTATGTTGTTTAGCTTCATCGATTTCACTAGTTCATATGATATCATCGATTTAAATCTTAATCGCTTGTATTTTGATTAATTGTTTGATAAGTGTTAAACTAGAACGCTTGGGCTACTTAACTGAACTTAAGGTGAGATAGGACTTTGATTATTGGATTAAACGTCCACGATGAATATTCACATGGAAATTGAATAGTTTATGAAAATCGATGATCGAGATAGTAAACGCCAATTGTAAAGTTACCCGAAAACCAAGAATCGCGCTTTTCTCATAAGTTAATTCATCTAGATAATTTTGCATATTAGTTTAATTTTTGCATCATACTATTATTACTTTGATTTCAAAATTCCCTTTTTATTTTCGTTTGCATAAGTTAACACAAAGATATAAACTTCCTCGTGGGATCGATCCCTACTCGCGCTACTACATTCATAATCGTTATTAACTTGAGATGGTTAATTTGGGCCTACGCGATAAACGCTACCAAATTGCATCTTTCAAGCTTGTATCAATACCTATTCTTCACGTTCAGTCAAAGTACGTCTTGTCTTATCTGCTTTCTTGCCTTTCCCAACAAAACTCCTGGAGGTAGCCCCACTTGCCATATCTACTAATATGATCCACTGTCCTATTCATATCAAGAACACACGAAATGGGTCAAATGCATTGAACTATTCAAAGAAGGTACATATTGCTCTAACAAATCTTCACTATATATAAGATTGAAATTATAATGCATAGAAGTTTAGTCACAATATTTCACAAAATACAAACATGCTAGATGAAAAATATGCACTCTCATAATAACTACATCAGGAAGCTTTTATTCATAAGTGTTCCACATAGACAATGCAAAATTTTCTCTCTATGTATCCCAGACATCAGAGGCATTGAAGTTGTTGATGCCATCCACTTCTATCTCAGGACCGGGATTGAGTGCCTCGACGTTGACAGTCTAAACAGGATCATCAGGCATTTGCGAACGGATGAAGTTATGTAACAAAATACAAGTCATAATTATTCGGTTTTGTGTTTTCAACGGGTAGAATGAAGGACTTCGAAGGATGACCCATCTTTTTTTAATAAACCGAAGGTTCTTTCAATGACGTTGCAAGCTTGAGAGTGCCTCCAATTGAAAAGTTCCTTATAGTTCTGTGGGCCAACCGCACGGTTCCCCCAAGCATCTCTATGATATCGCACTCGTCTATAAGGAGTCAAGAAGCCCTCCACGTTGGCCTATCCATTATCACATAAGTAATAACATCCTACAAAAATGGTGAATTATAATATAAACATGTTAATTAAAGTCCTTAAATTGCAAATGCAATAAAAAATAGGGCAAATAAAATATTTAATTAAGGTAATTTATAACCCTATAAATTACCTTGAACCATTCCAAGTTTGTTAGTGCAATTTTCATCCACCAGACGGGCTTAACCAACAGTAAATGATGTAATTTGATAATAGATTGCAAACTTCATAAAAATGAATGCTGATTGTTTGTCTATTACGTATGTAGTCATGACCAATAACACGGTTTTTCTTGTGATGAGCCAATATGGACAAAAACGTTGCAGCTTTCTCCTCGATCCTGACATATATAGAATCGACTAGCCCTCCCACATGAGTTAACAAGTAACACAAACGTGAGAATGCATTGTGATACGTCCGTAAGTTCACCATACATTGAACATCTCCAATTTCAATAATCTTACTCAAATAATTCATCTGCACATTTATTCATTGTGTCATGTTGTAAGAGGATGTTGTATTACATGTCTGACATTGTCGTTTTCTGAGTATTCTCCTTCGATGTGTTCTAAAAAGACACAAAATAAAAAATGATACATGATTTGATGCAGCAACACAAAAAGTACAATATGCTTACGTGTAATGTACATATTGCATATGTACGCAACAGGAAATGAGTAAGTAATTAGTTTATCGTATTACAAAGCTAATATTGAATTCAACAAAGTATTGTAGTCAACAGATTTATTACTTCCACGAAAACACAAAATTATTGACTCCAAAATTACACAGATAATTACATAGAACACCAAGAGAGGATCCCTTCAACACAAAAATATTAACTCCAAATGAGATAATATGTGCAGCCTTAAGGACTACCTTTTATAATACTTATATTTGCACAAAATTTACAAGACATAACCATTAATTGTGCACAGAAAAAGGGAGATTAAAAAGAAACACGTTATATAATCTGCAAGGCAAACACTACAAAATACATGTGGTGAAATAATCTTTATACCACTAGTTACCTTTTATAACACGATGCGTAAGTTTTCGACGATGAGATCTTGCTTTGTTCAGACACGATTTTGTTCCCGCACGGACAAAGCTCTGGAATTTTCTTGAAAGTGATTGTCGGTAAAGATTGGTAATAAAAAAGGAAGGGTAAAGGGCCTTATGAAATTTTCAGACATAATCATCATGTCTACTGTAGAAAATGGGTTTGCTAATACGTTGGGGTTTGGTGGGCTTATAATCATACATTTATTGCCACTCTATCACCTATTTGCGTGATAAATTCGAATTGTTAAAAATGTACCAAACATTGGTTTACCTGGGATTTCTTTCAACAATCCCCATTGATCACTCTGACATACTAAGGTACCGTTTAAAAGTGATGGATATTATAAGTAATGTAAAGATTAAAAAGTTATGAAATGATTGTAAAAATAATATGTGATAAGTTATATGCTGTTTGATTGGAGAATAAGATGGTTGATAAGGATTATTAGATGGTATAATGACTAAAATACTATTATCATTATAATAATAAAATATAATAATAATAGTATATATCTAAGAATTATAATATATATATATATAATAATCATAATAGAATATATAATATAATATTAATATAATATAATAATCATAATAGAGAAGAATAATAATAAGAATTATTATTAGGAGGGAGGAGAAGAGAAGAGAAGAAGAAGAGAGAGAGGAGAAGGGAAGAAAATAAAAGAAAAAAAAGAAGACGAAAGAAAGAAGAAGAAGAAGAAGAGAGAGAGGGGGAATATATAGAGATATAGCAGAGAGAAGAAGAATATTTTAGGATTAGGAGAGGAGAAGAGAAGAAGAAGAAAAGAGAGAGAAGAGGAAGAAAAGAAAAGAAAGAAGAAGAAGAGGAAGAGAAAGAAGAATAAAAAGAGAGGGAGAGGAGATATATAGATAGAGAAGAAAAGGAGAGATAGAATTATATACAGGAGGAGAGAGATAGAGAGAGATCTAATTATAATAATAATAACAACTATATATATATACGTGTGTATATATACATATATATAAGGTAATAAGAATAATAAGAATAGTTTATATATAATAGAGATAAATATTATATTAAGAACATATTATAATTAATTATTATTACATAAGAATAAAATCTATACAGATATAATAATAAGAATAGTAATATATATATAATTTATTTACATTTTCTAATATATATCTATATAATCGTAATATATAATAATAAACATAGTATATATATATATATATATATATACACACATACGTGTGTGCGTGCGTATATTTATATATATAAGAGTAATAATAATAATAATATATATAATATATAAATTATTATATTAATAACATATTATAATAATTATATAATAATAATTATTATTATTATTACATAAAAATATATATAATAATCATAATATATATATATGCACACATATATATATGAATAATATTAAATTATTATTTTTTAATAATAATAATATAATATATTATAATAATCATTATATAATAATAATAAAATAATAATAATAAGAATGAAATAAATAAAATAATATAATATAATAATAAAGTTGTAGGAAATAAGTTTTAATTTTTTGCGGGGATTTTAAATTTTAAGATACTAAAAAAAGTGGAATGGTATTATGTCATTTTGTGTAAATTGGGATTAGAATGAGATAAATATAGTATGATAATTTTTAAAAAAAATGAAACAAACATGGGATAAGATTAATAATCCGAAGATTACTAATCATATCCCGAACTCCAAACGGTACCTAAGTGTATCATGGGTTATAGGTTTGTTAGTTAGATACGTACTTGTTGTTGTGGTGGTTTTCGTTAATATATTGTACGTTTAATGTTAAATAAATAAATAAATAATAAATTATAGTAATAATAGGAAAAAGATGAAGAACAAGGACTAATATTTCCTATAATTTAATAAATGTTTTATTTATTACGTTAATTTCAAATTTTTTTTTTGTTTTTGTAATATTTTAATATTTTAGTCGAAGAACAAGACTCATCATCCTACTGTAACGGTCACCCCATATTCAAACGATTCATTCACACAAATAAAACCGACCCCACCCACAGAGCCCCACCAAAAGGTCCAAAACTCGACCGTTTCGCCTGGCTCCTCCCCTTTATGCTCTACTTTCTTTTTCTTCAACAGAAAATGTAAATACCCTCTTGGATTTAATGTTGCTTTCTCTAATTATCTGAAGTTCTGAACCATTAATTCTCCAAAATCAAGAGAAATTGTCAAAAAAAGGGGTGGTTTACGAAATTTCCAGTGTAAATGGGTTGTTTTCTCGGATGTTTTGGAGATGCAAAAGATCGAAGGATTCGGAAACAGAGTATTCATCGGGAGGATTCTCAGGTTCAATTAATACCCTTTTGTTAATTTGATTTGATTCCGGAGGAATTTTTGGAGAAAACAGTGAAATTGTTATGCTTGTGTTATTTTATGCTTATCTATAAATTATAGTATAGGTTTGGTTTGTACATTTTTTTCATTGCTTTTACGTTTGGTTCTGCGGTATAATGGAGTTTCACTGATTAATTCCGATTCTTGATTTTATTTTTTTTATTTCTTGTTCATCTTTTTTCCGTTTGATTGTGTTGAAATTCTGTTCAAATAGAAGAGATTCATTAATGATTTTTAATGTGCTTTGGTGAAACCAAGAATTGGGACTTCTGATTAGGGGTTTTGCTTTAATTTTATTTCCGTGTTTCTTCAAACGATGGCATTTCTCTTTCTGTTATAATTTTTAGGGATAATAACCTCAGTCTAATTGCAGAAATCTTCCTATCGACTTTGGAAACAGAGGCCTCTCATATAGTGTAACGCGTAAAAACCAATTAATAGAATACGCAAAATGGTGTTTTTGCCATTTATTAAACTATTACGGATACACCCCATATACTATATTTAATATAAAATTATCAAAACATTACATATACACCTATACATTTACACACTTATTTTGTCTTATATTTTTATTTATTTTAAAGAATTATTTGTTAAATATTTTTAAAATATAAACTAGTTTTCATATTAATGATAATATTTTAAAACTATATATATATAAAAATACGTTCAAAATTAACTAATTATAATATTCTCATAGTATAATATCTTTTTTTGGTAATTATAATGATAAAAAGATATTGTAATATCAAACACATCAACATCTTTAACATATTTAAAATAAGTTTATCTAAATATTAACATCTTATTTTTAAAATAAGACTTCATAGCTGATGAGCTGTTTAAAATAAGTTTAGCCAAATATCTTTTAGATAATTATATGTTTAAATATTGAATTTAAATGATATGTAGCAATGGTCTTTAATGACAATCGATGTTTTATCGAATGGGTTTGTTCGATTAAATTTTAAAATCAGTCAGTTCGGTTGGGTGGAAATAAATTCGTTCGGGGTTCAGTTTTTACAAATTTGGTTCGATTTTGACCGAATGCTTGGGTAGTTTGTTTTCAAATTTTATAGGTTTATTTCGTTTCACAAATTATTAATTGTATATCATTTACATTCTAAATCATTTATTGAAAGTATGATGATTATATATTATCAAGTTTTTACGATATTTTTTGGCAAACCAATTTTATTGATGCAATTCCGAAAATGACAATTGAACATATTATCTTTAATTGTACTTTCAATTCGATTTAATTCAAAATATTACAAAATGTCGTTATTTTAACAAATGTTTTTATATGGTGCATATATATATATATATATATATATATATATATATATATATATATATATATATATAAAAATTTTGATTTTTTATGGCATGTATTGATATTTTACAAGATTGAATAAAAATGATAAAAAATTAAAATTATTAGGGAATTAAAAAAATTTGATTAAGTAATAATTATATTTTAAATAAACAACTCGAAATATAAAATAATGGTTTCATTACGATCACACTCCCTCTAAAAAATTATGTCAAATAGAGGTTATACCGTCAGAGTTGACCAGGGGCAATTCGGGGTTTTCATTAAAAATCAGGGAAGGTTTTGTAACGGCTGTCTATTTTATTAACGAAAGGACTTGTCTGTAATGTTTAACCTAACTTGAGGGGTGGTTTCTGTAATTTTTCAAACTATAAGGAAGATTTCTATAATTACATCAAACTCGAGGTGGTGTAGATATAATTATCTCTAATTTTTATTATCTGGAGCTGATCCAGCAGTGTAGTCATTGGTGCCTTAATGTATTTTTTTCAATATATATCGGGATTTGGCTTTGATATTATATGTATGTTTCTCATGGTAAACTGGATTAAATTGTGATTCCTTACTGCAGCAAAAAAGAGCCCAAAGCCTTCAGCAACAAAGCGTGTTACTTGAAGATCACATCATCTCCGAGACGCCACCCCCGAACTTGGTTTCCGAGTTGCAGTAAGCACTTGCTTCTTTTCCCAAACTTGTTGCTTTTTAAAGTTTTTGTTCCATGAAGTTGTACAATTTATCTTGATTTGGTTTGTAGACATACACTTGAGGTAGCAGAGCAACTGAGTCCGAGCCAAAGAAAAATAGTTTCGTTTAATTCAAAAATCACTACGCACGAGCACTATTCACTTCATGAAAGTACCGATTCTCTACCAGAGGGTAACCCAAATATTCAGAAAGAAAAAGAGAGAGATCTTAAAAGTTCAAGTCAACCACAATTTGAAGATGAGAATTCAGTCAAATCCTGTGTCTTATCATATCCTCCGAATCATAGATACCATAATGCCAGAGATAGTGATGATGAAGCAGAAGATTACAGTGATAGTGACTTGGATGATTTAGAAGAAGACCATGAAGTTGAAGATGATATAGATTGTACATCAGACAGCCAAGGGATGTCGTCTGGATCGATTTTAATCACATCAATGGAGACAAAGACAGAAAATCAATCAGCTAGTGTTATTAAGACTCAGTTACTTAAGGAAGGCGAGACGCTCGGTTCAAAACCTCAAGCAAGAAATAGAAGTGATTATGTTAATTCTGTGCTGAACCCTGTAGAGAATAGAACACAATGGAAAGCTGCCAAATCTAAAGGAACATGTTTGTCGAAGTCACAGAAAGAGAATGATCAATCATTATTTACCCTCAGCGTAAGATCTGATCAAATCAAGAATCCAAATCAAGAAATAGCTGTGGATGAAAGTCTTTCGAATTGGTTGGTTTCTTCAGAATCCACATTCCCCAAAAAGACTAGTTCCAGTGGCATAGCGTACAGTACAGACGTAAAGACCATATCCGAAGGATACGAGATATAATTGGCTGTCAACTCATTTGGAAACAAGATTGCCGATATCTCTAAATCAAGACTCTGCTGAAGATTCACAAGCCATTGGGGGATCCTGGTGAAGCCTGTGAGATTCTTTTGAACGATTTCATTGTATGTGTTTGTGACTTCTTGATTGATTCGTTTGAACTCTTTTATTTGTTTTAAATCCTGGTGAAGCTTGTGAGATTGTTTCGAACGATTTCATTATATGTGTTTGTGACTGCTTTACTGATTCGTTTGGATTCTTTTATTAATTTGTTGTATTATTATTTTGTATTTTTGAACATAGTTGAGTTAATGGATTGATTAATTTATCTATTGTATTTATTACATCTAGACTTTTATTAATTTGTTTAGTCTATGGCTACCTTTGCCGAATCTGTTTTGCCATTACAATTGTCTTCAAAAGTCCTTTTGGCTTGCTTGTCTATGCTTTGAGAATTTTGTGAATATAGAACATATATTTGATTTTGTTTTCAAAATATTCATGCAAGAAACATATTTGGACGAGTACAATAAACAACAACAATAAAGTCTTTAATCCCAATGAATTGGGGTAGACTACATGAACAATGAAGAGAATCAAGTCGGGCCGAACACATGCGTCAGTCTTCTCCAAACGCTTCTATCGGTCAACATGTCTTCTGTAATCCCCTTGCACTCCAAGTCTTTGCGTATAACTTTGAGTCATGTCTTCTTCGTCCTCCCGCTCTCGAGAACTGGCGAAAATCCATGGACTCACTCGACGCACATGTGCACTGCTGGGTCTACGTCGAACATGACCAAACCAACATAAGCAGTTTTCTAGCATCTTTCCTATACAATATGCCTACTTCAGCTCGAATATCTCCGTTCCTTATTTTATCTCTCATGGTCTTACCGCACATCCAACGAAGCATACGCATCTCTACCACACTAATCTTTTGGATGTGATTCCTCTTGGGTCCCCAGCATTCCGACCCATACAACATTGAGGGTCTAACGGTGGTTCTATAAAACTTTCCCTTCAATTTCAGCGGGATATTACGATCGCATAAAACTCCGGTGACGTTTTTCCATTTCAACCAGCGAGCCTGAATCTTGTGGTTAACGTCACTGTCAATCTCTCCATCCATATTTTGACGAGTATGATGTAATAATATCCTATTTTTAGAAGTGATGAAAAATTTAACTTATTGTAGCGGAAGAGAAATAGAGAATAGAAACAGAATGGGTAAATTATCATGGCCGTGAACTATCTTGATGTAAATCTTCGAGTTTTGTTTGGTTGAAATGATAAGCGAACGATGATTAAATAATAACCCCCTATCCTTTGATGGTAAGACAGCATGCATTGAGGTTGCATCTTGCTGGATAATTTCTCCCATCAGAGCTCTCTTAAGGAAACCTCAACATATCACCCTTGAAGTCATCTTCAAATCTGCGGAAAGATTCTTATAAAAAACACCAGTATATGAGATAGAGTGTATTGATTGGAGAGCGATAACCTTAGAGATAAAACACATATTTATAGTTGAGATTGAGTCACTAATGGCCTAGGGATCTTAGAGCCCAACATACCAATCATTGGCCATTGGTTTGTAGGTCATCTTATGATAACAATAGCCCACTTTCCCAAAAGCTAACACAAACAACAAATTCATAATCCAAGTAATTCAATCCAATTGAACATCTTGATATACTACCAATGTACATAATTATGAGATATAAATATATGAAACGTTTTAACTTTAGAGCTTTATATAGATGAAACATTTTCAAATATAGAAACGACATTAAAGTGAGGAGCTTTCAAAATTAATTCATCTATTCTAAATCACTCAATGTGAGCACTTAACATTTAAATCTCAATTCTCATCGATAGATCGGCGGCCGGTTGATTGTGACCCAGCGAGACTCAAGTGTATCATAGCAGTAAGATCACAACCTTTGTGATTTTAGAAGTCTAACAACTTCTTTGGGCGTACCCCGAATGCCCCATTGTCAATTAAACTCATTTAATAAACAATGGCCGCAATATAATTCCAACGACAACCCACCGATCGTGGGTAGCGCCTAGCATCTGCGCTTCACTAAGACCTAGATACAAATTACTAGCAACGTACGAGAGTGCAGTACATTCCTTTCACTCATATGTCACGATTGAATCTAGGGCATTGGTTGGTCGAGGCTCTTTATGATTTCAATAACTATGTATTTGTTTCACGTTATATGATCCATTGTGTGCGCATATGAAAAGCCCATTTTTCATAAGCACTACCCACTCTGGCCAGAGATTCCTCGAATCATATACAGAAAAACATATAGGACATCCTGGTTCAACAAGACCATTGGTGAATCCCTAACGAAATCATAGGCCTATGACAGCATCACTGAATACCCAATCCCTAGTGCCAGACGTCGCCTCCTTCAGGCGCTGCAAACAGAACCGACGTCGCCTCTCGCCTCTTTCATGGCGGCAACGTTTACCGCCGCTGGTCGGATCTCGTCCCCTGCGGCCTTGTCACATTGGTGCTCACAAGAGTTCCAAACAATGGCGATTTGCCCATGCACAGATCCATGACGTCGCTCCGTGCTACTTGCTTCTCCTCCGGCACACCCGTCGTTGCGCGGCCTTGCTGCGCACGGGCTGATTTTTCACGACCAGAAGCTTTAACGCAGAGCCAGATTTGCTCGATACTTCCAGAGGCTATACGATTTTCTGGAGTTAGCAGCATGGGCGGCGTTCACGGAGGCGGAGAACACTTTCTCCTTTGTGTGCGACACCGCTCACAGAGAGCCGCCATTCACCGTGCGCCGCCGTGCCTCCAACTGCCGCCACGGTATCTTTTTCGGCGATGGGAATTGCAATTAAAGCAGTTTGCTTTTTTATTTTTTCTATTATTTTTCTGGACTACGTATTTTTTGAAAATTCGAACACGATTAGTATTCATGGAAACGATCTAATAATAATTAATTATCAAATATATGAATCAAAGCGCAACCTGACTCTGATACCACTTTTGGGTTTCCGCCTCCGATGTCAGATCCAAGGCAGCGGAAAAATGAACATAAACAGATCTAAACCCGGGGATAAACCCGGGGACGATCGATTGCACCTTATTCATATATAAACACGCAACTATAAAAAATAAATGCACAAAAAGATATTATCATTCTTCAACGTAGATCTGAAAGCAATGATCCATCGAGTCCAATCAACTTGACCAAATCTACAAGCCCAGCACCAGTGTTAGTGTGATGTCGGCTTTTCTTGGAGATATAGTGTATTGATTAGAGAGCAACCATAGAGATGAAACATATATTTATAGTTGAGATTGAGTCACAAATGTGGTAAGGTTCTTAGAGCCCAACATGCCAATCGTTGGTCCATTGGCTTGTAGAGTAACTTATGTTAACACATCAACCCTTCTTTTGGGATTTTTTTTGAGATTTCCGCCGTTCGTAAGTTGAATAAATCATAGAATAGCCCTGAGACGATACATGGCCCTGTATGAATTGTATCATGTGTTATATCAGAGCATTCCATTTAGCTTAAATACATCCAAATAACAAAATATCTTGCCAAGAAAATAGTTTCTATGAGGAGATTAGAAACGCTATGCATGAAATTACATTAAAGGAACATAAGGAACTCAGCATATCACTATCACAAACTAGACACATGTGAAAGTAATTTAAGATTTCTCAGGTTCATTATATTATTACATGTGAAAGTCAATTGGACGATTATTCTTCTATTAGAATCTCATAAACTTGCTCAACAAAGCTAATTTCAAAAAGTTACTAAAAGTAGATTAATCCCTACTTAATATGTTTCATGTAAGTTATCATCACTTTCAAGATGTTACCAGACCTGTTCCGCCGGTTCCAACCGGTTCCCGTGCATCTTGGTTTGGAACCAGACCAATCTGATTAAATCCCTACTTACTATTCTTTCATGTAAGTTAGCTCATAATAATCGGACGATTCAAGTGTCAATTAAGCACACAACATGTAGATTAAACAAGTAAACATGCAAGCTACTTCCCCAAACTTAAATCAAACATTGTCCTCGATGTTTAAAAGAATCAAAAGGGAAAAAGTAAACTCCCATGATCAAGATGCTTGCATGAGGGTTGAGGAATATCGGCTTTTGATAGCTCCACTGATGTAGGAATTTCTCACTCCAGCTGAGTACGTAGCAAGAGAATAATGCAAAAAATAAAGTAGTTGACTCGAAAGAAAATAAAAAATAAAATGCAAAACTGAAAATAGAATAAACTAAATAGTAAAGGATATTGATTTGGTTACCTCCCAAGAAGCGCTGATTTCCAGTCGTCGGCTTGACCATCAGAAGCAGCCATCAAAGAGCTGCTACCGCCCATAGTAAGTATTGTACGATACCACAAATGGGTCTTCATTCAGTGTGGCCTCAAGCTTGGGAATGTATGAACAGTGTAGGCTCGTCGCCCCAACAACACTCGTCTTGAAATGGCAGGAATGTGATGAGATATTTCTTACCGCAAGCGCATGGTTGTCAAGCTTTAGTATAGGAATTTGAAAGTACGGATGTCGAACCCACAGGGATTGAAAATTAAGTTATACCAAGTACTGTAATTAGAATAATCTTCGATTTATCTAGAGAATCGAATGGTTGAGTTGTTTTTTGCAAATAATAAAAATCAACTAAACTACCAATGATCAAATCTTGAGTTGGAAAAATCAATTAGAGACTAATCTAGGAGTTCAATTTCACTTGTTCATCCACTATACTTATCATTCCTTGATCACAATATTATGGATTTTCCTAGTTTACTAGCCGTGAATTCTTATTTATTTTCTACTTCCTCTCTCAAGTGTTAAGCAAAAGTAATCATCTAACATCATCTTGATATCTCTATCTAAGATCAAATATCAAACAATTGAAATTGCACAGTAATTCCTTTTACGACTTCTATGGAGTTATATGTCTCTCGAACTCTATATACTTCCACGATATGAATTCTTTCTATCCTATTCACTACCTCTCTCTCGAGTGATAGATCACAAATATATCATCATTGCTATGGCCAGTAGATCAAAAGCTTTAAGAACAGGGAAACACAAATAAACCATATGGAAATTCAAATAAATCAATCAATTCATAATAAGCGTAGTTTCAAAACAATCTAAATCGTTCTCCTAGAAAAATAGAGTTAGTTCATGATAGAATGAATTAAACACATAGATATGTTTAAACAATCCATAAAACCAAATAAAAGTTAGAAATACAAAACGAATTAGAAGCTATTCTTCGTTCTCAGATGAACGCCTCTGTCTCGTGATGAAATCTCTACTTTTTCCTCCGAGCCGCCGCCTTCTCTTTTTCTCCTCCTCAAAACCTCGTTCTTTTTCTGATGGTGTATGTCTAATATCCTCCAAAAACGCCCATCAAAGCCCCTAAAGTCCGAGTGGATCAGATAAGGATGGCGGGAAAAATTTCCAAAATTCTGGTGGCGTATTTACACCAATGATAATGGCGTAAGTACACCGATGATGTGTTAAAAATTTGGCTTCCCGCGTGACTGGCGTATTTACGCCTTGGATCCGGCATAATTATGCCTCCTCTGGCATAGCTATGCCTCAAAATGACGTAAGTATGTATGATTTAATTTTTCACAAATTGCATTCGTCTTAGCTCTGGCATAATTACGCCCAATGAAGGCATATTTACGCCTGTCTGTAGGATGGAAAACTTGGAGCCTTGACATCAATACATCATTTTAATCCACTTTTTTGCACACTTTTAGTCCACAAACCACGTAGTTACCTGGATTCCTACAAGACGTGACAAAACAATACCAAAAACGTAATTCTGATTGAAAACCAGTAATAAACCATGTAAAATATGAAGGAATATGAGTGTATAAAATACACTTATCAGCATGGGAGAAAGATTCTTGCTTGGGTTCATCTTGTGGAAGATAATATGGTGAAGTTGGCATCGATGGCAAGAATGGATCAACATGCGGCATAGAACACGTCGCCATCGATGGGTGCATACCAATATACTCGAAAATCAACTCATCCTAAAACTTCACACTTGGCTCATCTTCATATGGGAGTTCCTCGGATAATTCCACATATGTAGGTTCAGTTACTGTAGGAGGCTCGCATTCCCTTAAATCTTCCACATTATTCGGATCACTCTCCCAAACTTGGTCGGTTGAGTGATCATCATCATGTAACCCAACTCGATTCGTCGCCTCTTGATTAGTAGCTCTCATATCTTCCTCTTAACAACTCGTTGAAATTGTTTCCATAAGGACCGCTATCTGCTGCTCCAGGTGACGCATAGAGTTTCTTTGGCTCTCCAAACTGCTCTCATTTGATGCCATGAATCTTATTAAGTTATCCTCTAAATGAGAGCAGTTTGGAGAGCCAAAGAAACTCTATGCGCATGAATCTTATTAAGTTATCCCTAACTGAGTCGTGACGTCTGCAGAACTATCTCTTTTCACTTCGTGGGGTTCAAATGGTTGGGGCGTATCATGAGGGTAATGAGGCTCTGGCGGGTATTGGTGGCTCCAACCTGTCAATGAAGTCAATGGTGGTCGAAGTCCGTCATATCATTGAATAGGTGCAACACACCATCTTCATCTCTATCAAACAGGGGACTCCGAGTTGCCAAAGCTCCACTACATACTTGTGTCTCTACATCGAATCCATTGTAGAAAAATTGCAGAAGAGTATAGTTCGAAAAGTTATGATACCGAAAAGTGGTTGCCAAATTGTTAAATCTCTCCCACACTGCATAGAATGGCTCTGAAGTTGTTGGATAAAGCTTGCGAAGACTTGTTGATGGGACATCATAAGTACCTCGCAAGAAAATAAAACAAAAACAAAATAAAATAATTTTTTTTTAAATAAATAAATAAATAAACAAAAACAATGGTTAAATTATAGTCTAAGAATCTCATGATATTACTAAAGTTAGTCCCTGGCAACGACGCCAAAAACTTGATCGCGATTTATTTAAACAATAAAATTCCAAAGCATCGCGATTATACCGCAACTTCACGGTGTCAAGTTTTAGTATAGATAGAAAGAATACCAAATAAGATCTCCTTAAACTATATTTAACCTACGATATTGAATTTAATAAAATACAAATTAATTAAATTAAACTACTAATCCAACCAAGTCAATAAAAGTAAATGAGAAAATTCCGCTAGAAAAGATTAGCAAGGCATCGGCTCATCAATATAATTCCCTATAATTCTCGATTGAATATCCAAATATTTCTAAGGTGACGAGTTCTTTGAACTTATCTAATATACTCTCTCGAGATATGTTAAAGCTAATATCAAATTGCAGTAAGTCACTCTCGTGTACTTATTTAACAACTCAATATTGAATTAAGATCCGTGCAAACTTCTAGCTTTCGATTACTAGATATCTATGGCTATCACACATATATTTGACTTCATCTCTCGATCTCGGTCTGAGATCCATGGTATGAGTTATTAATTCTGTATCATAAAATCATCTATCGATCTCAATTACGATACTAACATCATTCAAAGGTGATCAATCCTCTAAAAGCATGAAGAACATAAAACATACGCAAAGAATTATAAGATTTCAATCATTAAATCATCAAATAGTAGGTTCATGACAAATATTTGCCTAGCCTCGATAAATAAACATAGTTCAACATAGTAACGTGAAAAGCAAAACCAAACTAAGAATTAAAGACAAAGAAAAACTCCCGATGTCGACTTCGTTCATAGATCCTTGCTTCCTCTCTCGCTTCCTTCTCGATCGTCTCTCGAATCTCCTTGTTGAAGATGTTCAAATGTTGGTGAATGTGAATGGGTGAATGGAGGCTAATCCTAGGTTGAAATATGGTGTAAAATCCCCAATTTTTATCCAAACCCCCCTTTAAATAATGGAAGAGTTTTTATGTATTTGGACACAAAATCTTCAAATAGGAAACAAAATCTCAAAATTTCAGTAACTGACGATCGATCTCCGTTTTTCGGAGATCGATCGCCAAGTTTTCCTGCCCGACGGCGATCGATCCCCGGGTCCCGGCGATCGATCCCATGAATAGTAATTTTTCAATTTCTTGTCCTTCGACATGTTCGCTTGGTTTGGTCATTTTCATCGTTAATTAGCTCAAATCATTTATTTCCTCATACTTTCAACTAAATTCCTGAAGCATACAAATTTATACCAAAAGGTGTAAAATCGTCCAGGAATCACAGTAAAATAATGCGAGAAAACATAGAAATATAAGTGTAAAAATGACACTTATCAATATTCTTCTTCTTCGGAACTGTGACTAGTGAACTCGTTGACTGCTAATTCTCTTTTATTCTTTGATTCAGTTTCAACCCAAACCTTGAGTAGCGTAAGCATGCATAATGATTCAGAGAAAGATTATTTCTGTGGTTGCCAATCATTCAGCCACATGTTGAAAACACCGATTCCGATGCTACAGTTCATGCTTGTACATTTAACACGTTTGTAGTCATTTTGGCTAAGACAGAATATAGTCTTGCATTTGCTTTTCACCATTCAAGTACATCAAAGTTTTCATTTGTTATGAAATCTTGACCGAGGTACAATTACAACTCGTTTAATGTGCTCGTTGCCATTCATTTTCCTCTCAGTTTTTTCCTTCTGAGACTCCTCAACAAATTAATACATCTGCTTCTTGAATGGCTAGTATTCTTTCTCGAGATCTCTTTGTTGACATGACATTTGTACATGTTCACTATGATACAATTGATATATATTTTGGAGAGAATGCATAATTAACTCTTTTGATCGTCAACATCCTTCCCAAATATTGTGAATAATATTCAAAAATTGTATCAAACGATCCTTCGTCTTGACAAGGATTAACAGTGTTGACATACAAGGTATTTTTCCCAATATTTTTTCAGTTTTCCCTCCATGCTAGCAACGAACTCTCACAAATTGTCATTTTCTCAAAATTCAATAATTTTACAAAGCATGTTAAATATAAGTAGAAGAAAAAAATTAGTAGTATGATAAGAAACTGAAGAAACGGCGGAGCTTCTTTAAAAGTAGACAACAATACATCACAATTACTAACAAAACACCAGTTATAATAAGTTAAGAGTGCATTTTCATCACTATCGACATTTGATAAGAATTATAAGGTAACATCAAATTTAATATATAAAGAATTCCAACGAGTTTCATAGGTGGTGGAAAAGTAATATACCTAACACCATTAGTTGTACACGTGTGTTTTCAATCATGCTTAGCGCGTGATTTGTGTACAATGTTTCATTTTTTCAATGTTAAGGGATTCAGAATCTTTAACAACCAAGTTAATAATATAGCATGCACATCTAACATGGAAAACACACAATCAAGAATTGGTTTTAATTGTATTTTTAAATCACTCATTGCAGGATTATTATTAAATGTATTGACAATTATAATATTAAATATTTTTCTTGATTCCATATAATTTACAAACATAAAAAATATATTTTAGCATTTACGTATCCAGTATGTGTAGAACCTAATTCATCCAAAGACAGATTTGTTTTTGCAAGCACCAGTTATCATCAATCCAATGACAAGTAACAAGAAATAAAAGCAATTTGGTATTTGTCCAAATATCAATCGTCAATCTAACTTTGCAAGAAAGAGTAGAAAGATGTTCAATTAAAGTTGTATCATATTATACAAAAATATCCATGCAATTTTTTTCTTCGCAAAATGTCTAGGAAAAATGTTTAAAAGTAGGTTGTATATCATAACAAAATTCAATAAAATCTTCACGTTCACATTGAATAAAAGGTAGTTCACATCTAATGATATACCGAACTAATGCCCTATGGTTTACTCTAGTTGTTAGAAAAAACTAAAGTCAGTTTGAGGATTTATCTGTAATTATGTTGCTTCCCTACCTATAATGTTAACTCATCAAAAGTATGATTCTTAACTAAATGTTTGTTGAAAGTTCCGGTACCTCTTTGCCTGTTTTATAAGTGTATATGACTTTACATAATTCACAAATAATAATGGATTCTTTCGTACCTGGTTTATGCTCGACATCAAAATATCACATACCTTACTTCGTTTGGATGGTTACTCGTTCAACACCCTGCAGTAGTGGCTGCGTATGACTCCACTTGATGTTTTGGATGTGGATGGGAACCGATGGTTCTGCATATTGTTCAGGCTCTTCATCAATATTTTACAAATCATCAAAGCTGGCAAAGAATCATATTCTTCGTTCAATTCGAGAATTGACAAATCACCACTACGACCATCGTGACAACCACAACTGTGATCGCCACTAGTAGAAGAAGATGTCACAATAATAATTATAATGAAAACAATATATCTGAACAAAAACAATAATAATAATAATAATAATAATAAACTGACAATAAATTTGCGATAATTGGAATGTAGTTGAGAAAGTTGAGAGAATCGTATACGATTCAGAATATTAGATGATAGATTGAGATAATTATTTGAGTGATTTTTGGTTTAAATGAATTGGTATTTAATGGTTTAAAAAAGATATTTTTTTTTTAAAAAAATAAAAATAAAATGTGCCCAATGGCTATTCTAGCCTTTGGCCAATTTTTGTTTTAATAAAAATTTTCGGGTTAGTTTCGGTTGTGAATGAAGAGAATTAAATCCAATTTTGTCTTCCAACTTAAAGAGAGCTGGGCAGTTACATTAGAGTAGCTGAATTCTTTATTCCTTCTGTGCATTTCATTTCGAAGATCTCACCATTTCCTATACAGTCGTTTCAGTAGTATAAAATATCATCATTCCTTTATTATTTGAAATTAATATTTATTATTTTTATTATCCGATTTATAATATCAACTCGTTTTTTTAATTTTTTTTAACTATAATTAAATATGTTATTTATTAACTCGATTTGTAAGCGGACCTTTTTGTAACTTGATTTTTCCAATTTCACTATTAAAAAATACTAACATATATAAAATTATTATATGTATAACAATTATAATTATTATGACATGTATAGCAATATTTATTTTTTATATGGTTTAAAAAAAATTGTGCAAAAATTTAAATTAATTTTTATTTGAACAAATATCTTAAATCATAAATTTAATACGTAAAAAAATCTAATCCAAAAAATAACCAATCTAAAAATTATAAACCAAATAGAAAGCTCAACAAAAATATATCTCAAATGTATATTTTTACGGATTGCAAAAAACAAAAAATTGTTTTTAAAAATGTGATTATTATTTTTTTTTTGGAAAAGACGACACAATCTTATCTTTTTTTTTTTTTTAACACATAAGTAAGAAACACATACCCTATAAGTTTAGGTTTTTTAACAAAATATTCGAAAAAAGTATTAATTTAACAAAATAATCGATATTTTAACACATTTTTAAACTAACCTAAAACGCTACTTCAAATGAAGTCGCCATCTGAAGTGACGTCTTCAGTCGTGGAAAAAAAATTATTGAATGCGCCATCTCAGATAGCACATTCAAAAAAAAAATTTATTTTTTTGCAAAAAGCTCCATTTGTGATGACGCCTTCTTAACTATAGAAGTCTGCCGAACCCTTTCATTTTCTACACCGAAACAAAATCACATATCATTTATAGTTTTTTCCTCTGGTTTTATTGTTGAAATTGTCGAATCTCGAATCTTAATTTGCCGCCCTTCAAGTATTTTCAGGTAAATATCTTGCTATATTATTGATTTTATCATCTTCCAGATTATATAAATTTGTTAAACTAAATTTATTAATTACTTGTAATATTTTAATTTTTTTCAGATATGTCGATTCAAATATTATTGCATTGGGAATGTAATATATTACAAGATTCAGATACCATTAGATATGGTCGTGGTCCATTGTGAGGTACCACAATATCTCGCACCATTAATTTTATGTTGTTGTTGAACGAAATATATAATATCAATGGCATCGACCGCAACCAGTTCCTTCTGAAAATATATGCAAGACACATGTTCAGAGATTTTTTCGGTCCACGACAAACAATTTTGCCAATAGATAATGATTATAATTTAGCATGGCTATTAGATTCAGAACATGGTCATAGTTGCTTGGAAATTTACATAGAAACAAAAACCACGAAACTATGATTGTATTCCAGAAAATGTAGATTGTTTGCCTATAGTTGCAGAAGGACTGACTACCTCTGGTAGAGATCCAGATGACGATCTCATAGATGCTGATGTTATTGCTCATGAGCCACTAGCAGACAGTTTTGCTGAATTGGGAAATGATATTCATTCTGAACCAGAGGATATTCCGTCTGAGGATGATGCTGATGACGATGAGGTTGACATTTGTGTCATGTCAGAAACAATTGCAGATCAAGATGAGGAGATATCAATCACACAAGAAGTGTCAGTTACTGTACTGAAGACAACCACAACAAATACTCATGTCCTTTATCCAATAATTTCATTCTTCTCAATGATACACCCCGAAGTATCTAGAGACTCATTAGAATTCCAACAGGTATATGGGCGAGTTATAACAGATTCCCCATCAGCAGGATATCAATCGCAACTAACACTTAACTGCTGCATCTGATCAATCTGAAAAGTAAATAACAATAATTAAATTTGTATTTTATAAATCCATATGACATATTCTAAAAAAACAATGTTCAAATCTATTAACTTACCACATGATGCCACGCTGGGCCGTCACCATGTTGGTATCCAGTCTGTACAAATTGTCTTTGATGGCCAATATATTTACGGGTGATTCGTTCATACCACTTACTATATCCAACCACTACAGCACAATATAGTGATCTGTCCACACATAGATCACGTGCCACCTCCCATTTCTGTATATATTTAACATGATGTGCACTCCAATCCTTATTGATATTACCCCTTCGGTCAACTGAATGTAATTTATCATCCCGTAATCGTGGATATGTGGGGATGTCTTGTAACATTCCAAATTGACGAAGAACCCTACCAGGATGGTGCATTTCAGCAATATCATAACAAATTAATGGGCCGACATATGTCCATAATTGGTGGCTCAAATGTTCAGTGCACTCATCAGGAATTAGAAATACAAAATTGCATTAAAATAATATAAACAACATTATTTATTTTTCATAACAAACACAACTAATATATTACTTATTTGAGTTGGTGGCTGCTCATCAAGAATGTCCCTAATAATGCGTACATAATGCCTCCCTGTTTCCGAAAACCTTAAAGGATATGTCCATCTGTAGAACCACAATTACAAAATCTATCAATATATTAAAACATATAAAATAACATAAAACATAATTACATTATTACCTTGCACCATATGGAGCAGCAGGTAACATATTCTCCTCATCGATAATGATTGGGCCAATGTCGAATCTAGCCTCACCCATTTGAGGAGTTAAACCTGGTATTCTTGTAAGGACCCCCCGTGCCCTTAACCCATTATTAGTGTATTAATCCATAACATTAGTGCATACAATCATATTATCATGGGGGGAAAGCCATATGCAAGTATAACATCATATACTATCCAAAAAATTTCTTGCATTAGATCCACATAATATTCAAATTCCCCAACCAAGATCATTTACATAGCATGCACCCTCATAATACACTATCATGCTCTCAGTTCATTTAGCAATTCCGTATTTAATTGCATGCAAACAATAAATGAAGAGAGAAAAGTCATTGCCCATTTATACATTCCATATGCACGTAAATACGTACTCACATGAGAACACCCAATGAATAAACGTGTATCTAATGTATAAGATACTCTACCGAATGCGGTTATTGGTACTTCGATCGTGGAAGCACCGCTCATGCACCACTCGATCTCAACTCTGGAGCTACGTACTTAATCAACCAGCTCTGGTACTTCAATCATGGAAGTACCTCAAATCAACAGCCCGAGCTCAACTCCAAAGCTATCGCTGCACCTGTATTACCTGCCCCAACAGAGACAGCCCCCCCACACGGGGTGAGCATACCAATACCACCATCATAATCATAATATTACAGTTCATAATTTACAGAATGTAAATGTCATGAATTTAAATGAATACTCCCTGGATGGTATCATCCTCATCCGGATCCCCTGTATTGTCCCTGTTCTCAAAATAACCAAACCATTAAATTCTCAAAGGCCAGTTGATCATCTCATTGATCAACTAAAACCATTCCTGCTATACCAGTTCCATAACCAAATATGATTAAATCATCAAATACAGTACTACAGATATCACATGTATCTAGCCAATGGCTCCATATTTCTATTTCATAGCTCGCTCCACAATAGCGACATTTTAATCCCACGCACGCTCAACAATAGATGCGTTACAATCGATGGTCGCTCAACGACGACAGCATCCTATCATTGCTCGCTTGAAAGGGGCACCATGTGATTCCCAATGTATGCCTGTTTATCACAGTTACCATATACCATGTATTTCACAATCCAATTATTGCAAGTACCATATACCATGCATTTCAATACCCATTTATTGCCAATACCATATACCATGCATTTCAATACTCATTTATTGTAAATACCACAAACCATGTATTTTAATATCCATTTATTGCAATTACCATGTACCATGCATTTCACAGTTGCAACATTGTAACAGGCTATGCTCGTTGATAAGTGTGATTTTTACACTTAATTTGATATATAATTAGGGGCATTTTTGTAGTGATTCCTGGGAAATATTACGCGTTTTGGTATATATTTGTATATTTCAGGGATCCAGGTCCAAATGCATAAAAGTCGAGAAAATGAGCTTTAATTAATGAAAAAAGACCAAACCGAGCACAACCGGATATTATCAAAAAATGGATGAAATATTATATTATAATATATGATATTAGAGATTTAAAAGAGCATAAGAGATTGAGAAAGACCCGTCTCCGTAGAGCAACCAACGTACTTGACTTGGAATCAATTCAGATATATTAGAGAGAGTCACGGGAATTGAAAAACAGAAGGAACGTGAACAGCAAAGATATATTATTACGTGAAAGAGAGTGACGAGTGAGGAGAGCAGCACGAAGAGCTGATATACGTGAATGAGATAAGAGCAAATCGACGATATCAGATATAAAAAGGAGGATAAAACGTGAACAAAAAGGAGAGCCAGGGACTCACGTACAAATACAGAGAAGAGTGAACAGCAAACGATATCGGGGAAGAAGCGAACGTGAGCCGTGAGCGGAAGGAGAAGAGAGGAGAAGAAAGACGGGAGCAGCATTAGATTAGGGAAGAAGCGAACGTGAGCCGTGAGCGGAAGGAGAAGAGAGGAGAAGGAACGTACGAGAGGCACAAAAGAAGGGAGAAGATTCAGACGTGAGGAGATTGAGGGGAGCAGCGTACGTGACTTGAACCAGGGGAGAGGAGAATCAGTTTGAGAGAGTGACGTGAAGAGATATACGAACGAAGGAAGAACAGCAACGTAGGAGATAGAGAGAAGAGCGAGGGGAGTTACGTAAGAGAGCTGAGCAGCAAAGAACAGGAGGTGAGTTCAGATTAAGGGCAGTAGATACAGACGAAGAGAGGGGAGATTCAAAATTTGAAAAGGAGTTACATGAGGGACGAGAGAATAGTAACGAGCAGAGAGAGAGACGTAATGCGGGGTCCTCTTTACTTAATCCATTATGTATCCATTAAACATACAATGTGAGTCTGAATTAAGTAATGTACCATGCACGGATTAAGAGTTCATACTAGTTAAGTTGTTTACGAGGTTATCAAAAACCTAACAAACTATACATAACATGTACATAAACAACCTAATCCAAAAGAACTCCTAGGCAGTGGTTCCCCTCGCAGCGGAAATCATGACTCACGCTCCCCACGTCTATGAGTCCCTACAGAAACATTCACAACGTGAGTATAGATAACAATTATCTCAGTGCAATATCAAATCACAATATCAATATCAATGATAAAGCACAAATAAATCATCAATACGTGAATGTTCTGTATCATGCATCCACAAATGCACTATGTCATGACATGTCTGAACAATTTCCCTATTATCACGAGCCCCATATGATATGCCTAATCAGCTTAATATGTCAGTGGAACCACATCACATCTGCATATTAGCAGCACATATCATAGTACCATGCTCATCGGTGATAATAGCCAGAGTATATACCCACACCAGGCGTATATCTCTCAAGCCAAAGCATATGTAGTATATCTATCGTGGCAACGATCCCAGCCAAAGCATATACCACACCAGGCATATCTATCGAGGCAATGATCTCACCAAAGCATATACACATATCTATCAAGGCCTCCGTCCCAATCATATGAAATCCATGTATGAACATGCATATGAACTACAAATCATATGACACAAGATAACATAAATCATATGATATCAAAACCATAACATCATCATCGCATCATATCTATACTCCGTACGTCAACACGTACCTGTATTGCGACACAAAAGCGATAAATCAGGCGTTGATAGCTAATTGCCTCTTTGCCCTGTCCCCTGAGATGATGCTACAACAATGCCAACAATATAACATGTTATCATAGGCATTAAAATCAAATTCTACAAAAAAATAACATTTTTCAAGATTTGAACTCTGGCGATCGATCGCACATTTCACCGATCGATCGCCAAACTGTTCTGCCTCCCTCGCGATCGATCGCCAAAGTGTTCTGTTGCTCGCGATCGATCGCCACATTTTCACCGATCGATCGCCACATGATTTAACCGCCTTAAAATTTGCTCTGTCTCGGCGATCGATCGCCACAAAGCTCGCGATCGATCGCCAATGTCCAGAAAGTTCAGAACATGGCGATTTTGAGCTTATCCTCCTAGCTCTTCTCCTACAACTCGAATTTTAACATGTAAACATGTTTCATGCACTATCTAGGAACATCTTCACATGATTCTAACATCATAGATTCCAATTCCTCGCATATAAACATGTTATGATTGTACACATGAACACTTGATATGCTATGTCTCATACATCAACACCAATGACAAAATCAAGTATACAACTATGAATTTCTTACCAAGATGGTACAATTCCACTTCACACACCCTCCTAGCTCAAGTTACAATTGAAACTCAAGCTCAAACCAACAAAACCTTGAAAGAAATGGAGAGGAGCTTGTGTAGTGTTTTAGTAGGTGTAAAGTGAGCACTATGTGATTTTGCCTCCATAATTCACTTGATATAAGGTCATTTGTTTCCCTAAACACTTACTATCATATCATTTGGAGTTAATGACATGCTAAGTAACATGTACATGAAATGAACTCCAAATTCAAATGCAATTTCAATTGCAAGTAAATTCACATGCACATGTAATTCCCTTCAAACTCATGTCAAATGCAACTCACATGTACATTCTAATGCACCTTCAAATGCATGCTACATGTACACCAATGGTATATTCTACTATACATGTATTAATTCAGTCTTAGTTCCACCCGAACCCCCAATATCATACCGCCACGTGATATAATTACACCATAATCATATCACGCGTATATAACATAAATCGAGGCATTACACGTAACGTGAAGGACGAACGAGAAGGAGGTACAAAGCGCAGCAACGATCAAGATGTGAGTGAAGAAGCACGGCAGCACGTAAAGAGTTGGTGTAAGATCACGTACGTACAGTACATGATACAAAGCGAGAGACGGAGCTACGGATCGACAACGCAATTCAACATCACTAGTTTATACGTATTTCTAAACTTTGTTTGATTCTATTTAATTTTCTTATGCTTTTGATGTTGAAATACATGATATTGCATTTGATATTGAATATGTTGCTAGGCTAAGTTTGTTATCAAGACTTAGGGGACCTTATGTTATGAACCCATGATTTAATTTTAATGTTTTGATTGATTCTTATTTATCTAAGTGCATAGATCATTGTTCTTCATGCTTTTAAGGGTTTGGCCATCCCTGAATGATATTAAATTACAATTGAGATCGAGAGATAAAATTAGAATTCGATATAGTGATTTATGCCGTGGATTTCAGACTGAGATCGAGAGATAAAGTCAAATACATGTGTGATAGCAATAGATTTACCAAAATCGAAGGCTAGAAGTTTTCATAGATCGATTTACAATATTAATTGTTCAATAAGGGTACGAGAGTGGCTTATTGTTACGTTAGTATTAGATTTGTTATAGCCGGACCAAGGTATAGCAAGTGAATTAGGAAAACTCGTCACCTTAGATTGTTTGAATTAATTCTTAACTAATAGGCGAATTATGGGGGATTACATAGGTGAACTGAAAGTCTTGATAATTGTCTCCATTGATTTTATTCTCATTCTCTATTGTTTGTTTGGATTTATTATTGAGTTAATTAGTTAAATTAGTTAATTAATTATAACCAATTTTCGTAGGCTAAATATAGTTAAACTAGTGGAGTTTGGTACTTATTTCCTAGTCCTCGTGGGTTCGACACTCGTACGTCTATTTTCATTATACTAAAACTTGACACCGTGCACTTGCGGTATAGAATCGCTACACTCGAAAATACTGTTTAAAATAATAGCGATCAAGTTTTTGGCGCCGTTGCCAGGGACTAGTTTTAATAATATCAAACGAGAATAGTTGACTGTAGTTTAGTCATTTGTTTTTTTTTTTTTTTTGTTTGTCTTGTGAGGTACTTGGAGATGCTACATCAACAAGCATCCACAAGATTTGCCCAACAACCTTCCGAGCCATTCTACGCAGCGTGGGAGAGATTCAACTATTTGGCAAGCACGTATCGGTATAATGACTTTCCAAACTACACTCGTCTGCAATATTTCTTCAGTGGTTTGCATGCGGACACATGAGGATGGATATTCAACGGAGCTTTGGCAACTGGTAGTCCTTTGGTTGATAGAGATGAAGACAATGTTTTGCACTTGTTTAATGAGATGGCAAACTTTGACTACCAGTGGCATTGGAATCCTTCACTCCAGGGTTGGAGCCACCAATACCCACCAAAGCCACACCACCCTCATTTTACACACCCACCACTTGAACATCACAGAGAGACGAGTGATTGTTATGCAGAAGTCAATACTCATATAGAGGATACGTTACTCAGGTTTATGGCATCATGTGAGACAAAGATTGAAAGTCAGACCAACTCAATGCGTTGTCTAGAGCAGCAAATGGCGAGCCTAATGGAAACATTATCAGGAAGATGCCAAGAGGATGAGACGATACCTACTATAGAAGAGGAGACGAATCAAGTTGGGTTTCATGATGATGATCACTAAACCAACCAAGTTTGGGGGAGTGATCCTACTAGTGTTGAAGATTCGAGGGAATGCGAGCCTCTTACAGTAATTGAGTTTACATTGGCGGAAGTATCCGAGGAATTCCTAAAGGAAGATGAGTCGAGTGTGATGTTGGAAAAGGAAGAGACTTTCGAAGATTCTGAATTGAGCCCATCGATGGAGACATGTGTTATGCCATATGTGGATCCATATTTCCCATCGATGCCAACTTCACTACACTATATCCTCGAAGATATTAAGCAAAGTCAAGAATCCTTCTCCGATACCTACCATTTCATGAAGAAAGTTGTTGGAGCAACGAGCTTACACTGTTATAATCTTGCCAAGCTTGAGGGCATACTGAATGAAGACCCATTAGTGGTATCATATGATACTTACTATTGGCGGCAGCCGCTCTTTGATGGTTGCTTCTGATGGTCAAGCCGACGACTAGAAATCAGTGCTTCTTGGGAGGCAACCCAAGCGTATCCTTTTGCTATTTAGTTTTGTTTATTTTTAGTTTTTGCATTTAGTTTGTTTATTTCTCGTGTTGACTATTTTATTTGCATTCTTCTCTTGCTAGGTACTCAGTTGGAGCGATGAACCCTACAACAGTGGAGCTTTCAAAGGCCGATCTTCCTCAACCCTCATGCAAGCGTCTTGATCAGGGGAGTTTACTTTTTCCCTTTTGATTCTTTTAAACATTGAGGACAATGTTTCATTTAAGTTTGGGGGAGTGGCTTGCATGTTTACTTGTTTATCCACATGTTGTGTGCTTAATTGACACTTGAATCGTCCGATTATTATGAGCTAAATTTTTTTATTTTATGAGTTCAATTAGTAAGATAAGAATAAATCATAGTAGTGATCTCTATTCCATGATGATATTAGTCTCACTTTGCATGTCAACTCGAGTTTTGATGATTGTAAAACTTGTTTGTGAATATCTTGTTTTGAGTAGCATGTCAAAGATGATGAATATTTTGAGCACATTTGAGTCATAATCTTGTGAATTGCATTTAGAGTAGTAATAATCGTTGTGAACTTGATGAACTATTTTTGAGCATCTTAGAGTACCTTAGAAACTATTTGATGATGACACTTTGAGGCGGAATTTTTATAGTCACGAACTTGATTAGGAGATGATCTAGGCGATCTTTGGACCGTTTGAGCCTTTAAAGCTTACCATGAATTTATCAATCTATAGTATCCCAATTTGAGCCTAATTGAAAAGGAATGGTGTATGTTTAACATACTATTAGCCCCCATTCAACATTTTTTTTGGCAACTCATTATACCCAACTTTATGAGCTTAAATTGAAAAGAATTATCCTTACCAAAAGGGAGTATAATGATTCTCATTAGATGCACATAATTTTCTATATTTTGATGAGCTTATTATTGAAAAAATGATGAATGAGAAAATAAAAAGATAGATAAAGCCTTGAAAAAAAAAAAATCTAATTAAGACCCAAAGTGGCCAAGGCTAAAAGAAAAAGAAGAGAAGCTCAATTTGTGCTAAAAAATTGAACATTACATGCTTATACTCTCTTCTTTGTGCTATCCTATCTTTTCTTTGAAGCCAACACCTAGGCCTAACATTACAAGCTTAAAAAGACCTATTGATCCAAGTCTAGGGAGTGACTACATTAGTGGAGAAGTTGTTTGAAAATAGGACTAAGGGGTGCTCAACGATAATCTTACTTTTCATTGACTAGCATGATTTGATCTATGAAAATGGCATGGAACTTGAAAGTGGCAATAGCACACACGCACATTCTAATTTGGCGACATGTTGCTTGATCTAGGAGAAAACTCAACTTGTTAAACTTTCTGATTAATTATTGTTCGTCTGCAAGTGAGATGTCTGAGGTACATGATTGACTATGAATTGGTTTATTTGAGTCTTCAATATTGAACTCTACTTTGTGATTTTATTTCTTGCTCGAGACGATCAAGCTTAAGTTTTGGGGAGTTGATAAGTGTGATTTTTACACTTAATTTGATATAATTAGGGGCGTTTTTGTAGTGATTCCTGGGAAATATTACGTGTTTTGGTATATATTTGTATATTTCAGGGATCCAGGTCCAAATGCATAAAAGTCGAGAAAATGAGCTTTAATTAATGAAAAAAGACCAAACCGAGCACAACCGGATATTATCGAACATTGATGAAATATTATATTATAATATATGATATTATAATATATGATATTAGAGGATTTAAAAGAGCATAAGAGATTGAGAAAGACCCGTCTCCGTAGAGCAACCAACGTACTTGACTTGGAATCAATTCAGATATATTAGAGAGAGTCACGGGAATTGGAAAAACAGAAGGAACGTGAACAGCAAAGATATATTATTACGTGAAAGAGAGTGACGAGTGAGGAGAGCAGCACGAAGAGCTGATATACGTGAAGGAGATAAGAGCAAATCGACGATATCAGATATAAAAAGGAGGATAAAACGTGAACAAAAAGGAGAGCCAGGGAATCACGTACAAATACAGAGAAGAGTGAACAGCAAACGATATCAGGGAAGAAGCGAACATGAGCCGTGAGCGGAAGGAGAAGAGAGGAGAAGAAAGACGGGAGCAGTATCAGATTAGGGAAGAAGCGAACGTGAGCCGTGAGCGGAAGGAGAAGAGAGGAGAAGGAACGTACGAGAGGCACAAAAGAAGGGAGAAGATTCAGACGTGAGGAGATTGAGGGGAGCAGCGTACGTGAATTGAACCAGGGGAGAGGAGAATCAGCTTGAGAGAGTGACGTGAAGAGATATACGAACAAAGGAAGAACAACAACGTAGGAGATAGAGAGAAGAGCGAGGGGAGTTACGTACGAGAGCTGAGCAGCAAAGAACAGAAGGTGAGTTCAGATTAAGGGCAGTAGATACAGACGAAGAGAGGGGAGATTCAGAATTGGAAAAGGAGTTACGTGAGGGACGAGAGAAGAGTAACGAGCAGAGAGAGAGACGTAACGCGAAGGACGAACGAGAAGGAGGTACAAAGCGCAGCAAAGATCAAGACGTGATTGAAGAAGCACGGCAGCACGTAAAGAGTTGGTGTGAAGATCACGTACGTACAGTACATGATACAAAGCGAGAGACGGAGCTACGGATCGACAACGCAATTCAACATCACTAGTTTATACGTATTTCTAAACTTTGTTTGATTCTATTTAATTTTCTTATGCTTTTGATGTTGAAATACATATATTGCATTTGATATTGAATATGTTGCTAGGCTAAGTTTGTTATCAAGACTTAGGGGATCCTATGTTATGAACCCATGATTTAATTTTAATGTTTTGATTGATTCTTATTTATCTAAGTGCATAGATCATTGTTCTTCATGCTTTTAAGGGTTTGTCCATCCTTGAATGATATTAAATTACAATTGAGATCGAGAGATAAAATTGGAATTCGATATAGTGATTTATGCCGTGGATTTCAGACTGAGATCGAGAGATAAAGTCAAATACATGTGTGATAGCAATAGATTTACCAAAATCGAAGGATAGAAGTTTTCATAGATCGATTTACAATATTAATTGTTCAATAAGGGTACATGAGTGGCTTAATGTTACGTTAGTATTAGATTTGTTATAGCCGGACCAAGGTATAGCAAGTGAATTAGAAAAACTCGTTACCTTAGATTGTTTGAATTAATTCTTAACTAATAGGCGAATTATGGGGGATTACATAGGTGAACCGAAAGTCTTGATAATTGTCTCCATTGATTTTATTCTCATTCTCTATTGTTTGTTTGGATTTATTATTGAGTTAATTAGTTAAATTAGTTAATTAATTATAACCAATTTTCGTAGGCTAAATATAGTTAAACTAGTGGAGTTTGGTACTTATTTCCTAGTCCTCGTGGGTTCGACACTCGTACTTCTATTTTCATTATACTAAAACTTGACACCGTACACGGTATAGAATCGCTACACTCGAAAATACTGTTTAAAATAATAGCGATCACTCGTACGTTATACGTACCTTATAATTTCGTAGTTCGAGTCCAACCTCGCCTGAGTCCCACGACCCGATGAACTAAGTGCTAACATGCAAATAACTCTCAATTAAACATAGGCATGCAATCAATCACGTGCCCAAGCACGCTCACAACACCCAAACCTATCGTCCATCCATGACGATTACCAAAATAAAAGCCCCCCGACTAAGCATGCATAATACCCAAAATATTCCATTTTATAAGTTTAAAAGATAGCTAAAAACTCAAGCGAGAATTCCTGTTTATTAAACCTTGGCTCCAACCAATCCATTTTAAAAGTATAGCATTCCCATTGGAATGTAGACTTTGTCCCGGAAATGGGCCACTCAAAACTCGATTCCAAAATCCCGACATTTTTCCAAAATTTTGAAAGAAAAAAAAAACAACATTATGCGAGCGGCGATCGATCGCCGATTTCATCGCGATCGATCGCCCCCAACCATTAGCCAGACAGCGCCTCTTCGCGATCGATCGCCAATCCTCGCGATCGATCACCAACCAGCTCGCGATCGATCGCCCGCACTGTTCATCTTCACCAAAATTTCAGCTGCACGTCGCGATTGATCGGCACCCCTCGGCGATCGATCGCCACCTCCGATTTTCCAAAAAACTCGAGCTTCCATGGTGTTTTTCACACCCAAACTCAAAACCAACACCCCATACACCATAAACACCTCAAATACACCAATAAAGACCAATAAAAACTCTAAAAACTCAACTTTGGATTTTAACCAACAATCCCCAAATTCCATAACCAACTCAAAACTCAACCAAATTCAACAATATCACTACCAAATCGAGTGGGAGATGAATACCTGATTATCTTCGAGAAATTCGGCTCCCGAGCCAAGCTACCAACAATTCTTCCACCAAGGGAAAAAGAGGGGAAATGGGGGAAGGGTTAGGCGTAGAGAGAGGGGAGAGAGGGAAGGGTTCCGTGCCAAATGACGGAATACCGAGTCTACTTGGTATATATAGTGCCAAAACTCAAAAATATCAATCCTTCCACAAATACATCATGACTCATTAAAAATCATATGTTTTCAATAATTACCTCCTAATCTCTATTTCCATTACCAGCCCCAGTACAAAGTACTCCGGACCCCATATCCCACCAAAGACCGAATTCCAAGGTTATCACCACGACGAGAATACAAATCTCATCCCTTGGGTCCAACGACTCCAAAAACCGGATCTGAAATCCCCGGGAGTCCCCAAACGACAATTAATTCATAATTGCCACGATTAAAATCCATTAATGATTATTATCACACCGGGATTAACAACATTAATCCTAGGGCATCACAATTATCCCCCACTAATAAAATTTCGTCCTCAAAATTTATACGGTGTACTCCACGCGTATTGCCGAGATTACAAAATCCAAACGGATTCACATCGTCGAATCATGAACATGTCATGAACGACACACCAACCGTGAGGATACCGACCTCGCACCAAAACTTGGAATGGGGTAAACCTCCCAATCCATTACAACCGCAACAAAACGTCAGCATACCCAATGCTAACCATCCCAAAAGCAGCCAGCCAACCCTAACTGCAAATTTTGAGACGATGTACAGTGCTGCCGATCGATCCCCAAGTCTCGACGATCGATCGCGAGGCGATTAGCGATCAATCGCGGAGACGCGAGATCATTCTGTTTGGCAGCGGACGTGATCGATTGCGGCCCGAAGTGTAGTGTTTTATTTTCAAAAATTTTGGAAAATGTCGGGATTTTGGAACCGAGATTTAAACGGGCCGTTTCCGGGGCAATGTCTACATTCCAATGGTAATGCTACACTTTTAAAATGGATTGGTTGGAGCCAAAGTTTAATAAACGGGATTCACGATTGAGTTTTTGGCTATCTAAAATGGTATATTTTGGGTATTATGCATGCTTAGCCGGGGGGGGGGGGGGGGTTTATTTTGGTAATAGTCATGGATGGACGACAGGTTTGGAAATTGTGAACGTGCTTGGGCACGTGATTGCATGCCTATGTTTATTTGAGAGTTATTTGTGTGTTAGCACATAACTCATCGGACGTGGAACTCAGGCAGGATTGGACTTGAACTACGGAATCATAAGGTACGTATGACATACGAGCATAGCCTATTATAATGTTGCAACTGTGAAATGCATGGTATGTAGTATTTGCAATAAATGGATGTTGAAATGCATGGTACATGGTACTTGCTATAATTGGATAGTGATATGCATGGTAAATAGTAATTGAGCTAAATGGATATACATTGGGAACCATACGGTGCCGCTATTAAGCGAGGAATGATTTGGGATGCTGTCACCGTTGAGCGACCATCGGTTATGACGCCGCTATTATTGAGCGTGCGTGGGGTTTGAAATGCCGCTATTGTGGAGCGAGCAATGAAATGGAACACGGAATCATTGGTTAGATATATGTGATATCTACGGTCTTTTATATAATGATTTTACCATATTGATTATGCAACTGACATAATAGAAATGGTAGTTAATCTATGTGACGATTAACTGACTTTGGAAATTTGATGAGTTTGGTTATTTTGAGAACAGGGACAACACAGGGGATCCCGGATGAGGATGATACCATCCAGGGAGTATCATTTAAATTCATGGCATTTACATTTTATAAATTATGAACTGTAATATTATGATTATTGGATTGGTGGTATTTGTATGCTCACCCCGTGTGGGGCTGTCTCTGTTGGGGCAGGTGATACAGGTGTAGCAGCAGCTTTGGAGTTGAGCTCGGGCTGTTGATTAGAGGTACTTCCAGGATCGAGGTACCAGAGTTGGTTGAATAAGTACACAGATCCAAAGTTGAGATCGAGTTGTGCTTGGGAGGTGCTTCCAGGATTGAAGTACCAGTAACGGTATCTTGTAGAGTATTTTATACATTAGATACACGCTCATTCATTGGGTGCTCTCATGTTAGTACGTTTTTACGTGTATATGGAATGTATAAATTGTTGCCTGCAATTAGATATGAAAATTGCTAAATGAAATGAGAGTACGTTAGTGTATTATGAGGGTGCATACTATGTAAATGGTTTGGGTTGGGAAGTTGAATATTATGGAGTTTTAATGCAAGAAATTTTATGGTTAGTATATGGTGTTACACTTTGCATGTGGTCCCTTCCCATGATATATGATTGTATGCATTAATGGCATGGATTAATACACTAATAACGGATTAAGGGCACGGGGGTCCTTACATTAGTGGTATCAGAGCAGTGGTTTGCTCTTTGGGGCTGTTGAGGGCTTGGAACATGCTGATAGGAATGGGTAGCACATATTTATGCATGATGGTAGTTAGTGTTGTGTGACACAACTATTTGTTTACGTGCTTTATGATATGGAATGTGGTATTGCTAACCATGATGGTTGCAGGATCATATGGAATACGATGAAATTAGATTTCAATTGAGATTGAGCATGCAAATATATTGCAATTAGAGTCCTGCTACGGGTATATCATCAGTGATGGATCATAATATTTGCCGCTCATATGTCGAAGCAATGGTTAATGCCGCTATCATATCATAGCGAGGGATATTATTGAGCCACCGATATAACGTAGTAGGATTTGTGATTGTGGTGTTAACCTTGATGCAGGTGTATGGAAATATCGATGAGATTATGCGGAATGGGCATCACCTCTTGAGTCCAAAGGACAATGTGCACATGTGTGGGGTCACCACTTGCGCCTACGGGGCATGTGGCACGTGCATAGGAGTACCTCTTGGGCCTGCGGAACAAAGTGATACATTCCTGATTATTCCGCTATCATGTCGAAGCGATGATGCCGCTGTCGTGTCGAAGCTATGGTAACTGCCACTGTCACGTCAAAGCGATGATGCCGCTGTCATGTCGAAGCGATGATGCCGTTGTCATGCCAAAGCGATGATGCCGTTGTCGTGTCGAAGCGATGGTAAATGCCGCTGTCACGTCGAAGCGATGATGCCGCTGTCATGTCGAAGCGATGATACCACCGTCATGTCAAAGCGATGATGCCGCTGTCGTGTCGAAGCGATGATACATGCTGCTGTCACGTCGAAACGATGATGCCGCTGTCATGATGTAGCGATGCTATCGGGAACAAAGTGCTGCATTTAATGTGAGCCACCTCTTGGGTCCGAAAGGAACAAAGTGCTACATGAATGTGAGTACCTCTTGAGTCCACGATTATGCCGCTGATTATCGGCGATGGTTCATGCCGCCGGGTGTTCATAGAGATGGTTCATTCCGCTATTCTATTGGCGATGGTTCATGCCGCCGGGTATTCATAGCAATGGTTCATTCCGTTATTTTATTGGTGATGGTTTATGCCGCCGGGTATTCATAGCGATGGTTCATTCCGCTATTTTATTGGCGATGGTTTATGCCGCCGGGTATTCATAGCGATGGTTCATTCCGCTATTTTATTGGCGATGGTTTATGCCACTGGGTATTCATAGCGATGGTTCATTCCGCTATTCTATTGGCGATGGTTCATGCCGCCAGGTATACATAGCGACGGGTCATTCCGCTACATCTATGGCGATGGTTCATGCTGGCAGGTATCTTATAGCGATGGTACATTCCACTACATCTATGGTGATGGTTCATACCGCTGGATATCTATAGCGATGTTTTATGCCACTGACTCTATGACGAGGGAGCATACCGCTGATTCTATAGCGATGGATTATACCGCTATGTGTGTAGCACTGGATTATGCCACCTACGAGCGATGGGTGCTACTGGTGTACCACTGGTGGACGATGGATACAGGTATACCGCTATCTTGATAGCGATGAGGTATGTTATAGTACTGTTTTGTTAGCATTATTGTGAATACCAGGTGTAGTTATATACTGCCATGTGTTTGACGATGAGAATATGGATGTCGTGTGTCGACATGTACCATCACTAGTTGACGATGGGATTTTGGATGTCATATGTTGGCATATACCGTCACGGGGTGACGATGACATAGTGGATGTCTATGTAGGCACGTAGCATCGTTTCAATGAATAATACATTTATGTATATGTATTTAGTCGTATGGTTTGAGTGCCAATGGCTAGCACATGGTAGTGTATGGGTCACTAGTTGACGAGACCATTACGCCGAGCAGGTTGCTCGATGGGTTATTGGATGCAGTGTACCGGTTAGAGTACCGCATCATGCAATAGAGGTAAACATTTGTCGAGTAGTGATGACTTTGGGTATACTCGCTGGATTGGCTAAGGCCAAGTGATTGGTGGTAAGAGTAGTCATTGAGGAAACTACTCGCTTGTCGTTGTGATGTGTGGTAGTCATGGTCACCCCCACCCTAAGGGCGTGGAATAAGTCCTAATGGATTAGGATTGCACTGTGGTTGAGCAAGGACACCGGGATGTCCCATATGCTTTGATATTTTAGAGAAATATTGGGTGATGACCCACTACTCTAATGGCTGTTACGGTATGGTATACCGAGTGGAACGTATGATGCGTTGGTAGGTTTGGTACAAGCCTATGGGGGCAGCAAATCGCTAGCCAGGTATTGTTTCAGTGCTTTAGTTTGCTTGTGATAACCATTATACTGCTCGTTGGATTCGAGTTAGTGAATCGTATGGTGATACGATGAGGGTTTTGGTAGACTCTTGTAGTCTCCTCGTAGTATGATGATGGAGGTAGGGAATACTTCACGGGGATGTTTATAAGTCCAATGTTTTGAGGGACTTGTACTAGGACAACTCAATTCCGTTGGGAGTACCAATATGAGTGTCTACAAGTCGTTATTAGCTCTGGTTGAGCATCTTTGCATGTGGAATGCAACGGGAGACACAATTGAAATTGTGGGATATAGCTAGTGGGGTAACACTACTATATGGCTTTTATCTCTTGAAGAGATTTGGATTGTGCTATCATGGAGACAGCTGGTATTGATTGAGGGTTGATTGTGAATCAACCAGGGTAAGCCCTACTAGTATTGGACTAGGTAATGGCTTCGTACTTCCAGTGAGACGTTTGAGGAGACGTCTCCGGAGAAATGCTCGATTGTGTAGTACTATGGTATTAGTACAGAGCATCTATAGGATGAGTATACATGGAGTATACGGGTTTCAGACTAGTAATAGTGGCAGGGATGCACTATTCTGAACCAGCCATCTTTTTGTTAGTTACGGGATATGTTTTGGTATAAATATATTGAGGTTTTCCGAACGGTGGTTCGAGGTTGGAGGGTCATGAATTCATGACACTTTCCTTGTGAGGAAGACGGTATTGATATATCTACCGATTGTGAATCTTTGGGAGATTCAATAAGTCGGTTTGCGAGGTGTTGATGTTGGAATCACGCCATTGACCGTTTGTCTGTCGATCATTATTCTCTGCGAGATGAGAATAGCTAGGGATTGACAGTTGGTTTTGGGACTTTGGTATGATTGTAGATACCCGAGTCTATTGCTTTGAGTATGCTTGGTTTGATGAATCTCCGGTGAGAGATTGTGGCACCTGGAAATCGGTAATCTCGACTACACGATGTATTCTGAGGAATAATCGTGAGGTCCGGTTGACTTCCCCTGAGGAGGGATTGTCGTGTTTTGGGACCATGGTAATTCTTGCTGGTTAATTCGATAGCCTCCTTGTTTTACAATTGTTGAATCCCAGGATGAACGAGGGATGGCCAGGATTCGGGTTTGTTTAGTGTCGTGATTGACACGTGTGGCGGGAATACAATTGATTGTTCTTGCATGTCCTTTCGAGAACTTGAGACCTTGTGGAGTCTCGATGGTGTGTTTGGGACCAAGATGTGATTTCTTGGAACACACGGATGTGACATCTTTTGAGATGTGTTTTGGTGTCTATTGGTGATCGTAAGTTGTCTGATCCGCGTTGCAAGTGGTGCAGCTACTCCTCTATTGGAGATGGATTTGGAAAATGGGAACGGGATGTAGTTCAGGTACACTGTTGTGTACTAATGGTCACTTTGGTAACGATGTATGCTTGACATCGGTGGCTATGTCTTGGAGATGTTATTGGGACGATATCTATTTTGGAATCACGAATGATTCGTTTGGTAGCAGTTATGTTTGGTTGACTGCCTTTGAAATGGTTAGCATCGGGGAATGCTGATGTCCTTCGTGGATTTGTGTCGGTTGGAGAGATTACTCCATTCCAGGTTTGGTGCGAGGTTGGTATCCTCGCGGTTAGTGTGTCGTTCATGTTATGTTCATGATTGGACATCGTGGATCCTGTTGGATTGCGTGTTCTCGGCGTTACGTGGAGTACGCCGTGCAATTTCGAGGATGAAATTCTATTAGTAGGGGATAATTGTGATGCCCGGGAATGATGGGTGCTAATCCCTGTGTGGTAATAATCCTTAATGGATTTTGGTTGTGTATTAATTGTGGTTTTGGAACTCCTAGGGATTTTAAATCCCATATTTGGAGTCTTTGGATCCAAAGGATGAGATTGTATTCTCGTCGTGGTGTTAACCTTGGAATTTGGTCTTTGGTGGGATTTGGGGTCCGGGGTACTGTGTACTGTGGCTGGTTATGAGAAATGAGGTTAGAGAGATAATTTTTTAAAACAGATGATTTTTAATGAATCATGATGTATTAGTGGAGGAGTCGGTATTTTGGAGCTTTGGAGCTATATATACCAAATAGACTCGGTATTCCGTCATTATACGGAATCACTTCCCTCTCTCATCTCCCTCACGCCTCTCTCACCCCAAACCCTCCCCTCTTCTCCTCTTGGAAGCAAAATCGTTGGGGGCTCGTCATGGGAGCTCGATTTCTTGAAGAAAGGCTGGTAATCTTCTTCTCCTCACCTTTAGCTTTGATTTGATTATAGTTTTGTGCTAAATGGTTGAATATTTTGTTGGGTTTGGTAATTGGGGGTTTTTAATAAAAATCCAAAGTTGGGTTTTTAGTGTTTTTATTGGTTACAAATGGTGTATTGGTTGTGTTGAGGAAGTTAGGGGTGTTGGTTTTGAGTTTGGGTGTGAAAACACCATGGAAGCTCAAATTTCTCGAAAAATTGCAGGTCGCGGTCGATCGCGACGAGCAGCTAAAAATTTTGAGACGATGTACAGTGTTGCCGATCGATCGCCAAGTCTCGGCGATCGATCGCGAGGCGATTAGCGAACGATCGCGGAGACGCGCGATCGATCGCGAGATCATTCTGTTTGGCAGCGGGTGCGCGCAATCAATCGCGAAAGAAGCGGCGATCGATCACGGCCCGAAGTGTAGTGTTTTTTTTTCAAAAATTTTGGAAAATGTCGGGATTTTGGAACCGAGGTTTAAAGGGGCCATTTTCGGGGCAATGTCTACATTCCAATGGTAATGCTACACTTTTAAAATGGATTGGTTGGAGCCAAAGTTTAATAAAACGGGATTCTCGGTTGAGTTTTTGGCTATCTTTTAAACTTTTAAAATGGTATATTTTGGGTATTATGCATGCTTAGCCGGGGGAGGGGGGGGGGCTTTTATTTTGGAAATCGTCATGGATGGACGATAGGTTTGAAAATTGTGAACGTGCTTAGGCACGTGATTGCATGCCTACGTTTACTTGAGAGTTATTTGTGTGTTAGCACATAACTCATCGGGCGTGGAACTCAGGCAGGATTGGACTTGAACTACGGAATCATATGGTATGTATGACGTACGAGCATAGCCTATTATAATGTTGCAACTGTGAAATGCATGGTATGTAGTATTTGCAATAAATGGATGTTGAAATGCATGGTACATGGTACTTGCTATAATTGGATAGTGATATGCATGGTAAATAGTAATTGCGCTAAATGGATATACATTGGGAACCATACGGTGCCGCTATTAAGCGAGCAATGATTTGGGATGTTGTCGCCGTTGAGCGACCATTGGTTATGACGCCGCTATTGTTGAGCGTGCGTGGGGTTTGAAATGCCGCTATTATGGAGCGAGCAATGAAATAGGAACACGGAATCATTGGTTAGATATATGTGATATCTACGGTCTTTTATATAATGATTTTACCCTATTGATTATGGAACTGGCATAATAGAAATGGTATTAGTTAATCTATGTGACGATTAACTGGCTTTGGGAATTTGATGAGTTTGGTTATTTTGAGAACAGGGACAACACAGGGGATCCCGGATGAGGATGATACCATCCAGGTAGTCATTTAAATTCATGGCATTTACATTTTGTAAACTATGAACTGTAATATTATGATTTTTGGATTGGTGGTATTGGTATGCTCACCCTGTGTGGGGGCTGTCTCTGTTGGGGCAGGTGATACAGGTGTAGCAGCAGCTTTGGAGTTGAGCTCGGGCTGTTGATTAGAGGTACTTCCAGGATCGAGGTACCAGAGCTGGTTGAATAAGTACACAGATCCAGAGTTGAGATCTTGTTGTGCTTGGGAGGTGCTTCCAGGATTGAAGTATCAGTAACGGTATCTGGTAGAGTATTTTAGACATTAGATACACGCTCATTCATTGGGTGCTCTCATGTGAGTACGTTTTTACGTGTATATGCAATGTATAAATGGGCAATGGCTTTTCTCTCTTCATTTATTGTTGCATGCAATTAGATATGAAAATTGCTAAATGAAATGAGAGTATGTTAGTGTATTATGAGGGTGCATACTATGTAAATGGTTTGGGTTGGGAAGTTGAATATTATGGAGTTTTAATGCAAGAAATTTATGGTTAGTATATGGTGTTACACTTTGCATGTGGTCCCTTCCCATGATATATGATTGTATGCATTAATGGCATGGATTAATACACTAATAACGGATTAAGGGCACGGGGGTCCTTACAGCTACACAATCGAGCATTTCTCCGGAGACGTCTCCTCGAACGTCTCACGGAAAGGTAAGTAATCCATTACTCGGCCCAACACCAGTAATGCTTATCATGGTTGATTTACAATCAACCCACGACCGATGCCAGCTATCTCCATGACAGTACAATCCAAATCTCTCCAAGAGATAAAATCAATATAGCAGAGTTACCCCACTAGCTATAACCCACAATTCCAATTGTGTCCCCATTTCATTCCATATGCAAGGATTCTCAACCAGAACCAACAATGACTTATCGACACTCACGTTGGTACTCCCAACAAAACTGAGTTGTCCCAGAACAAGTCCCTTAACATTTGACATATAAACGTCCCTGTGAGGTATTCCCTGCCTCAACCCTCATGCGACATAGTGACTACTAAGCACACTACATCACTGCAACAATACCTGGCTAGCAATATGCTGCCCCCATAAGCTTGCACCAAACCTATCAACATGCCATACGTTTCATCCTGTATGCCATACCGTACAAACCATTAGAGTAGGGGGTCATCACCCAATATTTCTCTAAAACGCCAAAGCATAATGGACATCCCGATGTCCTTGCTCAACCACGATGCAATCCTAATCCATTAGGACTTATTCCACACCCTCAGGGTGGGTTTGACCGTGTCTACCACACATCACAACGACAAGCGAGTAGTTTCCTCAATGATTACTCTTACCACTAATCACTTGGCCTTAGCCATTCAGGCGAGTATACCCAAAGGTATCACTACTCGAAAATGTTTACCTCTATTATGGTGCGGTACACTCACCGGTACAATGCATCCAGTAATCCATCGAGCAAACCTGCTCGGCGTAACAGTCTCGTCAACCGGTGACGTAGACACCACCTTGTGCTCACCATCGGCATTCAAACCATATGACTAAATACGTACACCTAGACGTATTATTCGTCATCACGACGCTACATGTCTACATAGAATATCCACTATGTCATCGTCATCCCGTGACGGTATATGCCAACATATGACATCCAAAGTAACATCGTCAACTCGTGACGGCACATGTCAACATATGACATCCAAAATAGCATTGTCAACTCGTGACGGTACATGTCAACATATGACATCCAAAATCCCATCGTCAAACACTTGACGGAATATGTATATCAACACACGCAATCCACAATAATGCTAATAAAACAGTAGTATACCATACCTCATCGCTAACAAGATAGCGGCATATCTGTATCCATCGTCCACCAGTGGTACGCAAGCAGCACCCATCGCTCGTAGGCTGCATAATCCAGTGCTACGCACATAGTGGTATAACCCATCGCTATAGAGTCAGCGGCATGATCCCTCGTCATAGAGTCAGCGGCATAAAACATCTCTATAGATATCCGGCGGTATGAACCATCGCCATAGATGTAGCGGAATGTACCATCGCTATATGATACATGGCGGCATGAACAATCGCCAATAAACTAGCGGAATGAACAATCGCTATATAGATACCCGGCGGCATAAACCATCGCCAATAAACTAGCAGAATATGTCATCGCTATAAATAACCGACGGCATAAACCATCGCCAACAGAATAGCGGAATAAACCATCGCTATGAATACCCGGCGGCATAAACCATCGCCAATAGAATAGCGGAATAAACCATTGCTATGAATACCCGGCGGCATAAACCATCGCCAATAGAATAGCGGCATAAACCATCGCTATGAATACCCGGCGGCATAAACCATCGCCAATAGAATAGCGGAATGATATCCCTAGCTATAATATGACAGCGGTCGTGTTCTTCGCTTCATATGAGCGACAAATATCCTTCATCGCTACTTCACTTCGACATACGAGCGGCAAATAATATCCCTCGCTAAAATATGACAGTGGTCGTGTTCTTCGCTTCATATTAGCGGCAACTATTCTCTCATCGCTACGGTATGACAGCGGAAATACCCCTCGCGTTAACATGACAGCGGAAATACCTCTCGCTTAGACAATACCAGCGGAAACTAATATCCCTCGCTATAATATGACAGTGGTCGTGTTATTCGCTTTATATCAGCGACAAATATTCTCTCATCGCTACGGTATGACAGCGGCAAGTATTCACATCATTACGCCATGAGAACAACAAGTATTCACATCGCTACGCCATCCATGCAACCACAACGCATAACCCATATACCAATATACATCGCTATGAGTGTATTTTAATGCACCTTGCTTCAAATGTGACATGCATAGTTTACCATCGCTTCAACATTTAGCGGCAAAGCATGAAAATCATCACTCCAATATGCAACCGTAATGCATAATCCATGACCCACATGACCCTACAACCACCATGGTTAGCAACAACATATTCCATTTATGATCACATATCATAAACACACATAAGCAATATAGTTGTGCCACACAACACCAACTACCATCATTGTGATGTCCCCGAGATGATTATGTGCAATTGAGTATTAATTATGTTTATCTGAGGATTATGGTATTAATTTATTGGTGTTGAATTAATTATAATGGGAAATGCTTAGTCATGCGATGACCATGACCTAGTAATGTATTTCAGGGTGCATGTGATGCATGTTGGGAATTTGAGTTATGGCATGATCATTTGGGGTGGGTGTTGATTGTTTGGTAAAGCATGTTTAATTGGAGATTTGAGGCACTTTCTTCGAGTAAGTGCTATAAAATATCATGTAGGGATATTTTAATACATCATGCTAATTACCGGTACACATTTAATATGGATTATTATATGCTCGTGATTTGGGGGTTGTCCTTGTAGGTACATCTTGGCATAAAGGGGCTATGGTCGGGTTGACGCAGTGAGCTAGCGAGGAGGGCTTTTGATATAGGAGCTGCGATTCTTTTGGATAGTTTCTACTCTAGGAGTAGTGTAAATCTATAGGATTAACATTCATTTTGTTAGGAATGTAATTAATCCATTTGGAAGTAATTATCTTGGCATGTAACCCTTAAAGCTCAAGGCCTCAACACGAAATTTTTATACTCTGATAATACACTTTAGCTCTACTTATGTCCTTATTTCGCACTTAAGGAACTAGGGTACTTACATTAGTGGTATCAGAGCCAGGTTAGAGAACCCGGGGATGATTGAAGGGTAGCCTTAGCAACTTGTTGGCTAGGAGTTTACATATGAGCATGTTTATGCATATAGTGCATATTGGTATATAATTGTTATGCTAACATGCTTTTGTTATTCATGTTATCTAACGGGGAAATATATGTATTGTTTCTGGAATTCTTGTTAACCCTTGTACTACAGCATGTCGGCCATAAATTTGGGGAATCTCAATGAGGAGGTGGGCGATGTAGGAAGTGTTAAAGCTAGCATTGCTCAGACGAATCCTCTACCGCCACCTGCTGTGGGTGTGGAACCTGTTGTACAACCGTTATTTCCCGGTGAACTGAGTCTGACGCAGTTCCTAACCTTCCATCAGCCTAGATTCGAGGGAACTGAGACTGGGGAAGAGGCTGAGGAATGGTTAGAGAGGTTAGAGCAGATCTTCGTGTCGGCACCCTGTGCCAAGACTGCCTGGCTGAGGTTAATGGAATTTCAACTGGCTAAGAAGTCCTCCATGTGGTGGAAGACAACTGTGATGGAGCTGAGAGCTCAAGGGATACCTATTGATTGGAGCTTGTTCAGAACTTGGTTTTTGAATCGATATTTCTTAGCTGCTGCCAGAGAGCTGAAAGAGGACGAGTTCACCAACTTGAATGAGGGCAGTATGACTGTCTCAGATTATGTCATGCACTACTCGTCACTGTTGAGGTATGTCCCTCACGTTGCTAGCAATGGACATGCCAAGATGAGGCATTTTATGAAGGGTCTGAGACCGGAGTTATTTGACCGGATTATCTCCAATAACCCTAGCTCTTTTGATAATGCTCTTACTAGAGCAGAGCTGGCAGAAATCGGAGTTGGGACCTATGCTGATACTGTACCCCCACATGTGCCACCGCAGAGGTCAGTTGCTGATAACCTGAGACCACGAGGAGAGCAGTTTAAGCCTCGTGGAGCTTCTTCATCTTCTCGATTAGTGGGAAGAAGTCTTATAATCGGAAACAGGCGAGTCGAAAGGGCAATGTACCAACCAACCAGGGGCCAATGCAAGTGAACAGAACAGGGGAAACAAGATGTGATAATTATGGAGGGCCACACTCATCAAACAACTGCCCAGCTAGTTTAAGTTGTGGCAAGATGGGCCATATTTCTCGGTATTGCCTCAGTCGGGGAGGACAGTTGGATTTCAGAATGAATATGCCGAGATTTGATAATAGGACAGTGCAACAGAGGCATCAGATTATGCCTCGACCATCGGGAGGACAGACAGTGGGACCGCCTCAGGGACAAGTATATGCACTGACTAGAGAGCAGGCCGAGGCATCCCCAGAGGAGGTGATTGCTGGTACGTGGCATTTATTTACGTACCCTGCTTTTATTTTGATAGACACAGGTGCTTCTCATTCTTTTATATCTACTGATTTTGTGGATAGACATCGTATGTGCCCGTCTCCGTTGCCCACGCCTCTTATGGTCTCGACACCCACCGGAAGAAATGTTATTGCTGATCAGTTTCTTGCGGACTGCCTCATTTATTTTGAGGGCAATGATTTGAAGAATGATCTGATTGTACTGAATATGGTAGACTTTGATTGTATTGTGGGCATTGATGTGTTGAACAGATACCAGGCCGTGGTTGACTGCCGACAGAGAATTGTTCGCTTCCGATCTGATCAGGGGATTCAGTGGTTCTTTTATGGGAATGATTCTCGTCCGAAAATCCCATTGGTTTCAGCTGTTAAAATGTCACGGTTATTGGAACGTGGCCATACGAGTTACCTTATCTATGCTGTTGATATAGCGGAAAAGAAGAAAGAACTGAGGATCGAGGAAATACCGGTGGCTACAGAATTTACTGATGTATTCCCGGATGAAATTCCAGGGTTTCCGCCAAGTAGAGATGTCGAGTTTGGAATCGAGTTATTACCAGGGACTTCTGCTATTTCTCGTGCCCCTTATAGAATGGCACAAACGGAACTGAGGGAACTGAAGGTGCAATTACAGGAACTCCTTGAGAAGGGATACATACGTCCGAGTATATCGCCTTGGGGTGCACCAATCCTGTTTGTCAAGAAGAATGACGGTTCGATGCGGTTGTGCATCGATTACCGACAGTTGAACAAAGCGACGGTTAAAAACAAGTACCCTCTTCCACGGATTGATGATCTGTTTGATCAGTTGCAGGGCACGAGACTCTATTCTAAGATTGACTTGAGGTCTAGTTATCATCAGATTCGGGTTAGAGAGGAAGATGTACAGAAGACAGCATTTCGGACTCGGTATGGACATTACGAGTTCTTGGTTATGCCGTTCGGTGTGACGAACGCCTCGGCTGTCTTTATGGGTCTGATGAATCGGGTGTTCCAGCAATATCTTGACCAGTTCGTCATTGTGTTCATTGACGACATACTTATCTATTTTCGGAGTGAGGAGGAACACGTGAGTCATTTGCGAACGGTGCTCCAGATCCTCAGAGATAATCAGTTGTTTGCCAAGCTCAGCAAATGTGAATTCTGGTTGAGCAGCATGGTATATCTTGGTCATGTCATCTCTAGGGATGGGATATTAGTGGATCACAGGAAAGTAGAGGCAGTGATGGAATGCTCTATGCCTACTTCAGTGCCCGAGATACGGAGCTTTCTTGGTTTGGCCGGATCGTTTCGTCGTAGGATTTTCGAACATTGCCAAGCCACTGACGCAGTTGACTCAAAAGGGAATACCATTTTATTGGTCTAAGGCTTGTGAACAGAGTTTCCAGTAGTTGAAGCACAGATTGACATCAGCACCAGTGTTGGTGATTCCCAAGGAGAACAAGAGATTCGTTCTATATACTGATGCATCACTTCAGGGCTTAGGATGTGTGCTGATGCAAGACAAGTGCGTGATAGCTTATGCATCGAGACAGTTAAAGCCGCATGAGACTAGGTATCCAGTTCACGATTTGGAACTGGCGGCTATTGTATTTGCCCTGAAGATTTGGCGGCACTACTTATATGGTACTTCGTTTACCATTTATACAGACCACAAGAGCCTAAAGTTTCTCTTTACTCAGGCAGAGCTGAACATGAGACAGAGGAGATAGATGGACTTACTCAAAGACTATGATTGTGAGATTGAGTACCATCCTGGGAAAACTAACTTGACAGCAGACGCCTTGAGCCGGAAAGTGAGGTGTACTGCTGAGGATGTCATGCAATTATCAGCCATGATGACCTCCTACTGTTTATGACTACGATGTGGATGCATCGCCTGTATGTGTATTGACCTTATTAGCTGAGCCAGATATTTCTGAGAGTATCAGGAGAGCTCAGAGATTAGACGAGAAGATACGGAGATGGTTATTATTGGTATGTCTTGGACAGTCATCGAAGTTCAGGGTGGCTGAAGATGGTTCCTTGAGGCTCGGTAACCGTTGGGTAGTTCCGAGTACGCCGGAGTTGCGTCAAGGAATCCTACAGCGGGCTCATAGTAGCAGGCTTAGTATCCACCCCGGAGGGAGGAAAATGTATAAGGATCTATGTGATCAATTTTGATGGAAACGGATGAAGCGTGATGTCATCACTTTTGTCAAGAGGTGTTTAATCTATCAGCAGGTGAAGGCTGAGAGGCAGAGACCTGGTGGTGAGTTGAAGAGCTTAAAGATACCGAAATGGAAGTGGGAACACATATCCATGGACTTTGTGACCCACTTGCTTAGGACTGCTTCGGGTTTTGATGCCATTTGGGTGATTGTAGACAGACTGACCAAAGTGGCTCACTTCATTCCCTATAGTATGACCTTCACCTATCTGAGGATGGCTCAGTTATATGTTCGAGATGTGGTAAGATTACACGGGATCCCTATTTCTGTAGTGTCGGATCGAGATCCACGATTCACATCTCATTTTTGGGAGGGTCTTCAATCAGCCTTGGGAACTGAGGTTAGGCTGAGCACTTCATATCATCCCCAAACGGATGGCCAGACCGAGCGTACTATCCAAACGCTCGAGGACATGTTGATGGCATGTGTATTGTAGTTTGATACTTCATGGCAGGATTCAGTGGCCTTGGTAGAGTTCTCATATAACAATAGTTACCAAACAAGCATTCAGATGGCTCCTTTTGAGGCCCTTTATGGCAGACGATGTAGATCACCCTTATGTTGGGATGACTTGGACAGTAAATCGGTCGAAGGACCAGAATTAGTTCGGGAAATGGAAGAGAAGATAAAGGTAATAAGGCAGAAAATGAAAGCAGCCCAGGACAAACAGGCAGCTTATACTAATAAGCGACGGCGACCGTTAGAGTTTCAGTTGGGAGATAAGGTCTTTTTGAAGATCTCACCTTTCAGAGGTGTTGTGCGATTTGGAATGCGCGGGAAATTATCTCCGAGATATGTTGGGTCGTATGAGATCTTGCAGCGCATTGGCACCTTAGCTTACAGACTGGCCTTGCCACCTTCTTTGTCTAGTATACATGATGTGTTCCATGTGTCTATGTTACAAAAGTATGAGCCGGATCTGTCACATGTGTTGCAGCCTTCTGAGGTTCAGTTAGAACCCGATGTATCTTATGTGGAACGACCTGTTAGAATTCTGGATCGAGCAGACCGCAGACTTCGGAACAAAGTGATACTTATGATTAAAGTTCAGTGGGATCGCAGGGGTGTCGAGGAGGCCACGTGGGAGACGGAGCAACAGATGATGCAGCACTATCCGAAACTATTTTCTGGTATGTGGTTTATGTTTTGTTTCGTTTTGGTAAGTGTATGCTGATTTCGAGGGCGAAATCTTATAAGTAGGGGAGTATGATGTCCCCGAAATGATTATGTGCAATTGAGTATTAATTATGTTTATGTGAGGATTATGGTATTAATTTATTGGTGTTGAATTAATAATAATGGGAAATGCTTAGTCATGCGATGGCCATGACCTAGTAATGCATTTCAGGGTGCATGTGATGCATGTTGGGAATTTGAGTTATGGCATGATCATTTGGGGTGGGTGTTGATTGTTTTTGGTAAAACATGTTTAATTGGAGATTTGATGCACTTTATTCGAGTAAGTGCTATAAAATATCATGTAGGGATATTTTAATACATCATGCTAATTACTGGTACACATTTAAACATGTACGCAATGCTATTCCTACTACACTCATTAACCCCCCCTCCCCCCCAACCCATACCTATCTGAAAAGCTACAGCATGCCCATACCCCCCATTTGACTCTCCCCTCACTCAACCCTCATCACTCTCAAACCTCTCCCCTTTTTCCCCAAAAAACGTCCAGCATTGGGCAAGGAGGTAGGAGGAAGAAATCTGTCATTTCATGGTGTGGAACCTTGCTAAAAGTTGGAGCAAAATAGGTGAGGAACCATGTTTTGTTTTGGTTTAATCCTTGTTTGAGGAGAGTTATTTTGTTGAGTGAAAATGGCATGTATGGTAATATTCTTGTTAGAAATCGTTGTTGTGTAGCTTCAAGTATAATGAAGTTTAAGGTGTTTTATGTTGTTAAAGTTTGATGGCTTTTGGTGCCTTATATGTTAGCAAGTAGGATATGCTCGAAAATGGTGGTTTTTCGCGATTACAGACATCGGTGATCGATCAGTGCGTTCTTCCCGATCGATCGCGAGCACCAGAGTGCGAGGCAGAGACATTCGGCGATCGATCGGCATGTTTTCAGTGATCGATCGCAGAATGGTGAATTTGGGCATTGAGGCAGTAACACTATGTTGCACGGATACGGATACACGGATACGTGGATACGCAGATACGGGTACGACTGCACGGGATTTTCGAAATTTGTAGGATACGATACGTCCGGATACGGTAAATTTTATTAATTTATTTATATATATAAATATATAATTAATAATATTTGTAAGAAATCAAGTTTCAAACATATAATCAACATTAAACACATTAGAAATCAGAATAAAGTTGCAAACTCACCAACTTCACGACAAATGGTAAAATATTAACCAGGACATCTAAAAATTTCAAGAATATAATCGACATAAACACATTAAAGTGGTTATGAAATATGGATTTAGTTAAATAATTTAATTTTAATTACAATTTCAACCCAATTTTTAAAAAAATTCTGAAAGTTCACGTATCTAACCCGTGTCGGATACAGTCAACGGCGTATCTTGACCGTATCCAAAACGTATCCAAAATAAACACTTATTTTTTGTCCCCAGATACGCCACGTGGCGTATTCGATACGTGCCGTATCCACGCGTATCCGTATCCCAAAAGTATCCGATACTTGACCGTGAAATTTTTTGGAGTATCGATGCAACATAGCAGTAACATCTCGCGATCGATCGGGGCCCATTGGCGATCGATCGCGAGAAGCCAAATTATGTGTTTTAATTATTTATTGTGGGATTTTTGGTATTGGGCTAATATTGGCATCTAATATTGGTTTGTGTGATTGTGTAGAACCATCCCAGGTGGCAACACAGCCAAGGAAGTAAAGTCCTACCACATCCTACTTTTGGAAAGGTACGTAGAGAGACGTACGGGCACCCAACGGTACATGTATTTTATATACTTATTGGAACATGCATTGAGGATGCAAGTATATATTAAATTGTGCATTGTGAATGCAAATACATGTTGAATTATGCATTATGATTGCATATGTATATGTTGAACACTTGGTGCACATCCCATGAGTCATGGTTATATTGGAGTGATGATTTTAATGCTTTGCCGCTGTCACTTGAAGCGATGATAGAATACTTGCCGCTGTCATATTATAGCGAGGAATGAATATTTGCCGCCAAATGTTGAAGCGAGGGTATTGCCGCATGTCGCATTTCAGCGAGGATATTCAATGCCGCTAATATGTCGAAGCGAGGGGTATTGGTGCCGCTGTCATGACAAGCGAGGTGCATTAAAATACACTATTATAACAGACTAGGGATTGGTAATTGATGATATGTCATGACATTTGTGAAACCATTGAATAATCCATTGATTATACTCATGAGTTATTATACATGGACAACCAAAAGGGGGCGTTTAAAATGCAATTGGGAAAAAAGAAGTGTTTTGTATTTACGATTTATGCATTTACGCTTTTTAATCATGCCACGTTTAATATGGATTATTATATGCTCATGATTTGGGGGTTGTCCTTGTAGGTACATCTTGGCATAAAGGGGCTAAGGTCGGGTTGACGCAGTGAGCTAGCGAGGAGGGCTTTTGATATAGAAGCTGGGATTCTTTTGTATAGTTTCTACTCTAGGAGTAGTGTAAATCTATAGGATTAACATTCATTTTGTTAGGAATGTACTTAATCCATTTGGAAGTAATTATCTTGGCATGTAACCCTTAAAGCTCAAGGCCTCAACACGAAATTTTTATACTCTGATAATACACTTTAGCTCTACTTATGTCCTTATTTCGCAATTAAGGTACTAGGGTCCTTACAATCATGCATAAGTATGTGCTTCTCATTCCCATTAACGTGTTCCAAGGCCCTCAATAGCCCCAAAGAGCAAACCACTACTCTAATACCACTAATGTAAGGACTCCGTGCCCTTAACTCGTTATTAGTGTATTAATCCATAAAATTAGTGCATACAATCATATTATCATGGGGGAAAGCCATATGCAAGTATAACATCATATACTATCCAGAAAATTTCTTGCATTAAATCCACATAATATTCAAATTCCCCAACCAAGATCACTTACATAGCATGCACCCTCATAATACACTATCATGCTCTCAGTTCATTTAGCAATTCCGTATTTAATTGCATGCAAACAATAAATGAAGAGAGAAAAGCCATTGCCCATTTATATATTCCATATAAAAGTAAAGACATACTCACATGAGAGCACCCAATGAATAAACGTGTATCTAATGTATAAGATACTCTACGAATGCGGTCATTGGTACTTCGATCTTGGAAGCACCTCCCATGCACCACTCGATCTCAACTCTGGAGCTACGTACTTAATCAACCAGCTCTGGTACTTCAATCCTGGAAGTACCTCAAATCAACAGCCCGAGCTCAACTCCAAAGCTACCGTTGCACCTGTATTACCTGCCCCAACAGAGACAGCTCCCCACACGGGGTGAGCATACCAATACCACCAATCATAATCATAATGTTACAGTTCACAATTTACAGAATGTAAATTCCATGAATTTAAATGAATACTCCCTGGATGGTATCATCATCATCCGTGATCCCCTGTATTGTCCATGATCTCAAAATAACCAAACCATTAAATTCTCAAAGGCCAGTTGATCATCTCATTGATCAACTAAAACCATTCCTGCTATACCAGTTCCATAACCAAATATGATTAAATCATCAAATAGAGTACTACAGATATCACATGTATCTAGCCAATGGCTCCATATTTCTATTTCATAGCTCGCTCCACAATAGCGGCATTTAAATCCCACGCACGCTCAACAATAGCGGCGTTACAACCGATGGTCGCTCAACGGCGACAACATCCCTATCATTGCTCGCTCGAAAGCGGCACCATGTGATTCCCAATGTATGTCCGTTTATCACAGTTACCATATACCATGTATTTCACAATCCAATTTTTGCAAGTACCATATACCATGCATTTCAATACCCATTTATTGCCAATACCATATACCATGCATTTCAATACTCATTTATTGTAAATACCACAAACCATGCATTTCAATACCCATTTATTGCAATTACCATATATCATGCATTTCACAGTTGCAACATTGTAACAGGCAATGCTGGTACGTTGTACACGTACCTTATAATTCCGTAGTTCGACTCCAACCTCGCTTGAGTCCCACCACCCGATGAATTAAGTGCTAACATGCAAATAACTCTCAATTAAACATAGGCATGCAATCACGTGCCCAAGCACGTTCACAACACCCAAACCTATCGTCCATCCATGACGATTACCAAAATAAAAGCCCCCAACCTAAGCATGCATGATACCCAAAATATTTCATTTTATAAGTTTAAAAGATAGCTAAAAACTCAACCGAGAGTTCCGTTTTATTAAACATTGGCTCCAACCAATCCATTTTAAAAGTATAGCATTCCCATTGAAATGTAGACATTGTCCCGGAAATGGGCCACTCAAAACTCGATTCCAAATCCCGACATTTGTCCAAAATTTTGAAGAAAAAAAAAACAGCATTATGCGAGTGGCGATGGATCGCCGATTTCATCGCGATCGCCCCCATCTAGTAGCCAAACAGCGCCTCTTCGCGATCGATCGCCAATCCTCGCGATCGATCGCCAACCAGCTCGCGATCGATCGCCGAGACTTCGCGGTCGATCGCCCGCACTATTCGTCTTCACCAAAATTTTAGCTGCACGTCGCGATTGATCGGCGCCCCTCGGCGATCGATCGCCACCTGCGATTTTCCGAAAAACTCAAGCTTCCATGGTGTTTTTCACACCCAAACTCAAAACCAACACCCCATACACCATAAACACCTTAAATACACCAATAAAGACCAATAAAAACTCTAAACACTCAAGTTTGGAATTTAACCAAAAATCCTCAAATTCCATAACCAACTCAAAACTCAACCAAATTCAACAATACAACTACCAAATCGAAGACAATGATGAGGGGAAGATGAATACCTGATTATCTTTGAGAAATCCGGCTCCCTAGCCAAGCTACCAACAATTCTTCCACCAAGGGAAAAAGAGGGGAAATGGGGGAAGGGTTAGGCGTAGAGAGAGGGGAGAGAGTGAAGGGTTCCGTGCCAAATGACGGAATACCGAGTCTACTTGGTATATATAGTACCAAAACTCAAAAATACCAATCCTTCCACAAATACATAATGACTTATTAAAAATCACTTGTTTTCAATAATTACCTCCCAATCTCTATTTTCATTACCAGCCCAGTACAAAGTACTCCGGACCCCAAATCCCACCAAAGACCAAATTCCAAGGTTGTCACCACGACGAGAATACAAATCTCATCCCTTGGGTCCAACGACTTCAAAAACCGGGTCTGAAATCCCCAGGAGTCCCCAAACGACAATTAATTCATAATTGCCACGATTAAAATCCATTAAGGATTATTACCACACCGGGATTAACACCAATAATCCCCGGGCATCACAATTTTTGACCATGTCCAAATCTAAAATATTGTCATGAATAATATTAGTTAAGTATGACGAAAAAAATATTTCAAACATTTGAAAAGCGCAAACGTAAAGTTTACCAGTATGACCTGTAATGCACCACCTATCACCTTTTTTCCTCTCATTGAGGAAGTACATAACTCACGGTACAAATATGCCAACACGGCACTACCCAAACTATAATTGTCAACATAATCAATATCCTCTAACTTCTGAAAAAAAAACAACTTTACAGTATTGCCGGAGGAATCATGGCACAAAATTCCACCTAACATCAATAATACACAAGCCCGAGTATATCTGTCTACATCTTCTGCCGTACTGTGCTCATTAAGAGCATTATTCACCAAATGATTCTTTATTGTAGATAGGTACAACTTTGCACCTTTAAAGTGTGCAATATCCGGTGTAAATCCCAAAAGCATATGGCAATATTCTTGCCACTCAGATATACTCCTATCATAATCAACACCAGATAATAGAATACCATCTACTGGCAATGCCCATATCAATGCAATGTCTTGCAGTGTGATGGTTGCCTCTCCGGATCTGAAGTGGAAAGTATGTGTTTCACGGTGCCATCTCTCAACTAAAGCCGTGACGAGGTGAAAGTCAAGTGCAATCATTACATGCTTCTATGTTCTCCATGACATAAATAATAACAGCAAGGAATGATCAATTCTACCAGCAATAAAACTCAAGGTTCACCCATTATAATCACCATTGCACCACTTTTACTTTGTGGGTTTTTACAAAAAATTTGGGCAGAGTCTCCCCACAAATTGAGCTACCCCAAATAAACACATCACCAAAATAACTCCCAGCCAGGGAAAAACACAATACTTAAAAGAAAACAAAACCCTAAATAAGTTCCCAGCCAGGGAAAACACCATACTAAGAAGACATCAAAAGTGGGTTCCAACACCCTTATACAGTCCATATACATGCTTCAAGTTGCTCACATACGAGCAACAAATAAATGAATACTAGTCTAACTGAAAAAATAGCGTATCCTATTTACCCACACTCATAAACGCTTCTGGAAGCGGCATGATCCAACAAAGCTCGAACCAATATCCCAAAGTAGCCTAGTACCTATTGTACCTGTTTCAACAGAAACAGCCCCCACACGGGTGAGCATACTCCAACTCAATATTCATTCACAAATCAATATTCGAAATTGTAAAGCAACAATTAAGGTTATTGAAAATCTATAAAATATACTCACTGTACAATTCCAAACCGGCATAGCCATCACGAACTGATACTGTTCAATCTTATACACTTTCATAAACATCAAGTTCAGTATCATTATTCAGAATATGGTACTCATCAATGCAATAGATTCAATATAATCACAATTCAACATTTTATGCTCAATCACAACGAATCTCATATCCAAGGCAACTATGCCTATCAATTAATCTCATTCTCAACCATTTTTCATATCGATCATGCCAAATGCATCAATATTCAACTCGTATACCCGGATCACGTACATCTACGTATCCACCATTCCACGTATATTAAACTCAATTACCAAACTCAATCACTTAGCCTTAAACATCACATTCAAAATACATGTAGACATGAATATATAAATACTGGGTATACATGCTCGTACGTCACCACGTACCTTATAGTCGACAACATGAACAAGCTATCATCAACGTCCGAAGTCTTGTATAGTGTCTATATCGAATATCAATTCAATATTAGCTCATATTCAAAGCAATTAATATCATTACGCACTCTTCATTTTCAGGCTTCATAGTGTACACAAACAAGCCAATAATCCTCTATTTGAGTCATCTCCAACTCAACTATATAGTAAGTAAATTCACAAAATCAAGACAATCTATATTACTAAATCAACTATACAGTTAGTTCATAGATTTGTCATTCAAATACTCAATAAAGTGTCAAATTCATGCTATTGAACACATGCAAGTATATTCATTAATATACACTTTCATATATGTTTATAATACACATTAATAGCTATCTGACTCACCTATTCACACAATCACATATGCTCCAAGTTATTAGCATCTCAAACCTTAGCCCAATACTCACCAATACACTTCCATGATAAAAGCCATAAAGGTAGACTTTCTTACTTCACCTATAGTAGAGCTTTTGGCCAACATTTGAACACCACTTTAAGTATATTATCAAACACCTTATAAGCATGATTTTAAGCCCCAATAAAGTCCTAATTTTCGGTCAAGAACCGAAGCCTAAAAACCAAATCATTTCAGCAGCTAAACCAATTCAGTTCAACATTAAAATTGGTCCATTTCAGCAGCCATATTTTGAACCAAAAGCAGTATAATTCGAAACTTAGAACAACATATTTTTGAACACGAAAACATCAAGATTTTTGTACCAAAAGATACCAATTCGACCAACAATTAAATCCCCCAAACATGGCAGCAGATTTTTGAAATATAAGCATCAGATTTCAAGCCTAGTAGCAGCAAGATTTTCGAACAAAACACCTCGAGATATTCGAACAATAGCATGAAATTTTCGATCAAAACAGTTGCCTAACATTGAACCAACTAGTTACTAACAAAGCTACAATACAACTCAACAAAGCCACAAACTACAAAATTTGAAGAAGATTTCCTGGACAGCAGCTATGAAAATCGACAACCGAAACCCCAAGAAAATCGCAGCAGATAATCGAACCAAATCAACAAGAAATTTTGAACTACATAACAGAATAGTTCGACCAAATATCAACAGAAAATCGTCCCAAAAATGTCTGAATAATAGCCCCAAACGCGTCAAAACCGAACCCCAAATCAGCATCAAAATCGCACCAAAAAGCAAGCATAAATCGAAAACAAGAAGATTAATTAACTAAGAAATCGTTAAGCATTAAATCCCACAAGCCCCTGAACAAAAAAATGAGCCGAGATCCTTTCTGCTGTGTGAGAATGAAGATGGCGTGAAGAATGGGGAGAGGAATGAGGGGGGCGGCAGGTTGATGGGGTGAGGGAAGATGAGAGAGTGTGGCTTTTATCTAACCCTAGAATTAATCCCCACCATTTAATTTCAATCTTTACACTTCATTATTTTAATTCACAACTTAATATTAGATTCAATCTCCACCACTTATTATTTCATAATTTAAAATCGCAAGAGCCCATTTTAATTTAATTTACACTACAAGTTAACTTGCAAGTATTTCTTTTAATCCCGGACCAAAATGACATTCCCAAGAAATCAAGAATCTCCTTGAATTTAATTAACATTATAAATTCAATCCCGGAATCATTTATCTCAACTCCGTTCCAAAGTCCGATACTCAAGAATTAAATCCCGACATATCATATAAACACCATAATTAAATCAAATGAATGATTATTAATTATTATGGACATCACAATATCACCTGTCCAAACATTCTCAGATCGATGAGATGACTGTCAATTGGGCATGATGCTCTTTGTAAATCCATCTTGAAATATTACAATATCAACATAACAAAATATAAATATGGCCACCACCACCCGCCACCATCCACCGCTGTCGAAAAAGTGGCGGCCACCTCCAAACACCCCAACGATCGTAAATCATCCGGCGGTCTCCTCCACTCATCTCCAAACTATAACAAGTATATTCAATAACAACTACTAAACAACAAAAATCAAACACAAACAACAAAATAATGTAAATTTTACAACTTTCAAAAATTTATATTACTAGAAAAAATATTACCTCATCTTCAAAAATGATAAACAACTAAGCTCCACAAATTGCAAACAACAACAACTTTGGAAATTTGGCAAAAGATAGTGGAAGGATTTTGGAAATTTTTGGGGAAAAATTTCGTCTGGAAGAGGAGGAGAAAGGAAGAAAGAAAGGAAGAAGAAGAGAAGGGCCGACGTTTTAAAAAACATTATTGAAGGCAGCCATCTGATAAAATACTAATTTTTTGAAGAGATGACGCCTTCAATAATATTTTTTTAAAAAATATCTGAAGGCGTGGCAGCCTTCAATAACTTTTTAATTCAGAAATGAAGATGCCACTCGAAGTGGCGACTCAGATGATGTTTTAGGTTACTTTAAAAATATTTTAAAATATCGATTATTTTGGTAAATTAATTATTTTTATGGGTTAATTCATTAAAAGACCCTTAAAAGTTTCAATCCTAATTTGGTTTTTGATTATTTAAAAAATTGAAGTCGCCACTTCAGATGCTGTTTAGGTGATTACTTTAAAAACATTTAAAATATTGATTATTTTATTAAATTAATTATTTTTATGGGTTAATTCATTAAAAGACCCTTAAGTTTCATCCTAATTTTGTTTTTGAATTATTTTAAAAATTCACATTTGTTTTTTTTTTTTAAATTAGCCGTCATTGTTCTCTATATTTAAATATATTAATAAAAGTTAAATTAAATATCCACTCACTGCTTCGCGCTGTCGCGCACACTCACGCATTCACTCTCTCCAATCGAAGACCCATCTATTGATTCTTCCTACAAATTTCTCCCTCACACGCGATTAAGCTGCCTACTTCTTTTTTTTTCCTTATTGGGAACAACAATAATGTTTTTGTATACATAAATAATAAAGAATCCGCTGCTTACTGCCCAAGATTTTTATATTTTATGTATTTTTATGGTATTTATTGCTATATATAATTGCAAGGAAAGACGTTTGGGAGGAATTTTGTTTTGTGATTATAACTGAACCCTAGAGATCTTTCCGATCTAGGGTTTTTCGGATCGCTGTTGTTTGTGGAGGTTTTTGCAGGGGGAAAATGGCTACTCATGGCGCTACTCCAGTGACCGTAACTCAGGTAATCTTATATTTTTTTTTTATTTTGAAAAAAAAAGTTTTTTTGTAAGTCCTTGTTGATGGATTTTTTTGTTTTATATTATGAGATACTAGATTGGATCGTACTTCGTTCAGCAGTATTATCAGGTGTTTCAGCAGCAGCGGGATTATGTGCATCAGTTTTACACTGATGAGAGTTCTATGGTTAGAGTTGACGGGGATACTGTCCATTCTGCATCCGATATGATGGTGTGGACTTTAAACCCTTTTCCCTCCTTTTTATTTATTTTCAATGTAATTATTTCTTTCGAGTATTGATGTCCTTCTTGAGATTAAATTATGTTAAAAATTTGATTTATGGTAATGACTCGTTGGTTTTTACATTAGTGATCTAATGATGATTTATACTTGGCCAGTATTTTTGTCTTCGGGAGTCTGTGATCATGGGTTTGTTTGATTGGTTCTTTCACAAAGTTGCCAAAACTCCATGTATTCAACACAGATCTATTTTTTATTTTAATTCCTACATAATATGAGCTGTTGATGAAATACTGTATATTTTGATGTTAAAATTTCCTATTGCAACTCAGTTTTGTTGAATTATGCGCATATTCTTTCTTTATTGAAAATATAATGACGTGATACACAATTTCCATGCCAAATGGCTGAATTTTTAACGCTAGAGATATGCTGCATATTTTGGTGATACTAATGTTTAGTCATAGTCATATACACAATATGAAATGATGAAACTACTGAACTTTTACGTTTTAGCATGTATATAAATTTTTTTTTCTCTTTGACGTGTTTAAGTCGTATGTATATCCAGAAGGCAAAGATGAGTAACCAGAGAGTGTTAAATTCTTCCTGCTTTGCCTTGTGGGATGATCTTCTGGAAACTTTCTTCAAACGTTATTCTTAGAAATCTGGAATAAATATCAATACAGCGTCCATCCACTCGAATTTATGAAAGAGATCGTGTCCTAAATTTGTCTGTAGTATGACTTGTCGAACTGAAGTAATTAGTAATCCAACATCAGCAGTCCGGATTTCTTAATTTTCAGTATTGAGAACTATCCAATGAATCCTGCCTCTAACAAGAGTTTGTGTCTCTAACTTATATTTAGGCTTTCTTCTGTTTTACTTAGTGCTATTTCATCATTGATGTATAGTTATTGCATTTGTAATTTGTGCAATGTAAGCAAAACTCTTCTGCTGCATTTGATGGTTGACTTTGTTCAAATAGAAGATCGGGTATGTTATTTCCACTTCTGTATGTGTATGCCATAGTTATTTCCTTTTTTCTGCAGCAAATTCATCAGCTAAATATGTCGATGGACTTCACTGGAATTGAGATCAAGACAATAAATTCCCTTGAATCCTGGAATAGAGGTGTGCTCGTGGTTGTTACTGGTTCTGTGAAATCTAGAGATACCATCAGGTGGAAGAAATTTGTGCAGACTTTTTTCCTTGCCCCCCAAGAGAAAGGTTATTTTGTTCTGAATGATATGTTTCACCTTGGTGATGAGGAAGTTGGTCACCAGCCTTCAGCTCCAGTAGTGCAGGAACAGACTGCTGATTATCAACCAACTGTTTCTACCAATCTTCCCGATCCACCTGGTACAGTTGGCTAATCAGTTGAGCTTTTTTGCCATTTCAGTGCGTGATGCTTTCTTGTAGATCGAAACTTCATCCTCATGAATTCCTTCATTAACCACTTTTGATAAAAATGGTTCATACACATGTTTTTTTCTGGATGCTGTTTACTTTAGATTTTTTTTTAAAAATATCTATGTCATCAATAATAATTTTTGTCGCACTCACTTGCTTCTTTCCTTCAATTGGGACTTACCCTGTTTGTAAGAATGCTGTGGTTTCAGATTTTATTTGCAAATATTTTTGGCTAAAGTGAGTGAAGTTCTGTTTCATATTCACATGCAAACATGCTTACTTCTTTCCACTGCTTTTGATCTAAAACAAATATAATTTTTGAGATTATATGTTCTTGCTGATGAAACATTTCTGTGAGGAGGAAAAAGGTGTCTTGTGACTGTGTTGTTATCATCAGGCTAAAGCATTTGTTTTGAACAGTGTCGGACTATGCCTTGGAGGAGGAGGCTCGGGACTATGTTAACTCAGTTCATATTGAAGGAGATGGGCCTGACCAAGAGTACGGTTATCAAGAATATTATCATCAGGAGCCTGGGCGCGAACAAGAGCCTGAAATTGATAGACCACAAGTGGAAAATCCAGTGGAAGGATAGTAGTGAATTGCATCAAAAGACTGTGACTGCTGTACCCGAGGCTCAGATTTCTGCAGAGGAGGAACCAGTAGTAGAACCTGAGAAGCTGACTTATGCTTCAATAGTAAGTGGCATTTTGATTAGATGTAGTATGAATAGTATCATCTGTGTCATCATATATATATTTAGTGCGTGCATGCACGCTAGCGTGTTTAATATCATAGTATATTGCATATAAATATCCAGTCTGCTCTGATTGATTGGGATTCCAAGCTAAATGGAAGCATGAAATATAACTCGAGCATGTAGATGTGATAATCACATGAACTATTGTGAGAAGAAGGTCATTGCTAATCTATCCAGTATTAACAACTTTAGCTGATGTATCTGTTATCCATTACATATTGGATATATTTGATATTGCAAGTGTTTCAATTGAGATTCTGCACAGAATCCCATGTCGTTGAGAGTATTACCAGGACATCTCCTATTTTTCTCTGTTTTCTGACATTTGAGCTGCATATTTTAATAATGGCACTACCTTTGTGGTAGTTCTTTCAAATATATGTTCCTAGGGAAGTTGTGTCAAACTAATTACAACTTCCACTTTTTCTTGCTTATTTCCTTGATTGACTGTTTTTTTGTTTTCATTAAACATGCTGACTGATTATTTTTCCTCTGTTTCTTGCGGTTTGTATTTCTATCCTTTCGACATGCATAGTTGCGGGCAAAAGGAAAATCTTCATCATCAGTTAGCTATCCACCAGCCTCCTCTCAGAGCACACCATATGTCTCAGACTGGAACCATGTGTCGCCGCCTTTGCCACATCAGTCAATTCCTAGTGTGCTGAATACTGGTCCAGATGTGCTGGAAGGAGCTTTGTCACACGATGAAGGTAGGTTGTAAGTTCTATGTTTGCTTTAATGAATGCCTCTTTTTCTGAGATCATTGTTTGATTGTATTATGTTTTATGCTGAAGCTCATATAAGTTCATCCATATTAGGTTTCTAGTAGTTTAAGATAGTAAGAGTCTAGAGTTTTATTTTAGTCCAGTCTTTTATTTTATTTAGAATTGTTATTTGAATTTGATAGAATGATAAGATTAAGGAGTATTCGAACTATTCGGATAAGATTTATTTTATTTAAATAAGTATGATAAGATATCTAGGAGATTGAGTGTGATAGGATTCTTTATTTTGTTATTTATATCACAAGAGAATGTAATCATTTTTATTTTTAGAAAATAAGAAGAATAGAACGTGGTTTACGTTCATTCCATCCCCAAACCTTCTCTTATTCTACATGGTATCAGAGCTAGGTTTCGTTCCATGGACTTTAAAGCCGCAGCCATGGTAGGCTCCGGCGCTGGGTCATCCTCCACGTCCAGTGTCCCAACCAATGGTTCCTTCTCATCTGGCAATACCCATTCTCCGTCTACCGGACTATTTTTTCCGATAGTTCCGTCCACGTTTTGATCCATAAATTCAATGGAAAAAACTACCTTGAATGGGCACAATCTGTGCGGCTAGTCATCGATGGAAAGGGCAATTGGTTTTCTTACTGGCGTCGCAAAAGCTCCTACCTATGATGATGTGCGATACGGCCAGTGGCGATCGGAAAACTCTTTGGTCATGGCTTGATTACTTAATTCGATGGACCCTGCACTTGGGAAGCCCACCCTGCACTTGGAAAGCCCTTCCTCTTTCTGCCCACTGCCCGTGACATCTGGGAAGCCGTCCGTGAGACGAATTCAGATTTGGAGAACTACTCTCAATTGTATGAGTTAACAACTCGCATGTGGCAGATTCATCAGGGCACGTAGAATGTTACTGCATATTACAATGATTTAATGGTACTTTGGTTACAAGAACAAGGTTGAGTGTAGCCATGTCTTTGTATTTCTTGCAGGATTGAATCGGGACTTGGGATGAGGTTCGAGGAAGAATTCTTTGGCGAAAACCTTTGCCCACCATCCGTGAAGTTTTCTCCGAGATTTGCCGTGAAGAATAACGGTGGTTAGTCATGCTGCCGCGTGACTCTTCTCTGGCCAATGAAAGATCTGCCCTTGTGAGCAGGGACACCCAATCTGATCCAACTCGCCGTGATGAGAAATCTCGACCATGCTGTGAAAAATGTAAGAAACCATGGCATACAATCGATACTTGTTGGGAAATTCATGGACGGCCAGCAAACTTTAAGAAGAAATCAAATTCTGGCAATAAACATTGTGTGGGTGGTCATGATCTTCAATCAAGTGCCGCCAACTCTGGACAACTGTCATCTCCTTCTGAATCACTTCCCTCCACGAATGTTCAAATGGAGCATATGTACAAACTCTTTGACACTCGTTTAGGGAATCCCGACCCCTCACCGTCATGTTCTTTGGCCCAAACAGGTATATCTACTGCTACTGTCGTTGATTCCCTTCCTCGTGACTCCTGGATTTTGGATTCAGGTGCCACCGATCATATGCCAGGCTCGTCACATCTCTTTACGTCATATTTCCCTTGTGCGGGGAATAGAAAGGTTAAAATTGTTGATGGATCTCTCGCTCCTGTTGCGGGAAAAGGATCTGTCTCGGTTTTACCTTCATGTTCCCTTTCCAATGTTTTTACATGTTCCGCTGCTTTCCTATAATCTTATTTCGATTAGTCAGCTAACTCGAAATCTTAATTGTCGTGTGTTTTTTTTCTCTTCTCATTGTGTATTTCAGGATTTAGCATCGGGGAAGATGATTGGCAATGCTAGGCAGGACGGTGGTCTCTATCTTCTCCATGCTCGCTCCTTTCTCCCTGAGGTGGATGACAAATTGTGTCTTAATTCCGTTTCTTCGTCTAGTGTTAATGATATTTTGCTTTGGCATAATAGGTTAGGTCACCTGAGTTTTGCATATTTAAAACGTTTGTCAATAAAAGTATTTCTTCGCTTTATTGTGAATCTTGTGCATTGGGCAAAACATCATCGCGATGTTTTTCCGCCTCACTCATATAAAAAATCTGCACATTTCACTCTTATTCATAGTGATGTTTGGGGCCCTTGCAGGATTGCAACCTCTTCTGAAAAACGTTGGTTTATAACCTTTCTTGATGATCATTCTCGTATGACTTGTGTTTTCCTTCTTAAAGAAAAATCTGATGCGGGTGTTGTTTTCAAAAACTTTTTCACAATGGGGCAAGCTCAGTTTAACACTAGTATTAAAATATTTCGGAGTGATAATGGAAAAGAATATTTTAATAAATTATCAGGGGATTTGTTTCTTAATCATGGAATTGTACATCAAAGTTCTTGTTCCCCATACCCCTCAGCAAAATGGAGTTGCCGAGTGGAAAAATAGACATCTCGTTGAAGTTGCTCGGGCTATTAGTTTTCATACTAAAGTTCCGAATTATCTTTGGGGGATGCTATTTTGATTGGGACCTATTTAATTAATCGCTTGCCCTCACGTGTTTTGAACTTTGAAACTCCCCTCAATATTTTTCGGACCTCTTTTCCTCATTCTCGGTTAATCACGGATATCTCGCTGAAAATTTTTGGGAGTGTGGCCTTTGTTCATAATCATGATAACGCCATTTCCAAAATTGACCCACGAGCTATTAAGTGCATTTTTGTTGGTTATCCTACAAACCAACGTGGCTACAAATGTTTTGACCCTGTTTCGAAAAAAATCTTTGTCTCGATGGATGTCACATTCTTCGAAGGGCAGTCTTATTATACCTCTCATCTTCAGGGGGAGACATGTGCTGCTAACAAAGATGATTTTTTAAACAATTCAAACTTCATCGTTGAATTTGGAAATAATGAACAAAATGACACTATTATGCCTATTCACAATCCAACTAACATAGTAACAGAAGATGAGAGACATGATATTGTTTACACCAGGAGATGAGACGCAAAGAGAGGGGGAGACACGGTTCAACCACACGGCCATGAATCAACACCGATAACTCTGAAACACAAATTACTCCAAACTCTGATACTCCAGGTAACTCAAAAATAATTTCTTCCAATGATATTGATCTTCCCATTGCTTTAAGGAAAGGTACGAGAATATGCACCAAACATCCTCTCTCAAACTTCGTATCTTATAAAAATTTGTCACCTTCCTATTACACGTTTGTCTCTCAAATAGATACCAGCATATCCCTAACAATGTACAGGAAGCTCTTGAGATACCTGAGTGGAAAGAAGCTATTCATGAGGAAATGAGAGCTCTGAAGAAGAATTCAACTTGGGAGAAGGCTGACTTACCAATGGGAAGTCGCCAGTCGGATGTAAGTGGGTCTTCGATATAAAATATAACTCTGATGGGTCCCATGACCGATACAAGGCCTGCTTGGTCGCCAAGGTTTTACCCAAACATATGGAGTTGACTACAATGAAACTTTTTCCCCAGTTGCCAAGCTGAGTACAGTCGGAGTTGTTCTCTCAATGCAGCCAATCTAGATTGGCCTCTGAACCAATTAGATGTTAAGAATTTCTTCTTAAATGGAGAATTGGAAGAAGAAATATATATGACAACCCCACCAGTGAATTCGGGTCAAAAGTGTGCAGGTTGAAGAAATCACTTTATGGACTGAAACAATCCCCTAGAGCATGGTTGTCAAGAGCCAAAGCTATTGTCAAGGACAATCTGATCACACTCTGTTCACAAAAAAATCCAATATGGATAAAATTTCTTAATTGTCTATGTTGGTGATATTATATTAACAGGTGACAACATAGAAGAGATGAACAGATTAAAGGAAAAACTGGCGATGGAGTTTGAGATGAAAGACTTGGGGCATCTGTAATATTTTCTTGGAATGGAGGTGGCAAGATCAAAAAAAGGAATCATGGTCTCTCAACGGAAGTATATTTTAGACCTTTTGAAGGAAACTGGGATGAGACTCCTATAGAGACAAATGCTAAATTAGGAGATTGAGTTAGAGGATTCTTTATTTTGTTATTTATATCACAAGAGAATGTAATCATTTTATTTTTAGAAAAATAAGAAGAATAGAACGTGGTTTACGTTCCATCCTCAAACCTTCTCCTATTCTACGGAATTTATTTAGGAGTCATCTTGCCCTAAAAATTTGTGAGTCTTAGGAGTAGTTAAGTTATTTTAGGCAATTATGTAACTATAAATATATGGCTTATTGAGTAATAAAATAATTAAAAGAATTTTCAGAACGTTGTGAGATCGTGAGGTCTCTCCTTTAACGAGTCTCGATTCATCTACTAGATCGTGTGGTTCTTCCTCGAACGAGCCTCAAATTTAAAACATCACGAATCGCCCACATCATGAGATCTAAAACTTGGGATCATATCAAAGTTTTAATATTGAACTGAAAAAAGTGAATTGGCCTAAGCTACTATTTGATGGATATTTGAATGTTGGTTGTTCAAGTTTGTTTAGCTTGGGCCTTATGTCATAAAGAAACTAGGCATTTGTGGAGAATTAGTAAGACAATGTACTTAATGTATTGTGTCGACTTACTGACAATAAGTTCTTATGGATGGATTTATACTCTTTCTCATTATTCAACTTCGACTTTATTTTTGCCAATATTTTCTCAGGAGAATCAAAATCTGTTTATGTGAGGAACTTGCCATCTACAGTTATGACGCTAGATATTTTACAAGAGTTTAAAAATTTCGGTAAAATCAAGCAGGATGGAGTTTATTTGAGGAATCGCAAGGTCCTTTTTCTTTCTGATGTATCTCGATTTCATGTAGTAATGTAATTTCCTTATCCAAATGTGTCCATGGTTAACAGGATACTGGCGTTTGCTATGCCTTTGTCGAGTTCGAAGATGTGCAAAGTGTTCAGAATGCAATCAAGGTTCACAAATCTCTCCATCTGCCGCTTAAATGTTGTCGTTTCTTGGTTCTCAAAGTTCTTGTGAATGCCTACGTCTCCTTGAGAACTTATTCACTCACTATGCATCTCTAAGAGATCTCCATAATATTGCTCCCCTACTCAACATATCTCTACGTTTCATTATGTTGTCAATCAGTTTGTTTGTCCTCTATCTATCACCTTGTATAAATATCTATCATGTCGGAATTTATTCTCCAGTATGTGTTATTGTTTTGGGAGACTGTCAAGTCTTTTAAAAAACCTGCCGTGATACAGGTTCATGTAAAATTTGAGATTTTAGAATAATATTGGTCTTGGGATACCTTTATGTCTTGATCTTCGCTAAGATGCTTCCTACATATATATACCAATATTTTGCAATTTGTTCCATGTAGGATTAGTTTTGGTTGTCTGATGTCATATGGTTGTGAAGTTCTACTTCGCTCTCAGTGTTTTTTTATGGCGCTGTGTATTTGGTATCTAATTAGAAATTTCCTGTTTTTTAGGCTTCTCCAATTCAATTGGCCGGAAGGCAAGTGTATATCGAGGAGAGGAGACCGAATAATGACGCTTCTCGTGGTGGTAGTATGTTTCTCAAACTCGTTACTAAATGTAAAATTAGAGTGCAGTCATTTTGCTTTTATGCTAATATAAAGAAATTCTCTGCGACTCCAACAATTCTTTCTTGTTATAATCAACATTTAATATGAATCTGAAATTTATGATTTTTATTGTCTTTTGATGACATGTTACTGCCTTCAATTTTTCTTGATTTAGGAGGAAGGGGACGAGGCAGAGGGGGTCTCGGTGGAAGGTCCTTTGGAAGGGGCGGCGATCAAAATGACAGCTACGACAGCAGCCGTTTAAGAACCAATGGTTTCCGTGGCATATGATGAAATAACACCCAGGTTAGAACCTGTGGCATTGATGGAATAACTTGTTTTCAAACGATTGGAGTGACATAAGTTTTGTAACACAAGCAAATGCTAACCATTTCGTTTCTTATTTTGGCTTGGAAAGACAGTTTTTTTGAGTGTCTACCTATTGTACTTTGGAACACAACATGTGCTCGTCATGAGTTTCAAATGTGCCTTGTCTACCATCTACTTTTTTAGAAGCATTCATTTGAAAAAATAGAGTACGATTAGCATCTCACCAATTTTGGTGTTTAAGACAATTTTGGATGTGACTGCACTCTCGTTTCATGTACTTGTCAATTTGAGTCTTAAATTAAAGTCTATTCAAAATATACACGAAGGAATGCCTAAGATTATATTATCAAACTTATGATATCTAAATACTCGCTGCCCCTTCTCCAAACTGCATTATTCATCTGATACAAGACCTGGTTTAGACCGTATGAAACTTGTATGGACCAGGTCTACACTCCACTAAGAGACCAACTAAATAGCATTGGCTTAAAATAGTTGATATGTTAATTTATGTGTTTTTTTAAATTTAAAATATGCTATATTTTAATATTGAGTTGGTGTATAAGTTGCGCCCAAACCGGGTCTATAAAAGTATTTCCCATTAGACCTATTCATTTGGATTGAACCATAATCCGCAAATTCACACAATAAGTGCCAATGTTGCTTTAGATAATTCCATAAATTTTGTTATACACTCTTTTTATACTCTAAATATGAATTTAGGCATTAAACTTATCCAAGCAAGGCATGAATCTTATCATCTAAACATAACAACACGAATATAAGATGAAGGAGATACTCTATATTCAGCAAAGATCTTGGTGCGCTTTTCTTTCTTGGCTTTGGTCACTTTTAAACTTTGTGAATACTAATTGACACATAAAAAAAAACGATCTTTTCGTGTGCGTATATATACTCGATGTTGTCATCTGTTGCAGAAAGCATCACGATATAGTTTTAATCTTTACACACTCACAAGCTGCTAAATTCCATCTCTTTGAATGAAAAACCAGTATGCATCATCCTTGTTTCAAAGCTGTTGGCGTGGTGGTGGTGTTTTCCTTTCTTTTTCGTGTTTTTGAGGCAATATGTACCTGATTATGGAATATATAATCAATGGTATAGCATGATACAATATTATTTGCAAGATGAATCCTCCCTATATCCCTCCAATTCCAGCAACAAAATATCAGAATCTCTTTGATCTTAGTAAGATCTAGAATCAAGAATCAACTACGGCCAAAAAGCAACATGTAATAATTTTACTCAAAGAATGCTATTTACAGGTGAGACACTGAATATTGGCTTGTCTTTGTTATCAGCAGCATTTCCTCCTGTGCAGCTGCTGCCTTTTCTCCGAGGCTTCGCTTCTTCAAGAATAGTTACAACGTCTCTCATTGAGGGTCTATCCTTTGGTAGTCTCGCTGTACAAAGTATAGCAATTCTTAGAACTAAAAGCATCTCTTCTTGAACGTGTTTGTTATTTCCTACACTGGGGTCTAAAGCTTCTTCTAATGGCTTGTTGTCTCGCATTTTTTTCTGTATCCACTCGACAATATCTACAGATTCTCCAAATTCAGGCTCCAACGGTCTCCTCCCTGTGAGAAGTTCCATTAGGACTACACCGTAGCTGTAAATATCGCTCTTCTCGTCAACTTTCAATGTGTATCCGTACTCTGTAGAGAAAACATGTGAAGAAAAACTTGAAATCTGTCTGAAAAATGATGTAATTTAGCATAAAAACAGAAGGAATCACATTTAGCAACTCACCAGGTGCTATATACCCATAAGATCCTGCAACCATTGAAACTGTCTCATTCTTTTTAACCATCATTTTTGCCAACCCAAAATCAGCAATTCTTGCCTCAAGATTGGCATCTAGCAATATATTATTCGACTTAACGTCTCGGTGTATAACAGGTGGATAACAATCATGGTGGAGATAAGCGATCCCTTGTGCTACTCCAAGGGCTATGTTATATCTTAAAACCCAATCCACCAGTATTCTTTCTGATTGTTTTCCATGTAAAGCATCTCCAAGGCTACCATTTTGCATAAACTCGAAAATCATCATTGCATCAGAATCATTGTGTAGAAATCCCAACAGCCTTACAATATTTCTATGCCTTAATCTTCCTAAAAGATTAACCTCTCCTAGAAGATCACCACTGCCTCCTAATTCAATATCTGTTACCCCCCTCCACAGTTTTTTGACAGCAAAAGTGGTGTTTAATCGCTGCATTTCAGCTTTATAAACGATACCCGATGCTCCCACTCCAATCACATTCGATTCCTTGATGCAACCTAGTACGTCATTGCTAGTGAATCCAAGTCTTTGAAATGCCATTAGTCTCCAAGGCCATTCCTCATTGCCGGCTTCAAATATATCTTCAAAGCAGTTCACCTCCCGCCATTTTCTATACACATATAGAGATGCAAAACCTGCAAGGAAAACAGCTAATAGAATTGAAATTCCTATTAACCATCCTCCAAGAACGTGTTTATCATGCAGCGCTTGTTTTTTCAATGAATCTGCTGCATTTCGTGGGCAAGGTGGAAGCACACCACCGCAGAGACCTGAATTTCCTTCAAGGTCATCAGGATTTATTGTTCTTAACATCCCATTTGCAGGAACAGGCCCCTCCAGCTTGTTGTAAGAAACATTAAGCATTTCCAAGGCTGGAGAATTCCCGAAATTTTCGGGTATCCCCCCAGTCAGAGAGTTATTTGACAGATCCAGGACAGCCAATGAAGGCATGCTAGCAATTGGCTTCGGAATAGCTCCAGTTAACTGGTTATTTCGAAGGTTCAAAGTTACCATTTTTTCACACGAAGCAATGCCAGCTGGAATGCTTCCAGTGAAGTGGTTTGAGGAGAGATCCAACACAGAGAGTGAACAGTCTTGGAACTGATCTGGGATTTCTCCTGCCAAATCATTACCCGAGGCCATGAATGTTTGGAGATTAGGAATGGAGAGAATTGAAAAAGTTAGAGAAGATTGAAGGTGGTTTCTCGATAAATCAATGAACAAAAGTGAAGTTGACGTTGAAAGATCATATGGGATTTGGCCTGTGAGATTGTTATTCGCAAGCTCCAGCCTTTGAAGCTTGCCAAGCTTTCCAAAACCAACGGGTATTGTGCCCGAAAGACGATTATTTTGCATCCTGACGCGAACTAATGATTCACACGTTGATAAACCAGATGGAATTGAATCAGAAAAGCCATTGTTAAATAAGATCAGCTTAGTTAGATTGCCTTTCCTGCACAGATTTGTAGGAATAGGACCCAAAAAGGAATTCGATGAAACATCCACCCATTGAAGAGCCGAATTCTGGCCTAGATCACCAGGCAAAGTGCCTGATAGTGAATTGTTCCAGAGCTCAAGAACCTCCAATTGAGTCAATCCTGCAATGGCAGTAGGGACCGAACCTGATAACCTGTTCGACATCAGATTCAAAAGCTGCAAGTTCCCAAGATCACCTATCTGGGCTGGAATTTCTCCAGATAACATGTTGTCTGAAAGATCCAAAACCTGTAATGAAGTCATGTTCCCAATCTCTGGTGGAATCTCGCCTCCAAACTTATTTTTGTAAAGAAAAACAGTATTCAACTGCTTCAGTTTTCCCATTTCTGCTGGTATCCCCTCTCCAAGATTGCCTATTGCTAGATCAAGATACATCAGATTACTAAGATTGCCAAATTCCGCAGGTATCCCACCTTCAAACACATTATATCCAAGAACAGCAGTCTCCAACGCCGCCAGTTCGCCAATCTCCACCGGTATCCGCCCTGTCAAATTATTCCCGGAAAGCCCAAGAAACTTTAATCTCCTCAAATTTCTGTAATTTATCGGAATGGAGCCTTCAAAGAAATTCCCCCTCAAATCAAGAGTTTCAAGAAAAGTTGCATTTCCAAGATCTTCAGGCAAATAACCAGAAAAGTTATTTCCAGAAGCATTCAGGGCCACCAATCCAGGTGCCACTCCAAGACCAACAGGGAATTGATTAACAAAAAAATTCTGACTCAGATCAATCCACCGAAGTTCAGTCAGATTAGACAAAGATCTCGGCAATGGCGACGCGAACTCATTGCAGCATAAGTTAAGAGAAATCAAAGCCTTCAATCCCTGGATTTCATCAGGAATCTTGCCACTAAGATTCATGTGAGAAAGATTAAGACTTTCAACAAAATCATCGGAGTTGCATTTCACTCCAGTCCAGCTGCAGTGAACTGAAGTACCATTTTCTTCCAACTTCCAGTTTTTAAGATCATCCAATGGATCAACAAGACTTGCTTTAAGCAGCAGCAGAATCGAAGATTCATCATTGGATTCAATGGCCTCCGCCACCTTAATGTGACAAAGAACATAAAAGCAGGCGCAAAAAAGAAGCAACAAGAAGAAAAACTTGCTTTTCAACTCCATTTTGCTTTAAATTTTTTCCGGGATTTTGGATTCTTTTCTTAATTTTCCACCATATTTTCTATGCCAAGACTCATCAAGATTGACGGATACCGAAACTGGAGCAATGATATATGAAAACAGATGGGGAGAAGATTAAATGATCGATGATTAGTGAGAAACTAATGATTTAAAATGAAATAATCACGCGATAATAATTTTTCAAATATATAATTAATAATTCATAATAATAATTCGTGAGATCTTGGGTTCTGTAAGAGCTGTGAAGTGTGAACACAAATAAAATTCACTGGAAACTTTGTCTTTTCTTGAAATGTAATCCGACAGGAAACATGGCGAGAATTAGCGACCATCAATAGTCAAATTAGTTGTTGTGTAGATTTGATAAAATAAAGATTATTTTACCCTTTTTACTCTGATTAATCGAATTTTTTAACAAGAAATAAACTATTTAAGCTATAGAATGTTATGAATATACGTGGCTTTAACTCATAACCATAACCAATTAACAATGAGTGAAGTAACTCGTATATCTTATAAAGAGATAACATATCTCTAGTTTCTCAATGTGGGACAACTTTCAACACGCCTGTCACGTGTGACATTATATAAGTCAAACACGTGGATTCATAACTTGGTGACGGAGAACATGCGGGCGAAATAACAATCCTTTTTATATTTTCATTCTTTTTCACTATGTGAGCAATATTTAGGAGTGTAACATAAATTTAAAAGAAATAAAAAATAACAATTAGTTTAATAATACTGATAATATTAATTTATGTGTTGCCTGTTTATCAATATTACCGGTACTAATGAATTTAATTTAATTATTTCAAATTGCTTATTTAAATCACTTATATGTTATTTTTGCTCGAGTGTTTGATCTTAAAGTATAAAAAATAAAAAAAAACTTAATGAGCTTCAATTTATTACAGAATTATCACCGATCAACTTAAAGCAGTCAGAAATATATCATGAATTACTTCTCTGATTTTTTCCTCTTTTTTAGAGAAACAATACCAAAAACAAGAAAATTAAACACCCAAATTTTTTTTTAAATCTAAAAAAACGGATGAACAGTTTGAAAAATAATTCTAAACACTCTTGTATTATACTACTTGAGAATAGTTAATAAACTTGCAATAAATAAAAAAAAACATTATTGCCCATTTATAATGCCAAAAATAAACATTAAAATTGATAATAAATAAGATTCCCGTACACACATAACATGCATATCGGTATTATTTATTTCAAATATTATGACAAACTTGTAATCATTTCACATGCAAAATAAAATATTTTCTTAGGTAATATTTCACATGGCATGCATGTGAAGATAATATATAAAAAATGGGTGAGTGTTGTGTCACTAAAGTGGGTGATGAAATGCTATAACATGTGAAATCATGGTGTCCATGCATCACTATTATTAGAGAGGGACCATATAATATAATTTACTATTGATTTTTTTTAAGAATTCATTTAATATTTGATTGACAAGAATTGTCATTTTTAGTTTGAAGGTAATATACCAATATTTTTTAAAATTATTTGGTAACTTAATTAGCCACTCATAGTATTTTTTTTTAAAAAAAAATTATATCCAACCTCATTTATTTATTTAATTTTTGTTGTGGAATGGCTTCACGTGGAATTGTTCAATTATGATTAAAAAAAGGATTCATAATATGTCAAATATGATGGTGTGAAGAGCTCATCTCTACTTTGAAGAGATTCGAGTTCGAGTTCTATACTATGCAGAAATTTTAACCCCTCCGACTCTAAAAAACGATAAGAAAAAAGGGGAAATTACAAATAGGTGCTGTTTACATAAACTTATTACAAATAAATCTGCAAAAAAAAAACTTCTTACCAAAAAATACATTTAGGAGAAAATTATATTCACATAAGTCCAATTTTTTAACTATTGGTTTGAAAATGTATTTTTTAGTTACCAAAATACCCTTCAGTTGAAAACATCCTAACCTAATTTCAGATCTTAATTTTCTTCCTCATCCCGTCGCCCCACACCTTAAATTTTCTGCTGAAATTTTCCGGCGATTCTCAGATCATTATTTTCTTCATCATCTCGTCACCTCATCTAGTCGCTTCATCCCTAAAAAGTATTTGCTAAAATGTTCTGTATATGAAATATGTTTGAATCGAATCATCTAAATTTTCGTAGCATTTGGAATCTTTTTGAATCGAAGAAGATCTCGGACTAGTCTGCAATATAATTTTCGGATCTGCTATGCGCATTTCATCGTGTGTGTGTGTATACTGTGTGTGTATGTGAATTATAAATTTGAACACCGATGCTAAATTATAGATATCGAAAGTCTGTTGGTATGTTTTTTTTTTTACTGATGCATATGGATGAAGAAGTAAGGTATGCATTGGTGTCCGTGCTTGTTTGCTCATTTTCAAAATTTACAGTTTGACAGCAAGATGTTGCAACGAAGAAGAAGACCCAGAGAAAAAATAACTGGTGCACGAAAATTATAAAAAGTAATTGGTGCACGAAAATATAACCTTGGTGCACGAAAATCATAAAAAGTAATTGGTGCACGAAAATCATAAAATGTAACTGGTGCACGAAAATTATAAAAAGTAACTGGTGCACAAAAATATAACATTGGTGCACGAAAATATAACCTTGGTGCACGAAAATATAACACTGATGCACGAAAATACAACACTGATGCACGAAAAATAACCTTGGTGCACTAAAATATAACACTGATGCACGAAAATACAACACTGGTGCACGAAAAATAACCTTGGTGCACTAAAATATAACACTGATGCACGAAAATACAACACTGGTGCATGAAAAATAACCTTGGTGCACTAAAATATAACACTGATGCACGAAAATACAACACTGGTGCATTAACTTTGAGTAAATTTTCGTGCATCAGTAGCTGTTTTAATTTTCGTGCATCAGTTACTGATTTTTCGTGCACGAAAATATAACACTGGTGCACGAAAATATAACCTTGGTGCACTAAAATATAACACTGATGTACGAAAATACAACACTGGTGCACGAAAAATAACCTTGGTGCACTAATATAACACTGGTGCACGAAAATACAACACTGGTGCACGAAAAATAACCTTGGTGCATTAAAATATAACACTGATGCACGAAAATACAACACTGGTGCATGAAAAATAACCTTGGTGCACTAAAATATAACACTGATACACGAAAATACAACACTGGTGCACTAACTTTGTGTAAATTTTCGTGCATCAGTAGCTGTTTTAATTTTCGTGCATCAGTTACTGATTTTTCGTGCATCAGTTACTGATTTTCAATCTTTTCGTGCACCAGTTACTTTTTAAAAAATTTCGTGCACCAGTTATTTTTTATAATTTTCGTGCACCAATTAATTTTTCGCTGGGTCATCTTCTTCGTTGCAAGTTTCAGACTGTAAATTCTGAAAATGAGCAAAGAAGCATAGACATCAATGCATAATAACTAAAAACCCTCAAAAGGCAACAAACAGTATATATACACACATATACACACACAAACACACATACACACACATACCAGAATTGAAAAAAAATCTGGAAAAAAGTGATGGAACGATAAATCGAAGAGATGAAGAGAAAAATCAACTGTAAGAAATCGTAACTGGCAAGAGAGATTTACGAAGCGATTTGAATCGCAGTGGTGAAGGGAAGAGCTTGAACGTAGTGCTGAAAGGAAGAGATTGAAATTTTCTGAAATTGCCGCCTTTTCTTATTAAGGGCGCTTTTGTCATTTGAACCTAAGGTGTACTTAAATGATTGCAAGTTTTTTTCCTGGACTATGATGAATAAAGATTCAGTAAAAGGTACCGGCCTGAACTTTGCCCAAGAAAAAATGATGGTGTAATAGAACATGAGCACGTGCACCGAACAATGGACCACTAACTTCTGGGCCAAGAGAATCAACTTAATTATTTATCTGGGTTTTTTGTTCGGCCCTCATAAGGTCACAACTAATACTAGTTATTAATTGTTATTATTATACTATGATTTGACAACACGTGTCATAAAATATATTTTATGTTACTTTTACTTATAGTAGTGAGAAAATAGAGTTTTTTTTCCAAAATATTTTTGGATATTTATTTATTTTAATATTAGATTTTAAGTGAATAACATATATCTTCAATTTTTATTTCCATCCAATCATTCTTTATTTAAATATCAAACATAAGATGAAAACTATGTGGCATTGAAAAATTGCCTATCATTTTTTAGGCCAAGTAAGCTCGGATTTTTCGATCATACCACATGAGATATTATCCTATAAATGGAATGAGTGGCACAAATTTAATTTGAGGAATATGTCTCACTCTCCAATTTAAATTTAGACCACTCAAATACCCTGTGATAGTACCCATGAGTAGCATAGTAAGTCCCACTTATACAACTGGATTGGCGTGAGAGTCCCGTAAGATAAGTGTCTTGAAAGCTCCTTGATTGTCTTCCTACCACTTCCCAGTACTCTTCCTTTCTTTGTCAGCATAACATCGTATCAGTAGGTGAGAGAAAACCTCTAATAGATAGGGTTTTTGGCGATGAACTTATTTGTGGTTTTCCAAATACACCGTATGGTTTAAAAATGGACAATTTATCCCCTTTACTTTTCAAAATAGATAGTTTACCCATTGTGTTTGAAAATATGCAGTTTACCTCATTTGATTTGTCAACATGTGCAAAACACAGCCTCTATATAAGAGGACATCGTTCTATGTTTTACAAACCACATGGGTAAACTATCTATTTTAAAAATCAAAAGGAGAAACTGCCTATTTTGAAAATCAAATGAAGGAATTGTCTATTTACAAACCACACAGGTTTAAACTAACTATTTACAAACCAAAGAGGGTATATCGTCTATTAGATTGCCACTGACTCTAATACATTTACCTATATAATAAGTGTGGAATGATTTATTATTCATTAAAAAAAAATTCTAAAATTTGTTTTTGGAATTTTTTTTTGTTAAATAATTTTTTTTTGTTGATGCTCGGATTTGATCTTAATCAATTCTTGATGCATGCAACTTCAGATGTTATTTTTTTCAATTTATATAGTAAGAGAAGCATAAATTTTTCTAAAAAAAGTTAGAGTCAGTCATTTGATTATTTTTTCCCATTAAATTACGGTAACATGTTCGTTTTTAAAAAAGTTTGTTAAAAGCCAGTAATTTGAAATGCTATTTTCGATCAAATTAGAATTTTTTTTATCAAAATGTTGGTACCTGAAACTATGCCTTGTGCGTCGCCAACAAAAACTAGTACAAAGATACTCCTCCAAATATTAGCACATCAAACGTGATAAATCTTTTATTTGGCGTTTTTCTTTGTCCCATTTGAGATTAAAACACAAAACAAGTGGAGTTGTAAAATACATAAAAAAAAGTTCAAAACAAAAGAGAAGTTGAAAATGGATGATAACATCAAAAGTCTGTCTAATCCTCGAAAAGAACATTTGCAAAAAAAAAAAAAAAACTTGATTTACTGCACCTGCAAAATGCATAATGCAGCCTCATTGCCTTTCTTTTCTCCTCTATTGTAGCGTTTGTGTTTGCCTATAAAAGGTATTTTAAAAATATGAGAATCAGATAGAAATACAATTCCCCCACTTTCCTTTCTTTTCTCCTCTATTATTCTTCTTCTGCGAAAAGTTTTAATTCTTGTTCAAACTTCATTTATGTTCATCAATCAAAAGCTTGCTCAACTCAATTCATTTGGAATTATAACTCCAATTCAAACACTTAAATCATCTTATATTATTTGGTACCCAACAATTTGAGGTATCAGAGCCACATGCAGTATATACTACAAAAGTTGTTTTGTGCAGATAAAATGTCTAAAGATTCATTAACAACGCCCATTCTAATATTTGATGTGGAAAATTATGAATTTTGGATGGTCCAAATGAAGATCCTATTTATTTCTCTAGATATTTGAGAAATAGTAGAGAATGAAATACTGGAACCAGAAGATGCCGAAACCTTGGTATCATGGACTCAAGTTAAGCAAAAAGAATACCGGGAAAATATTGGAAAGATGCCAAAGCCTTATTGTTCATCCAAAAAGGCGTCATCGACCATATTTCTTAGAATTATGGGTGCCAAAAATTGCAAAGATGACTGGGATATTCTAAAATTGGAGTTTCAAGGGTCCGAGAAAGTAATCTCCATTAAACTTCAATCTTTATGGCGAGATTTGATAATTTAGCCATGAAAGATAATGAAAGTGTCCGAACCTTTATTTAATGTGTTGTTGAAATAATCATTCAAATAAAGAGTTATGGAGATACCATCCAAGAAAAGAAGATTGTTGAAAAAATCTTGAGGAGCTTGCCACAAAAATTTGAACATATCGTGGCTGCGATTGAAGAATCAAAAGATTTGTCAAAACTCAATGTGGTAGAGTTATGAGTTCTTTAGCAGCCCAAGGTTAAAGGATGCGTAAATTTGATGGCCTTTCCATTGAGCAAGCCTTTGAGTCCAAACACAATATGACGGAGAAGAAAAAATTTGAAGGCGAAGAAACAAGTGCATCCCAACAATCTCAACAAAAAGGAGGAAATAAAAACTACCGATATCGTGGACGAGGACAAGGAAGACCACGATTCATAAACACCCAAAGAGGTGATATCAATTCTAATTCTTCTTGCTTTATTTGCAAAAAATCGGGTCATGATTCAAAAAAAATTGTTGGGATAGATGCAAAACTTGTAAAATCCAAATCACTCATATAAAGACTGCTGGCACAGACAAAAAAAGAAGACGAAAGAAACGATGCCAACTTCGAGGAAAATGATCAAAAAATCATGTTCTATTCATGTATGAACATGACCAATAATCCCTTAAATATATGATATTTGGACAGTGGTTGTAGGAATCACATGACAAGAAACAATGATTATTTCATCACATTTGATGAAAATTTTACATCGGAAGTCAAGATGGGAGATGGAAAATTACAACATGCCAAGGCAAATGAACAATAGCTGTGAGAACAAAGGGAGGTAACACAAAATTTATTGAAAATGCCCTATATGTTCCTGATCATACTTCAAATTTACTGAGTGTTGGTCAATTAATTCAAATTGAATACTCAGTTAATTTTGAAAAAAGATGAATGTAAAATAAGGTGTTAGGATCGATTCCGGGGGGGAAGTGCCCATTCCACACCCGAGTTCAACCAACTTGAGCTTCAATAGGTCGTGTTCTTGAAATAATTGCACCGAGAGATTATATCGAGTTCGGTTACAAAACCGAGCGGAAGAAACTCGACATAGCCCGCTCTAAAATCGATTAACCATTTGAAAGGCATTTTAAAGATATGCAAGAAAGTATGTAAATACAATTAGGTAAATAAATGCAGTAAAGTAAAAAACACGAGCATTTGTTTCTGGAAGTTTGAAGCACAACGCTTCTACGTCTCTCCTTCTTCCATCTCATGGAATGATACACTAGAAGACTTGATTTATACAACTCTTTGTACAAACCCGATCCAGTTGGCCATTCCTCATCCAACTAGAACTCCTAGCAACTCAACTATGTATGTTCTTCTCGCATACAAAGACCTCTCACCCAATTGTGATGAATCACAAACTGTTACAATGGTATCCACTCTTCTATTTTAGCTCACAAATACAATGAATAGAGTGAATACAAATGCACAAATGATTTCATAACGAATCTGATACAACAAGGTAAGAGGTGCCAAAGGTTTGTGGAGTTCTCTTCATTTAGCAGCTTTTGTCTTTGAAGTTTCTCAATTAAATCCCAAGTGGGTTTTCTTTGGAAGGCTTGGATTGATCTTCAATCAGCTGTTATCGAGCTTCCAACTCATGTATTTATAGCTCCATGTAATGATATATGCTTTAGATACAAGAATATAACCAATGAGACAGTTTTGGTAAGATTTGAAACATTGCAACGGTCGTATTCTGCTTCTGAGCTATTTCTGAAAGGCTGCTGCTTTGTTCCAGTAGAGCAGGTCTACTTGAAAGTACTGGTCGAGTTGTTGGCCTCTACTGGTTCGAAGTCAGCTGGCCTCTACTGGTTCGAATCCGCTGGCCTCTACTGATTTAGTCTACTGCTCAACCTCTACTGGTCGACATCTACTTGTTGGTCGAACTCTATTGTCTGAGCTTCGAGGTATGCTATTCCAAGGTCTACTGGGTCTTGGGTGCAGCAGTAGGTGAGTGACTTGAAGTGTCTACTGATCGACATCTTGTGGTTGGAGCTTCGAGGTCTGCTGGTCCAAGGTCTACTGGGTAATTCGATAAATGATCAATTTAGTCAGCACCGCTCAAGGTCTACTGGTAGTCCGATAGATGATCCGGTACATGATCAATTTAGTCAGTAGCGCTCAACGTCTGCTCGTAGTATCTACTGGTCCAGTTTCTTCAACCTATTTCTTTTCTAATCATCAAGCTGTAAGATATCATCTATGAAATGCACACTTGATGAAATATGTTGGCAACACAATAACAAGTTTTGTTAACATCAAAACAAAAATCTGGTTGGAGCTTCGAGGTTTGCTGGTCAAAGGTCTACTGGTCCCCTGTTGGTAGTCCGGGAGATGATCAATTTAGTCAGCACCGCTCAAGGTCTACTGGTAGTCCGGTAGATAATCCGATACATGATCAATTTAGTCAGAAGCGATAAAGGTCTGTTGGTAGTATCTACTGGTCCAGTTTCTTCAACATATTTCTTTTCTAATCATCAAGCTGTAAGATATCATCTTTGAACTGCACACTTGATGAAATATGTTAGCAACACAATAACAAGTTTTGTTAACATCGAAACAAAGATTATTCAGGTTTCCAAAGCCCAACAATCTACCCCTTTTTGATGATCATAAAACTTGAAAAAAATATGAACATTAAAGCACAATGTTGCATAAAAAATCATATTTTTTAAACAACATATTTCTCTCCCTTTTTGTGTAAATCAAAAAAGGATGAAAAATAAATTTACTCCCCCTCAAGGATTAAGATTAAACTCTCCCCCTTAATTTTACAAAGTTTGAAAATTATAGCAAGTGATGGGCAAATGGGGTAAGCTAAAATAAATTTAAAAAAATTGCAATGCACTTACTTTTTGAAAAAAATAACCTTTGATGATGGATAAAGCATACTTGGCAACAAATTTGAATTTTTTGACAAAACACAACAATGCCCATTTCATCGTTCTGCGGTGGCAACACACTTAGTCCAACTTGAACTAAGAAACTTCTTTTCCTCGATCAAGTTTGGGCTGCAAGACCTATACTGCTGCAATCCTCTATGAGTCTAGTTTGCAACGCAAAAGAAATGGTACGTCATTTGGACATCCGAACAAGAAGTTATGCCAATTTTTCAAAGTCGCTGCAAGCTGCCAGAAAAACTGAATGCTTCAAAAATTGTTAGAAAAAGATTTCAAATTAACTGTTTTCAACTTAAAAGAGTTAGAACAGATTGAAAGACACTCGAGTTCGGTTACAAAACCGAACGGAAGACACTCGACATAGCCAACTCTAAAACCGATTAACCATTTGAAAGACATTTTAAAGATATGCAAGAAAGTATGTAAAAACAATTAGGTAAATAAATGCAGTAAAGCAAAAAGCACAAGCATTTGTTTCTGGTAGTTCGAAGCACAAACGCTTCTAAGTCTCCCATTCTTCTATCTCATGGAAGGATACACTAGAAGACTTTGATTTATACAACTATTTGTACAAACCCGATCCAGTTGGGCATTCCCCATCCAACTAGAACTCCTAGCAACTCAACTATGTATGTTCTTTAGCGTCTCACATACAAAGACCACTCACCCAGTTGTGATGAACCACAAACTGTTACAATGGTATTCACTATTCTATTTTAGCTCCCAAATACAATTAATAGAGTGAATACAAATGCACAAATGATTCCATAATAAATCTGATACAGCAAGGTAAGAGGTGCCGAAGGTTTGGGGAGTGCTCTTCAATTACCAGCTTTTGTCTTTGAAGTTTTTCAATTGAATCCCAAGTGGGTTTGCTTTGGAATGCTTGGATTGATCTTCAGTCAGCTATTATCGAGCTTCCAACTCATGTATATATAGCCCCAAGTAATGATCTATACGTTAGATACAAGAATATAACCATTGAGACAGTTTTGGTAAGATTTGAAACATTGCAACGGTCATATTCTGCTTCTGAGCTATTTCTGGAAGGCTGTTGCTTTGTTCCAGTAGAGCAGGTCTACTTGAAAATCTACTGGTCAAGTTGTTGACCTCTACTGGTTTGAAGTCCGCTGGCCTCTACTGGTTCGAAGTCCGCTAGCCTCTACTCGTTCGAATCCGTTGGCCTCTAATGATTGAGACTACTGCTCAACGTCTACTGGTCGACATCTACTGGTTGGTCGAACTCTATTGTCAGAGCTTCGAGGTCTGCTGGTCCAAGGTCTACTGGGTCTTGGGTGCAGCAGTAGGTTGAGTGACTTTAAATGTCTACTGGTCGACATCTACTGGTTGGAGCTTTGTGGTCTACTGGTCCAAGGTCTACTGGTCCCCTGCAGTTAGTTCGGTAGATGATCAATTTAGTCAGCCCCGCTCAAGGTCTACAGGTAGTTCGGTAGATGATCCGGTACATGATCAATTTAGTCAGCAGCGCTCAAGGTCTGCTCGTAGTATCTACTAGTCCAGTTTCTTCAACCTATTTCTTTTCTAATCATCAAGCTGTAAGATATCATCTATGAACTGCACATTTGATGAAATATGTTAGCAACACAATAACAAGTTTTGTTAACATGAAAACAAAGATCTGGTTGGAGCTTCGAGGTCTGCTGGTCCAAGGTCTACTGGTCCCCAGCTGGTAGGGCGGTAGATGATCAATTTAGTCAGCACCGCTCAAGGTCTACTGGTAGTACGGTAGATGATCCGATACATGATCAATTTAGTCAGCAGCGCTCAAGGTCTGCTGGTAGTATCTACTGGTCCAGTTTCTTCAACCTATTTCTTTTCTAATCATCAAGCTGTAAGATATCATCTATGAACTGTACACTTGATGAAATATGTTAGCAATACAATAACAAGTTTTGTTAACATCGAAACAAAGATTATTCGGGTTTGCAAAGCCCAACAATCTCCCCCTTTTTGATGATCACAAAACTTGAATAAAAAAATGAACATTAAAGCACGATGTTGCATAACAAGAAAAAACCATATTTTTTAAACAACATATTTCACTCCTTTTTTGTGTAAATAAAAAAGGAAGACAAATAAATTTACTCCCCCCCCAAAGGATTGAGATTAAACTTTCTCCCTTTTAAAAAGTTTGAAAATTATAGCAAGTGGTGGGCAAATGGGGTAAGCTAAAATAAATTTAAAAAAATTTCAATGCACATTAATTTTTGAACAAAAATAACCTTTGATGATGGATGAAGCATACTTGGCAACAAATTTGAATTTCTTGACAAAACTCAACAATGTCCATTTCATCTTTCTGCGGTGGCAACACACTTAGTCCAACTTGAACTAAGAAACTGCTTTTCCTCGATCAAGTTTGGGCTGCAAGACCTATACCGCTGCAATCCTTTATGAGTCTAGTTTGCAACGCAAAAAAAAAATGGTACGTCATTTGGACATCCGAGCAAGAAGTTATGCCAATTTTTCCAAAGTCGCTGTTAAATGCAATGAAATTGATTTTTATACTAAAAATTTTCGTACACCAAGTTTTTGAAAATTATGCTATGAGAATAATTTCATGCTCATAAAAAATTTCTATAAAAGATTTCCGTCTAAAATCGGTTAAAATGCTTTCCAAGAACAACCCGCACTAATATCACTTGTTAGGATCAATTCCGGGGGTGGGCTACCATTCCACACCCGAGTTCAACCAACTTGAGCTTCAATTGCTCGTGTTCTTGAAATAACTGCATTGAGAGATTATATCGAGTTCGGTTACAAAACCGAGCGGAAGACACTCGACATAGCCCGCTCTAAAAGCGATTAACCATTTGAAAGGCATTCTAAAGATATGCAAGAAAGTATGTAAAAACAATTAGGTAAATAAATGCAGTAAAGCCAAAAACACAAGCATTTATTTCTGAAAGTTCGAAGCACAACGCTTCTTCGTCTCCCATTCTTCCATCTCATGGAAGGATACACTAGAAGACTTTGATTTATACAACTATTTGTACAAACCCGATCTAGTTGGGCATTCCCCATCCAACTAGAACTCCTAGTAACTCAACTATGTATGTTCTTTAGCATCTCACATACAAAGACCATTCACCCAGTTGTGATGAACCACAACTGTTACAATGGTATTCACTCTTCTATTTTAGCTCCGAAATACAATTAATAGAGTGAATACAAAGGCACAAATGATTCCATAATAAATCTGATACAACAAGGTAAGAGGTGCCAAAGGTTTGGGGAGTGCTCTTCAATTAACAGCTTTTGTCTTTGAAGTTTCTCAATTGAATCTCAAGTGGGTTTGCTTTGGAATGCTTGGATTGATCTTCAATCAGCTATTATCGAGCTTCCAACTCATGTATATATAGCCCCAAGTAATGATATATATGTTAGATACAAAAATATAACCGTTAGGACAGTTTTGGTAAGAGTTGAAACATTGCAACGGTCATATTCTGCTTCTGAGCTATTTTTGGAAAGCTGCTGCTTTGTTCCAGTAGAGCAGGTCTACTTGAAAGTATACTGGTCGAGTTGTTGACCTCTACCTCTTCGAAGTCCGCTGGCCTCTACTGGTTTGAAGTCCGATAGCCTCTACTGGTTCGAATCCGCTGGCCTCTACTAGTCGAGTCTACTGCTCAAGGTCTACTGGTCGACATCTACTGGTTGGTCGAACTCTATTGTCAGAGCTTCGAGGTATGCTGGTCCAAGGTCTACTGGGTCTTGGGTGCAGCAGTAGGTTGAGTGACTTGAAATTCTACTGGTCGACATCTACTGGTTGGAGCTTTGAGGTCTGCTGGTCCAAGGTCTACTAGTCATCTGCTGGTAGTTCGGTAGATGATCAATTTAGTCAGCCCCGCTCAAGGTCTACAGGTAGTCCGGTAGATGATCCGGTACATGATCAATTTAGTCAGCAGCGCTCAAGGTCTGCTCGTAGTATCTACTGGTCCAGTTTATTCAACCTATTTCTTTTCTAATCACCAAGCTGTAAGATATCATCTATGAACTGCACATTTGATGAACTATGTTAGCAACACAATAACAAGTTTTTTAACATCAAAACAAAGATCTGGTTGGAGCTTCGAGGTCTGCTGGTCCCCTGCTGGTAGTCCGGTAGATGATCAATTTAGTCAGCATCGCTCAAGGTCTACTGGTAGTCCGGTAGATGATCTGGTACATGATCAATTTAGTCAGCAACGCTCAAGGTCTGCTGGTAGTATCTACTGGTCCAGTTTCTTCAACTAATCATCAAGCTGTAAGATATCATCTATGAACTGCACACTTGATGAAATATGTTAGCAACAAAATAACAAGTTTGTTAACATCAAAAAAAGATTATTCGGGTTTTCAAAACCCAACATAAGGGACAAAGATTAGAAGCTGATCGCGAAAATTAAAATGGCAAAAAATAATGTATTTCCGTTGACAATGCCAGTGGACAATAATATCTCTTTAAAAGTTGAAAATCTGAAGAATCCCTATTGTGGCACCTAAGATATGGGCATTTGAACTACTATGGACTGAAAATGTTTAAACATAAAAAACATGATGATTGGACTCCCGGACATTGAACTATTGGACCAAACATGTGAAGGATGTATTTATGGCAAAATGCACCGATTACCTTTTCCTAAGACTGTTTGGAGAGCAACACGACCTCTTGAACTGATACATGCCGATATTTGTGGACCAACAAGGACATCATCATTTCAAAACAAAAAATGTTTTCTTTTTTTTTTTGTTGATGATTTTAGCAGGATGATATGTGTATACTTTCTGGAGCAAAAATCAGAAGCTTTTGGAGTATTTGCTCCGTTCAAGAAGATGGTGGAAAGACAGAGCAATTACTAGTTCAAAACGCTCAGAACTGATCTTGGTGGAGAATTCTTGTCTAAAGAATTTTCAAATTATTGCAGTCAAGAAGGAATCTGGAGGCAGTTGACGGCACACTACACACCTCAACAAAATGGTATAGCAGAAAGAAAAAATCGAACAATTGTTGAAATGGCCAGAAGTATGTTGAAAGCAAAAGGTCTTCCCAACACCTTTTGGGCTGAAGCTGTTAACACTGCAGTATACATCCTCAACAAATCACCCACAAAAGCCCATCCAAAATAAAACTCCATGTGAAGCTTGGTACAAACGTAAACCAGATATCAAACATCTTTGAGTTTTGGATGTTTGGCTTATTCTCTCGTTCCTTCACAACAACGAGAGAAATTCAATGGAAAAGGTGAAAAATATATTTTTATTGGTTACAATGATGAATCAAAGGCACATCGTTTGTTTTATCTGAAGACACATGAATTAATAATCTCAAGAGATGTGCATTTTGATGAAATGAAATTCTGAGACTGGGAAAATAAAAATCCAGTCGAATCAAATAAAACAGAAGATTCTGGTGCAAATTCTTCAATAGATCCATCACACAACCAAAAATATATTTCATTCAGATTCTGATTCAGACTCCCCGGCGAGAAAGGTACGTTCATTAAGAGAAATTTATGCTCTATCAAATATTGCATTTTTCTCTTGTGAACCACATTCAGTGAAGATGGATCTGTTCAGAAAGTACAAAGCTCGACTTGTAGCAAAAGGCTATTCACAACAGCCCGGTATTGATTTCAATGAAACATTTGCACCTATTGCGAGAATGGAAACTATTCGCACTGTACTTGCAGTTGCTGAACAAAATGAAGTACGTAGAACCACCACAATGCTACGTAGTAAAAGAAAAAGAAAACATGGCATACCACATCTACAAGCTCTTTATGGCCTGAACAAGCACCTCGTTCTTAGAATAATAAATTTTTTGTTTATTTTACCAGTAATGGATGCCATCGAAATTATGTCAAAAAGGAGGTACAAACGATTTTTTGATAATGCGCATTTATGTTGATGATTTGATATATACTGGCACTAACTCTGTGATGCTAGAAGAATTCAAAAAGGCCACGATGAAAGATATGAGATGACGGATCTGGGCCTTATGAAATATTTTCTTGGTATTCAAGTGCAACAGAAAATGGAGAAATTTTTATTTCTCAAGAAAAATATACAGAAGATTTGTTGAAAAAATTAATGTGTCAATGTGTAATCCTATCACAACTCCAATGACCTTAAATGAAAAATTACAGCAAACTGATGGAGCAAAAAAGGCCAAAGCAACAATTTATCGAAGTTTAGTGGGTTCATTAATGTACATCAATAACACCAGACCATATATTGTTCATTCAGTGAACATAATATCAAGATTTATGAATGACCCAAGTCAGAATCATTTTTCCGCTGCCAAAAGGATACTACGGTATTTACGGGGATAAAAAAAGAACAATATCAAATATGTCAAAGAAAATGAAGATAGCCGAATTGGCTACACTGACAGTGACTGGGCTGGATCAATCGATGACATGAAAAGCATGTCTGCATATATATTTTGTACTGGTACAAAACCAATTTCTTGGGCTTCTAAAAAACAGAAGACAATTACACTTTTATCAGCAGAAGCAGAATATAGTGATGCTACTAATGCTGCTTGTGAAGCAATTTGGCTGCAAAGAATTCTAAAAATTTCACAGCAAGAACTAGAGAGTCCTACAAAAATATTTTGTGACAACATGTCTGCTATTGCCATGACAAAAAATCCCGTCTTTCATGCAAGATCAAAACACATAGAACTATGTCACCATTTCATCAGAATTCTCGTCAATAATGGTGAAATTCAGTTAACTTTTGTTAACACTGAAAATTAAATAGCAAATCCATTTACAAAGCCAGTATCTTCAGAGAAATTGGAAAACTTCAAACACCACATATGCATTACAAATTAATGAGGGGTGTAAAATATTACTTTGTACGCATTATTGTTTTCAAAGCTGTCAACTTGAAGTTATGACCGAAGTTGAAAAAGACAATTAAGTGGAATCATGCAATAACAAGACAAAGCATTTAATTAATAGTAAAGGTGTTCAAAGGACCGGACTAACCGGATCCGGTTCGGAACCAAACCGTGTGACACCCCTTACACATATAACACATATACCACATACACATGAGACATATAACATAATATTTAATGGCAGCGGAAATTTCAATCTCATAACATCATGCAATCAAGACATGTATCAAAATATAATTTACAAGGCAGTATGCCACAAAATGACCAAGGTTGTACCCCTCACAACCCAACCAAAAACCTATACAGTATATGCAAATGATGAGCTGAAGGAGAAGGACTAGAGTCAGCCAGCCGACCTTGGATCCATGACTTCCAACTACGTAGAAACACCTTGTAGAGTCAACTTTTATTTACAGCAACTGAAAAACAACATTTGCATTTGGGTGAGTTGCATTATCAATGAGCATATTCAAATAACGTAGTATTTAAAATCACATAAGCATATAATTCATATCCACATAAGCACATGAATATACTTACATGATTCATCATCAAGCTTTACATCAGTTCACATGATTCATATAAAATGAATGATGCACATGTATGTCTGTATTGTTATTCTGTTATGACCCAACTAATACCAAGAACAATCCGTGATCACGATATGGCCGGCACTCTGTAGATCCCCTTTTGAGTTCTCAATTAACTCGGGATTGATATTCTTTGATTCTGTAATTCTGACCGTACTCAGAATGAAATAACACATGGTTCAAGGTCATTAGTGGCCATAACAGAGTTCTTTAATCTCTTATTAATGCACATGTCATAATCATATGCATAACATCAAAATAATAAGGTAAATAACATCATATAGAACTTAGAACATCATATTTCACCATGTCATAGCAGAACTCAATTTAGTTCTTGCACATCATATTGCATTCATTGCAATTCATTTAACAATTCAGGATACTTATATAACACAAATCACATACTTATATAAAGTTAAATACCAAGTTATAAGGATATACTCACAAGCGATACTCCTATCTCGTAGGAAGTGCTTAAGTCGCCTTACTGGTGCCGATATCAAACGTAGAACCTATCAGTGCATATCAAATGCACAACCAAACTCAATATCATATGGTTTCATATGAATTAATTATAGTTATGCATGAAATGTTCATACCAAGTGAAATTTTATTTTTCTACTATTCATTATTTCTCACAGTTACAATTATGCTTTCTCAATTTCATTTTGTGTAACCAGTATATGCACATGACGTTTTTATACCCATAAAATTTGTATAAATTCTAAACTACAACAGAATCTCAAGTTTCTTGTTAAATATTGTTTATCATTGTTTAATCTATCACATATATGAATTTCATAATTTTGGGGCATTATTTCAAATTAAGCCATACCCTAAACATAAGAAAAAGTAAATAAAAACTACCTCAAAAGGAAGGTAACGAGGCGAGGATTCCAGATATGTACTTATTTTCGAGTTTTGACGTCGTTTCGAAGTCCGACAATCAACGAAACCACAAATTTCTTTTCTCTTCTCTCCTTCACAACTCACGGCAATTTCACACACTAAAACGTGTGAATGTGTGCTTATCTGATATTTTCAGTCGGTTTCCAGAATTTATTTTCGTTTCTAATTTTTTTTAATAAATTTCAAAAAGTACCAAAATACCCTTCAACATCTATTCTATTCTTTTCAACTTTAATCACTAAATTTAATCACTATTTTTCAATTTATTCATTAAATTTACTATCTATTCAATTTTTAATACTATTTCTTCAATATATTTGAATATATTCACTATATATATTCAATATTTTTTTAACATTTATTCACTAATTCTTAACCTTTATTCATTACTCAATTTATTAAATCTATTCAATATTTCTTTAACTTCTATTCATTCTATGTATTTTTATCACTCATTTATCAATATTTTCCTAACTTTAATCAATTACATATTTTACAATCTCTATGATTTCCAATGCACATAATAAATGTCAAAATATATGCATTTATGCTATGAATGATTTCATATATGCCATGATGCGTATGCATGATCATGTAAAGTTTTCGGGTCATGACAAACCGGTTCAATCCGGTCCGAAACCAGAACCGATGAATCCTGTCCCGAACCCGAACCATAATCGACTAAAGCCGGTTATGAGGCAGTTCCATGTAAATGGAACAGCCGATAGGATATTTAAAAAAAATAGTAGTTGGGCAATCACTTGTTTGGTGTTGTAAAATTCTTAATATTTTCCCAAAAATATTATGGCATCTTCTTCTACTCGTCGCGGTGGTCGTGCTGGTCCCTCTAATCCACCACCTATATTTGATGTAGGCGATGATTTTTTTTTTTGCCGACATCGACGATATTCTTGATGAAGCGCAAGCTGCGGAGGATGAGAAAATGATTTCCTGAACCCGTCGCTAAAAAAATCCCGCCGCTTCATCCGCAACTACTACAGTTGCCTCTAGTCATCCGAGTTACCACCCCAAACATAGCAAAGTTTGGGATCATTTTGATATTATCACCAAATCAGGTACGAACGATTATTCCGTTGTTGTAAAATCTGTAAAATAACTTAATTATAAAACTGGTGGTTCTTCCGCGGGCACCGAAACTTTTAAAAAATATTTAGTAAAAAATCATAGTTTTGATGAGCTTAATCTACTACCTATAGGTAGGGAACCAACCCATCTTCAAATTAATACTCAAACTGGATCTAATTTTGTTTTAACACCAGCTATACACCAGTAATTTTGTTTTATAATTACTCTACTACTTATTGGGAAAATATATTACATGAGCATTGTGTGTCAAATTTTTTAGATCTTAGTCAAGACAGCTTTGTATCATTCTCAACAAGTACAAGGATCATCATCACAGAGAGTAGCGGAGCAAGAAGACACTAAATCAAGAAGTTCAGAGATTAATTTGCTGAGAAGTATAGGGAGAAAAAAATTGAGAGGAAGGATCGGCAACAACCACGTCGAACGAAAGGCAAACGCTCGACAATATCCTATCTTTAGCCAAAATGGCTAGAGATGTTTTTGCTGTTAAAACATTTAGTGTCGCAAAGTTCTCAACTTGTGGCCGAATAATTGGAGACCATAGAACTTCTCTTAAAGCAGATTCATTATGCATGCTAACATTGCTCAAAGATTGGTTCGATGCTGAGCGAAGAAATAAAAAATGGGGAGTCGACGAGTTCGGCAACCAAAGTTTCGAAGAAGAAGAAGAATTTGCGAAGACAATATTAATAAATTATGATGAATAATGTATCTTTTTTAGGTAAATTTCAAATGTTTATTATTTTACCTTGTAAACTTTTCGCATACAATAAGTTATTTGTTTTTCCATTATAACTCATCTATTATTTCATCAATAAAATTGTTATTTTCGAAATATTGGCTAAATAATAACAAAAAAAAAAAAAATTAAACTAAAAAAAATAAAAAAATAAAATAAAAGGACGAACGTTCCGGTTTGGAGCTAGTCCAAACCGGAATCGATCCGGTCCAATGCACTGGTTCCATGGACCAGTGTGGTTCCATGGCCCAGAACCGGTTCAGTCCGGTTGGCTATCAGATTGAATCGATTCCGTGACTTTCGAAACTGGGACCGGTGTAATCCATTCCGAATCTGATCCGATTCGATCCATGAACACCTTGAATTAATAGCCACACTTGTTGAAAAAAAATATGCATGCGTTTGTTGTGTCTTTGAATTGAATTGTGGTAGTATATTAAATGTAATGTATGATGATATTGTAAATTGTAATGTGTGTATTTGCTAGAAAAGTACGTGAGAATCAGATTCAGAAAATAGAAATACAGTTCCTCCGTTTGCCTTTCTTTTCTCCTCTATTATTATTCTTCTACCGAAAGTTTTAATTCTTCTTCAAACTTTATTTATGTTCATCAATCAAAAGCTTGCTCAACTTAATTCAAATTGTAATTATAACTCCAATTCAAACATTTAAATCATCTTCTATTATTTGGTACCCAACAATTCTGTCACTTCGGATATCTCCTCATCCGCAGTTCGATTTTGGACTTAGGCGAAAGCCGCGGAGTATGGCTGCTCGAAAGGATGCAATGCGATGCCGAGCAGCTATGTCTTTCAGTTTCACGCCTCGTTTTCAGACACAGACAGATCAAAAGTCAAGCATGCCATTTGATCGTGATGAGTATTCTGATACGAGCTTAAGAAACATGGAGGACTTGTCATCTAGTAGTCGTCCTGGAGTGTCGAACTCTGCAACTTTACCTGTGAAATACAATGAGATGGGAAAACCATCATGCTGTTAAAACAATTTAAAGTAGGATTCAACACATCCAAGGGCGAATTCAGGGAATTGATCAACCGATCCCTTTAAGCTTTTATTTGTAGTTTATCGAAAACTCCATGATTCACCTTTCAGAATACCTTTCAGTTTTTATAGAAAAGTTAGGGAGGTATTTTACGCACCGTCACTGAGGACAAGAACAAGGTCACTATCAATAACCGTAGGGATGCGATGAGCAATCGTACAAACAGTGCAATCTTGAAATTCTGTTCTTATTATCTTTTGGATAAGGTTATCAGTGGCTGTGTCAACTGAGGCTGTTGCTTCATCAAGAACTAATATTCTTGTCTGTTTAAGCAACGTCCGGCCAAGAGATACTAGCTGTCGTTGGCCCACGCTCCAATTATCTCCATTTTCTAGAACTGCCCATGTCAAAGACAACGAATAATTTCCCATGTATACTCGGGATTTCAAGAACTAGAAGAAATTATTGATTCTAATCCGTTACCTGGTGTATCAAGTTTATGTTCTTTTTGGCGAACTATCTCTCCTAGCTGAGACTTATCAAGTGCCTGAGGACACATAAACAGAACAATATATAACACAATCTCAAAGATAAGTACCAAAAAGATCGTCTTTTGAATACAAAAATAATAGACACCATTTATTCATCTTTGGTTTGGAAAGGTGAAATGGGGTGAGTGATATATATTTGTTATGCTACTAAAGGAGGCAAAGAACGAACCTGCCAAATTTCTTGATCAGAATGCTCTTCGAGTGGGTCTAGGTTGTCTCTAATAGTTCCTTCAAACAATGTTGGATCTTGGGGTATGATACTCAGCCGGCTACGAAGGTCATGAAGCCCGATTTTCGTGATATCGATGTTGTCTATGATTATTCGGCCATCTTCTGGTTCAATCAGTCGAAAAAGGGCCTGTATCAAAGTAGATTTACCACTTCCAGTACGGCCAACAATTCCAATTTTTTTCCCGCCGGGAAACACACAGGAGACACCATGAAGAACAACAGGAAGACTCTCCTTGTAACGAACCTAGGATAAACCCGATGGATTTTGAACACCATGTTTTAAAGTTTGCATATTAATAATAATCTTAAAGATGCAAATAGAACATAATTAACACAATACTACTCAAACGTGTGTATACCTTTAAATCAATCAATTCAATCGTGCCAGTATCTGGCCAAGAGGATCGTGGGCGAAAATAATCAATAACTGCTGGTGCCTCACTGGCTATTTCACAGTATTGATAAATCCTTTCTATAGATACGATTTTGTTTTCAAGCTTGCAAAAGCTAAGTATCCATCGTGATAGACGTGCATTTAAATTAAGGCCATACGTCACAGCAAGGCCAGCCATACCTATATTGTATTAACTAAGGTAAAATCTATAAAAACAAGAACCACATATCATTTACAAGTCATTTTTACTATATTTCCATCAAGATTAATGAAGGAAATTACTCCCAAATTACCATTGCTAAATCAATCACATAAAATCGTAGAAAGAGGTTGATTTGACAGCCAAGAAGTGTGATTTACTCACTTGGATCAATACTTCCATGTGGGAAGCTCACAAGTAAAACCATGCAGAAAGCAAATACAAGGGTCGAAAGCATTTCCATACGTAGGCAAAGCCATTCAATAGCTGCAAGACTGCAGAAGAACGGACGAGTAACGCAATCAAGAAGGTAAAGATTCCTCTTCATGAATCGCTTTTCTTGCCCAAAACCTCTTATTGTAGCTGCTCCAGCAAGCGACTCGGTAAAAAGATGAATCACTGGAGATTTCTGGATGCTGACGATGCGCACCAGTTCTCTTGATGATGCCATGTAGTATTTCTGTATTTGTGTGAAGAAATAAAGTTCCATCTTAGTTTTTCCTTGCCCTCGAACTAAATAATCGTTCTAAAAAGAAATTTGACATCTGTAAATGAAATTGCTAACCAGTAGATGCAAAGTTTCTCATAATGCAATTTATGACATCGTGCCACTGCTTACCTGCATCCACAAGCAGGCAATTGCGGTTGGAACAACGAGGAGCAATATTTGCCAGGCAACTTGTGTCATCACACCAACAATGCCAAGAAGTTGGATTGTAGTTGCAGCAAAGCCACCAAGTCGGAATGGAATATCGAGATCGACAACACTTTGATCAACCGAAACCTGGTAGATCATAAGAAAACCATTTAGTAAGAAATAAAATAATGGAATCAGATTTAGTATGATTCATTATAATTAGTACATGAAAGATGTGAAATATTATTTTATAATATTGAGGTTAACTTTGTCTTGCCATTTGTCTGGTTGCATTTAAAGTTGTAAGCAATCATGCACCTTGAATTTTATGTTTCATCAAAAATGTGTGCTGAATCAGACATGTTAATTAATGATGTGCATGCTTATTGAATTATATTTTTGAACTTTGGAACTGCAGTATTGCCTATAAAGGCACATAGAGTTGTACAAATGATGCTGAATCATTATCTTAAATATAAATTCTCTCGATCAATTTCCCATTTCTTTTCCTATATTTTTCTCCATAACTTCGAAGATAAGTTTGTTATTTTTGTTTAATAGAAATCATTCTTAATTTATATATCTTTGGTGCCCTACAAATTTGTGGTATCAGAGCCACGCCCAGTACATAAAAAAACTCATTTGCAATATCATTCCAGTAAAAATGTCTAAAGATTCGTTAACTACACCCATTACTATATTTGATGGGGAAAGTTATTTATTTTGGAGAGTTCAAATAAAAAAGTTTATTTATTTCTCAAGATCTTTGGGAAATAGTAGAGAATGGTATACCGAATCGGAAGATGCCGAAACTTTGGCAACATGGACTCAAGCAAAGCAAAAGGAATACAAAGAAAATACTCGGAAAGATGTCAAAGCCTTATTGTTCATCCAATAAGGCGTACATCGATCCATATTTCCTAGAGCTAGGGGTGCCAAAAATTGCAAAAATGTACTCTCCATTAAACTTCAATCCTTATGGTGAGATTTTGATAATTTAGCCATGAAAGAAAATGACCGTGTTCGAACATTTATTTCACGTGTTGTTGAAATAATCAATCAAATAAAGAGTTATGAAGATACGATTCAAGAAAAAAAGATCGTTGAAAAAATCTTGCGAACCTTGCCACAAAAATTTAAACATATTGTGGTTGCGATCGAAGAATCAAAGATTTATCGAAACTTACAATGGTGGAGCTTATGGGTTTTTTAGAAGCCTATGAACAAAGGATGAGTAAACTTGTTGATCCTTTCATCGAGCAAGCCTTTGAGTTCAAACTCAATATGATGGAGAGGAAAAAATTAGAAAGCGGAGAAACAAGTACATCCCAACAATTTCAACAAAAATGAGGTAATAAAAATTACCGATATTATGAACGATGACAAGGAAGACCACGATTCATCAACACCCAAAGAGGTTGTGGCAATATCAATTCTAACCCTTCATGCTTTACTTGCAAAAAATCGGGTCATGAATCAAAAAAATTGTTAGATGCAAAACATTTAAAATTACAAATCACTCATATAAAGAATGCTGGCACATACAAAAAATAAAAGAAATGATGCCAACTTCAACGACACAAAGGAACCTAAGGGCGGGGCACGTAAAATCGAGTTGCAATCTCCATGCATCCAAGCAAAACATGTCACCCATCACTGATATCATACGTTTAAACCAAGCGCTTACCGCTTTACCAATAACTATAGTTAAAGGTAACGGCACAACATTAATCGTTTCAACCATACACTGTCACAAGCGCACGTGTTCGATCGATCACAAAGCAGAGTCAATTGTTGAACCCCAACAATCCCTCCCCCAATAATTGCACTCTCTGCAACTCATGGGAATCGAACACGTGACCTTGGCTCTGATACCAATTGTAGGATCGAGCGCTTACCGCTTTACCAATATGAACGACCGATAATTCCTTAAATATGTGGTATTTGGATAGTGATTGCAGTAATCACATGATTGGACACAAGGTTTATTTCATCAAATTTGATGAAATTTTTTCATCGAAAGTCAAGATGGGAGATGGAAAATTGCAAATGTTCAAGGCAAAGGAACAGTAGTTGTGAGAACAAAAGGAGGTAAACACAAATTTATTGAAAATTCTTATATGTCCTTGATCTTACTTCAAATTAACTGAGTGTTGATCCATTATTCAAAATAAATACTCAGTTAATTTTGAAAAAGATGAATGCAAAATAAACGACTAGGATAAGAAGCTGATCGCTGAAATTAAAATGCCAAAAATAAAGTATTTCTATTGACAATGCCACTGGACAATTCCCGTTAAAAGTCGAAAAATCTAAAGAATCCCTATTGTGGCATTTAAGATTTGGATATTTGAACTACCATGGAATGTAACTGTTAAAACATAAAGATATGGTAATTGGACTCCCGGACGTCGAACTATTGGAACAAACATGTTAAGGGTGTATTTATGGCAAAATGCATCGATTACCTTCTCCTAAGACTGCTTGGAGAGCAACACGATCTCTTGAACTGATACTTGCGGACATTTATGGACCCACAAAGACATCTTCTTTTCAAACAAAAAATATTTTCTTCTTTTTGTTGATGATTTTAGCAGGATGGTGTGGGTATACTTCCCGAAGCAAAATCAGAAGCTTTTGGAGTATTTGTCTGGTTCAAGAAGATGGTGGAAAGGCATAGCAATTGCCAGCTCAAAACACACAGAACTGGTCGTGGTGGAGAATTCTTGTCTAAAGAATTCTCAAAATACTGCAGTAAAGAAGGAATTCTGAGGCAGTTGACATCATGCTACACACCTCAACAAAATGATGTAATAGAAAGAAAAATCGAACCATTGTTGAAATGGTCAGAAGTATGTTGAAAGCAAAATGTCTCCCCAATTTCTTTTGGGCGGAACACGGCAGTATACATCTCAACAAATCACCCACAAAGGCCAATCAAGATAAACCTCCATATGAAGCTTGGTAAAACAAGATATCAAACATCTTCAAGTTATTGGAAGCATGGTTTATTCTCTCATTCCTTCACAACAATGAGAGAAATTCGATGAAAAGGGTGAAAATATATTTTTATTGGTTACAGTGACGAATCAAAGGCACATTGTTTGTTTAATCTGAAAACATATGAATTAATAATCTCAAGAGATGTGCATTTTGACGAAATGAAAGCCTGAGACTAGAAAAATAAAAATCGAGTCAAATCAAATCAAACAGAAGATTCTAGTGCAAATTCTTCAATAGATCCATCACACAACCCAATTATGTTCGACTCATATTCTGATTCAGAATCCCCAGTGAGAAAGGTACGTTCATTAAGAGAAATTTATGATCTATCAAATTTTTATCTTGTGAACCACAGAATTTTGAGGAGACTGCGAAAAAAGAAATCTGGCAAAAAGCCACGGATGATGAGATGAGCACTATTCTAAAAAAATCAAACTTGGAACCTGGTTGATCCTCCTAAAAGTAAAGATGTGATCGGATTAAATTGAATTAACAAAACGAAGTTCAATGAAGATAGATTTGTTCAAAAACACAAAGTTCGACTTATTGCAAAAGGTTATTCACAATAGTCTCTGATCGATTTCAATGAAAATTTTGCACTTGTTGCGAAAATGGTAACTATTCGCACTGTACTTGCCGTTGCTGCACAAAATAAACTACCAATCTACCAACTTTATGTGAAATCAGCTTTTCTAAATGGATAATTGCAGGAACAACCACAAGGCTACGCAGTAAAAGACAAAGAAAAGAATGGTGTACCGCCTCCACAAAGCATTTTATGGCTTGAAACAGGCAACTCGAGCATGAAACAGTAAAATTGACAATTATTTTATCAATAATGGATTTCATCGAAGCTCAAGAGCAAATAGTAGATCAATTCACAAAATCAATATCTTCAGAAAAATTGGAATGCTTCAAAAATCGCATACATATTTCAAATTTATGTGACAACATTTCTGACATAGCTATTGCTATTGACAAAAAGTCCCAACTTTCATGCAAGATCAGAACATCTATAACTTCGTCACCATTTCATCAAAAATCTCGTAAATGATGATGAAATTCAGTTGACTTTTGTTAACACTTAAAATCAAATAGTAGATCAATTCATAATGCCAATATCTTCAGAAAAATTGGAATGTTCCAAGAATCGTATATATATTACAAATTAAGGAGGAGTGTAAAACATTAATTTGTAATATTAAGGTCGACTTTGTCATGCTATTTGTCTGGTTGCATTTAAAGTTGTAAACAATCATGCACCTAGAATTTTATGCTTCGTAAAAAATGTGTGCTAATCAGATATGTTAATTAATGATGTGCATGCTTATTAAACTCCAGTATTGCCTATAAAGGTACAGAGAGTTGTACAAAGTGATGCTGAATCATTATCTTAAATATAAATTCTCTCCATCAATTGCCCATTTCCTTTCCTATATTTTTCTCCATAGCTTCGAAGATAAGTTTGTTATTTTTGTTTAATAGAAATCATTCTTAATTTGAAGTCTTCAATATTTGGATTCACTACCATATTTATTTTAAAATAATTTCACATATATAAAAGATAGTGATTGTATTCTAGATTATGAGAGCTCAATAGCTCTCGCTCTTCAGCCATTCAAAGCATTTAAGGGAGAAACAGAAAGTAACTTGAAGGGAAAAAGGGAAGATTTTCATGAGCTCTTACGCGATTCAGTATTCTTCCAGATGGATTAGAGTCGAAGAAAGCCATCGGTGCACGAAAAATTGTTATGAACATCTTCATAAATAACTTCTGGGCAGCTGCAAGACCAAATGTAGCAACAAGAACAGCCCTGACAAATATAAAGCAGGTACTACCGAAAGCAAGTGCCATATAAACACCAAGAAGCATCATACTACTGGTTTTAGGCCTGTCCCCAGTGGTTTGTGGATTAGCCCAAGCCATCCACCAATTGCTTGCTATTTGGAGGACTTGAAATAACACTTGTGCAATAATAATCAATGGAATCAGCAATCCCTTGTATGCCGCCGCCATATACAACAAATACACTTTCATGCTCACTCTTCCTCGCTCTCTCTCCTCTTCCTGCACAAGCTGTTTTGTCATAGAAGGTTTAGCCTTCTTTTTCTCTTTGATAGCTCTCAGGTCTGAAGCTGAAAGATCTTCTTGTAAGTCCGTTGCCACGCCAGAAATATCACTACCAACGGAATCACATTTCTTACACATGGGAACAGACCTATCAAGAGGATCGTGTTTTTCTGATTTTTCGAAAGCTTGATTTGCAAAATCCATGGCTTCAATAGCTTCATGATGAGCAGAGATCAATGTGCTGAAATCAGTTCCTGCTTGCAAAAGCTCGTCATATCTTCCCGCTTGAATGATACGGCCTTCCTTTAGAACCTGTTACAATAGCATGCTAAATTAGAGGAGAATCATGAGGGCGCGGTGCCAGGTATCAGCATGTTGGTCATTTTTTTCTTAATTTGATAGAAAATAACATTTCAAATGATTGACTTTAACAAACTTTTTAAAAAACAACCATGCTATGGTAATTGAATGGAAAAAAATAACAAAAAGACTGGCTCAAATATTTTTTTTTAAAAAATGATGCCCATCTTACTATATAAACTGAAAAAATAACATTTGAAGTTGCTTGCATCAACAACTGATTAAGATATATTTTTTGCTAATCGGTGAAGACAAACCCGCGCAGAAAAAAAAAATTTTATTTACAAAAAAATTTAAATTATTTAACAAAAAAATTTGAAAATGTTTCAAAAAAAAAAAAAACAAATAAGAAAAAAAAAGTGACTATTAACAAAAAAATTTTTGAACAAAACTTGTACGAATAAGGGAAAGAAATGTGAATAGTAAATACTATTCATTACTATTCCTCATAATAGTAACTTTAGTACACTTATTATATAGGTAAAAATAATACATAAAAAAGATCCAAAGCCAATCGCATAGATGCCAACTTGAGATTTCTTACACATATGCATGAATAGATGCAGTAAAGAAAATACCAAAATCAAGTCAGCGGCAGGCAAAAATTCAACTTGATGAGTTACAAAGACCACAGTCTTTCCAGATAGTCCTATCAGTATGTACTCCTGCAATTACATGGTACAGAAATTTAAGCCAATCAACTTTTTAGAGAGGAAAATAAAATTATGCTAATCATTTGCAAAACCTTAAACAATTCTGAGCCAGTGTGTGCATCAACTGCACTGAAGGGGTCATCAAGTAAATATATGTCAGCGTTTTGATATAGTGCCCTGGCAAGTTGCACTCGCTGCTTCTGACCGCCACTAAGGTTTATGCCCCTATCACCAATAATGGTCTGATCACCATGTGAGAATAGCTCCAAATCTTTCTTCAGAGAGCAAGCATGAATAACACTCTTGTATTTAGCTTTATCCATTGGACTCCCAAAAAGAATATTTTCTTCTATATTTCCTGATTGTATCCAAGCCGACTGAGGGACATAAGCAGCAGAACCGCAAATTATTACCTACAGAACACACATGGAGCATCAGCATGACTCAATCAACTAAATTCTTGTAATAAATACTTCACAATAGCATTCCGTGGAATCCCACTTACCTCACCAGTGATTTTTGGAATCTCACCGAGAATGCAAGAAAGGAAGCTTGATTTCCCAGAACCAACGACACCACATACAGCTACACGCATTCCCCTTTCCACCCTGATCTGTATGCCTGATAAGGTTGGAACTGAAGAAGATGAATCCCAGCAGAATTCTCCGTCTTTTATTTCTATGGAGACATCTGAAATGCCTCGAGGTAAAGTGATGGTTGCATCTTCCTGCAGCTCTTCCTCATTCAAGAATCCTGCTATTCGATCAAGCGAGACTTTAGTCTGCCCGATCATTGAAACCAGGTCAGGGAAATTTCTAAGTGGTTCTTGCAGGATTCGGAAAGTAGCCAATGCAGAAAGAACTCTGCCAGCTGTAAGCTGACCACCTAACAAAATGGCAGTGCCAAATGTGACAGCCGAAACAAATATAGGGGAGCTCCAAAAGATAAATGTGATGAAGGCCTGTGAATAAAGAGCTTTACGGAGATGCTTGAATTCGACATTTCGCATTTCTTCCAGCTTCACTCTGTATCTATCCTCCCAAGCTTGCAGTTTAAGAATCCTCATATGCCTGAGGCATTCAGAAGTCTTCCTCATTCTATCGTCCTTTGCAGTCATCAATCTGTCTTGGTAATCTTCCTGAATCCTCGCCAATGGGACAGTTGCAGCAATAGATATAATGGTGGCTATGAGAGTGGCAACAGATGCAAGACCCACATTTTTATACAAAATTGCCAGGGCAAGAATAATTTGGAGAGGAAGTATCCATATATCATGCAGATACCAAGAATAGTCCCCTACTCTTTGAACATCTACAGCCATGTAGTTAACAACCTCGCCACTACTGCGACTTTGCTTAGCTGCGCTTGAAAGTCTGAGTCCTTTTCGATACACCATTGCCGTGAGAGCCGATCTTACGTGCATACCCAAAATATCGACCCCAAGATACCATTGCCGGGTTGTTAGTGTCTCGACCAACTTGGAGCCAAAAAATATTCCAGCAAGAACGTAACCTTCATGCGGAAAAGTCTCCTTTCCGCCTAGGTAATCAACAAAGTAGCTTATCAAGTATGGACCTACATATGAGACCAAAGTGTTCACACCTGCAAATATTGCATTACATGCTGCCTCTTTCCAAAAAGTCTTGAGAATGGACCAAGCTAAAGAAGGTTGATTCAGAGGATTCTCAGCCTTCAACTTCTCCCAATTTAAATTCAATATCTTATAGTTGGTCTTGGACCGATCTTTCGGGGCGAGTAACGGAATATCTTTCAGTTCAAGCGGTCTCCTGGCCCCGATCGAAAGAAGTGGATTCAACCAAGAAATAGTCACCAAACTAAAAAGGCCAGCTTCACTGTAAGGAGTAACCTTAAGACACCCTGCTTCTTCTTCTTCTTCTTCTTCTTCAAGCAACAAAGGTTCTCCACGATTAGAGTTTCTGAACACTTGAATACCGGTGACACCTCTAATAGCAACATAACATAGAAAACAAAGAGCCGGGGTGGCGGCAAAGTTCACCAAAACATGAGAATTCAAGTGGCTTAATCCTTCTGCCAGAATCCCTCTACCATCAGCATATACAGTACACAAACAAATAACAAAAGATTCAACCCACCAAATTCTCAATAAATACGTGAATTTCACAACAGCCTTGTATTTACAGTAAAGAGCAGAAAAGCTCAACACAAACCAAGCTAAACTCTGAGCAGCAGGCAACACTATAATAGTCCAATTTGAACTCTTACCTTTCCCCTCTGCACCCTTCTTTATTAAACAAACACCATCAAACCCCAACAACAGAACATGCAACAACAAAACGTAAAAGCAACAAAAGAGTGAAGCTTTGTAAGTTTTACCGATCGCTACACTCCGACTTTCCTCACCAACCAGAACTCCTCTTTGCGTATTGGCAACAGAATTGCCGTTCAAATTCTTCGGAAGTCGAATCCTACTGAAGCACAAGGCAACCTGCCTCGTAGACACAATGGAGAGGTACACAACCAGTGTCAAGTTGATGCAAACTGAGGCCAATTCCATTACGGGCAAGCCCTGAAAGCTCTTCAAGCCAAGGTTTGAAGCTTCAGATGTAGTCGTCTTAGGGACAAGATTGATACCCATAGTTTTCTTTATAGGTATCAATCTTTAAGCATAAGAAACGACGGAAAGCAATGACTCTCAGCCGAAAAACAATCACGCAAAAACTCATCTCTCGTCAGGCCATTTTTGTACTTTTTCTACTAGAAAAATTGGGAAGAACTGAATGGGAAACATACCGGTTATTCAAAATACAAAATCCTGACCCGGGCGGGTGCGCTTCCTGCATATAAACAAACAGAAACAGGGACCTTTGAAGATTAGAGAAATACACCGCCAACCCTCAGCTATCAGCAATACTACTTATGGGGTGACGATGAAAGAGAGCGAGAACCAAAAAAAAGGCAAAAATTTGATCATGTTATATTAACTATGATTAGTATATAATTTGAATGGAGTGGGATAATTATCAAAAATCATTCTTGTAACCGTCTTTCAACTGGAATCGTCCTACCTTTTGTACTGAGCAGAGAATTCACAAGTTGAACGTTTGAATGGAAGAAAATTTTGTGTTCAAATTCTTATATTAACAATTGTTTTCTGTTGACGGGAATACATATGCATCATATATAATCAAAGATTTCATGGGTTGCTTCTGTACTGATAGTGATGATTTAGAATGTTTTTCCAAGTGCGAAAAATGGTGTAATGTAACTCCAATATAAAAATAATTTCAAGTAGTTTTCTTTTCTTGAAATTATTTGTTGCCAGCAATGGAAGTCTTAAGGATATACAGCAAACATGTTCTGTCCGGCAAATATTATGTCAAGAACGATAAATTGAAGTATTTAGAGATGATCTAAATTATGTTGTGACTGGAAAATATGGCAAATAGTCTATCTATTATCCATTATCTATTATATATTGTCTATTATCTAAGGACAAAGTTTTCATTGTAAATTAACAACTTTGTCATTTTACTTCAAACTATTAACCAAGGATATAGAAGGAAATTAATTAAGTCATTATAAATTACTACATAAATGTTAGAACATGCCCATCAATTGGACATCGTGGGAAAATTAGATGAAGCAATTAATTACATCTAATTCTAATTCTTTATGGTTTTTATTTTAGGATTGAAATGGTGGAGTACATGCTTATAACATTGAGTTGTCAAGAGTTTTATTTAGTATTTTTTATTTTAAATTTAAATTTCAAGTAATTAGACATGTTGAATTTAGTGCCATAATTATAATTTTTAATTATTATACTTGTTGATAATATAATCATATATTTTTAAAAATTTAGTTAGTTGATTCGATGTTCATTTAGAATTAAAAGGTAGATTTCATGCTTGTTGTTATTAAGAGTAATATTTAGTATTTTTAAAATTTTCACTTAAACTCAAGGTTAATCAATTTTGTTTCGATTATATTTTTTAGTTCTATAATTGGTTGTGAATTAATCAATTTAATGCAATTAATTGTCATATTTACTATGGAACTAATTGTGTTATTATGTATAGCATCGGTTAGGACTTAGGATAACTCTCATTTATTATTTAGTTTTAATTATTTTTCTAACTGAAAAATGAATGTAGAGAATTCATATTCATGTTTAAGAGAAATTCAAAAGTTATTAGTTACCCATTATTTATTAATACCACATTGTTTTCTTGTCTAAAAGAATTATATAAAATAAAAGATATCAAATAAATCCAAGATAGCAACTCAAAAGTTGGAACACGATTGCCAGTTAATTCAGTTATAAATAAATCAAGAAACCCAAGTTATATACGACAACTATAAAATAATAAGAAATTGTAGAAAAGTAAAATGCTACAAGATCATGAATATAGAAAAGTTATGTGATATTTCAAGTATTAGTTAAGGTTATTATGTTTCAAATATTAATGATGAGATATATAGAAGTAGCTTAAACAAATCATTCGTAATTAATATAGAATTTGATAGTTTATCTCATAATAATAATAATAATAATAATAATAATAATAAATAAATAAATAAAAGTGTGGATCAAATGACAAAGTTTTTCATTGTGAATTAACAACTTTACCTTTTGTTATATACTTTTCTACACAAATAAAAATTTCTTAGGGATATAAATGTAAAAACATAATATCAAGAATGGACATAAAAGGAAAATGATAAAGTTAGTTAAACAAATCATTCATAATTAATATAGAATTTTATAGTTTATTTCATAATAATAATAATAATTATTAATAATAAAAGTGTGGACCAAAGGGCAAGTTTTACATTGTGAATTAACAATTTTGCCCTTTTATTATATACTTTTCTACACAAATAAAAATTTCTTAGGGATATAAATGTAAAAACATAATATCAAGAATGGACATAAAAGGAAAATGATAAAGTTAGTTAAACAAATCAGTCGTAATTAATATAGAATTTTATAGTTTATTTCATAATAATAATAATAATTATTAATAATAAAAGTGTGGATCAAAGGGCAAGTTTTACATTGTGAATTAACAATTTTGCCCTTTTATTATATACTTTTCTACACAAATAAAAATTTCTTAGGGATATAAATGTAAAACATAATATCAACAATGGACATAAAAGGAAAATGATAAAGTTAGTTAAACAAATCAGTCGTAATTAATAGAGAATTTTATAGTTTATTTCATAATAATAATAATAATAATAATAATAATAAATAAATAAATAAAAGTGTGGATCAAAAGGTAAAGTTTTCTATCGTGAATTAACAACTTTGCTCTTTTATTATATACTTTCCCACACAAACAAAAATTTCTTAGAGATATAAATGTAAAAACATAATATCAACAATGGACATTGATAAGTGTATTTTATACACTTATATTTCTTCTTATTTTACATGGTTTAGTGTTGATTTTCGATCAAAATTACGTTTTTGGTATTGGTCTGTCATGTCTTGTGGGAATCCAGGTAACTACGTGATTTGCGGACTAAAAGGGTGCAAAGAGCGGATTGAAATGATGTATTGAGGTCAAGAGTCCAAGGTTCCATCCAAAATGTTGGCGTAGCTACGCCATTATCAGGCGTAAATACGCTAAGGCTACGCATTTCCAACATTTTGAAGAGTTACAGTAGGAGTAACTACGCCATTATCAGGCGTAGCTACGCCAAGGCTACGACATTTGAGATTTCTGAAGAAGGAGTTCAGGCGTAACTACGCCACATTAAGGCGTAGCTACACCAGTTGAGGCGTAATTACGCCAGACCATGGCGTAAATACACCAGTCATGCTGGAAGCCAAGTTTTTAACATAGCATCAGTGCATTTACGCCAGTATCATTGGCGTAAATATGCCAACACAATTTTGAAAATTTATGCTACCTTCCTTATCTGATACACGGGAATTCAAAGGAAAAAGAAAAGAGAGGAACGAAGGAGGAGATTGACATTCTGACTAGAACAAAAGAAACTAGGGTTGGAGGAGGAGAAAAATAGATGACGACGGCTCGGAGCAAAAAGTAGAGATTTCATCATGAGGCGGAGGCGTTCATCGGAGAAAGAAGAAAAACTTCTAAATCGTTTTGTATTTCTAACTTTTATTAGTTTTTATGGCTTATTTAAACATATCTATGTGTTTAATTCATTCTAGCATGAACTAATTCTATTTTTATAGGAGAACGATGTAGCTTGTTTTGAAACTACGCTTATTATGAATTGATTGAAGTATTTGGATTTCCATATGGTTTATTTGTGTTTCCCTGTTCTTAATGCTTTTGATCTACTGGCCATGGATTGAATGATGTTATATTTGTGATCTATCACTCGAGAGAGGGGGTTGTGAATATGAAAGAAGAGATTCATATCGTGGACGTTTATAGAGTTCGAGAGACCTATAACTCCATAGAAATCGTTAAAGGAATTACTATGCAATTTCAATTGTTTGATATTTGATCTTAGATAGAGATATCAAGATTAATGTTAGATGATTACTTCTGCTTAACACTCGAGAGAGAGAGTAGAAAATAAATAAAAATCTCGGCTAGTAAACTAGGAAAATCCATAATATTGAAATCAAGGAATGATAAGTCTAGTGGATGAACAAGTGAAATTGAACTCCTAGATTTGTCTCTAATTGATTTCTTCCCAACTCAAGATTTGATCATTGGTAGTTTAATTGATTTTTATTATTTGCATAAAACACTCAACCATTTGATTCTGTTGATAAAGGAAAGATTATTTTAATTCAGTACTTAGATTTAACTTTATATTCAATCTCTGTGGGTTCGAAATCTTTTATACTAAAACTTGACCACTGTGCGCTTGCGGTAAGGAATTTTCACGTAACATACATATAAAGGAAAATGAATAGTAGAATTATTAATATTCATTTAGTTATTAATAATATTTTAAAAACTATAATTGTTGATATTTTTCGGGGGTAGCGAGCTTGTGCGAGATTTTAATGGTTTACTCGTGGGATCGGGATGGTTGGTCCACGTTTAAACTTAAAATTGCCTAAGTGTTGTGCTCGGGGTAGCGAGCTTGTTCGGAATTTTAATGGTTTACTCGTGGGATCGGGATGTTTGGTTCATGTTTAAACTTAAAATTGCCTAAGTGTTGTGCTCGGGGTAGCGAGCTTGTTCGGGATTTTAATGGTTTACTCGTGGGATCGGGATGTTTGGTCCACGTTTAAACTTAAAATTGCCTAAGTTGTTGTGCTCGGGGTAGCGAGCTTGTTCGGAATTTTAATGGTTTACTCGTGGGATCGGGATGTTTGGTCTACGTTTAAACTTAAAATTGCCTAAGTGTTGTGCTCGGGGTAGCGAGCTTGTTCGGATTTTAATGGTTTACTCGTGGGATCGGGATGTTTGGTTAAAATTGCCTAAGTGGTTGTGCTCGGGGTAGCGAGCTTGTTCGGAAGTTTAATGGTTTACTCGTGGGATTGGGATGTTTGGTCCAAGTTTAAACTTAAAATTGCCTAAGTTGTTGTGCTCGGGGTAGCGAACTTGTTCGGGATTTTAATGGTTTACTCGTGGGAACGGGATATTTGGTCCACGTTTAAATTTAAATTATCATTGTTATTTTGTTTTTAAATGAATAAAATAAGTTTATTCATATCAAGAGCAATACAACAATTATCAAGAAAAGAAAATAAAATCCCTATTCTATGGGTGAAAGACCTCTTCGAGGAGACTTTCTAGTGCAGCCCCCACATCAAGGAAATCTTTCGAAGCTCCTTCAGGAGGGTAGCCCTGAGCTTCAAATTGGCGAACACATGCTTCAAATCCATGATCAAAAAACTTAGAAGCACGGTCCGCCACCATGTTGCCATATTCCGGGGACTTCAAAAATTCAGCCTTTTTAGCCTGCCATAATTCTTCCATTCGAGCAGCAGTTGAGATTTCTCTTGAGCAAGTTGCTCAGAGACAGATTGGTACCGCTCAGCCATAGATTTATACTGCTCCGATAAAGTGGAGTTAGCACCTTCCACATCGGCTAATTTTGTCCGCTCTTCTGCAAGGGTTTTCTCCGCTTTATCTCGAGCTGACACCATGGCCAAGTGTCGCTCTTCCAGAAGACTCACAGACTTCTTCAGGTCCTCACACATATTTTCTAGCTGCCTGATGCGCTTCTGGTTATGGCTATCGGCTGATCGTACTGAGTGAAAGCGGGTGAGAAGTTCACCCGCCATCATATGGGCCTGCATCAGAGCATAAAAAATGAATGTACCGAAAGGGACATGCTGGGAAGATTAATTAGTAAAAATATTTAGCTGAGTAAAGGAGATGGAGAATTCGTTCACCAAGTTGCTGGAGGCCAACTCCCCGAGATATTTGCGGTCAGCGGAGTTGGGAGAGTGGCATAAGATGGATTGAGAGGCTCTGGGGTCGGGTTTCTTCAGCAGGGGGACGTTGGGAGAATAGGTCCAAGAAGGAATGTGATATCTCAAGGTAGGCCAAGAAACACCAAGAGCGGGTTGGGATGAGGCTCGAGGTTCAGAAGGGATGAGGGAAGAAGAAGTTTTCTTAAGGGGAGGGGCTTTCGGGGAAGAGCCCGGGCCCTCGGGCGTGGCCCGTTTTCGGCGTTGGAGGGCCAGGATCCCCTCGGGAGAAGCCCTCTCATCGGGGGGAGTCATGATCTCAACAGAAGGGGGAGGAGCAGGAATAGCAGCAACTGTGGAAGTCTGGCCTTTCTGATGTTTTTCCTTTAGCTTCTCGGCCATCCTGGCTTTCATCATCTTTGTTTCTAAAAAGAAGAAAGGCAGGGGGGGGGGGGGGGGGGTAGAATGAATGTTAGTCCAAGTGTTGAGCCTTAAACGCATGGTTGCGTTTAATGTGGTAAATTATCCCCGATCAATCTTTGAGTTTTGATGATCAACAAAACTTGTGTTTGTTATACTAATGCATCTACTTAGTGTGCAGATTAAGTGATGAAAAGTAGATTGGAATGAAGGATTTCAAGTGTGCACATTCTGGGGAAGATCGCCCCAGGCGATGGTGATCATCGCCCCAGGCGATGGGTGCCAGAAGGGGCATCGCCACGCACATCGACAGAGGCGATGGCCAGGCGAGCATGCGAGGAAGATCGCCCCAGGCGATGGTGATCAACGCCTGAGGCGATGTCAGTCATTTTGCACTTCGCCCCGCACATCGACTGAAGCGACGCCGAGGCTTGGCGCGGGCATGCGCGCGGGGGATCGCCCGAGGCGATGGGCTGAACGCCCGAGGCGATGGGCTGGAACGCCTGAGGCGATGTGGAGATCGTTTGAGGCGATGCATGATTTCAGGCTGCTGAAGCTACGGCATTGGGATTTGACTTGGATCGCCTGAGGCGATCCAGCGATCGCCTGAGGCGATCCGTGATATTTGCTGACCGTTGGGGCGCGGCGATGGTGATCGCCTGAGGCGATGGCTGAGGCGATCCAGGAGTGATTTCAGCCTTTTGAAGTGCAACGGCTAGTAGGAGTCTAGGGGGCCTTCTACACTATAAATATGGATGCTTTGGAGCATTTTGAAGCTAAGGAACAAGTCTACAACTCATACAAAGTGTTGATCAATTATTGGTTCAAATTGTATCATAATCTCCATACATTGTTGTTGTATTGGAGCTTGTGATTTTCTTCTTTGTTAGAGTCTTGTGTTTCTTCGTGTGAGTACACCGTGAAGGTGTTTGTTGGTTTAATTCATTGTAAAGGTCCTCCAACACCAAAGCAAGTTGGAAAATTGTAAAGTCGCCATCAAGTGAAGGTGGTGCAAGTGTGTGGCTATCCTTGGAGCCCTTAAGGCCAAGAAGACTCGTGAAGAGTGTGGGTAGCTCGGGAAGAGCTTGTGTACTCGGGAAGAGTATTGTGCTCGGGAAGAGCTTGTGTACTCGGGAAGAGTAGTGTGCTCGGGAAGAGCGTTGTAACTCGGGAAGAGTTGTGTTGTGGCTAACTTGGAGCCCTCAAGGCCAAGATCAATTATTCTAGTGGAACCTCGGTTGGAGGTTATCTAACCGGGAAGAGGAGACGTAGGCGATTCATCCCCGAACTTCTATAACAAATCCTTTTGTTATTTATTGCTTTATTTCCTTTACGCATTTATTTATTTTATTCTTTGCATTTATCGATTGACTAAAGGCTTCCGCAAGCGCAAACTCTTTTATTTTGCAAACTCATTTTAAAAAGCTAAAGTAGCCAAGGAATCTCATTCACCCCCCCTCTTCGATTCCAACAAGTGGTATCAGAGCCATTTGATTTTTGTTTTAAATCAAAATCTTTCTATGGCTAATCTAGCAAATGAGTTTGCTCAGGGTCAATCGACAAATCGCCCTCCGCTTTTCACGGGTGATAATTACGGCTATTGGAAAAATAGAATATCTCTATATATCCAATCCGTAGATTATGACCTATGGAAGATCATAGTGAAAGGTCCACACATTCCTTTAAAGGAAGTTGGGGGAATTAGTGTTCCCAAAGAGATGGACGATTTCACTAGAGCGGATATGATATTAATTTCACAAAATGCTAAAGCTATTAATATTTTACATTGTGCTTTAGATATGAAGGAGTACAACCGGATCTCGATGTGCTCAACGGCTAAGGAAATTTGGGACAAATTGTAAATTTGTCATGAGGGCACTAATCAAGTAAAGGAGACCAAGATTGATCTATTGCAACTCAAGTATGAAACCTTTGAGATGGAGTCCGGAGAAGAAGTTGATTCCATGTTTAGGAGGCTCATCCTTATCATAAATGAGCTTGCTCAACTTGGAGAGAAGTACCCTCCAAAGCAAATATGGAGGAGAGCACTAAGAGCCTTACCAAAGGAATGGGATGCAAAGAGGACGGCAATTATCGAGTCCAACAAAGGAGAAAGTGCTTCCTATGATCTTGATGAGCTCCATGGCACCTTGGTGACTCATGAACTTGAAGTTGCCACAAGGAGAGAAGTAAAGGAGGAGGATAGATCCAAGAGAAATGGGATTGCCTTGGTGGGAAGGAAAGACCACTCCGATGATGAAGAAGATGATGATGATGAAGAGATGAGGTTATTCACAAAGAAGTTCAAGAAGCTCTTCACCAAACATGGCAAGTCAAAGACCTCCAATGCTACCAAACAAGAAACCAAAAATGAGGTAACTTGTTACAATTGTCAAGAAATAGGTCATTATGCTAACAAATGTCCTAGGAAGAAGAATGAGGACAAAGGGAAGAAGAAGGCGTTCATAGCTACATGGAGTGATAGCGACTCCGATGAAGAAGAAGCCAAAAATCTTTGTCTAATGGCTCTTTGAAATGAAGATGAAGAGGATGATGATGAGGTACCTTCTTATGATGATTTATTAGATGCTTATAATGATATCATTGATTGTCTTGGTAAAACCAAAAAGAGCAACAAAGTACTTAAGCTAGACTTGGCTAAGAAAGAAGAAGAAAATACTATTTTGAAAAATCAAGTCCTTGATTTAAAGACTTCTCTTGCCAAGTTTAGTGATAGTAGTTTAAAGATGAATGAATTGCTTGGCTTACAACGTTGTAGCTTTGACAAAGCCGGGTTAGGCTATTCAAGCAAATCCTTTTCTAGCTTGTTGGCCAAAGCAAAGCATGACTCTACTACTTGTCACTATTGTTGCAAAAATGGTCATACCAAGAACAAATGTAGGTATGCTAGAATCCAATACCAACCTAACAAAAGGTGAAAATGGATCCCAAAGGTGCCTAAGGTAGCTAATCATCAAGGACCCAAAAATCAAATTGGTACCAAAGATCCTCCTATTATTAATTTGTCTTGTAGGAACAAAAATGGAATGGAGGATGAAGGGCCAAGCAACTCAAAGGAGGGGTTTGTATTGTTCACCACCATAGAAGAAGCAAGGGGCATTGGACCAATGACAAGAACTAACTCTTGTCATAGAGGGTAAAATTTACTTTTTACATTTTTAAAAGAGCAATTTCAAAATTCATTGGCACAAATTAATTGTGTTCAATAAATTATTGAAGCTCAATATTCAATGAAGTAAAATACATATCCCCTTAGCATAATTGTTAATTGCATGATGTATGCTTATCTTTTTATAGTAAGTAGCTTGATATGCTTTGTATTCAAATTTGAATATGCTATAAGAAAACATGCAATTATATGATTTGTTTTAATGCCTTGATATTTTTATTTTAGGCATGAATGCATGAACATATGCACACTTTGCAACTTGTAAGACTTAATTGTTGAGTGCCTTAAACACATGGTTATGATTCATCTCTATGATTTAATCTTAGGCTTGTTATGCCTACTATATGCTTGATGATGGACATGTGAAAATTGTTATAAATTATGCAATGATTATTTGAATTTTATGCTTTTTGATTATCACAAAAAGGGGGAGAATTTTGTGATAAACTTGGACCTTAATAGATGCATAGTTTAAGGGGGAGAGCTTATGTATGTATGGTTTGAGGGGGAGAGTTATTTGTTTATTGATTTACTTGATTAACTTGTATGTGTTATGCAATTGTTAAGGGGGAGTTATTTTTACTAACATTTCATGCATATTACTTATTCAAGTTTATCAAGTTTTGTGATCATCAAAAAGGGGGAGATTGTTGAGCCTTAAACGCATGGTTGCGTTTAATGTGGTAAATTATCCCCGATCAATCTTTGAGTTTTGATGATCAACAAAACTTGTGTTTGTTATACTAATGCATCTACTTAGTGTGCAGATTAAGTGATGAAAAGTAGATTGGAATGAAGGATTTCAAGTGTGCACATTCTGGGGAAGATCGCCACAGGCGATGGTGATCATCGCCCCAGGCGATGGGTGCCAGAAGGGGCATCGCCACGCACATCGACAGAGGCGATGGCCAGGCGAGCATGCGAGGAAGATCGCCCCAGGCGATGGTGATCAACGCCTGAGGCGATGTCAGTCATTTGGCACTTCGCCCCGCACATCGACTGAAGCGACGCCGAGGCTTGGCGCGGGCATGCGCGCGGGGGATCACCCGAGGTGATGGGCTGAACTCCCGAGGCGATGGGCTGGAACGCCTGAGGCGATGTGGAGATCGTTTGAGGCGATGCATGATTTCAGGCTGCTGAAGCTACGGCATTGGGATTTGACTTGGATCGCCTGAGGCGATCCAGCGATCGCCTGAGGCGATCCGTGATATTTGCTGACCGTTGGGGCGCGGCGATGGTGATCGCCTGAGGCGATGGCTGAGGCGATCCAGGAGTGATTTCAGCCTTTTGAAGTGCAACGGCTAGTAGGAGCCTAGGGGGCCTTCTACACTATAAATATGGATGCTTTGGAGCATTTTGAAGCTAAGGAACAAGTCTACAACTCATACAAAGTGTTGATCAATTATTGGTTCAAATTGTATCATAATCTCCATACATTGTTGTTGTATTATTGGAGCTTGTGATTTTCTTCTTTGTTAGAGTCTTGTGTTTCTTCGTGTGAGTACACCGTGAAGGTGTTTGTTGGTTTAATTCATTGTAAAGGTCCTCCAACACCAAAGCAAGTTGGAAAATTGTAAAGTCGCCATCAAGTGAAGGTGGTGCAAGTGTGTGGCTATCCTTGGAGCCCTTAAGGCCAAGAAGACTCGTGAAGAGTGTGGGTAGCTCGGGAAGAGCTTGTGTACTCGGGAAGAGTATTGTGATCGGGAAGAGCTTGTGTACTCGGGAAGAGTAGTGTGCTCGGGAAGAGCGTTGTAACTCGGGAAGAGTTGTGTTGTGGCTAACTTGGAGCCCTCAAGGCCAAGATCAATTATTCTAGTGGAACCTCGGTTGGAGGTTATCTAACCGGGAAGAGGAGACGTAGGCGATTCATCGCCGAACTTCTATAACAAACCCTTTCGTTATTTATTGCTTTATTTCCTTTACGCATTTATTTATTTTATTCTTTGCATTTATCGATTGACTAAAGGCTTCCGCAAGCGCAAACTCTTTTATTTTGCAAACTCATTTTAAAAAGCTAAAGTAGCCAAGGAATCTCATTCACCCCCCTCTTCGATTCCAACACCAAGCATAACAAGTTGAAAATACGAACGAATGAAACTGCTTAAAAGCACTCACCGAGGGGCATTCTCAAGGATGCACCCTTCGGGCTAAGCTGGAACAAGTACAGCAGTCCGTCGTCAATCAGCTCCACAAGGTTGAAACACTGATCACCAAGTTTACGACGAACCGACAGATACGGTTACTCCTCAAGGTAACCCTTGATTGAGTTGCTCCTCGAGAGATTTTCCCTCCACTCCATAGGGCAATCCCAAGGCTGGAGCGGACGAGCAAAAAAGTATGATTTTTTCCAGTTTTTTATAGACGATGGGTATTTTTTGAGGAAACCAACCCCTATTCGAGAAGAAAAATAAAAAAGCCCAATTTCTTTTTTATTTAATTGAAAAAAGCAGTGAAAAAGTTTAGGAGTGGGGGTGAAACCCAAAAAAGAAATAACTATGAAGAAGCCTGCCAGTAGCCTATAACTATTAGGGAACAATTGGCTAAGGGAAACAGAAAAATAGGAAGCCACTTCGATAAAGAAGGGGGAATAGGAAAACGAAGCCCTCATCGGAGCTGGTCTATGTAAAAAGGAAAAAACCCCTTAGGGGGCAAGTGGGGACGAGATCCGGAAGGGGGAGCAATAATAGAAGTCCCCTCAGAAATCCCACATTTGGCTCGAATATTACTTAAGTGATGATTCGATTTGACTTCAGACTCAAAAATCTCAAAGCAAGGAACGCGGTCTTTCACTAAATCCCGCTCTGTAGCAAGTCTCTGCTCATTTATTCGAGCAGCTGTAGAAGCAGAAGAGCTTAAAGTCTCTTCGCTATTAGAAGAAAAAGAGGGTTGAGGATAGGGGCTAATAGCGTCCTCCTCATTGAACATCTCTATTGCCTGTAGTGAAGAATCGGCTGAAGAAGAAGCCATACTTAGTGATTAAAAGCTGAAGATTACTGAGGCAAGTTGTTCGATCGTCTGATGCTAGCTCGGAAGCAAAATGCAGCAAGGCAAGATAAATGAAGGGAATGGATGAGTATTTATAGATGGGACCATGTGAACAGTCATCTAATCCTCACCGTCCAAAATAATGGAATGAACGTCATAAAGGTGCCTCGGGAAACGAAACGTCGCGCGGCATTTGAAATTTTTAAGCGGGAAAAAAAGGGCGACAAAAAACCCCGATCAGGTTAAGGTTAGGATTTTACCCGAAGACAATAAAACAAGACTTCAAAAGTCTCGTCTTGCTTTACTTTAGGGGGTGAGGTGATGTCATATGACATATTGACTTCCTCGGGTAAAATCCCCCCAAGAGCCGAACAAGTCATATACCGAACAGAAAGACACAGAACAGGTAGCACCGAGCAGGGTTTTGCCGAACAGCTGTTAAACCCTCCTCGGTTCCCTGGTCAAAGATTAGCGGAAGACCCGGAGGTAACCAACAAATCAACCGGCGTGAATAAGGTGCAGTAATGGGACGCGGATTTCTCGGACACGTTTGGCCCCAATTAAGCCACGATCATTAGGAGATCGTGTTCCGGATCTTCCTCGAATTAATCACAGGGAACAGCCCTATAAATACTCACAGATAGTCTCATTGAAAATGGTTGGATTTTTCTATGCAAAAAAGACTCATAGGAGAGCATATTTACTTCTGTTCGGTCATTCTCGTCCATTTTTCTGGAATATTTTTGTAGAGTCATTTTACAATGGTAAGTCGTGTCCCAGAAGTCCTGTAAACAATAAAAAGTGTGATAGTGAAAATTATACTGGACTAGGTCCCGTGGTTTTTCTCTCAATTTGAGGGCTTTCCACGTAAAAAATCTTGGTGTCTTCATTTTATTTTTCGTAAACACTTAATTCCTACCGAAATGGCTGCAATTATTTCTTGGACAATAATTGTTTGACTAAATTTGATGCTTAAATATATTCCATATTAAAACATATGGTAAACATATAATAATACATGAAAAAGTTACAATGTAAATCTTCTATAATCTCAAAAAAAATTACAATTTGACACTGGTGAACAATAGTTGATGTAATATTTAATCTAGACAAATAAAAGATAAATACTTTTTTAAAAAATCTAGGAAGTTTAACTCTCATATGTTCTGTATTGAATAGCAACATGATCTAAAATTGTTCAAGAACATGAAAAATCTTAAAAATATAAAATGTAAGTAAAAAAATAGTAGAAAAGTTAATTAGTTTACTATATAATGTGAAATTATTGAAATTTTACTATAATATATATATATATATATATATATTATATTTATACTATTCTATTTTAAAACAAACTGTTTCTCAATCTTTATGAAATTGAAAGAAATACGCTGCTTAGATTATGTGAACCTCAATTGAAAGAAGATTAAAATAATATCATAATTAGCTCAAAGCCTTGTCGAAATTCACAATGTCAAATCATCCTGCTCGTTATCCCCTGTTTCTGTACATTAAATATAAAATACACGTTATTACAAAATTTTGAATGTAGATGTTCAAATTTTACTAAGATATATGTAAATACCTCGAGCAAGAACCTCATGATACACAACATTTCTCGTCCATGTCTTGCCAATGTTTCTGATTGTGTCAGGCTTAATTAAGATTTTTGTGTTGGCCATTGAAGTTCCTCGAGATAGTGCAACATACAATTGTCCATGTGAGAATACAGGATGGGGTAAATAAACACCGACGAATGGTACAGTTTATCCTTGTGCCTTGTTAATCGTCATAGCAAAGCATAATCAAATCGGAAATTGCTTTCTTCTAAATTGGAAAGGGTATCCTTCATTTTCTGCAAGAGATAAAGGTATTCTTGGAATAAAAACATGCTTCCCAGAATGATGACCAATCGTGATTTCTGCATGGATGACATTATTCTCAAAGTCTCGGCAAACCATTCGTGTCCCATTACACAAGCCATCTGATGGATCGAGGTTCCTCAACAACATAACAGGACAATTTTTTTTTTTTAAAACCAAACGATGAGGAGGCATGCCATTTGGAGTTAATGAGTTTAGAAATTCTTGTGGATAGAAATTCTGAGTGTCATCGACTGTTTCATCAAAACTTGTGAATGTTTTGGCATCCCCGGAAATGAATGGATTATCTTCTCATTCAATTTGTCAACATACTCATTTTGTATAAGTAGAATAATAATTATATTTAAGTTTATACTTTTGTAACTTAGAAGTGATTGACACGTAGTATTTTATTATATTTTCTACTATTATTATTATATTATGTTTTAATGCTACAATTTAAGAAGATTATAATTTTGTAACTTAAAATTGATTTAACATGGAAAATGAAGAGGTGGGAGCTTCAATAATTATTATTAGCATTATTTTTTGGACACTTAGAACATTTTATTACTTAAAATATCTAACTAATTATGTTATTTGAATATCAATTGGCAGTAAAGATAAATACCATCTTTAGTTATAATTATTATTGTAATTCTCATTCTAATTTTTTATAATCTATTTAAGTGTTTTCTTTTTTCTTTTATTGTTCATTATATCAAAAGGTATTATATGTTAATCAATATTTTTAAATTATTAAATTATTATCATTATTATTAATGTTAATTTTATTGTACATTCATCAATAAAATCAAAGAAATAGATTGTCGGTGGTATACTTTCCCTGTAATCTATATTAAAAAGAGTATTAATTGATAAACAAAAAATCAACAAAATAATGAATTTTACAAAATGTTTAAACCATAATTTACATAGATAAAATAAATGTAACAGCCAAATCTGGAACTGATGCTAGAAGAATACTAGAACTTGCTTCAGGTTTTACCTATATATTAACCATGCTACTAAAAATACTTGACTAAGGATCAATATTTTACTAAATTTTGAAATACATATTGCAACTTTCAAACAAAACCAAGTGAAAAAGATATAATAGATCGGATGTTTCAATGTGATATTGAGTTCCTATTTATGAATTGAGCCTAAAAAATGAAAAAAATTATTATCATTTTTTGAAAAAAAAAGGGGGGGGAGGCAACCCGCAGGCAAAAAGGGGTGAGGCAATCTGCGGGTCCGAGGAAGTAGTAGCCCGCCAAAAAATGCCAGCACAACCCGCCTATTTGACGTGTTTAGTTGGTCTGACCCATTATAACAGCTCTACACAAACACATATTTGTGTTTTAATTATACATGCATTACATATGAAATAAGTGTGTATATATATTTGATATCGACATTCATTTTAAATGATAATTTATCATTTAAATTTTGTAAAAGTACTATGTTATGGAATTATTTTCAAGAATGTGAATTCCAAGAAAGTAACGGAACAAAGGAAACAATTCGATATGCAGACGTATTTGTGTTCAATACAGGTCACTGACGGACACATGAGAAGGCTTCCAAATGGTATATCAAGAGTAAGTGTATATATATAACTTTGATATGTTGTAATTTTTTGGAATGTTGTCCGGGAAGGATTATTATCATATAATTATACATGCATTACATATGAAATAAGTATGTATACATATTTGATACCGACATTCATTTTAAATGATAAGTTATCATTTAAATTTTGTAAAAGTACTATGTTATATGGAATTATTTTCAAGAATGTGAATTCCAAGAAAGTAACGGAACAAAGGAAACAATTCGATTTGATTGAACATAAAAATGCAGACATAATTGTGTTAAATATTGGTCACTGAAGGACACATGAGAAGGCTTCCAAATGGTATATCAAGAGTAATTGTATATATATAACTTTGATATGTTGTAATATTTTGGAATGTTGTCCGGGAAGGATTATTACCATATAATTATACATGCATTACATATGAAATAAGTATGTATACATATTTGATACCGACATTCATTTTAAATGATAAGTTATCATTTAAATTTTGTAAAGGTACTATGTTATATGGAATTATTTTCAAGAATGTGAATTCCAAGAAAGTAATGGAACAAAGGAAACAATTTGATTTGATTGAATATAAAAATGCAGACATATTTGTGAGAAGGCTTCCAAATGGTATATCAAGAGTAATTGTATATATATAACTTTGATATGTTGTAATATTTTGGAATGTTGTCCGGGAAGGATTATTATCATATAATTATACATGCATTACATATGAAATAAGTATGTATACATATATGATACCGATATTCATTTTAAATGATAAGTTATCATTTAAATTTTGTAAAAGTACTATGTTATATGGAATTATTTTCAAGAATGTGAATTCCAAGAAAGTAACGGAACAAAGGAAACAATTCGATTTGATTGAATATAAAAATACAGACATATTTGTGTTCAATACTGGTCACTGACGGACACATGAGAAGGCTTCCAAATGGTATATCAAGAGTAATTGTATATATATAACTTTGATATGTTGTAATATTTTGGAATGTTGTCCGGGAAGGATTATTATCATATAATTATACATGCATTACATATGAAATAAGTATGTATACATATTTGATACCGACATTCATTTTAAATGATAAGTTATCTTTTAAATTTTGTAAAGGTACTATGTTATATGGAATTATTTTCAAGAATGTGAATTCCAAGAAAGTAACGGAACAAAGGAAACAATTCGATTCCGGGAAGGATTATTATCATATAATTATACGTGCATTACATATGAAATAAGTATGTATACATATTTGATACCGACATTCATTTTAAATGATAAGTTATCATTTAAATTTTGTAAAAGTACTATGTTATATGGAATTATTTTCATGAATGTGAATTCCAAGAAAGTAACGGAACAAAGGAAACAATTCGATTTGATTGAATATAAAAATGCAGACATATTTGTGTTCAATACTGGTCACTGACTGACACATGAGATGGCTTCCAAATGGTATATCAAGAGTAATTCTATATATATAACTTTGATATGTTGTAATATTTTGGAATGTTGTCCGGGAAGGATTATTATCATATAATTATACATGTATTACATATGAAATAAGTATGTATACATATTTGATAACGACATTCATTTTAAATGATAAGTTATCATTTAAATTTTGTAAAGGTACTATGTTATATGGAATTATTTTCAAGAATGTGAATTCCAAGAAAGTAACGGAACGAAAAAAACAATTCGATTTGATTGAATATAAAAATGCAGACATATTTGTGTTCAATACTGGTCACTGACGGACACATGAGAAGGCTTCCAAATGGTATATCAAGAGTAATTGTATATATATAACTTTGATATGTTGTAATATTTTGGAATGTTGTCCGGGAAGGATTATTATCATATAATTATACATGCATTACATATGAAATAAGTATGTATAGATATTTGATACCGACATTCATTTTAAATGATAAGTTATCTTTTAAATTTTGTAAAGGTACTATGTTATATGGAATTATTTTCAAGAATGTGAATTCCAAGAAAGTAACGGAACAAAGGAAACCCTTCGATTCTGGGAACGATTATTATCATATAATTATACATGCATTACATATGAAATAAGTATGTATACATATTTGATACCGACATTCATTTTAAATGATAAGTTATCATTTAAATTTTGTAAAAGTACTATGTTATATGGAATTATTTTCAAGAATGTGAATTCCAAGAAAGTAACGGAACAAAGGAAACAAATCGATTTGATTGAATAAAAAAATGCAGACATATTTGTGTTCAATACTGGTCACTGACGGACACATGAGATGGCTTCCAAATGGTATATCAAGAGTAATTCTATATATATAACTTTGATATGTTGTAATATTTTGGAATGTTGTCCGAGAAGGATTATTATCATATAATTATACGTGCATTACATATGAAATAAGTATGTATACATATTTGATAACAGCATTCATTTTAAATGATAAGTTATCATTTAAATTTTGTAAAGGTACTATGTTATATGGAATTATTTTCAAGAATGTGAATTCCAAGAAAGTAACGGAACGAAAGAAACAGTTCGATTTGATTGAATATAAAAATGCAGACATATTTGTGAGAAGGCTTCCAAATGGTATATCAAGAGTAATAGTATATATAAAACTTTGATATGTTGTAATATTTTAGAATGTTGTCCGGGAAGGATTATTATCATATAATTATACATGCATTACATATGAAATAAGTATGTATACATATTTGATACCGACATTCATTTAAAATGATAAGTTATCATTTAAATTTTGTAAAAGTACTATGTTATATGGAATTATTTTCAAGAATGTGAATTCCAAGAAAGTAACGGAACAAAGGAAACAATTCGATTTGATTGAATATAAAAATGCAGACATATTTGTGTTCAATACTGGTCACTGACGGACACATGAGAAGGCTTCCAAATGGTATATCAAGAGTAATTGTATATATATAACTTTGATAAGTTGTAATATTTTGGAATGTTTTCCGGGAAGGATTATTATCATATAATTATACATGCATTACATATGAAATAAGTATGTATAGATATTTGATACCGACATTCATTTTAAATGATTAGTTATCATTTAAATTTTGTAAAGGTACTATGTTATATGGAATTATTTTCAAGAATGTGAATTCCAAGAAAGTAACGGAACAAAGGAAACAATTCGATTTGATTGAATATAAAAATGTAGACATATTTGTGAGAAGGCTTCCAAATGGTATATCAAGAGTAATTGTATATATATCACTTTGATATGTTGTAATATTTTGGAATGTTGTCCCGGAAGGATTATTATCATATAATTATACATGCATTACATATGAAATAAGTATGTATACATATTTGATACCGACATTCATTTTAAATGATAAGTTATCATTTAAAAGTACTATGTTATATTGAATTATTTTCAAGAATGTGCATTCCAAGAAAGTAACGGAACAAAGGAAACAATTCGATTTGATTGAATATAAAAATGCAGACATATTTGTGTTCAATACTGGTCACTGACGGACACATGAAAAGGCTTCCAAATGGTATATCAGGAGTAATTGTATATATATAACTTTGATATGTTGTAATATTTTGGAATGTTGTCCGGGAAGGATTATTATCATATAATTATACATGCATTACATATGAAATAAGTATGCATACATATTTGATACCGACATTCATTTTAAATTATAAGTTATCATTTAAATTTTGTAAAAATACTATGTTATATGGAATTATCTTCAAGAATGTGAATTCCAAGAAAGTAACGGAACAAAGGAAACAATTCGATTTGATTGAATATAAAAATACAGACATATTTGTGTTCAATACTGGTCACTGACGGACACATGAGAAGGCTTCCAAATGGTATATCAAGAGTAATTGTATATATATAACTTTGTTATGTTGTAATATTTTGGAATGTTGTCCGGGAAGGATTATTATCATATAATTATACATGCATTACATATGAAATAATTATGTATACATGTTTGATACCGACATTCATTTTAAATGATAAGTTATCATTTAAATTTTGTAAAGGACTATGTTATAAGGAATTATTTTCAAGAATGTTTATTCCAAGAAAGTAACGGAACAAAGGAAACAATTCGATTTGATTGAATATAAAAATGCAGACATATTTGTGAGAAGGCTTCAAAATGGTATATCAAGAGTACTTGTATATATATAACTTTGATATGTTGTAATATTTTGTAATTTTGTCCGGGAAGGATTATTATCATATAATTATACATGCATTACATATGAAATAAGTATGTTTACATAATTGATACCAACATTCATTTAAAATGATAAGTTATCATTTAATTTTGTAAAAGTACTATGTTATATGGAATTATTTTCAAGAATGTGAATTCCAAGAAAGTAACGGAACAAAGGAAACTATTCGATTTGATTGAATATAAATATGCAGACATATTTGTGTTCAATACTGGTCACTGGCGGACACATGAGAAGGCTTCCAAATGGTATATCAAGAGTAATTGTATATATATAACTTTGATATGTTGTAATATTTTGGAATGTTGTCCGGGAAGGATTTTTATCATATAATTATACATTCATTACATATGAAATAAGTATGTATACATATTTGATACCGACATTCATTTTAAATGATTAGTTATCATTTAAATTTTGTAAAGGTACTATGTTATATGGAATTATTTTCAAGAATGTGAATTCCAAGAAAGTAACGGAACAAAGGAAACAATTCGATTTGATTGAATATAAAAATGTAGACATATTTGTGAGAAAGCTTCCAAATGGTATATCAAGAGTAATTGTATTTATATAACTTTGATATGTTGTAATATTTTGGAATGTTGTCCCAGAAGGATTATTATCATATAATTATACATGCATTACATATGAAATAAGTATGTATACATATTTGATACCGACATTCATTTTAAATGATAAGTTATCATTTAAAAGTACTATGTTATATGGAATTATTTTCAAGAATGTGCATTCCAAGAAAGTAACGGAACAAAGGAAACAATTCGATTTGATTGAATATAAAAATGCAGACATATTTGTGTTAAAGACTGGTCACTGACGGACACATGAAAAGGCTTCCAAATGGTATATCAAGAGTATTTGTATATATATAACTTTGATATGTTGTAATATTTTGGAATGTTGTCCGGGAAGGATTATTATCATATAATTATACATGCATTACATATGAAATAAGTATGCATACGTATTTGATACCGACATTCATTTTAAATGATAAGTTATCATTTAAATTTTGTAAAAATACTATGTTATATGGAATTATCTTCAAGAATGTGAATTCCAATAAAGTAACGGAACAAAGGAAACAATTCAATTTGATTGAATATAAAAATGCAGACATATTTGTGTTCAATACTGGTCACTGACGGACACATGAGAAGGCTTCCAAATGGTATATCAAGAGTAATTGTATATATATAACTTTGATATGTTGTAATATTTTCGAATGTTGTCCGGGAAGGATTATTATCATATAATTATACATGCATTACATATGAAATAATTATGTATACATGTTTGATACCGACATTCATTTTAAATGATATGTTATCATTTAAATTTTGTAAAGGACTATGTTATAAGGAATTATTTTCAAGAATGTTTATTCCAAGAAAGTAACGGAACGAAGGAAACAATTCGATTTGATTGAATATAAAAATGCAGACATATTTGTGAGAAGGCTTCCAAATGGTATATCAAGAGTAATTGTATATATATAACTTTGATATGTTGTAATATTTTGTAATGTTGTCTGGGAAGGATTATTATCATATAATTATACATGCATTACATATGAAATAAGTATGTATACATAATTGATACCGACATTCATTTAAAATGATAAGTTATCATTTAAAGTTTGTAAAAGTACTATGTTATATGGAATTATTTTCAAGAATGTGAATTCCAAGAAAGTAACGGAACAAAGGAAACTATTCGATTTGATTGAATATAAAAATGCAGACATATTTGTGTTCAATACTGGTCACTGGCGGACACATGAGAAGGCTTCCAAATGGTATATCAAGAGTAATTGTATATATATAACTTTGATATGTTGTAATATTTTGGAATGTTGTCCGGGAAGGATTATTATCATATAATTATACATGCATTACATATGAAATAATTATGTATACATGTTTGATACCGACATTCATTTTAAATGATAAGTTATCATTAAAATTTTGTAAAGGACTATGTTATAAGGAATTATTTTCAAGAATGTTTATTCCAAGAAAGTAACGGAACAAAGGAAACAATTCGATTTGATTGAATATAAAAATGCAGACATATTTGTGAGAAGGCTTCCAAATGGTATATCAAGAGTAATTGCATATATATAACTTTGATATGTTGTAATATTTTGTAATGTTGCCCGGGAAGGATTATTAGCATATAATTATACATGCATTACATATGAAATAAGTATGTATACATAATTGATACCAACATTCATTTGAAATGATAAGTTATCATTTAAATTTTGTAAAAGTACTATGTTATATGGAATTATTTTCAAGAATGTGAATTCCAAGAAAGTAACGGAACAAAGGAAACTATTCGATTTGATTGAATATAAAAATGCAGACATATTTGTGTTCAATACTGGTCACTGGCGGACACATGAGAAGGCTTCCAAATGGTATATCAAGAGTAATTGTATATATTAACTTTGATATGTTGTAATATTTTGGAATGTTGTCCGGAAAGGATTTTTATCATATAATTATACATTCATTACATATGAAATAAGTATGTATACATATTTGATACCGACATTCATTTTAAATGATTAGTTATCATTTAAATTTTGTAAAGGTACTATGTTATATGGAATTATTTTCAAGAATGTGAATTCCAAGAAAGTAACGGAACAAAGGAAACAATTCGATTTGATTGAATATAAAAATGTAGACATATTTGTGAGAAAGTTCCAAATGGTATATCAAGAGTAATTGTATATATATAACTTTGATATGTTTTAATATTTTGGAATGTTGTCCCGGAAGGATTATTATCATATAATTATACATGTATTACATATGAAATAAGTATGTATACATATTTGATACCGACATTCATTTTAAATGATAAGTTATCATTTAAAAGTACTATGTTATATGGAATTATTTTCAAGAATGTGCATTCCAAGAAAGTAACGGAACAAAGGAAACAATTTGATTTGATTGAATATAAAAATGCAGACATATTTGTGTTAAAGACTGGTCACTGATGGACACATGAAAAGGCTTCCAAATGGTATATCAAGAGTAATTGTATATATATAACTTTGATATGTTGTAATATTTTGGAATGTTGTCCGGGAAGGATTATTATCATATAATTATACATTCATTACATATGAAATAAGTATGCATACATATTTGATACCGACATTCATTTTAAATGATAAGTTATCATTTAAATTTTGTAAAAATACTATGTTATATGGAATTATCTTCAAGAATGTGAATTCCAAGAAAGTAACGGAACAAAGGAAACAATTCGATTTGATTGAATATAAAAATGCAGACATATTTGTGTTCAATACTGGTCACTGACGGACACATGAGAAGGCTTCCAAATGGTATATCAAGAGTAATTGTATATATATAACTTTGATATGTTGTAATATTTTGGAATGTTGTCCGGGAAGGATTATTATCATATAATTATACAGCATTACATATGAAATAAGTATGTATACATGTTTGATACCGACATTCATTTAAATGATATGTTATCATTTAAATTTTGTAAAGGACTATGTTATAAGGAATTATTTTCAAGAATGTTTATTCCAAGAAAGTAACGGAACAAAGGAAACAATTCGATTTGATTGAATATAAAAATGCAGACATATTTGTGAGAAGGCTTCCAAATGGTATATCAAGAGTAATTGTATATATATAACTTTGATATGTTGTAATATTTTGTAATGTTGTCCGGAAGGATTATTATCATATAATTATACATGCATTACATATGAAATAAGTATGTATACATATTTGATACCGACATTCATTTTAAATGATAAGTTATCATTTAAATTTTGTATAAGTACTATGTTATATGGAATTATTTTCAAGAATGTGAATTCCAAGAAAGTAACGGAACAAAGGAAACAGTTCGATTTGATTGAATATAAAAATGCAGACATATTTGTGTTCAATACTGGTCAATGACGGACACATGAAAAGGCTTCCAAATGGTATATCAAGTGTAATTGTATATATATAACTTTGATATGTTGTAATATTTTGGAATGTTGTCCGGGAAGGATTATTATCAAGAATGGAGGCATATTTAAAGTTTATTGAAATCCAGAGGTATTTCGGAGAGCCTTGATAACATGGTGTTCCAATTATGAAATTACATCTACACCCTTCATTCCTTCATCCATATATATATACTTTCATATACTCATATAATCTATATCTATATCTATACTCATATAAAAGTATGGATCTTAGAGAATATTTTTCAATTGTGAAAAGACTAACCCCACATCCATATATTCAAGACACACTAAAATGATATTTTTGTAATTTCGAATATGATGATAAGGAGATATGTGGAAACTCAAATCAAATCTTTGTTAATTTTTTTCCTCTATGAAGCTGACATCAATGCCTAACACAAGCTTACATATAATTAGTGTAAGATATGTATAGACTTACATAAGTTAGCTTAAAATTCAATATAAATTAGGAAAATCCATAATATTGAAATCAAGGAATGATAAGTGTAGTAGATGAACAAGTGAAATCGAACTCTAGATTCGTCTCTAATTGATTTCTTCCCAACTCAAGATTTGATCATTGGTAGTTTAATTGATTTTTATTATTTGCATAAAACACTCAACCATTTGATTCTCTAGATAAAACAAATATTATTTTAATTAAGTACTTAGATTTAACTTTATATTCTGTGGGTTCGACATCTTTTATACTAAAATTTGACCACCGTGCGCTTGCGGTAAGGAATTTTCACGTAACATACATATGAAGGAAAATGAATAGTAGAATTATTAATATTCATTGAATTATTAATTATATATTAAAAACTATAATTGTTGATATTTTTCATTTCCACACTTTGAATGTACAAGATTATTATCTTAATTTGTACATCCTCATTTCTAATTGAATTAAAAAATATTAATAATAGTAAAAATAATAAACATTAATAATAAAAATATAATAAAATGTTAAGTTTTTAACAATAAACATAATAATTAAAGATGTTAACTAAGTTAAAACAATGTCATTTTGATAATAAGAATAAACATACAGGCTAAATTATTTGATATGAAAATTAAAGTAAGAAGTGGCATTGTATATGAATTAAAGAGGAACACACATACCTCAATTAATTGCGGTAAGGAATTTTCACGTAACATACATATAAAGGAAAATGAATAGTAGAATTATTAATATTCATTGAATTATTAATAATATATTAAAAACTATAATTGTTGATATTTTTCATTTCCACACTTTGAATTTACAAGATTATTATCTTAATTTGTACATCCTCATTTCTAATTGAATTAAAAAATATTAATAATAGTAAAAATAATAAACATTAATAATAAAAATATAATAAAATGTTAAGTTTTTAACAATAAACATAATAATTAAAGATGTTAACTAAGTTAAAACAATGTCATTTTGATAATAAGAATAAACATACAGGCTAAATTATTTGATATGAAAATTAAAGTAAGAAGTGGCATTGTATATGAATTAAAGAGGAACACACATACCTCAATTAATTCTACGAAATATTATAATAAAATTAAATAAAAGAAATGATTAATATATTAAAATCTATAACTCTTGATATAAATTCTCTAAATTTGAATTTTACATCCTAATTACTAATTGAATTAAATAATAAAAATAATAGTAAAAATAATGAGGTATAAAATATGGCTGCGTGCGAAGCACGTTCTACGTACTAGTATACCAAGTACACACACATACATACATATATTGTTGAAGTATATGGATCATACAAAAAGTGGGCAGATGCAGGAGCGTAGCGGAGTGGAGCGATGTCATTTTTCCTTTTGGGAGTCTGTAACGGTGATTAGTTTGGGGGTGAGGGGGTAACGCCCCCGCAGTACGGTACGGGGGTATTCTTGTAATTTCTCCCGTATGCCTTTTATAGTTATTATATAAAGAGACTATTGTGTAACCCTAATAGATTATCATGTATAAAACTCAGCCTCCGCTTGCTCCCGTAGACGCAGACACGTTGTCGAACCACATTAAATCTTGTGTTGTTATTCTATTATGTTGTTATATATATATATATATATATATATATACATATAGTCTCATGCAAAGTTTTAAAAAAAAATAGTGCTAATTTTTAGAAATTTATTTTTTAGCTCAATCCTATAAATTGTGAGTTCTTTAATCCTACCTAACCTGATCAGCTCCAGATAATTTTGAATACTGGCTCTATCATTGTCCAAGTGTCTCCCGAGCGAAGGTACTAATTGGGCAGGGAAAGAGAGCTTTGCATTTACAATTTTCACTTCCCTAGCTTGTGTGTATTTTTGGGATAAATAAAGGCAAAGTAACAAGATGTCATAAAGAACATTTGTCGATCTAAGATTTTGAATCTTCGTCTTTAAAATGATATTGTCCCGCAACGATGCTTATAGTTCAATGACAATACGTTTCTTAAGATACAACAACCATGATTTGTGATAGAAGTACTTCAAATCACGACTCCTTAAACCACAATGGCTTAAAAGCGCTCAAACTTTGAATATGAACGGTATGATGAAGAATGCACATAATTTTCTATCAAAACTTCCGTCTTAACTAGTGTTTTCCTTCATTTCGTATTTTTGACTTTTTCCATGTTTAATTTCAATTCATTGATCATATTTTCCAACACTTACTTGGTAGATCCTCAGACAGATGCAATAGTTTACAAATCACGCCAGCCAGAAAAACCATATTAAGAAAGCTCGGTGCGACAGGCTCGACCGAAAAAATGTTGGTAAAATCAAACTTGTGACTAAAGAACTTCATGCTTACCTACTCTACCAATTCGATCACCCCATGAGAGGTTGGTTGATCATATTATTGTTAATATGAGTAGCTGACTGCATGCTAATGTATTTCATTTAAGGGATATTTATGTATTCACATGGATATATCTAAGACACTTTCGATTTTTATTTTTTTGATAACTCGACATACTTATTTATAGGATACCATATTTCTTCTAAGACCAATAATATATTCTCCTCGCGTTGCATTTTTATTTTTTTAATGATCCCAAGATGGAGTGAATAAAATAAAGATTAGAAAAATAATATTATATTTATGTTTGTATATTAAAACACCAATAGGGACGATTGTTCCTGAGCCTTTGAGGATGGGTTTGCTAAACAAATAAGAGGAAATTGCAGAAAAGTATCATGTGGAGAAATATTTTTCAACTAAGTCTAATAAGGAAATAATAGTATATATAAGTCCAAATGGAAGAAACTTTGTTCACAATGGCCACCTGCTGAAACTTTAATTCAAATGAATACTTTTGTTGGACCATAATATCCCTGGTGAGTTGGTTCTGTACAACTTAGTCCATTTCATTACTATTTTCCCCTAGTGATGATCCTCGCCAAAAATAGTATCAGATCCAGGGTTTATTCTGGAAATATGAAAAAAATATTGAATATTAATAATATCCTAAACGGGGGAGATGATTAAGATAAGTATGGATCCAAACGAATGTTTGAGATGTCACTCATACAAGTTGTACATCCCAAATTGGAAGAACTAAATCATGAACATCTGACGGAAGCCCGACGCTTCAATCAGAGATTAAATTTTTTACAAGGAATCGCAGTAGGGACTCTTGATCTCAACAAAGAAGGGTTTATATTACTCCTTAATATGAGCCTGGAAGGATCAACCAAAATTGTATGGGAACTCACCAACCAAGGCATAAAGGAAGAAGTCTTAGCCGGAGAGATCATAAAAACAATAGTGGACAAACTGGCCAAGCTTTTCAAGATCCGTTTCATAGGAGTGGAATACTTCGAAGGCATGGAGCAAGAAAAGGCTAAGAAATACATACATGCTCTGTATAGTCTTGAGTTGCATGATGTTTTTCATGTGGATGAGTACATCAAACTCTTCACAGAGTACAGATGGAAGTCAAAGATTGCAGATAAAGATGCTGCAGGGTTATTCTTTACCTATATCATCCACTGAGAGAAATGCTAATCCAGGAATATACACCGGAACCAGAAACAGAAACGGTGGCCAGGAGAATGTATTTTTCTTAAGATAAAGCTTGCGGAGTAGTGTCACCAAGCAGCCATCCAAAAGAATTACAAGAGGTTAAGAGGAATAAACAAATCAATTCCTCTTTGTTGTGTCGAGAACGACATCCCTACGGGTTTCAGATGCTACCCCCAAAGGCGGAAGATGAAGACGCTAAAAAACCATCCATATGCCCGAGGAAGTAGTACAAAAGGAAATAGGTCTTCATGAAGACCTAGAAAGTTCTGGTCAAAACAAAAGGCCCGAAGTTAGAGATTGGGCAAAGAGCATGACCAAACAGGAGTAGAACATCATCGACAAGTTCTAATCAGACAAGCACTAGCAGAACCCAAACCAAGAGAACTTTCAGAGGTACAGATACCAGAGTGAATGAAAGTTTTAATGATTGTAACTGCTGGAGTTGCAAGCAAGATTATATATCTTTACAGAATGTCCAGAAAACCAGAGTCGAGGAATGAAACGATTCGAGAATACCAAAGAGTTCGAAGATGGTGTTTATTTGCAAGACTTGGTGCAGGTGTATCAATTTGAGGACATCCCCTTAGATGAAAGCCTCTATGAAGATGAGATATATTATGATGATGGTGGTGAATCCAGTTCAAAATCAGATTGAAGGAGAAATCCTTCAGCACATGTACAGAGAGGATACATCGGGTTTTCTCTCTCACACAAATGTTTCTCATAAGACCCTTATGAGCATCATGAAGGAAGAGCCAAAGCTTTAAATGTATAAACGTTTTACAATTGGAGCAATGAAAATAGTCATGGATATGATAGGTCTTCAAAGCAGGAATCACCACATTATTCATAAGGTTACAATAGGAGAATTTGCTATCCCAATGGAATTCAAAGGAGATCAAATTGAAATGTAGTTAATGCCCAACCAAGAAATCCAGGAGATTAAGAACATGGTACGGGATTAACTGCATTTCAATTTGATTGACTGATAATTTAGAGGTATTCTTGAGAAATGAATTCATCTAAAGCTCGAGAATCTTCAAAGATTTTGCAAAAGCAGTATTGCCAGATATTATTGGTACTCCGACAATTGGAGATATCGACATGAGGATACCAGATCAACCGGTCTTGAGTAGAAGCAAAAGCCTTATGATCGATCCTGGAAGGATGTCTTTCCAACATGATAGGTTAATCGGCAACTATCCCGAGGAAAAATAGAAAGCAGCCTCAAGCAGGATTCAGAAGATCCCTGATGTATTCAAAATAACAGGAGCACTGAAGTGACCAGAAGGCTGGCGAGAAGTTGAAATAATCTTCGACATTACTGAGAATGATAATATATTTTCTTATGATGTCTCAAATTATTTGCAACAACCTATAGTTGGCAGATATCAAGGAAACCATAAAATTGGTGGAACTGATCTAACAATTGCAGGAACTGCATGAAGATTCCCAGAACAACTGATTCTTGGGATCTAGTTTCTCGAGGAACACAAATCTTGGGAAAGATTGCAGAATGGAATGGAGTTCACGGTGGACAGAAAAGATACAGAATCCGCTGAGCACCAGTCTATTCTCAATATACATCTCAGTCAGGATGTTATATGAGAAATATCGTGTAGAATATTTTACAGCTTACATTGATTCAGAAGCTTGAATACATATTGCCAGACGAGATATCTTCCCTAAATAAGTTGGTGAGAAATTACCAGCTATAACAGGAAGAGAGTTTTTTAAAAGGATTCTTATCCTTAATGAAGGAGTCCAACAGGCGAAGATAATCATCGGCGGAGCATGCGTTGCCCCTTGTAAGGACCCTGAATCCTTAAGTCTGAAATGAAGACATAAGTAGAGCTAAAATGTATTATCAGAGTATAAAAATGTCGTGTTGAGGCCTTGAGCTTTAAGGATTACATGCCGAGATAATTACTTCCAAATGGATTAATTACATTCCTAACAAAATGAATGTTAATCCTATAGATTTACACTACTCCTAGAGTAAAAACTATACAAAGAGTCTCAGCTTCTATATCAAAAGCCCTCCTTGCTAGCTCACTGCGTCAACCCGACCTTAGCCCCCTTTATGCCAAAATGTACCTACAAGGACAACCCCCAAATTATGAGCATATAATAATCAATATTAAGCGTAGCATGATTAAAAAGCGTAAATGCAGAAACCGTAAATACAAACACTTCCTGTTTCCCAATTGCATTTTAAACGCCCCCTTTTTGGTTGTCCCTGTATAATAACTCATGAGTATAATCAATGGATTATTCAATGGTTTCATAAATGTCATGACATATCACCAATACCAATCCCTAGTCTGTTATAACAGTGTATTTTAATGCACCTCGCATGTCATGACAGCGGCACCAATACCCCTCGCTTCGACATATTAGCGGCATTGAATAACCTCGCTCAAATGCGACATGCGGCAAAACCCTCGCTTCAACATTTGGCTGCAAATATTCATTCCTGGTTATAATATGACAGCGGCAAGTATTCTATCATCGCGTCAAGTGACAGCGATAAAGCATTAAAATTATTACTCTAATATAACCATGACTCATGGGATGTGCACCAATCAATCAACATATACATATGCAATCATAATGCATAGATCAACATGTATTTGCATCCATAATGCACAATTCAATATACACTTGCATCCACAATGCATATCCCATTGCGTATATAAATTACATGTTACCGTTGGGTGCCCGTACGTCTTCTACGTACCTTTCCAAAAGTAGGAGATGGTAGGACTTTACTTCCTTGACTGTGTTGCCACCTGGGATGGTTCTACACAATCACACAAACCCATATTAGAAGTCAATAATAGCCCAATACCAAAAATCCCACAATAAATAACCAAAACACATAATTTGGCTTCTCGCGATCGATCGCCAATAGACCCCGATCGATCGCGAGATGCTATTGCCTCAATGCCCAAAATTCTGCATTCCGCGATCGATCGCTGAAGACATGCCGATCGATCACCGAATGTCTCTGCCTCGCACTCTGGTGCTCGCGATCGATCGGGAAGAGCGCACCGATCGATCGCCGAAGCCTGCAATCGCAAACAATCGCCATTTTCGAGCACCATCTCAAGGCTACCATAAAACACATGATAAACCATCATACCCCAACAACTCAACACACAAAATACACCAATATACTACCATGTAGCTACACAAAACAATATCCTCCACAAAAAGCTACTATACATGCCATTTATACTCAACAATTTATCAAAACTCAACCAAAAATTTAACCAATACAAGATATGGTTCCTCACCCTCTTTGCTCCAACTTTTAGCAAGGTTTTAAGCCTTGAAATGACAGATCTCTTCCTCCTGGTCCCTTGCCTAATGCTGGACGTTTATTTGGGAAAGAAATGGAAGAGGTTTGAGTGATGAGGGTTGAGTGTGGGGAGAGCCAAGTGGGGGGGGGGGGGGGGGGGGGGGGTGTTATGGGCATGCTGCAGAGATGGGTATTGGTTGGGGTGGTTAATGAGTGGTAGTAGGGTAACATGATTAAATATGTACCGGTAATTAGCATGATGTATTAAAACACCCCTACATGATATTTTATAACATTTATTCAATAAAATAAATCAAAACTCCAATTACACATGCTTTACCAAGACAAACAATATCCACCCAAAGTAATCATGCCATAACTCAAATTCCCATCACATATCACATGTACCCTGAAATGCATTAATAGGTCATGTCCACTGCATGGCTAAGCATTTCCCATTATTATTAAATCAACACCATAATCCTCACATAACACAATTAATGTTCATTTGCACATAATTATTTCGGGGACATCGCACCCCTGGTACAAAGTCAAGACTCTACCTATCTATTTCCATGATACAGGAGATGATATGATACTAGGAAACAATTTCCTACATACGTTTAGACGGTTTTCACAAGAGAATGAGACAAGAAGGCTTATTTTCACAACCCTTTGTGATCATAAGATCAGGTCCAGAGACTAAAGATGGCATTTCACAGAAAATTTCCCATTAGTTTTCGCATCAAGCGTGGTGATGAAGGAAAACTTTGACACCCAAAGAAGAAGGAACAACGAAAGTTTGGTGAAACGATTCTTCAACTCAGACAACAAGGTGCCAATCAAAAGCAATTGCGGACTTTTAATGGTGAGAATACTGTCTTTCAGAGAACAGGATGAAGAAGAATTACTCCAGATACCTTGTTGTTACTGAAAAATGCATTGAGAAGAGGTTCCACAACCCGAAACTACCATTGAAGAGCAAATAAATTTAAAAGGATGTGAAAATGAAGATTGAAATGAACTACAACGAAGATCCTCTGGCTTGGTGGACAGAAACGAGATCAAAGCATCTTTGAAGGTGAAAAGCTGGAAAAGAACACGAGTTCGTATGATATAAACCGATCATCATGAACCAAGAGGATCAGAAGGATATGCAGATAATACATAAGGAACATCTTCATCTTAAGTTAATTTCAGCAGATGTTTCTCCATATAGTAGTACGAGATTTCTTGTTTGGAATCATTGAGAAATAAAAAGAGAAAAACCAAGGCTGCTGATAAACTACAAAGGAATCAATGACATCTTGGAATTTGAGGGATACAATATCCTGAGTAGAGAACATTTGGTGAATTGCATAAAAAATGTTGTTTTCTAAGTTCGATAAGTCTGGATTCTACCAAATTAGGATGGAGGAAGTTATAAGAAGTTTAAGGCGTTCTCCACACAACAGGGTCATTATATGTGGAATGTTGTTCCAATGGGATTGACAAATGCTCCCCAGATATATCAGAGGAAAATGGATAATCTCTTCAAGAATTATTTCAGTTTCATGTTCGTATACTTGATCACATTCATCGCATCAAAGAACATGAAGGAACATCGTAAACATTTGGAGATCTTTTTAGATGTGTGCTACAATGAAGGATTATTGCTATCCAAAAGGAAAGCAGTAATTTCGATGAGACATGCTATAGAAATCGGTGAATCTGGAATTATCCTGCAGGATCACGTTTTTGAGAAGGTGCATGGATAACCGGATAATCTCAAGGATTTAAAGCAGTTTCAAAGTTTTCTTGAAGTTGTTAATTTTGCCGGAATGTTCATCAACAACCTGGCAAGCCATAGGAAGGTGTTCAGTCAACTACTCAAGAAAGATGCTAAGTTTGAGTGGAATAAAGATCACCAACAAGCTGTCAAGCAGCTTAAGGAAGTTTTGCAGGCAGCTACCAAAGCTTGCAATTCAAAAAGGCGAGGATGATCTGGTATACACAGATGTCAATGATCATTGGTGGACAGCAGTTCTTGTGAAAACCACACCAAACGAAGAAGTGCCATGTAGATATTGCAGCGGTCTATTTTTAGACGGTGAAGTTATCCGATGGCATATCAACGATAAGGAATTCTTCGTAGCCAGAAAGGCTTTCAAAAAATGGCCATTATTCTTACTTGATAAGAAATTTATTCTCAAACTTGATAATTCGAGTGTTAAGTCTTTTCTTAAAAATAAAATTGAATCTAAATCGGAAAATGATAGAATTTTAAGATGGCAAGTTGAATGCCAATATTATGATTATGATATTGTCATTGTGAAATCTAATGAAAATATTCTTGCAGATTTCTTAACGCTGGATGGAGGGACACGTAGCTGATGATACCCTCAAGAGGGTGAGGCATCTCAGGAAAAACCTAGAGATCCTCGATCAAGATTTTGGGACTCTGCGTCTCAATGCAGAGGTCTTTGAGCATGGTGTAAGAAAAATATATCTTGATGATAAATTGGAAAATCTAAATGTGACAATACCTCATTAACTGACTGTAGATTTGATCTTATAGTCAAAATGTTGGAAACTCATGAGTCCTTGATTCAAAAAGAGAAACATTTCTTCTTGTTTAATCTTCTACCAATGGTAGGAAGAGTTCAAGGATAAAGAAGAGGAAAGTAAATGGTTCCCAACCTCAAAAGACGAAAATCGATATAGTAGCAACTAAGAAAAGAGAAGCATCTATGTTTTCACTGCAGGTCACTGGCGCAAAACTGCAAGGAATACCTAGACCAGAAGCGTTGTGGAAATGGTTACTTTATATTAAAATTAATTTTTCTTTTGTTTCTACTTCTTTGGTCACCAATTGTGCTCACATCTTTGCAAAGAGTTGCAGATGTTGAGAAGAGTAGAGAGCCCTAAGAATGTGACATCTACCTGATGCTAAGTATTGTAGCAAGATTGTTGCAAAAGTTGTTTGAAACATTTATTTAATGTAAAATGTTAAACTAATTTGGAACTAGTTTTGAAAAATTGTTTATTTTTCCATATCCATATTTGATAGAGAATGACATTCTTTTAAAAATGCGAATGCGATTTGCAGTACTTTTAATAATGAAAGTTTTATTGAATCTGATGAACTTATGAACAATTAGTATGGTTATGTTTAAAGAATATAAAATGATGATAACGTAAACCCACATATCTTTGTCATGTGCTGATGGTCCTTAGTGCAAGAGGAAAATGAGTTATCTTAAGAATGTGATTCTCTCACAGTAGCTCTCTAAAGTTACATATTTGTTGAACATAATTCATACAAATGCAGTGATCAAAACTCCATATACGATAGGACTGAAAAAGAAAATCCAAATATAGATTTGAGATTGTTCTGTTTATGTAAAGCAACCAGTGGAAGATGAGTTGGATAGTGTTCCATCTTATGCTATTTTGTGGAATTTATATTATAAGTTGGAGACAAAATGTATGTTTTTCTAGTGCAATCTTTCTAGAGAAAATGTTTCTATTAGAAAGGAATGACAAGATAATATAACTTGAAACGGTTCAAGAACCACAAACCACTAAAAACGTGAAAAATGTGAAATTAATTGAGTCAATCATAACCTTTGAACTATACGCACAAGGATATCTGAAAGTGTTTCAGGAACTCTTGATATATTGAATTTTACTCCTAGAAAGCAGTAAATGATTTTGACCATGGATGTGATCCGAGGACTTTCAAGGAGGGGATGTTGGACATCGAATCGGGACATTGACAAGACGCTATAAAATCCTAAATGGATCTAATAAGGTATGGATCTTAGTAGATCCTCTTGAGGAAATTATTCCAATTGGCTGAATGGATCTACAAGCAAAAGCTTGGAGTATATGGGAGTAGCGACCTTCAAAGCTAGACTGGTAGGAAAAGATTATTCTCATAGGCAAAAAGTTGTCTGTGAGAAACTGTTTCATCAGTTGTGATGCTAGTCTTTTTGGATATTATTAGTTATATCTGCATATTATGAATATGAGATATGACAGAGGATGTGAATATAACATTTCTCAATGGTGACATTGAGATAGAAATGTAGCAGCCAGATGTGTTCACAACTATTGGGAGTGAGCAAAATGTTTGCAAACTCCAGAGGTCTATTTATAGGCCCAAGAAGGTGTCCCGAAGTTGGAAAATTGGCTTTGATAACATTATCAAAATGTTTGGTTTTGTCAAAAATCCGGAAGTGACATGTGTGTACAAAAGGGTTAGTGGGAGCGCGGTGACATTTTTAATGCTTTAAGTCGATGATATCCTACTCATTATGAATGATATTGAAGCAATCAATTAAAGCATTGTTATCTACTATTTTCTTCGTGAAATATTTGAGAGAAGCATCTTAGAAGTTTGACATAAAGATCTATATGGATGGATCTATGAGAATGCTTGAGCTCTCTCAATCTATGTACATAAACACTTTGCTAAAGGGTTTATCATGGAATAGTGGAAAAAGGGGTAACATCCCAATATGCCATAGTGTTCATCTCTCAAGGTCAACATGCATTAAATTGATGAGGAGAGAGAAAATATGACATTGGTATCTTAAGCTTTGACTATTGGTAGAATACTGTATGATATTTTATGTACTCGACCTGATGTGAAGTATGTTCTTAGTGTAATGAGCAAACATCAGGCAAATCACTGTAAAGGTCACTGGAAAACTGTGAAAATAATTATCAAGTACTTATGAAGAACTTAGGATATGTTCATGGTTATGGAGAAATAAAAATACGATGCTAGTTTTCAGTCAGATGTATATGATTCCAAATCGATGTTCGGATTTGTATTTAAGCTTAATTATGGTGATGTCTCTTGGAAACGTTCCAAGCAAAACACCACATCAGATTCCACCAATAAAGCTGAATATATTCCAGCATACGATGCAGCAAAGAGACAGTTTGGATATCAAATTTTATCCAAGAGTTGGGTGTAATTTCTAGTGCGGTTGACACAGTCCCTGTGTACTGTGACAACAGTTGAGCTATTACGAATAGTCAATATCTCATCAGAATCCAAACATATATTGAGAAAATACCATCTAATGAGATATATGGTACATACGACATTATTATCGAGAGAATTGCTTCAACAGAAAAAGATAGTGAAAAATTCACAGACAAAGCCTTTACAATGATTGATGTCTATCAGACATCTTGGGAGATGGTCTTGAGACACATGAGTAGTTGGCTTTTGAGAAAGTGAAAGATATTGTTGTCATATGTGATTTAAGTAAATCAATAGTTGATTGCTTGTACTTGTAATCTTATTATGACGAATATTTGTTTTAATATTAAAGTATATGACACTTTTTCATCTGTTTACCTATGCATCTTGATGCATTGATGAAGTCCTTGAAATTGCTATAGTCAATAGAATGTGGTTACCCATATGATGGTGACCATGAAATACATTCTTGACAGCGATTTATAAATGTTCATGGTCGATGAGCATTCGAGAAGGGGATATCAATATATGCTCGCTAGAGACTGGTATTATAATGTAGTGCACCGCATTTCATTGGTGTTGGCTTGGAGAAGTCAGCAAACATGAATAGGTGCTCATTAGGAATGAGTTCACTGAACGACCATACTCGGAATTCTATAAGTGGTTACCATGTGTCAAGTATAGAATTCCTAGTCATAGTTGTGCACCATTATTCCTCATGACCCGAGACATCATTGAGATCTTGACAGATAGCTGTGTACTTTGATTTAATGACGTATCACATTCGGGTCATAAAGTTATTATTTTGGTATTCAGTGATGCTGTCAGAGGCCTATGATTGTCATTGGGGATTCACACTGATCTTGATGAACCAGGATGTCCTATATATTTTTCTGTATATGATTCAAGGAATCTCTGGCCAGAGTGGGTAGTGTTTGTGAAAAATGAGTTTTTCATATACGCACACAATGGATCATATAACGTAAAACAAATACATAGTTATTAAAATCATAAGGGCCTCGACCAACCAATGCCCTAGATTCAATCGGGACATATGAGTGAAAGAAATGTATTGCACGATAACTATGACTGACAAGTTCTTGTGCATTGCTAGTCATTTGTATCTAGGTCTTCGTGAAACGCAGATGCTAGGCACTACCCACGATCAGTAGGTTGTTGCTGGAATTATATTTCGATCATTGTCTAGTAAAGGAGTTTAATTGACAATGGGACATTCAGGGTAAGCCCAATAAAGTTGTTTGGCTTCTAAAATCACAAAGGTTGTGATCATACTGCTATGATACACTTGAGCCTCACAGGGTCACAAGCAACCGGCTGCCGATATGCCGATGAGAATTGAGAGTTAAATGTTAAGTGTTAAAAATGATGTGATTGATGTTTAAGGGATAGGTTTAATTTTTGAAAGCTCCTCACTTTAGTGGAGTTTCTATATTTGAAAATGTTTTATCTATAGAAAGTTCTAAAATTAAAATGTAGGATATATTTATCTCATAATTATGTACAACGATTGTGCATCAAATTGTTCAATTGGATTGACACACTTGAATTATGAGTTTAGCGTTTTTATGTTGGCATTTGAGCAAGTGGGAGATTGTTAGCATATGTGCCCTGCAAGCCAAGAGTTGGCCTATTGGGCTTTATGCATCCAAGCGTATTAGTGACTTAATTATATCTATAAATATGTAGCTTATGTCCCTTAAAGAAAGACAAGACAATTCTTAGTCACAAAATTCTCGTCGTAGAAAGACTAACTGTAAGGACCCCCGTGCCCTTAACCCGTTATTAGTGTATTGACCCAAGCATTTAATGCATGTGATTATATATGTAGGGGAAAATCCCACTTGACATCATAACAAACCATGCCAATAGTAAAATTCCTTTACATTATTCCATATAATGTCTAGTTTCCCCAACCAAGTTCACATACGTATCATGCACCATTATAATACACTAACATATTTTCAGTTCATTTAGCAATTCAATAAATAATTGCACGCATCACATGAATGAAAAGAGAAAGGCCCTTGCCTTCTTTATACAACCCATAGACACATCACAGTGCTCACATGCGAGCATCGAATAAGTATGCGTGTATCTAATGTATAAAGTATCATGCTCAATATCGTCGCTGGTACCTCGATCCTGGAAGCACCTCATATCCACAGCTCGAGCTCAACTCCAAGCCATCGATTTACCTAATAACTTGCCCCAACAGAGACAACCCCCACACGGGGTGAGCATACCAATATCCCAAATCCAATAATCACAATAATATAATTCATAATTTACAACAATGTAATTGCTATGAAATACAAAATATACTCCCTGGATGGTATCATCCTCATTCGGGGTTTCCTGTATTGTCCCTGTTCTCAAAACACTGAAACCATCAAATTCCCAAATGCCAGTTAATCATTACATTGATTAACATATCCATTAGCCATATACCGATATCATAATCAATAGCATCAAATCATTAAACAATGATTACAGATATTCCATATATCTCACTTTTGGTTCCATAGTTCTATTCCATTGCTCGCTCTACAATAGCGGCATTTCATTCACACGCATGCTCAACAGCAGTGGCGTCATAACCGATGTTCGTTCAAAGGCGACGACATCCTAATCATTGCTCGCTCAAAAGCGGCACCGTATGATTCCCAATGCATATATATCAATTGTAGCAATTACCATAAACCATGCGTTTTCATATACATTTATTGCTAATACTACATATCATGCATTCTCATACACATTCATTGCAATACAGTGTACCAAGCACTCAACAATTGCAATTATATAAAAGGGCTATGTTCGTACGTCATACGTACCTTATCATTCCGTAGTTCGAGTCCAACTTGCCTGATTTCCACGACCCGATGAGTTAAGTGCTAACACACAAATAACTCTCAATTAAACATAGGCATGCAATCACGTGTCCAAGCACGTTCACAACTTCCAAACCTATCGTCTATCCATGACGATTATCAAAATAAAAGCCCCCCCGGCTAAGCATGCATAATACCCAAAATATTCCATTTTATGCGATTAAAAGATAGCCAAAACTCGACCGAGAATTCCATTATATAAAACTTTGGCTCCAACCAATCCATTTTAAAAGTATAGCATTCCCATTGGAATGTAGACATTGCCCCGGAAATGGGCTACTCAAACCCCGATTCCAAAATCCCCACATTTTTCCAAAATTTCCAAAAAAAAAACAACCTTACGGGCGGCGATCGATCGCCTCATTTAGCGCAATCGATCGCCCCTGTCCAGCGGGCAAAATCGCCTACATGTGATCGATCGCCACCCCTCGCGATCGATCGCCAACATGCTCGCGATCGATCGCCAAGCACACGCGATCGATCGCATGCACTGTTCATCGCCAACAATTTCAGCAGCTGCTCATCGCGATCGATCGCCCCTCCTCGGCGATCGAACGCCACCTGCAATTTTTGAGAAATTCGAGCTTCCATGGTGTTTTTGACACCCAAACTCAAAACCAACATCCCTAACTTCCTCAACACCCCCAATACACCATTTAGACTCAATAAAAACACCAAAATCAACACTTTAGATTTTTAACCCAAAACCCCCAAAACTCAAAACCAAGCCAAAACTCAATCAAAAAGCACAAAACCATAATCAAATCGAAGCTAAAGATGAGGAGAAGAAGATTACCAACCTTTCTTCAAGAAATCGAGCTCCCAAGATGAGCCCCCATCGATTTGTGCCAAGAGAAAAGAGGGGAAGGGTTTGGGGTGAGGGAAAAGAGGCGTGAGGGAGAGGAGAGGGAAATGATTCCGTATAATGACGGAATACTGAGTCCCCTTGGTATATATATCACTCAGGCTCCAAAATACCAATACTTCTACAACTACATCATGACTCATTAAAAATCATCTGTTTTCAAAAATTATCTCTCCAACTCAAATTCCATCACCAGCCCCAGTACAAAGTACTCCGGACCCCAGATTCCACTAAAAATCAAATTCCAAGGTTATCACCACAATGAGAATACAATCTCATCCCATGGATCCAATGACTCCAAATGTCAGATTTAAAATCCCCGAGAGTCTCGAAACCGCAATTAATTCATAATTGCACAAATAAAATCCATTAAGGATTATTACCACACCGGGATTAACACCATTAATCCCCGGGTATCACAATTATCACCCACTAATAAAATTTTGTCCTCGAAATTTGCACGGCGTATTCCACGTAACGCTGAAAACACGCAATCCAAACGGATCCACGACGTCGAATCATGATCATAACATGAACGACACACCAACCGCGAGGATACCGACCTCGCGCCAAATCTGGAATGGAGTAACCTCTCCAACCGACATAAATCCACGAAAGACATCAGTATTCCCCGATGCTAACCATCTCAAAGGCAGTCAACCAAACATAACTGCAATCAGACGAATTATACGTGATTCCAAAACAGATATCGTCACAATGATATCTTCAAGACCTAGTCACCAATGTTAAACATATATCGTTATCAAAGCGACCATTAGTACACCACAGTGTACCTGTACTACATCCGGTTCCCATTTTCCAAATCCATCTCCGACAGAGGAGCAGTTGCACCACTTGCAACACGGATCGGACAACTCACGATCACCGATCGACACAAAGCACATCTCCAAAGATGTCTACATCCGTGTGTTCAAAGAATCACATCTTGGTCCAAACACACCATCGAGACTCCACAAGGTCTCAAGTTCTCGAAAGGACATGCAAGAAAATCGATTGCATTCCCGCCACACGTGTCAATCACGACACTAACAAATCCGAATCCTGGCAATCCCTCGTTTATCCTGGAATTCAACAATCCTAAAACAGGGAGGCTATCGAATTATCCAACAAAAATTATCATGGTCCCAAAACACGACAATCCCTCCTCAGGGGAAGTCAATCGGACCTCACGATTATTCCTCAGAATACATCGTGTCATCGAGTTTACCGATCTCTAGGTGCCACAATCTCTCACCGGAGATTCATCATACCAAGCATACTCAATGCCACAGACTCGGGTATCTCCAATCATACCCAAAGTCCCAAAACCAACTGTCAATCCCCAGCTATTCTCACCTCGTAGAGAATAATGATTGATAGACAAACGGTCAATGGTGCGATTCCAACATCAACACCTCACAAACTGACTCATTGAATCTCCCAAAGATTCTCAATCGGTAGGTATATCAATACTACCTTCCTCACAAGGAAAAATGTCATGGACTCATGACCCTCCAACCTCGAACCGTCGTTCGGAAGACTTGGATATATTTATGCCCAAAACATATCCCAGAACCAAAAACACGCAACTGGTTCAGAGTGGTGCATCAAACCACCATTACCAAATCGAAACCCGTATACGCCGTGTATACTCAAACTAATGATGTTTTGTACTAATGCCATAGTACTCCACAATCTTAAGCATTACCCCGGAGACGTCTCCTCGAACGTCTCACTAGAAGTACGAATCCATCACCTAGTCCACACTAGTAGGGCTTACCCCGGTTGATTCACAATCAACCCTCAACCAATACCAGCTGTCTCCATGACAGTATAATCCAAATCTCTCCAAGAGATAAAATCAATATAGTAGTGTTACCCCACTAGCTATATTCCACAATTCCAATGTGACTCACATTGCATTCCATATGCAAAGATGCTCAATTAGAGCTAGTAACGACTTGTCGACACTCACGTTGGTATTCCCAACAAATATTGAGCTGTCCCAGTACAAGTCCTTCAAAACAATAGACGTATAAACGTCCCCGTGAGGTATTCCCTGCCTCAAACATCATGCCACAAAGAGACTACAAGAGTCTATCATAAGTCCTCATCGTATCATCATACGATTCACCGAACTTGGTCACAACGTGCAGTATAATTCGCCATAACACGCACACTATAACACTGCTACAATACCTGGCTAGCAAAACGCTGCCTCCATAGGCTTATACCCAGCCTACCAATGTATCATACGTTCCACCCCGGTACAACATACCGTAGTATTCTTAGAGTAGTGGGCCATCACCCAATATTTCTCTAATACCAATGCACAAAGGACATCCCGATGTCCTTGCCCAACCACAAAGCAATCCTAATTCCATAGGATTTATTCCACACCCTCAGGGGTGGGTGTGATCATGTCTACCACATGTCACCTCGGCATAAGTAAGTAGTTTTCTCAACAACTACTCCTGCTACCAATCACTTGGCCATAGCCATTCCAACGAGTATACCCAAAGGTACCACTACTCGTAAAATATTGCCTCAAATATGTGCTGCGGTACACTTCATGTACGGCGCACCCAATAATTCATCGAGTGACTTGCTCGGCATAATGGTCTCGTCAACTAGTGACCCAGACACTACCATGTGCTCGCCATTGGCACTCAATCCATACGACTAAATACATATACATAAATGTATTATTTCATCGAAACGATGCTACGCGTCTACATAGACATCCACTATGTCATCGTCATCTCGTGGCGGTACCTGTCAACATAGGACATTCAAAATAACATCGTCAACTCGTTACGGTACATGTCGAAACACGACATCCATAGCCTCATCGTCAAACACATGACGGTATATGTACATCAACGTATATCATCCACAATAATGCTAATAAAAACAGTAATATGCCATACATCATCGCTAACAAGATAGCGGCAAACCTGTCTCCGTCGTCCAACAGTGGTACGCAATCAGCACCCATCGCTCGTAGGCGGCATAATCCAGTGCTACGTACATAGCGGTATAATCCATCGCTATAGAATCCACGGCATGATCTCTCGCCATAGAGTCAGCAGCATAAACCGTCGCTATAGATATCCGGCGGTATGAACCATCGCCATAGATGTAGCGAAATGCACTGTCGTTATATAATACCCGGCGGCATGAACCATCACCAATAGAATAGCGGAATGAACCATCGCTAAATAATACCCGACGGCATGAACCATCGCCAATAGAATAGCGGAATGAACCATCGCTATATAATACCCGGCGGCATGAACCATCGCCAATAACCATCGCCAATAGAATAGCGGAATGAACCATCGCTATGAATACCCGGCGGCATGAACCATCGCCAATAGAATAGCCGATCCCTAGTCTTGTTACGGTAGTGTATTTTAATGCACCTCGCTTGTCATGACCGCGGCACTAATACCCCTCGTTTCGACATATCAGCGGCATAGAATAACCTCGCTCAAATGCGACATGCGGCAAAATCCTCGCTTCAACATTTGGCGGCAAATATTCTTTCCTCGCTACGATATGACAGAGGCAAGTATTCTATCATCGCGTCAATTGACAGCGGCAAAGCATTTAAAATCATCACTCATCCATAACAACGACTCATGAGATATTCACCGAGCATTCCATCTATACCTGCAATACAATGCATATTCCATATCCCAACATACATCATCATGAGTGTATTTTAATGCACCTCGCTTGTCATGACAGCGGCAAGTATTCTATCATCGCTTCAAGTGACAGCGGCAAAGCATTAAAATCATCACTCCCATATATGCAACCACAATGAGTGTATTTTAATGCACCTCGCTTGTCATGACAGCGGCAAATGTTCTATCATCGCTTCAAGTGACAGCGGCAAAGCATTAAAATCATCACTCCAATATATAAAACCACAATGGGTGTATTTTAATGCACCTCGCTTGTCATGACAGCGGTAAGTGTTCTATAATCGCTTCAAGTGACAACGGCAAAGCATTAAAATCATCACTCCAATATATACATGCAACCACAATGTATAATCCATGATGTATATAAAATGCAGGTTACCGTTTCGTGTCTTTCAACCCTGACCTTAGCCTTTTGTGTCATAGTGTCCCTACAGGAACAATCCCAAACCATGAGCATATGATAATCCATATTCACCACAATATGATTATAATGAGTAAATGCATAAACCATGAGTACAAGGTACTTCCTGTATCCCAATACATTTCAAAATGCTCCCCTTGGTTGTCCCTGTGCCACAACTCACAATCATAATCAACATGTTATATTATGATTCCATAGATGTCTATAATTGTTCCACTATGATCACATATCATAACTGCACATAAGAAAATAGTTGTGTCACACAACACTAACTACTATCATGCATAAATATGTGCTACACATTCCTATCAACATGTTCCAGGCCCTCAACAGCCCAAAAGAGCAAACCACTGCTCTGATACCACTAATGTAAGGACCCCCGTGCCCTTAACCCGTTATTAGTGTATTGACCCAAGCATTTAGTGCATGTGATTATATATGTAGGGGAAAATCCCACTTGACATCATAACAAACCATGCCAATAATAAAATTCCTTTACATTATTCCATATAATGTCTAGTTTCCCCAACCAAGTTCACATACGTATCATGCACCATTATAATACACTAACATATTCTCAGTTCATTTAGCAATTCAATAAATAATTGCATGCATCACATGAATGAAAAGAGAAAGGCCCTTGCCTTCTTTATACAACCCATATACACATCACAATGCTCACATGCGAGCATCGAATAAGTATGCGTGTATCTAATGTATAAAGTATCATGCTCAATACGTCGCTGGTACCTCGATCCTGGAAGCACCTCAAATCCATAGGTCGAGCTCAACTCCAAGCCATCGATGTACATAATAACCTGCCCCAACAGAGACAGCTCCACACGGGGTGAGCATACCAATATCCCAAATCCAAACATCACAATAATACAATTCATAATTTACAACAATGTAAATGCTATGAAATACAAAATATACTCCCTGGATGGTATCATCCTCATCCGGGGTTTTCTGTACTGTCCCTGTTCTCAAAACACTGAAACCATCAAATTCCCAAATGCTAGTTAATCATTACACTGATTAACATATCCATTAGCCATATACCGATATCATAATCAATAGCGTCAAATCATTAAACAATGATTACAGATATTCCATATATCTCACTTTTGGTTCCATAGTTCTATTCCATTGCTCGCTCTACAATAGCGGCATTTCATTCCCACACATGCTCAACAGCAGTGGCGTCATAACCGATGTTCGCTCAAAGGCGACGACATCCTAATCATTGCTCGCTCAACAGCGGCACCATATGATTCCCAATGCATATATATCAATTGTAGCAATTACCATAAACCATGCGTTTTCATATACATTTATTGATAATACTACATATCATGCATTCTCATACACATTCATTGCAATACAGTGTACCAAGCACTCAACAATTGCAATTATATAAAAGGGCTATGTTCGTACGTCATACGTTCCTTATCATGACTCATTAAAAATCATCTGTTTTCAAAAATTATCTCTCCAACTCAAATTCCATCACCAGCCTAGTACAAAGTACTCCGGACCCCAGATTCCACTAAAAATCAAATTCCAAGGTTATCACCACAATGAGAATACAATCTCATCCCTTGGATTCAATGACTCCAAATGTCGGATTTAAAATCCCCGAGAGTCTCGAAACCGCAATTAATTCATAATTGCACAAATAAAATCCATTAAGGATTATTACCCAACCGGGATTAACACCATTAATCCCCGGGTATCACACTAACACCAAACTAGCACTGACGTTGAGATCGTGGATCTGGTCAGGTTGTTTGGACTCGATGGATCACCGCAGTCAGATTGATTTCGCTGTTATCGGTTATTCCCTTTGTGCATCATATTTGATTTTGCATGTTCTAATATATGAATCTAGCGCCATTGATCCGCTCCCGGGTTAGATCTGTTTATGTTTTATTCCGTTGCGTTGGGTACGGAAACCCAACATAATATTCCTATGAATTAAGTAGTTGAAAGAGAAAACACAGACCCTAAAAAGAAAACTAAGCATTTAAAGGGCTTGCGACTTTTTTATTGGTTGTTTGGAGATAAAACGTTGATCTCAACAATAACAATTTGAGCCTTTAATCTCGGTATTTGCTTTTATCCAAAATGATTCAGGCGGGTTGATTGAAATGGATAAACGTCAACTCTATGTGGTCATAATATCCCACTGAAATTGAAGGGAAAGTTTTATAGAACCGCCATTAGACCTGCAATGTTTTATGTGAAGGAATGATGGGCACCAAAGATGAATCACATCCCAAAGATGAGTGTGAGATAGATGTGTATGCTTCATTGGATGTGCAATAAGACCAGAAGATATAAAATAAGGAACGAGGATATTCTAGCTGAAGTATGTGTAGCTTGTATAGAAGAGAAGATGCAAGAAAGTGGCTTATGCTGGTTTGGTCATGTACGTAGGCCCAACAATACACATGTGCGTCGGGTGGAGTCAGTGGATTTTGCCCATTTCACGATAACGAGAGGACGATCGAATAAGATATGGGTGTTGCAGAGCTAGAACTGGATCCCAACAAGATCATGGAGACTAAAGATGATATTAGAACCGAGGCATTTCTACCTTGGGAATAATTTTGCTCGGGGATATAAGGCAAGGTACAAAAAGAGGTTCATGCCGAGCTCGAGGAATCTTCAAGATATCAGGAACCATGTAGATAAGGAAACCAAACTCAAATGATTAATCGTCACTGACTAAGAGATAATCATTTCAACTCCTACCTAACCACCATAAAATCTGGGAAGGGACGGGGTGAAATCTAGGAATATCAAATCTAATAATGGGAATAGTGACTCGATTAGACTTTGAACTATCCTGACTAGACTTAAATTTGAGGGAGGGGGTCTCTGACAGCGGGCCTCATAGATTTTATCCTAACAAATTGCCAGGTTTGGCCTGATTTTCTATTCATTCACTCGTATATATATGAAAAATACTATCTTTTTGTATAAGATTTTTTCCCTAAATAGGCTTAATCTTTAGAGTGGTTACGCCAGAGCACTCTTCTGAACGCGTTCTAACCCATTTTTCTCTGCAGGAGAGCAGTACCACCAAAATACTATTAATATAAAAAGTTGATCTCAACAATAACAATCTGAGCCTGGTATTTGCTTTTATCCAAAAGGATGGAGAGACTGATAGTGACGTTGTTAACATGATTCAGGCAGGTTGATTGAAATTGAGATACGTCACCCGAATTCTATGCGATCGTATTATCCCGCTGAAATTGAAGTGAAAGTTTTATAGAACCGCCATTCGACCTGCAATGTTGTATATAACGGAATGCTAGGCACCAAAGAGAAATCACATCTAAAAGATGAGTGCGACAGAGATGCGTGTGCTTCTTGGATGTGCAATACATCAGAAGAGATAAAATAAGGAACGTATATATTCGAGCTGAAGTATGTGTAGCTTGTATAGAAGAGAAGATGCAAGAAAGTCGATGTGTTGATTTGGTCATGTACGATGTAGACCCAACAATGTACATGCGCATCGAGTGGAGTATATGGATATTGGCCATTTCGCGAGAGCGAGTAGATGATCAAAGAAGGCATAGGTGATGCACAGCTAGAACTGGAGCCCAACACGATCATGGAGACTAAAGACGAGCTTAGAATCGAGGCATTTCTACCTTGGGAATTATTTTTGCTCGGGGATATACAGGAAGTACAAAAAGAGGTTGATGTTGAGCTCGAGGAATCTTCAGGAGATCGGGAACCATGCAGATAAGGAGACCCAAACTCAGATGATTAATCGCAACTGACTAAGAGGTAATTATTCAACTTCTACCTAACCTCTATAAAATCTGGGAATAGATGGGCTGAAATCTCGGGATATCAAAATCCAATGATGGGAATAGTGACTCGATTAGACTTTGAACTAACCTGACTAGACATAAAGTTGAGGGAGGGGGGTCCCTGACAGCGGGTCCCATAGATTTTATCCTTATAAATGACCAGGTTTGGTCTGATTTTCTGTTCATTCACTCGTATATATCTGAAAAAGTGATATCTTATTGTATAAGCTTTTTCCCCTAATTATTGACTTAAGTTTCAGAGTGGTTACGCCGGAGCATTCCTCTGACTCAGTTGTTCCATTTAATGCGAATCAAAAGGGTGCTCTACTTTACAACTAATTATCTTCTTATCTAGTTAAGGACCTCTTTCTTCAATTGGATTTGGCTTTTCAATAATATATTTCAAATTATATCTGAGATACAAAGCAATACTTCATATGTGAACAAGAAACACATGAACAACACACCACCATTATACAACTAGAAATCCATTTTGTGCAATACGCTCTTTAATCGTACAACCATTTCGACCTTATGTTGCATCTCATTTGCTTTCTCCATTTTTTTTCTTTACAAGCTTGAAGTTTCTGACCACAACCCGCGCCGCCACCCCCCCCCCCCCTTGAATTTATTTAACAGTATTCAATGGCTAATAAATGATATCGATTAGTTGATCAGCTGTTCTTCTTTCAGAGACAAGTCATTATGTGTGTATTCTGTCTTGGCCAAGAAAGTTGAGTTCACTGCTTCGATTAAATCGTCATGGGTAAAATGTCCTTTAAGTTCATTAGTCTATATTATACGTACTCATGATTTCAAATCCGCTATTTTAGTCTCCTATGTAGTTGTGTCGGTGATTTCGATCTTTTAACTTTTATCACTTGCAATTTTAAACATTTATGTTTTATTACTCTGCAATTTTAGTTCGTTATATTTTATGATTTTCAATTATAAATTTTTTATGATTTGCAATTTTTTTAAAAAAAAATTAAAAATATAATTTGATTTTAGAAATTAACAATAAAATTTTTTTAAAAAATTGAATAATCAGTTCGATAAAAAAACAATTATTTAATAAAACTTTATCTAAATCAAAAAATCTAAATTAATGATTTTCTATAATTTTGAATTTGTTAATTTAAAAATTTTATTTTTATTTTAAACTGAAATCAAAATAGACCATACGATTAAACTAAATCATTTCCTTAATGGATTGAACTTATATTGTTTTTCTCTATATATATACGCATTAATTAAATAAAGAACTAATTGCAGGCATGAAGTTTGGACTAAATAAATATATATATAAAAAATTCAAATAGTTCAGTTTCAATTTCATTTTAGAAATCGAAGAACTAGAATCTATGATCATAGTTTGGTTCTGGATTCTAAAAATATGAAATTGGACCAAAATTAGAGTATTGAATTTAATTTTAAGATGCAGAAATATATTTATATAAAAAATGGATAATAAAAATTTATTAGATAATTAAATTAGATTTGTTTAAAAAAGAATTTTATCAGAAAATTTTAATTTAAATCTATTCAAAACATAAATTATCAAGAACTGGAGAAAATTTTTTAAATGATTATTTTCTCAGTACGTATGGTATCATCATTTATATGAATAATATTTTTGATCTTTGGGTTTTCTGCGCACAACGAGATTCAACTCGAGTTATCCCCGAGAGAAGGTGAGCTTAACCATTTAGACTTAAGATCGGAAGCTCATCATTTAAATGAATTTAAGGGGATGGTTTTTATTCGAAAAATGTGCTTAATGAATTGAATTAAGTGTGAAAAAGTAGAAAAAAACGAATTGAGGAAAAACGCGCGAAAACGAACATGAAAAACTACCCATGATAAATTCTGGTAGATAGGCAGCGCTGGGGCTCTGCCTACTGCCTGGACATTGTCCAGTCAATAAGGTAGGCGCTAGGGCGCCTGCTGAGTGGCGCTCTAGCTCCTGCTTTTCTGTCCAAATGGCCAAATTCGATTTTCATGAAGGGTTGTGGACTTTCACGTATAGATGTGTTTTTCCATAAAAAATTACTTCCAAGATGTGTCATTTGATGATATCTTATGGTTAAGTATAAAAGGAACAATCCATTGATGAATTAAATCATCTGCTTACTCATATTGTTCATCATTGTTCTTATTGAAGTGTCTTTAAACCTTTGTGGTTTGAGGACTTGTTGGTGTGCTCCTATCACAAGTATAATCGTTGTATCTTGAGAAACGATTGGCGCTAACAGTAAGCACCAGAGAATTTCAATGGGAATGACTTCAAAAGATGGTAACAAAAGATGTTTTATTTGACCACTTTGAGTTTGGTAAGGATCTTAACCGATGATACTCCTACGTATGAAGAAGGAGAAGACGACTCCCAAAAGAGGGCTGCAGTTGATGCTTGGAACCAAAGCGACTCCTTTGCAAGAACTACATCATAAACGGGTTAGACAACAAATTATATAATGTTTATTGTCTTGTGAAAACAACAAAGGAACTATGGGCATATCTGGAAAAGAAATACAAATCTGAGAATGCCGGAATGAAGAATTTCATCGTTTGACAGTTCCTGGATTTTAAATGGTTGATACCAAGCCAATGATGGCGCAAGTGCAAGATTTACAAGTTATCTTGCATGATATCCATGCAAAGGGGATGACTCTAAGTGATTCATTCCAAGTGGCCGCGATGATTGAAAATTTGCCTCATATGTGGAAGGACTTTAAGAACTATCTCAAACATAAGCGAAAAGAGATGAGTCTTGAAGACCTTGTGGTTCGGTTGCGAATCGAAGAGGACAACAAGACGTCAAATAGGAAGGCGGGTAGACGCCAAATGGAAGCAAGTGTGAACTTGGTTGAACAACGTACCGGAACAAAGCGGATGTTTGACGGTACGGCCTCCAAAAATGGAAAGGCGAAAAAGTTCAAATGAAAGTTGATACAAATGTTGAAAGCCAATCACATGGCCAAGAATTGTCGTAACAAAGACGGTCGTTGGAATGCAAAGGATCAAGTCAATATGACCGAAGATAATCGGATCTCAAACGACTTAAATGATGTTATGCTTACCGCTTGATTAATATTTTGAAATTAACAAGGATTGTATCATACAAACTTGGTGTTTGTGGGAATGTTATAGCATCTTTCAAAATAATTGTAATGGCGGTTGTTCGTTAATCGTTGAAGCAATAAAATTTATGTTATTACTCATTTGATTGAGTTTTATGATTTATGGATGATCGTGTGGTCATGTAAATTATAAATGCAATTTTGCAAAGTTAAATTTATTGCTTTAAGTGAATGTTAACTTAAAACATAAGTGTGAGACTTGTGTGGGGATAAGTTAACAAAACCGTTATTCATTCGGATGAAAGGAAAAAACGCATCTAGAATCAATTCACATTGATGTTTGTAGTTTAAAGTTTGTGCATACTAGACGTATGAGAGAAGTATTCGTTACTTTATCAATTATTGTACAAGGCATTGTTATGGCTATTTGCCCCGAAGTCATGGCTATTTGCCCCGAAGTAATGACTATGTCATAGAAGTGTTTGAACATTATAAGAATGAGGTTGAAAACAAACAAAGCAAATGATTTTTGTAGTGAAGAATTGTACGTTGATTCTATTTGTATTGCCTAAGCATTTATGCTTAAGACTTGAATTTTCAAGTTTTAAAATATTGAATTCAAGTTTTCTAAGATTTGTATGCTTAAAATACAAATGATGAATCAAATGCCACAATTGGTTTTCTGGGCATTCTTCTCTCTTAAAATTGATTTTATTTGAATTTTCTAAGCATTATACGCTTAAAGCTCGAACTTGCAAGACATAAAATCTTGAATTCGAGTTTTATAAGTTTGGACACTTAAAATGCAAATGAATTTTATTTGAGAGATGGTCCAAGTTTCAAAATTTGTAAGCAAGCGCGCTTAAATCAAAATTTGCAGGATATAAATCTTGAAGTTTGATTTATAAATTTATAGTCTTAGAATTTGAAACTTGAAAGTTAAACGCAATGAAATCTTGATAGAGATTACCCAAATTGTGGGGCGACAATTATGTTTGTCAACCATATTTTAAATAGTACACTTAGGCAATGATGGAAAAATATTTATGAGTTAAGCACAATGATTCCTACAAATATTGAAAGTGTGGGGGGTGCCTGACCGAAGTAAAGTGTCAAAATAATGACATGAGAAATTTGACAAATCTATGTTGTCAAAACAAGTGTGATAAAAGTGACACACATAAAGTATATCTTAGTATGCTTGTATGTTGATGATGCTCATTATGATAAACAATATAGAGATCATCAAAACAATGAAGAACATGATGAAGTTGATGCAGCAATGTCAAATTGGAATTGAAGTTTCCAAGACGAATTCTCATGTTTAATTCTAGTTTCAAAATTTTAAGCTTTGCACTAAAAAATTCAAGTTTGTAAAAAATAAAATCTTGAACTTGGATTTTCTAAGAAATTAAGCTTACAATTTGAATTATGAATTAAAACCGAGAAGTTATTATAGTTTCAAATTTTGCAAGATATAACGCTTAAAATTTGAAACTCGAGATATCCTGATACAAATTGGATATCTGACACAAATGATTATGTGTTACTCATTGGCAATGATGTTATGAAAAGGAAACTAAGGAAATTCTCAAAGCAAAAAAGTGTAATGCTCAATCCACTATGAATTGAGAACTCATAGCGCTCGATAAAGCGGAGAAGAAGCCGGAGGGCTTCGATATTTTGCTAAGTGAAATTTCTGGTTGGCAAAGTAATAGCAAAACCCCTATAATGAAGGACTCAAAATTCATAAATGGTAATGTGTTTACTATTGGAAAGGACTCAATGTTGTGGAAATCTTCAAGGCAGACGTATATATATCTCGATCCACAATGAAATTAAGTTCATTGCAGTGGAGAAAACCGGAGAAGAGGCTGAATGGTTTCAATGTTTCTTAGAAGAAATTCCATGTTGGAAAAGAACATGTGTCTGCAATTATAATACATTGTGACAGTCAATATGCTGTAGAAATGACACAATGTAGTATGTATGGTGGTACGACTCGACATAAAAGTCGTTGGCATATGGCCATATGTCAATGATCTGTATAGGCATAATCTTCATTTGTTATATGAGAAAACCGTTGATCCGCTTATGAATGGTTAACCAAAGATCATGTAAAAGTTTATCGAGGGAATGTGGTTAAGACCCTATAATCAAAATCTCATAGTGGATACCCAACATTGTTGACTGGAGATCTCAAGATCTAGGTTCAAAATGGACAACTAAATTATGAGATTGTATAAACACCTTGGAGATCAATCTACAATACATTCCTATGATAAGAGGTATTGTAAGGACCCCAAGCCCTTAACCCTTAATTAGTGTATTAACCACTATGTGTGGCACATGCTTCTATACAAATCAATCGGAAGCTCAGATGATACTTTACCATTGAATGGCAACTACTAAATTTCTTTAATGTCCAACATTATAAGATCATCTCTACTAACATATAGACTCATAGAGTTGCCCATTATCATCCCCATTTTGCCACCTTTCACATTGTGGACTTTTATAAAAATTTGGGCAGAGTCTCCCCGTAAATTGAGCTATCCCAAAACAAAAGCACATCACATAATATAATTCCCGGCCAGGGAATACACAATACCCAACAGAATACTGAACACAAAGTAAATTCCCAGCCAGGGAAGACACCACACATATGACGACATAAATGGGTCTCAACACCCACACAATACACTAACGACTCTCATATCATTAGCAATTCTACCACAATTGCATGCAACATATAATGAAAGAGAGAAAGGCTCATGCCTTTATATACAACCCATATACATGAATATCCATGCTCACAAGCGAGCATCATAAATGTGTATATAAACCTCGGGTGTATATAAGTACTCTATACGATACCGTGCTCCATCAAGCCCTGGTACCACGATCCTGTGAGTACATCCAATCAACAGCTCGAGTCCAGCTCCATAGCCATCGATGCACCTGTTCACCTGCCCCAACAGAGACAGCCCCCCCAACGGGGTGAGCATACCAATACACAAAATCCCATAATCACAATAATGAAATTCATAATTTACAACAAAAGTAAATACTAATGAATTTAAATGATACTCCCTGGATGGCAACATCCTCATCCGGGATTCCGTGTACTGTCCCTGTTCTCACAATCATCAAACTCATCAAATCTCATAAATCAGTAAATCAACACATTGATTTAACTCATAGCATGCCTGATTCTCAAGTATCAATAATCAATGATTTCCAAGTTCATTATACATACAAATATAGATATCACAATATCTAGTACTGATTTCTCAATTTCACTATCAATCACAGATAGCTCAAATGCCTAGACATCTCACATGTCTTATAATGAGTACATGATCCCACGATCATTCTCAGGCATCTCAAATGCCGTACGATAGTCATATAGACTCAGTACCCCATATATATCAACATATATATCCATATAGCCATACCCACAACCATCTAATGAAATTACAACACATTAGGCATTTCACAATTTCTATCACATAAAGAAATGCTCGTACGTCGCACGTACCTTAAATCTCCGAAGTCCGAGCCAAACCTTGCTCGAGTTCCATGCTCCGAGGAACGATGTGCTAACACGATAAATTAATTCACAATTAATTACGAACATGCAACCCATGCTCAAGCACACCCACAACCCTCAAAAATATTGTCAACACAAGACAATAACCAATATCGAAAATTGCTCAAGAATACCCCACAAATTCTCGAACCTTCACAACACAAAATCCAACCCAAATAATTACCATAATTCATCTAAAACATGAATTAAGCTATACAAGCAAGAATCAACACCCCTTGCCAAAAACCCCCAATTTTCGAAATCCAAACCCTAATTTCGAATCCAATTCTTCAATTCCGAACACAATCAAGCATCATGATGCATCTACAACATAAATAAATCAATTGCTAACAAGAATCATGACTCCTTATCAAAAAATCCCCAATTTCGAACATAAACCCCACAAATTCGAACTGAAATTCGAACCAATTGCAACCAGTAATTTCGAACCAAGAAGTCTGAAATAATCGACTCAAAACCAGCTTAAAAACGCCCCAAAAACATCAGAAAAATCGTACCAAAAACATACCAAAATCGCGTCCCAAAATCGGACAGAAATCCAAATCTGAACCCTACGCTTTCTGCAGAAATCCGAGCTCAATCCTCGACGAAACTTCGAATTGGTGGTATGGATAGGACCGCCTGGAAGAGACGAACACGGCGGCGGGTCGGACGCGCCGAACGGCGGCCGGACGGCGGCGGGCGAAGGCTTTTTCTGTGCGGTGGTCGAAAGGGGATCGGGTTCTACGCGGGGGAAGAGAGAGAGACTGACGGGAAAATGTGGGGAAAAAAGGCTCCGATAATTAAAATCTCGGGTTTAATTGGTATTTATAGCAAAAATACCCCGAAATACTAATATCCCCACAAATACATCATGATTCATTAAAAATCATCTGTTTCCAAAAATTCTCTCTCTAACTCAAAAATCCCCTACCGGTGCCCACACACAGCACCCGAGATTCTGAGTCACACTATAAACCCAACTCACAGGTTTCCACCGAAATGAGAATACGATCTCAACCTCGGGATCCCACGATCCCAACTACTCAAATAGACGAGCCCAGAAGGCCCAACACTTCGATTAAACTCCAATTGCCACGTAAAACAACTTTACGGGTTATTAACACTCCGGGATTAACATCCCTAATCTCAGGTCATCACAATATCCCCCACTAAAAGAATTTCGTCCTCGAAATTAGCACCGGTGTATCACATAACACCCAGGCTACACAACAACATGAAGTCATAACCTCGATTCTTGACCATATCAGAATCGTCTCAATAAACGCGAGGATACTTATCTCACATCAAACTCTGAAACAGAGCGACTTTACCAAAACCAACATACCCAAGAGGCAAATGTACCTCGATGCGGTTCATCCCAAAAGTCAGTCCCTCATGACTGCAAAACAACCAATACTTACGACCGTAGATCGGACAGTCATCCTTAGTTCTAATACAACCAGTAAGAACGCATCCTGGATGACACCTCAACCGTGAGAACGTTGACCTCGTGTCAAACTCTGGAGTGGAATAGACTCCCAAATCCATCATAACGTCAAAGATCGTCAGCACAACTCAACGCTAACAGTCCAAAAGCAGTTAGTCGACTGGAACTGCAAGGATTCAAATCGCTCCCGATTCTATCGTAGATATCATCCAATGACATCTCTATCAAGACTCACGATGTCTAACATACATCGTTACGAGGGAAACACTAGGATACCACGGTGTACACATACCAAACCTGGTTTCCACTTTCAAACCTTTTCCATCGAAGGAGCAGTCGCATCATTGCAACTCAATTTGGGCAACTCACGGCCCCAGATTCACACAAAAGACATCTCACAAGATGTCCACCTCCGGATATTCCAAGGATCACATCCTGATCATAAATAAACCATCGAGACTCCACAGAGTTCAAATCCTGGGAGGACATGCAATAAACACATTGCATCCTCAACGCTTGTGTCGACAACGACACCCAATAAATCTGAATTCCTGCCATCCCTTGACAATCCTAGGATTTAACAATCCAACTTGGGAAGGCTATCACATAACTCGAAGGAAACGCCAACAATGGAACACCTCAACCCACACAAGATAATTCCCTCCTCAAAGGGAGTCAACTAACTTCACGATTGTTTCTCATAACTTATCGTGCCATGGAGATTCCCAATCTCAAGGTATTCAATATCTCTCGTCAGAGATTTAGCCATCCAAAATAGCATACTCTATGCTTGACAAAAAAAAAAAAAAAGAAATCATTAATAGGCATCCGTATACTCACCGGTATACCTGCCTAAACACCGACATCACATGCATACTCAATGCACTTGGCTCGGGTATCTACAACATACCCCTAAGTCCCAAACACGACCGTCAATTCTGAGTCATTCCCTATCCAGTGGAGGACGATAATCGACGATTAACAACACGGTGTGATTCCCAAAATCAACACCACGTACCAACTCACCGAATCTTTCAAAGATTCCCAAATAGGTCTAATACTACCTCCTTCCCCACAAGGGAAGTACCATCGAACTCGAGATTCCACAAGTCTCGAAACACCGTTCGGAAAAACTGGATACAATAACCCCCATTGCATCCCAAATACACAGGTTCCCTCAGATCGAGTCAATAACGACCTGATGACTCTCTCGTTGGTACTCCAACAATACACTATGTCATCACCACGATATCTGGCTAGCAAAGCGCTGTCTCCATAGGCTCATATCAAGCCCACCAACAAACCATATGTCCCATCTCGGTACGCCATACCGTAACATCCATTTAGAGTAGTGGGTCATCACCCAAAATCTCTCTAAAACCAAAGGATAATGGACATCCCGGTGTCCTTGCTCAACCACGGAGCCATCTTAATTCATTAGGACATATCCCACACCTTCAGGGTGGGTGTGACCACGCCTACCGTAGATCACAACAACAAACGAGTAGTTTCCTCAATGACTACTCTTACCACCAATCACTTGGCCCTAGCCAATCCAACGAGCATACCCAAGGGTATCATTGCTCGACAAAAGGTCTCGTCAACTAGTGACCCAGACTCTACCATGTGCTCATCATCGGCACTCAAACCATGTAACCAAATACATAACATAAATATATTAATCATCAAAACGACGCTACACGTCTACATAGAACATCAACTATGTCATCGTCATCCCGTGACGGCATATGTCAACATATGACATCCAACTAACATCGTCAAACATACGACGGTACATGGCAATACACGACATCCATAATCTCATCGTCAAACACATGGCATATATATAGCAACACATAGTATCCACAATAATGCTAACACAAGTAATATGCCATACCTCATCGCTATCAATATAGCGGCATACCTGTCTCCGTCGCTCGATAATAGTACGTAGTCAGCACCCATCGCTCGAAGGCGGCAAAAATCCTGTGCTGAGTACATAGCGGCACAATCCATCGCTATAGAATCGACGGCATGATACCTCGTCATATAATAAGTGGTATGAAACCTCGCTATACACCTGAGCATGAATCATCGTCCACATAATAGCGGAAAGAGGCATCGCTATCAATACACATGGCGGCAAGAACCATCGCCAATCAATATAGCGGAATGAACCATCGCTATCAATATCCATGGCGGCAAGAACCATCGCCAGTCAATATAGCGGCATGAACCATCGCTATCAATATCCATGGCGGCAAGAATCATCGCCAGTCAATATAGCGGCACGAACCATCGCTATCAATATACATGGCGGCAAGAATCATCGCCAGTCAATATAGCGGCATAAACCATCGCTATCAATATCCATGGCGGCAAGAATCATCGCCAGTCAATATAGCGGCACGAACCATCGCTATCAATATCCATGGCGCAAGAATCATCGCCAGTCAATATAGCTGATCCCTAGTCATTGTCACGGTAGTGTATTTTAATGCCCCTCGCTTATTTTCATATGGGCGGCATAGGATAACCTCGCTACAATGGACATGCGGCGCTCCCACCCCTCGCTTCACAGAGAGCGGCAAATACCCTTTCCTCGCCCCATATGACAACCACGCTCAAATGTGACATGCGGCGCTCCCACCCCTCGCTTCACATTTAGCGGAACCAATACAAAAAGCGGCAAGCATTTAAAACCATCACTCATCCATAACAATGACTCATGGGATATTCACCAAGTATTCCATTTACACCTGCAATCACAAAGCATATGCCATATCCAATATACATCAACATGAGTGTATTTTAATGCACCTCGCACAAATGTGACATGCGGCGCTCCCACCCCTCGCTTCAACAAATGGCGGCAAAGCATTAAAATCATCACTACATGTACACATGCAACAACAATGCATAAATCCATGATGTATATAAAATGCAGGTTACCGTTTCGTGTCTTTCAACCATGGCCTTAGCCTTTCGCATCATAGTGTTCCTACAGGAACAATCACAACCCATGAGCATACAATAATCCATATTCCACAATATGATTATAATGAGTAAATGCATAAATCATGAGTACAAAGTACTTCCCATATTCCGATGCATTTCAAAATGCTCCATTTGGTTGCCCCTGTGTCACAACTCACAATCATAATCAACAGGTTATATTATGATTCTATAGATGTCATGACATATAATCGTTTCACTATGATCACATATCACAAATGCACATAAGCAAAATAGTTGTGTCACACAACACTAGCTACTATCATGCATAAATATGTGCTACTCATCCCTATCAGCATGTTCCAGGCCCTCAACAGCCCCAAAGAGCTAACCACTGCTCTGATACCACTAATGTAAGGACCCCAAGCCCTTAACCCTTAATTAGTGTATTAACCACTATGTGTGGCACATGCTTCTATACAAATCAATCGGAAGCTCAGATGATACTTTACCATTGAATGGCAACTACTAAATTTCTTTAATGTCCAACATTATAAGATCATCTCTACTAACATATAGACTCATAGAGTTGCCCATTATCATCCCCATTTTGCCACCTTTCACATTGTGGACTTTTATAAAAATTTGGACAGAGTCTCCCCGTAAATTGAGCTATCCCAAAACAAAAGCACATCACATAATATAATTCCCGGCCAGGGAATACACAATACCCAACAGAATACTGAACACAAAGTAAATTCCCAGCCAGGGAAGACACCACACATATGACGACATAAATGGGTCTCAACACCCACACAATACACTAACGACTCTCATATCATTAGCAATTCTACCACAATTGCATGCAACATATAATGAAAGAGAGAAAGGCTCATGCCTTTATATACAACCCATATACATGAATATCCATGCTCACAAGCGAGCATCATAAATGTGTATATAAACCTCGGGTGTATATAAGTACTCTATACGATACCGTGCTCCATCAAGCCCTGGTACCACGATCCTGTGAGTACATCCAATCAACAGCTCGAGTCCAGCTCCATAGCCATCGATGCACCTGTTCACCTGCCCCAACAGAGACAGCCCCCCCCAACGGGGTGAGCATACCAATACACAAAATCCCATAATCACAATAATGAAATTCATAATTTACAACAAAAGTAAATACTAATGAATTTAAATGATACTCCCTGGATGGCAACATCCTCATCCGGGATTCCGTGTACTGTCCCTGTTCTCACAATCATCAAACTCATCAAATCTCATAAATCAGTAAATCAACACATTGATTTAACTCATAGCATGCCTGATTCTCAAGTATCAATAATCAATGATTTCCAAGTTCATTATACATACAAATATAGATATCACAATATCTAGTACTGATTTCTCAATTTCACTATCAATCACAGATAGCTCAAATGCCTAGACATCTCACATGTCTTATAATGAGTACGATCATTCTCAGGCATCTCAAATGCCGTACGATAGTCATATAGACTCAGTACCCCATATATATCAACATATATATCCATATAGCCATACCCACAACCATCTAATGAAATTACAACACATTAGGCATTTCACAATTTCTATCACATAAAGAAATGCTCGTACGTCGCACGTACCTTAAATCTCCGAAGTCCGAGCCAAACCTTGCTCGAGTTCCATGCTCCGAGGAACGATGTGCTAACACGATAAATTAATTCACAATTAATTACGAACATGCAACCCATGCTCAAGCACACCCACAACCCTCAAAAATATTGTCAACACAAGACAATAACCAATATCGAAAATTGCTCAAGAATACCCCACAAATTCTCGAACCTTCACAACACAAAATCCAACCCAAATAATTACCATAATTCATCTAAAACATGAATTAAGCTATACAAGCAAGAATCAACACCCCTTGCCAAAAACCCCCAATTTTCGAAATCCAAACCCTAATTTCGAATCCAATTCTTCAATTCCGAACACAATCAAGCATCATGATGCATCTACAACATAAATATTTCAATTGCTAACAAGAATCATGACTCCTTATCAAAAAATCCCCAATTTCGAACATAAACCCCACAAATTCGAACTGAAATTCGAACCAATTGCAACCAGTAATTTCGAACCAAGAAGTCTGAAATAATCGACTCAAAACCAGCTTAAAAACGCCCCAAAAACATCAGAAAAATCGTACCAAAAACATACCAAAATGGCGTCCCAAAATCGGACAGAAATCCAAATCTGAACCCTACGCTTTCTGCAGAAATCCGAGCTCAATCCTCGACGAAACTTCGAATTGGTGGTATGGATAGGACCGCCTGGAAGAGACGAACACAGCGGCGGGTCGGACGCGCCGAACGGCGGCCGGACGGCGGCGGGCGAAGGCTTTTTCTGTGCGGTGGTCGAAAGGGGATCGGGTTCTACGCGGGGGAAGAGAGAGAGACTGACGGGAAAATGTGGGGAAAAAAGGCTCCGATAATTAAAATCTCGGGTTTAATTGGTATTTATAGCAAAAATACCCCGAAATACTAATATCCCCACAAATACATCATGATTCATTAAAAATCATCTGTTTCCAAAAATTCTCTCTCTAACTCAAAAATCCCCTACCGGTGCCCACACACAGCACCCGAGATTCTGAGTCACACTATAAACCCAACTCACAGGTTTCCACCGAAATGAGAATACGATCTCAACCTCGGGATCCCACGATCCCAACTACTCAAATAGACGAGCCCAGAAGGCCCAACACTTCGATTAAACTCCAATTGCCACGTAAAACAACTTTACGGGTTATTAACACTCCGGGATTAACATCCCTAATCTCAGGTCATCACAGGTATAGCCTGCAAAAAGGGTATGAGAAAAGACAAAAGGCATTTAATGATTCCTAAGACATATAATGATATGTTGGAGTATAGCGGGATACTATTTTAGGAGATCACTTACGTAAGTGCAAAGTGTGGCCGCTTCAAAGTTCGAAAGCACTTATAAAACCAAGTGTAGTCCATGGCCGAAACGGACACAATCTTAAAATCCAATACGAATGTTAGAGTTGTTATGGTGTGGGTTCAATTATCTCGGTTTACACAAACGACCAAATAGTTCCTAGCTTTAAGTTCATTATTAAGTCAGTAATCCGATTGAATACTACTACGGAAGGTTCAAAGCCGCAAGCTACCCCTCCAGATTCTATACGATTCGTTAAAGGTGTTCATTGCATTCATGCATTAATTTTAATTCATGTGGGGGATTGTTGAAAAAATGTGCTTAATTAATTGAAATTAAGCATAAAAAAGTCGAAAAATACGAATGGAGGAAAAATTGATGAAAGCGGACAAGAAAACACTTGCCCAAGATAAACCCGGGCAGTATAGGCAGCGCCTCAGCGCTGCCTACTGCCTAGACAATGTCCAGACAGTAAGTCAGGCGCCAGGGCACCTGCTGAGTGGCGCCCTAGCGCCTGCTTTTCTGTCCAAATGGCCAAATTCGATTTTTCATGAAGGGTTGTGTGCACTTCCACGTATAGATGTGTTTTCCATGAAAATTTACTTCCAATAGGTGTCATTTGATGATGGCTTATGGTTAAGTATAAAATGAACAACCCATTGATGAATTAAATCATACTTTTGCAAGAGATCAAAGTCATTTTGAGAGAAAATTCTGCATATTCATATTGTTCATCAATGTCTTTAAACGTTTATGGTTTGAGAACTTATGATTTGGGTGCTCCTATCACAAGTCATAATTGTTGTATCTTGGGAAATGATTGTCACTAATCGTAAGCACTATAGTGAGATAATATTGTTTTAAGGACATAGATTCCAAACTTACCTCGATAAACGTTCATAAAATCATTATTATTTTGTTTACTATTATTTTTAAGATACACATCGTTACTAAGATTCCTAGCTTTGTATATCCTCGTGATCTTTAAATCATATAGGTGTCATTGTACTACTCTGTTTGATTCAAGACACAATTAATATGTACAATTTATTACTCATTATTTTGACATGGATTCACGAATTAATATAATCCTCCTTCGGAAAAAAGCTCGAGAAGATAGATTAAAAAGAAAACCGAATTTCAATATATTTATTGCATGTTGTATTTGTATATATTTAATTAATAATGATGATCAAAAGATTATATCTCAATAATTAAATACTAAAATCAAAATGACTAAAACTCAATTATTAACATGCCATTTCGTAAGATAAAAGATTTCGGAACACTCCACAAAGTTGACAACGTGATTTGTACATATAAAATTTTATTTATGTAGATTCATTATTATATATTATTCTATTATCGGTATAATATGAGTATATTTATATATAGTAATGTACTAATGTCTTTAATATATTATTCTTAAATTATCATAATCAATTGTTATCATGAATTAGAGTGATAATGAATGGGGACTAGCATATATTGATTCATGACACTAATAATGGATACGAGATATTAAATCAACACATGGGTAGATATTAAAGAATTGGATCAAATTTAGAATAGTATTGAATTTAATTTTAAGATGCAGAAACGTATTTATATAAAAAATCGATTTTAATCCATTTTTTAATAAAAAATTATTAGATAATTAAATTAAATTTGTTTAAATTATTTTTATCATAAAAATTAATTTAAATCTATTCAAAACATTAATATCAAGAACGGAGAAAATTTTTTAAATGATTATTTTCTCATTACGTATGGTATCATCATTTAAATGAATTTTTTTTTATCTTGCGAATTTTTGTGCACAGCGCGATTCAAACTCGAGTTATCCCCAAAGAATATGAACTTCATCATTTAACTGAATTTTTTTTTATCTTGGGCTTTTTTGTAAATAACACGATTCAAACTCGAGTTACCCATAAAACCGGAACAAGAAGCTCAACATTTAAATGAATTTAAGGGGATGGTTTTATATCCTCGTCACCTTTAAATTATATAGGGTGTCATTGTACTCGATGTTTGAAATTCCAGGCACGATTAATCCGTACAATTTATTACTCATTATTCTTTTATTGTAATTTCAAACGTCAAGTACAATGATGATCAAAAGATTATATCTCAATAATTAAATACTAAAACCAAAATGACTAAAACTCAATTATTAACATGCCATTTATGTATTTCTGTATCTTGGTCATCACAAACATTCGGTTCATATAATAAACGTCAAGTTCTTCTGTCAAAGAACCCTAAACTTAAGCACTTTGGACTTGCTATTTTATGATGTTTCAGTTTTTCTCTAACTTTAATTACATGTATTTATGTTTGTGTGTGTATGTATATATATAGAAAAGGGTTGCTTCATATGCTGACAATGTGAATGTTAGAATATGTTCTAAAGATAATTCATTAGATAATTTATTTTTGGTACATCGGATTATACAATTTCATTTATGGCAACTCATTACTATATATTATTCCAATTTCTGTATAATATGACTATATTTATATAGTAATGTACTTAATATAATAATCGATTGTTCTTAAATTACAATAATCAAGTGTTATCATAAATTAGATTGATAATACATGGAGACTAGTATGTATTGATTGATGACATTAGTCATGGATATGAGATATTGAATCAACACATTGGTACATGTTAGAGAATCATGTACTGAACTGATCCACCATGATATACGAATGCCATAAGGGATTTTCATTAAGATAATGATGTATGTAATCCTTACGACTTGAGATCACCAGATATCCCAATATAAGAAGTTGTATATATTGATATTGACAAAAGTTACTTGTAATAGCGTGAATTGTAAAGACAATCATTGAAGATACTATGAATTATATAGAGTGATGTTGAAGAATCAATGTAAGATTCGTCCCCCATATATAATGAGAGTGGTGTTTTGGACCCTTGATTGAGTGGGACTTAATATGTATAACCATGCTTGGATGAGTTGATATGTGATATCGACCTCATTTGTTAGTTCTAGTCTACTGAGAATCAAAAATAAAAGACTGAAATGTACGAGTGTGGATTTTCCATGACTCATGTTCGATCAAGGTGTGACAAATGACTTAAATTATATGGTGACAATTATCCTAGGTCATATGGTCAATGGCTTTTATTAAACTAGCAAACATTCGATAATACAATTAATACCGATAGTGACAATATATATATATATATATATATATATGTGTGTGTGTGTGTGTGTGCGTGTGTGTGGGGCAAAAGATTGAAAAGGGTTGCTTTATATGTAGGGGTATGAACGAATCGAATCGAGCCGAATACGCAGAAAATTTTAAGGTTCGAATTCGGCTAGAAATAGTTATATTCGAGCTCGAGTTCGATTCGAATTAAAATAGTTTTAAAAATTTGGCTCGAGTTCGGCTCGAATCAAATTTCGAGTTCGAGTTCGACTCAAAAATATTCGAACATGTTCGTGAGCTATTCGAACTATTGCTCAAAAATAAATATCCGAAATATTCGAAATATATTTATTTAATTTATAATTATATTATATTAATAAAATAGAGCTATCGAACAAAGTAATTTGGACTCGAGTTCGACTCAAATTTTTTTCGAACATTACGAATCAAATATTTTTCCAGCCAGATCGAAAACTTCGTAAATATGTTCGATTCATTTACACCCCCTATAATTATATGTCACTATCTTAAGAAACTTCCTCATTCATGCATTTGAAGGAACTTGAGTGTCAGCATAAGCATAGTTTGTCCAAACGTGGGACAAACATAATTGGACCACTTGCTTTTGTGGTCTATAAACAAACCATAAACTTACTAACTTTGTCTTCAACTAACGTTTTAGGCCGTGTTGGTTATGCAAATTAATATATTCAACATAGACTTTGTAATATATATGAAACTCATATACTGTATTTCACTCGACATATTGTATCAATATCAAATTCAAATCCTCTCTTGGATAAAAAATAATCCAAGTTTACCTATATTGGTTATGCAAATTAATGAATTTTGATTAAGAAATTGAAATAATTAAAATTCTAAAGTTGAAAACCTTTACAAAATAAATGATAAAATTAAAGAATAAAATGTTATTTACATCACTCGAGTGCTTGGACTTAATTTCAGGCATAGCTTTATCAATCTTCAAGTCACACTATTGTATGAGTTGGTTTAACACCGAAAAGGAAAAAAAAGAAAACCTTTCCTCTCTTTCAACTAAAAAAGAGTAAACTCAATTTCTCATTATTCTAATTTCTTCCTCAAAACAAGATATTGAACACGGAAATTTAGATGCTACCCCAAGCAGTGTCCGAGTATATCCATCATTAGTTTCTTCCTCAAAACAAGACATTGAACAAGGAAATCATGTATATGCCGTTGGTTCTAATCATTGTCTGGTTTTCCTTGTACTTGGTGTTCGGAAATTCTCAAGAAAGAAACTTGTGAAAGGAGATCACTATTTTGACTCACTAAGTGATGTTTTGAGTGCGTTTAGCGAATCGTTATAGCCTCTGGAGATGTAGCTTGCGGCTTTGAACCTTCCGTAGTAGTATTCAATCGGATTTACTTGACGTAATAGTGAACTTAAAATCTTGAATTATTTAGTCGTTGTGTAAACCTAGACAATTGAACCCACAACATAACAACTATAACATTCGTATTGATTTCTTACCGTTGTGTCCGTTTCGAACATGGACCACGCATGGTTTCATAAGTGCTTTCCATCTTTGAAGCGGCCTCACTTCACACTTACGTAGATGATCTCCTAGAAGAGTATCCCGCTATACTTCAATATTCTTATATGTCTTAGAAATCATTAAAGGCTTTTTGTCTATCCTCATACCTTTTTGCAGGCTACGCCTCTTATCATGGGAATGTGTTGGAGATTGATCTTCAAGGTGTTTATACAATCTCATAATTTAGTTGTCACTTTTGAACCTAGATCTTGGAATCTCCAGTCAACAAGGTTGGATATCCACTACGAGATTTTAATTGTAGGGTTTAACCCATTCCCCTCGATAAACTTTTACATGATCTCCTGGTTAACCTTCATAAGTGGATCCGCGGTTTTTATCTCATAACAAATTAAGATTATGCCTATAGAGATCATTGTAGTATGGAATTATGTCTACAACCTATATGTCGAGACTTAACATTATGCATACTACGTAGTGCCCTTTCTACAGCCTATAGGCTATCATAATATTTTATAATTGCAGGCACGGGTTCTCTCCAACTCGGAATTTCTTCTAAGAAACCTTGAAGTCATTCGACCTCTTCATACAGTGCAATGAACTTCATTTCATTGCGGATCGAGATATATATACTTTTGCTTAGAACATTTCCACAACACGGAGTCCTTTCCAATAGCAAACACATCACCAGTCATGGGTTTTTTGAATCCTTGATTTATAGCGATTGCTATTACTTTGCCAACAAAGAATTTCCTCTAACAAAACCATTGAAGCTCTTCACCTTCTTCTCCATTTTATTCAATGCTATGAATTCTAAATTCATAAGGGATTGAGCTATACACCTTGTTTTAGAGACTTTCCTTCGTTTCTTTTTCATGATACAAGTGCATTACAAATTATTAACACAAAACCATTTTTGTCAGATATTCAATTTGCGTCACTGTATCATTCTAATACAACACGATATCTCAAATTTCAAATTCCAAGCGTTGCAGACTTTCATTATCCAAATTGTAAGTTTGGAACTAAGCATTATTGCTTATAATTCGAAACTAGAAGAAATTTTCAACTTTAATTCACAATTCAAATTTTTAAGGCAATAGATTCTTAGAAAATCAAAGTTTAAGATTTTATTTCTTACAAACTTGAATTTTAAGCGCAAAGCATGAGAATTCATCTTGGAAACTTCAATCTCAAGTTTGACATTGTTGCACTAATATTCATAATGTCAAAATGTTTCATTAATACTTTCTTTGTTGCATTGATGATTTCTAAATTGCTTCTCACTATGAGTACATCATCAACTTACAAACATATATGCTTCATATGTATCACTTTTGTCACACTTGTTTTGACAATAAAAGTTTGTCAAATTTCTCAAGTCATTTCTTTGACACTTGTTATGACTAACTTTAGTCAGACACATCCACACTTTTAATATTTCTAGGAAAGATATCCTTAACTCATAAGTAGTTTCCTAAGTGTGTACTTAGAATCAGTGATTACAAAATCCGACCGGATATGAAATCAGTGCTCTTACTGATTACAGGTTCAATCGGTTAAACCAGTTGAACCACTGGTTAAACTTATGTAATATCCAGTTTAACTTTTGTAAAATATATATATCATGTATTTACTATAGTTTCAAGTTGTTCACAATAAAACAAATATCATTACACCAACATAATATGTCAAACTTAAAAAATCAGATCAAACAAAATGCCGAACATAAGAGAAAACAATAAAACATCTCAAAAAAGCAAGCAATACCCAAAAAGAACAATGCCCCAAAATTATAAGAAAATATTTAGAAAATTATGAAATGATTCACATCTTTTATAATTTACGAGAAACTAAAATATTTATGTATTATACAAGGCACCTTTATGGAATTTTATAGATTTTTTGATACATAAATAAATATTATTTTGAAATTATTTCAACAATAATAACTTATATATAATATGTTTTGTTCTAAAAATTTTGATCTGTAATTTTAACAAAAATAACAAATTGTGTTGGGTTTTGGGAACCCGAATAATCTTGGTTTTGATGTTAAAAAGACTTGTTACTGTGTTGCTAGCATAATTCATCAAGTGTGCAGTGAATAGATCTTAATTAAGAGCTTGATGAATTACAAAGAAGTAGCTTGAAAATATCAAGCTGGACCAAGACTGAAATCCTAGCAGAGTTTTCGATCATATGTCATAGCTCGGATATTGAAATGGTGTGCTTTCAAAGAGGTTGAACAGCCAACTCAAAATACTAAAAGTCATATTTCACAACATATGAGCTAGTTCGAATGTTATCAAGGATAAAAGACGCCTGGAAGATCGAGCTGGACCGCGAAGAAACAACAAGCTTTACAGCAAGCGACTGTCAGTCTGTTGGGCATAACTCCTAGCTCGCTTATCGGAACGAGACATTTCAGTATGTGCTAGAAAGCTAAGATGAAGAACTACAAGTAATCTGCAGGAGTCAAGAGCTGAATTGGAGTTTAAGAAGGCCAAAAGACATGGAATGTTTCAGCATGCGCATGGTCTGGTATATTTAGCAGCCCGAGCTCATACAACTTGGAATCGAGTGATTCTTGATTCTCTGGAAAGCCAAGACAAAGGGTTACAACTTTAACGTTCATCACTTTGCCCAGAAAACAAAGAATCAAGAGCTACAAGCAACAGATCGAAAGAGCAAGTTTATCAAGTTGTTTTGTATCAAGCTTGTCTTGCACCAGACTGATGAAACCAAGACTGATCTTTCCAAGCTGATCCGGCTAGAGTGATCAAGACTGATCCGGCCAGTCCGGTCCAAAATACAAAAGTAACCCAGAAGCCAGAATACGACTGTTGCAAAGCTCGGGAATCGTGCAGAACCTTTTCCAACGGGCATATTCTTCTGTCTAACGTTCGAATCATTATTTGGGGCTATAAATACAAGTCTTGGAAGCTAAATGAGAGGATTGAAGATCAAGCCAAGCAAGATCAAAGCAAACCCACTTGGGATTCAATATGGGCAGAGATAAGAACAGCTTTGGTAAGAGCAAGCCCAGATTCTTAAGCACCACTTACCTTGCTATATCCGATTCATTGAGGGATTATTTGTGCCATCTTTATTCACTCTAATCATTGTAATAGTGGGCTTGAATAGATGAGTGACTTGTAACTATGAGATTTGTTGTCTACATAGGTTTTTGCATATTAGACATTAAAGAATATGTGAAATGAGTTGCTAAGAGTTCTAGTTGGATGGGGAATGCCCAGCTGGATCGGGTTTGTACAAAGAGTTGTATAAATCTAAATTTTCTAGTGGAATCCTTCCATGATGTGGAAGAAGGGGTGACGTAGAAGGATTACACCACCTTCGAACTTTCATAAACAAATGCTTGTGTATTTACTTTACTTGCATATATTTAAAATATATTTCAAACAATTAATGGGTTTTAGAGCGGGTTATGTCGAGTGTCTTCAGCTCGGTTTAGAAACCGAACTCGATATAATCTCTCGGTGCAATTATTTCAAGAACACAAGCTATTGAAGCTCAAGTTGGTTGAACTCCATGTGGACTGGCCACCCACCCCGATCGATCATGACAAGTGGTATCAGAGCGGGTTGCTCTTGGAAAGCATTTTAGTTGATTTTTAGGCGAAAATCTTTTAAAATCATTTTCAAAATTTTTCTCATGAGCATGAATTATTTTCATAGCATATTTTTCAAAATTTGATATATGAAAATTATTAGCATAAAAATCAATTTCATTGTATTTATTTTGCGCGAAAAGAACTTTAAAATCTATTTTAAATGCTTAAATATTCGTTCAACATGTTCTAAACTCATTTTAAGTTGAAAATTGTTATTTTTAAATTTTTCTAACAATTTTTGAAGTATTTTAGCTTTTCGGGCATCCTGCAGCGACTTTGAAAAAATTGGCATAACTTCTTGCTCGAGTGTCCAAGTGACAAATCGCTTTTTGCGTTGCAAATAGACTCATAGAGGATCGCAGCGTTACAGGTCTTGCAGCCCAAAATTGCTCGAGGAAAAGCAGTTTATTCATCAAAGATAGACCATGTGTGCTGCCACAAGAATTGATGAATGGATATTGTTTGAGTTTTGTGAAGATAACCAAGGTTGATGTGCAAGCAATAAAAGTTGTTATTTTTATTCAAATATATCAGTGCATTTCTAAAAAAATATTTGAAATCAATCCCTCTCATATCTCATTGTTTGCCATTTTCATTTATTCAAATTGTATGGGAGAGAATTAATTCAATCTCTGAGGGGGAGAAAATTTTATTTGTCTTCCAATTGAAATTTTAAAAAAAGAAAGAAAGATGAAGAAACAGCCGGTTAACAAAATAAACAAATTGAAATTTTAAAAACAAAGAAAAATGAAGAAACAACCGGTTAAACAGATCGACCAGTTGAACCGGTTTTTGACCGGTTAAAACCGATTCCTACCGATTTTTTAGCAAGGCGTTTTTAGATGGTCAATTGGTTGATCGAATCAAGCATCACCGGTTGAACCGGTCGATCCGATCCAATTCAATGTCGTCGTTCAACTTGCAAGTTTCATTATTTTAAGCTCTATAAATTTATAAATCAAAATTCAAGATTTCATATCTTCCAAATTTTGATTTAAGGGTGCTTTGCTTACAAACTTTGAAACTTGGACAACATTCTCGAATCAGCTTCACTATTTACATTTTAAGAGTCCAAACTTATAAAACTCGAGTTCAAGATTTTATCTTGCAAGTTCGAGCTTTAAGCGTATAATGCTTAGAAAATTCAAATAGAATCAAATTTATGAGAGAACAACGCCTAGTAAAACAAGTGTGGCTTTTTGATTGTCCATTTGTATTTTAAGCATATAAATCTTAGAAAACTTGAATTCAAGATTTAATAACTTGCAAATTTAAGTCTTAAGCTCAAAATGCTTAGACAATACAAATAGAATCAACTCACAATTCTTCGTAGCAAAATTCATTTGCTTAATTCGTTTTTGAACATCATTCACATAGTATTCAAACACTTCTATGACCTCTTCTTTGCTTCATATCCAAATATCCATAACAATATCTTGTGCAATAATCGAAAAAGTAACACATTACTTCTTCCACATCTCTAGTTTGCGCATGCTTTCGATCACAATCATCATTGTGAATCACTTCTAGAGATGTTACATTTCTTTCATCAATGGAGACAGTTTGTTAACTTATCCTCTACACAAATCCACGCTTATGTTTTAAGTTAACATCCACAGAAAGCAATAATTTTAACATTAAATAATCAAGCCACAGATCATAAGATTCAATCAAATAAGTAATAACATAATTTATTGCTTTCATTGACGTATAATCGTCATTACATTCAATCGAAAAAGATTCTTCATAGGACCTTTTTCTTCAAACACTAAGTTTGTGTCATACAATCCTTGTCAAATTCAAAATATAAATCAAGCAGTAAGCATGAGATCAGATAAACCATTTGACATGTTGTCTTCTTCGGTTATATTGACTTGATCTTTTGCCTTCCCTCGATCATTTATTTTGTTACGACAATCATTGGCTAGATGGTTTGGCTTTCCACATTTGTAGCACTTTTCCTTGAACTTTTTCTCCTTTCCACCTTTGGAGGCATTACCGTCAAACTTTCGCTTTGATCCTATATGTTGTTCAACCAAGTTCGCATGTGCTTCCACTTGGTGCCTACCCGCCTTCCTCTCAGATGTTTTGTTGTCCTCCTCGATTCGCAGACGAACCACAAGGTCTTCAAGACTCATCTCTTTATGCTTGTGTTTTTTGAGATAATTCTTAAAGTCCTTCCACATAGGATGCAACTTCTCAATTATTGCAGCCACTTGGAATGAATCACTTAGACTCATCCCCTTGCATGAATATCATGCAAGATAACTTGTAAATCTTTCACTTGTGTCATCACTGACTTGACGTAAACCATTTTGAAATCCATGAACTGTGAAACAATGAATTTCTTCATGCCGGCATCATCGGATTTGTATTTCCTCTCCAAGGATTCCACAATTTCTTTGTTGTTTTCACAAAGCAATAAACATTATATAATTTATTGAATAAACCCGTTTAGAATGTAGTTCTTGCAAATGAAGTCACTTTGATTTCACGCATCAACTGCAGCCCTCTTTTGCGAGTCGGTTTCACCATCTTCAACTGCAGGAGCATCCTCGGTTAAGAAACTTGTCAAACTCAATGTGGTCAAGTAAAACAAAATATTTTGTTACCGTATCTTGAAGTAGTCACATTGAACTTCTCTGGTCTTTTTCCGTGATGAACAAAAGTCGTTGTTCCACTTGATGAAACCATTTGCTACTAATATTGTTTCAAGATTGTAGATCTGGAATCGTGTGTATCTTTGGAATAATAACAAGCAATGTAACAATGATTTTGTAGGATGTCGAGGCAATAGTTCGACTCTTTATCCTTGAAATTATATTACTCGGCTATGGTGCTCATGGTTGCAATGGCAATTCTTTTCCCAAGTTACAACGACTATGATTTGTGATAGTAGCAAATTCTTATACCACAAAGGTTTAAAGGTACTCAACAAAAGAATGTAATGAACAAGTTGAAGATGCAGAAAATTTGCTGTCAAATCTTTGATTTGATGCGCCAAAGCGCCTCCCTTGCTGCCCGAGAAAAAATGGCAAGGCGCCTCCCCTGCTGTCCGGATTTTTCCCAAGCAGCTTCGATGTCTCATTTTTTGTCTTGCATTTTCATCGTTGAGTGTTTTTCGATTTTTAAATGGTTAATTTCAATTCATTAAGCATATTTTTTCAAGTGACTAAAAATCCCAGCCCTCGCCCCTGTAAACTCCCTTCAGAGATGCATCAGCCAACACATTCTTCAAGATCCCCAAACTTCTGCCGAAACTCATCTCTTAGAAGTTTAATTTCCTACTTCATTCACAACGAATATCAAAACTCACATATCATTCACAGTTATTTGTAAAATGATATTTATATATCAATATATATTTCTAACAAAACTGCTCAAATTTGGCGATTGACATATAATCAAAGAGTTGTGGTGCACTATATATGAAGCTAAATCACCAATAATAAAAAAAAAAAAACAAAGAGTTATAACTCGAAAAAATAACAAATTGGGTACCTATTCTGCGACAGCGCGTATCGATTCATACTGGTAATTGGTTCGGGAAACTTCAGATAGGAAAATACCGAGAGAATAAAAGCGCGACTTTGTAAGATTCATTATGGAAATCGCACTAGGAAACAAAATCGTGTTTCCTCGAAGTGTTTCGATCTTTATTTTGTTGGGAGTTCGAATTACTTCATTCAATGAGTCAAATCATTATCTTTTAAACAATTATGAACAAAATAATTTCATGTATTTATTATTATTTTTACAGTTATAATTGATGCTTGCTAAAAATGAGATGTCTTCTTTACGAATGATGGAGGGTGCTGATAGCAACTCTGATACAACCACGCTTGCTAAAAATGAGATGTCTTCTTTTCTGGTGGACGGAAGGTGCTTTTAGCAACTCCGATAACAGCTATGCTTGCTAAAAATGAGATGTGTTATTTTCGGCGGACTGAGAGTGTTGGTAGCAACTCCGATTACAGCTCCGAGTGCTGGTCAGGTCTGGAATCACGAACAAGCATGAGAAGAGAGCCAGAAGGATGTCCCGGCGAGTCCCCTCCGATGCTCAAGTCAAAAATCGGCAAAAGGGCAGAGTATAAAAATTAACTTGAAAGTATGAGTGAATACCTTATTCCTGTCAACAAACCTGGTATTTTTAGGGAACGGAGATGAGACAAGCTTTAACCGTCTATCAGGGCCTAGGGGACATCTTCTTAAGCTGGGTGGGGCCCAGGGGGACCAGGGGGACCAGGGTACCAGAGCTGGGAACCAGTAGGTGTCCCTCTCCCAGTATGATATGGCAACGACCTTTAGGATATGATTTATGTTGGGGACCAGAGAATGTCACTTTTCCAGTATGATATGCTTACAACTTTTGCTATCCAATTTGTACTTGGAGATATGTGTTGTACGTCGAATCTGATTTGCAAGGTCGTGCTACGAAGCTTAACTCGCCCAACACGAGCGAGCTCCAATCTAGCACTTCGCAAGCGTGAGGCATCCGCGAGGGATATGATTTTTCTCAAAGGGCTATTCGTAAAGACCGTGATTGGGTAAGATCAGAAATATGGCCTTAGTTCCCTGCCGTGATTGTCAATGATAATGCCAACTTCTCCAAGCCCGGGTATCTTAGGTCAGCTCCCTTTAATACATGTGAAACGTAGTAAACATGATGTTGAGTTGAACCTTCCTGTAGGATTAGCACCGAGCCCACTACCTCCTCAGTTGCTGAGAGATAGACCTATAAATGTTCCCCTAATCCCGGCTTGGCTAAACCGGGAGCTCGGCTAGATATTGCTTTAACTCATCAAAAGCCCTCTCGCACTCAGCTCCCCATTGAAATTTCTGAGCCTTCTAGAGAGTGCAAAAGGAAGGCACACTCGGGTGGGCCGATCTGGACACAAACCTTGATAGTGCAGCAATCATCTCTGCTAATTGTTGTACTTCTTGGAGACTAGTGGGGGACGCCATAGTGCGGATCGCTTTAACCTTGTCGGGATTGGCTTCAAAACCTCTCTCCGTCACAATGTATCCCAGGAACTTACCACTCTTCACCCCAAACACACATTTTTGGTGGTTGAGCTTTAGCCCATAAGACCTCAGGATGGAGAAAGTCTCTCCAAGGTCGGTCATGAGGTGAGCTCGATCCGTTGATTTTATCAAGATGTCATCTACGTACACCTCCGTGTTTCTCCCAATTTGCTTTGAGAACATTTTGTCCATCAACCTCTGGTATGTTGCCCCTGCATTTTTAAGTCCAAAGGGCATAACCACAAAACAAAAAGTTCCATCTGAGGTGATGAAACTTACCTTTGCTTGATCCTCCCTGGCAAGGGAAATTTGATGATATCCTTGATAAGCATCCAGCAAGCATAGATATTGGTGGCCAGCAGTATAGTCCACAAGTTGATCTATGTGAGGCAACGGGTAGCAGTCCTTGGGGCAAGCTTTGTTAAGGTCCCAGAAGTCAATGCACATTCTCCACTTTCCCTAGTTCTTCGGCATCAGCACCACATTTGAGAGCCAAGTGGGGAATTGACCTCTCTAATATGTCCTGCACTAAGCAGCTCTTAGACCTTCTCCATGATGACCTTATCTTTTTCTACCGTGAAGTGTCTTTTCTTTTGCTTTACATGCCGAGCTCCATCCAACACATTTAGGTAGTGTTGCATGACATTCGGATTTATACATTTAAGATCTTGAGTAGACCAGTCGAACACATCATGATTCTTAATGAGAAGCAATGAGCTAATCCTTCTCGTGTGGGTCCAAGTCAGCAGCTATTCTGATCACTCTTTCAACAGATCCAAGCTCAACTAACTCAGGTTCTTCCTTCTGTCACAGTTGGAGTCTCTTTCGGGGCATGCCGAGCAACTGACCTATCGCTCCCTATCACTCCAACCTCCGGCCATGCCCTTTTTCCTTCTTTCTTTATTACACTTGCATAACAACGACGGGATGTACCCTAGTCTCCTCCAAGTAATCCAACTTTGTTTCCTGCTGGCAACTTTAACTTCTGGAATAAGGTAGAAGCTATGGCCTTGAAGTCATTCATGGCCGGTCGCCCAATAATCCCATTGTAAGAGGAGGGGGCGTCAAGGACTGTAAAATTCACCATCTTAGTTACTCGGCTACAGCCACTCCCCATTGACAAGGGTAGGGCAATCTGACCCAAAGGCTGGATCACATGTCCAGTGAACCCATAAAGAGGGGTTGAGATTAGGTCCAAGTGGAATCCATCAACTTGTATTTTGTGATAGCAAGGGATTAATGGTGTTAATCCCGATGTGGTAATAATCCTTAATGGATTTTATTTTTGGCAATTATGAATTAATTGCGGTTTCTAGACTCTCGGGGATTTTAAATCTGATATTTGGAGTCGTTGGATCCGAGGGATGAGATTGTATTCTCATCGTGGTGATAACCTTGGAATTTGGACTTTGGTGGGATTTGGGGTCCGGAGTACTTTGTACTGAGGTTGTTAATGAAATAGAGTTTGGGAGGTAATTATTGAAAACATGATTTTAATGAGTCATGATGTATTTGTGGAAGGGTTGGTGTTTTCGAGTTTTGGTACTATAAATTCCAAGTAGACTCGATATTCCGTCCTTTGGACGAATTCCCTCTCTCTCTCCCTCTCTCTCTATGTGCCCAAACCCTCCCCCATTTCCCTCTTTTCTCCCTTGGAGGAGAAATCGTTGGTGGCTTGACTCGGGAGCCGGATTTCTCAAAGATAATCAGGTATTCATCTTCCCCTCACCATTGTCTTCGATTTAGTAGTGGTATGGTACATTTTGGTTGAGGTTTTGGTTGGTTATGGGATTTAGGGATTTTTGGTTAAAATTCAAAGTTGAGTTTTTAGTGTTTTTATTGGTTCCAAATGGTATATTGGATGTGTTGAGGAAGTTTGGGGTGTTGGTTTTGAGTTTGGGTGTCAAAAACACCATGGAAGCTCGAGTTTTTCGGAAAATCGCAGGTCGCGATCGATTGCCGAAGAGTGCCGATCGATCGCGGCAATAGATCGCGACGAGCAGCTGTAAATTGATGACGATGTACAGTGTTGGCGATCGATCGCCAAGTCTCGGCGATCGATCGCGAGGCGATTGGCGATCGATCGCGGAGACGCGCGATCAATCGCGGAAGGATTCTGTTTGGCAGCGGGTGCGCGCGATCGATTGCGAAAGAAGCGGCGATCGATCGCGGCCCGTAGTGTTATGTTTTTTTCAAGTTTTGGAAAACTGTCGGGATTTTGGAATCGATGTTTAATTAGCCCATTTCCGGGGCAATGTCTACATTCCAATGGGAATACTATACTTTAAAAATGGATTGGTCGGAGCCAAAAAATTAATAAAACGAAATTCTCGGTTGGGTTTTTGGCTATCTTTTAAACATGAAAAATGGAATATTTTGGGTATTATGCATGCTTAGCCGCGGGCTTTTATTTTGGTAATCATCATGGATTGACGATATGTTTGGGGGTTATGAAAGTGCTTGGGCACGTGGTTGCATGCTTGTGTTTAATTGTGAGCTATTTATGTGTTATCACATAATTCATCGGGTCGTGGGACTCAGGCGAGGTCGGACTCAAACTACGGAAGTATAAGGTACGTATGACGTGCGAGCATAGCCTATATGTTGCAACTGTAAAATGCATGGTATGTGGTAATTGCAATAAATGGACATTAAAATGCATGGTATGTGGTAATTGCAATAAATGAACATTGAAATGCATGGTGTGTGGTGTTTGCAATAAATGGATATTGAAATGCATGGTATATGGTACTTGCTACAAATGGATAGTGATATGCATGGTAGACAGTAATTGCGTTAAATGGACATACATTGGGAACCATACGGTGCCGCTATTGAGCGAGCAATAATTTGGGATGTTGTCGCCGTTGAGCGACCATCGGTCATGACGCCGCTATTGTTGAGCGTGCGTGGGGTTAAAATGATGCTATTGTGGAGCGAGCTATGAAACAGAAATATGGAATAATTGGCTAGATACATGTGATATCTGTAGTACCCTATTTGATGATTTAATCATATTTGATTATGGAACTGGTATTGCAGGGTTGGTTTTTGTTGATCAATGAGATGATCAACTGGCTTTGAGAATTTAATGGTTTGATTATTTTGAGAACATGGACAATACATGGGATCCCGGATGAGGATGATACCATCCAGGGAGTATCATTGAAATTCATGGCATTTACATTCTGTAAATTATGAATTGTAATATTATGATTTTTGGATTGGTGGTATTGGTATGCTCACTCCGTGTGGGGACTGTCTCTATTGGGGCAGGTGATACAGGTGTAGCAGCAGCTGTGGAGTGAGCTTGGGTTGTTGATTAGAGGTACTTCCAGGATCGAGGTACCAGAGCTGGTTGGATAAGTACACAGATCCAGAGTTGAGATCGAGTTGTGCTTGGGAGGTGCTTCATGGATTGAAGTACCAGTAACGGTATCTGGTAGAGTATTTTATACATTAGATACACGCTTATTCATTGGGTGCTCATATGTGAGTACGTTTTTACGTGTATATGGAATGTATAAATGGGCATGGCTTTTCTCTCTTCATTTATTGTCTGCATGCAATTAAATACAGAATTGCTAAATGAACTGGGAGTATGTTAGTGTATTATTAGGGTGCATACTATGAAACTGGTTTTGGTCGGGGAAGTTGAATATTATGGGGTTCTAACGCAAGAAATTTTAAAGATGGTATATGATGCTATGATTGCATGTGGTTTCCTTCCCATGATAATATGACTGTATGCACTAATGTATTAATACACTAATAATGGGTTTAGGGCACGGGGGTCCTTACATTAGTGGTATCAGAGCAGTGGTTTGCTCTTTGGGGCTGTTGAGGGCCTAAGAACATGTTAATGAGAATGAGAAGCACATACTTATGCATGATGGTAGTTAGTGTTGTGTGGCACAACTATATTGCTTATGTGCGTTTATGATATGTGTTCATAATTGGAATATGTTGTTGCTAACCATGGTGGTTGCAGGGTCATATGAGACATGGATTATGCATTACGGTCGCATATATATCGGAGTGATGATTTTAATGCTTTGCCGCTAAATGTTGACGCGATGGTAAAATTTCGCATGTCACATTTGAAGCGAGGTGCATTAAAATACACTCAGGCGATGTTTATTGGAATACGGGTTATGCATTACGGTTGCATGCATGGCGTAGCGATGTGAATACTTGCTGCTTCATGGCGTAGCGATGTGAATACTTGCCGCTATCATACCGTAGCGATGAGAGAATATTTTCCGCTGATATGAAGCGAAGAACACGACCGCTGTCATATCTTAGCGAGGGATATTATTTTCCGCTGGTATTGTCTAAGCGAGGGGTATTTCCGCTGTCATGTAACGCGAGGGGTATTTCCGCTGTCATGATTAAAACGAGGAGTAATGGTGCGCTGTCATACCGTAGCGATGAGAGAATATTTGCCGCTAATATGAAGCGAAGAACATGGCCTCTGTCATATTATAACGAGGGATATTATTTGACGCTGGTATGTCGAAGCGAGGTAGCGATGAAGGATATTTACCGCTCATATGAAGTGAAGAACATGACCGCTGTCATATTATAACAAGGGATATCATTCCGCTAGTTTGTTGGCGATGGTTTATGCACCGGGTATTCATAGCAATGGTTATTCTGCTATTCTATTGGTGATGGTTCATGCCGTCGGGTATCTATATAGCGATGGTTCATTCTGCTATTATATTGGAGATGGTTCATGCCGCCGGGTATTCATAGCGATGGTTCATTCCGCTATTCTATTGGCGATGGTTCATGCCGCCGGGTATTACATAGCGATGAGTCATTCCACTACATCTATGGCGATGGCTCACGCCGCCATGTATTATATAGCGATGGTACATTCCGCTACATCTATGGCGATGGTTCATACCGCCGGATATCTATAGCGATGTTTTATGCCACTAACTCTATGGCGAGGGATCATGCCGCTGATTCTATAGCGATGGGTTATACCGCTATGTACGTAGCACTGGATTATGCCGCCTACGAGCGATGGGTGCTGCGTGTACCGCTGGTGGACAATGGATACATGTATGTCGCCATCTTGATAGCGATGAGGTATGGTATATTACTGTATTGTTAGCATTATTGTGAATACCATGTGTTGTTGTTTACCGTCATGTGTTTGACGATGAGATTATGGTTGTCGTGTATCGACAAATACCGTCAAGAGTTGACAATGTTGCTTGGATGTCATATGTTGACATATACAGTCACGGGATGACGATGACATAGTGGATGTTCTATGTAGACGTGTAGCGTCGTCTTGATGAATAATACGTCTTGGTTTACGTATTTAGTCATATGGTTTGAGTGCCGTTGATGAGCACCAAGTGGTGTCTACGTCACTGGTTGACGAGACTACTACGCCGAGCAGGTTTGCTCGATGGATTTTTGGATGCATTGTACCGGTGATTGTACTGCATGATGTAATAGAGGTAAATATTGTCGAGTAGTGGTACCTTTGGGTATACTAGCTGGGATGGCTAAGGCCAGGTGTTTGGTGGTAAGAGTAGTCATTGAGGAAACTACTCGCTTGTCGTTGCGATGTGTGATAGATAGGGTCACACCCACCCTGAGGGTGTGGAATAAGTCCTAATGGATTAGGATTGCAACATGGTTGAGTAAGGACACCGGGATGTCCATTATGCTTTGGTGTTTTAGAGATATCTTGGGTGATGACTAATGACTTGTTACGGTATGATATACCGAGTGGAACGTATGATGCGTTGGTAGGCTTGGTATAAGCCTATGGAGGCAGCGCTTTGCTGGCCATGTATTGTTGCAGTGATATAGTGTGCTTGTTGTAGCCATTACACTGCTCGCTGGAACCGAGTTTGGTGAATCGTATGGTGATACGATGAGGGTTTATGGTAGACTCTTGTAGTCTCTATGTGGCATGGTGATTGAGGCAGGGTATACCTCACAGGGACATTTATACGTCGAATTTTGAGGGACTTGTATTGGGACAACTCTATTTTGTTGGGAATACAGCGTGAGTGTCGACAAGTCGTTGTTAGGTCTGGTTGGGCATTTTTGCATGTGAATGCAACGGGAGTCACAAGTGGAATTGTGGGATATAGTTAGTGGGGTAACATTACTATATTGATTTTATCTCTTGGAGAGATTTGGATTGTACTGTCATGGAACAGCTGGTATCAGTCATGGGTTGATTGTGAATCATCCATGATAATCATTACTGGTGTTGGATCGAGTAATGGACTTCTTACCTTTCGGTGAGACGTTCGAGGAGATGTCTCAGGGGAAATGGTCAGTTTTGGGGAGTACTAGGGTATTAGTACAAGAGCATCTCTAGGATGAGTATACATGGAGTATACGGGTTTCAGACTGGTAATAGTTGCAGGGATGCACTATTCTGAACTAGTCATCTTGTTGTTGGTTCCGGGATATGTTTTGGTATAAATATATTCAGGCTTTCCGAACGACAGTTCGAGGTTGGAGGGTCATGGATTCATGACACTTTCCTTGTGAGGAAGGCGGTATTGATATACCTACCAGTTGAATCTTTTGGGAGATTCGTTGATTTGGTTGTGTAGGGTTGATGTTAAAATCACATTTTTTTTTTTGGTTTGTCAACCATCATTCTCCGTGGAGTGAGAATAATTGAGGATTGACAGTTGGTTTTGGGACTTTGGGTATGATTGGAGATACTCGAGTCTATTGCATCGAGTATGCATGTGGTGTTAGTGCTTGGGCGTGTATGCCGGTGTGGGTATATGACTGCCAGCATTTTCTTGGTACTCGTCGAGCATCGGATTTATATGCTTTGATGAATGAATCTCTGGTGTGATTGTGGCACCTTGAGATTGGTAATCTTGATGGCACGATGTATTCTGAGGAATAATCGTGAGGTCCAGTTGACTTCCCCTGAGGAGGGATTGTCGTGTTTTGGGACCATGGTAATTCTTGCTGGTTAATGCGATAGCTTCCTTGTGTTAGGAATGTTGAATCCTATGGTAAACGAGGAATGTCCAGATTTCGAATTGGTTCAATGTCGTGGTTGACACGTGGGGCGGAATGCGATTGATTGTTTTGCATGTCCTTTCGGAAATTTGAGACCTTGTGGAGTCTCGATGGTGTGTTCGGATCAAGATGTGATTTCTTGGAACACACGGATGTAGACATCTTTGGAGATGTGATTGTGTTGATCGGTGGCCTGAGTGGCCCGATCCATGTTGCAAAGTGGTGCAACTTCTCCTTTGGTGGAGGTGGAATTGGAAATGGGAACTGGATTTAGTATAAGTACACTGTAGTGTACTGGTGATTTCCTTGGCAACGATGTGTGATTAACATCGTAGGCTAAATCGTGGAGATATCATCGAGACGATATCTATTTTAGAATCACGAATAATTCATTTAATTTGCAGTTACGTTTGGTTGACTGCCTTTGAGATGGTTAGCATCGGGGAATGATGATGTCTTCCGTGGATTTGTGTTGGTTGGACAGGTTACTCCATTCCAGGTTTGGTGCGAGGTCGGTATCCTCGCGGTTGGTGTGTCGTTCATGTTTTGTTCATGATTCGATATCGTGGATCCGTTCGGATTGCGTGTTCTCGGCGTTACGTGGAGTAAGCCGTGCAAATTTCGGGGACAAAATTTAATTAGTGGGGGATAATTGTGATACCCGGGGATTAATGGTGTTAATCCCGATGTGGTAATAATCCTTAATGGATTTTATTTGTGGCAGTTATGAATTAATTGCGGTTTCTAGACTCTCGGGGATTTTAAATCCGATATTTGGAGTCGTTGGATCCGAGGGATGAGATTGTATTCTCATCGTGGTGATAACCTTGGAATTTGGACTTTGGTGGGATTTGGGGTCCGGAGTACTTTGTACTGGGGCTGTTAATGGAAATAATGTTTGGGAGGTAATTATTGAAAGCAGATGATTTTTAATGAGTCATGATGTATTTGTGGAAGGGTTGGTGTTTTCGAGTTTTGGTACTATAAATACCAAGTGGATTCGATATTCCGTCATTTGGACGAACTCCCTCTCTCTCCTCTCCCCTCTCTCTCTATGCGCCCAAACCCTCCCCCATTTCCCTCTTTTCTCCCTTGGAGGAGAAATCGTTGGTGGCTTGACTCGGGAGTCGAATTTCTCGAAGATAATCATGTATTCATCTTCCCCTCACCCATTGTCTTCGATTTAGTAGTGGTATGGTAGATTTTGGTTGAGGTTTTGGTTGGTTATTTGGGGATTTTTGGTTAAAATTCAAAGTTGAGTTTTTAGTGTTTTTATTGGTTCCAAATGGTATATTGGATGTGTTGAGAAAGTTTTGGGTGTTGGTTTTGAGTTTGGGTGTCAAAAACAACATGGAAGCTCGAGTTTTTTGGAAAATCGCAGGTCGCGATCGATCGCCGAGGAGCGCCAATCGATCGCGACGAGCAGCTGTAAATTGGTGACGATGTACAGTGCTGGTGATCGATCGCGAGGCAATTGGTTATCGATCGCGGAGACTTGCGATCGATCGCGATAGGATTCTGTTTGGCAGCGGGTGCGCACGATCGATCGCGACAGAAGCGGCGATCGATCGCGGCCCGCAGTGTCATGTTTTTTTCAAGTTTTGGAAAAATGTCGGGATTTTGGAATCGAGTTTTAATTAGTCCATTTCCGGGGCAATGTCTACATTCCAATGTGAATACTATACTTTTAAAATGGATTGGTTGGAGCCAAAAATTTAATAAAACGGAATTCTCGGATGGGTTTTTGGCTATCTTTTAAACATGAAAAATGAATATTTTGGGTATTATGCATGCTTAGCCAGGGCTTTTATTTTGGTAATCGTCATGGATTGACGATATGTTTGGGGGTTATGAACGTGCTTGGGCACGTGGTTGCATGCTTGTGTTTAATTGTAAGCTATTTATGTGTTAGCACATAATTCATCGGGTCGTGGGACTCAGGCGAGGTCGGACTCGAACTACGGAAGTATAAGGTACGTATGACGTACGAGCATAGCCTATTATAATGTTGCAACTGTAAAATGCATGGTATGTGGTAATTGCAATAAATGAACATTAAAATGCATGGTATGTGGTAATTGCAATAAATGAACATTGAAATGCATGGTATGTGGTGTTTGCAATAAATGGATATTAAAATGCATGGAATATGGTACTTGCTACAAATGGATAGTGATATGCATGGTAGACGGTAATTGCGTTAAATGGACATACATTGGGAACCATACGGTGCCGCTACTGAGCGAGCAATGATTTGGGATGTTGTCGCCGTTGAGCGACCATCGGTCATTACGCCACTATTGTTGAGTGTGCGTGGGGTTAAAATGCCGCTATTGTGGAGCGAGTTATGAAACAGAAATATGGAATAATTGGCTAGATACATGTGATATCTGTAGTACCCTATTTGATGATTTAATCATATTTGATTATGAAACTGGTATTGCAGGGATGGTTTTAGTTGATCAATGAGATGATCAACTGGCTTTGAGAATTTAATGGTTTGGTTATTTTGAGAATATGGACAATACAGGGGATCCCGGATGAGGATGATACCATGCAGGGAGTATCATTTAAATTCATGGCATTTACATTATGTAGATTATGAATTGTAATATTATGATTTTTGGATTGATGGTATTGGTATGCTCACCCCGTGTGGGGGCTGTCTCTGTTGGGGCAGGTGATACAGGTGTAGCAGCAGTTGTGGAGTGAGCTAGGGCTGTTGATTAGAGGTACTTCCAGGATTGAGGTACCAGAGCTGGTTGAAGAAGTACACATGTCCAGAGTTGAGATCGAGTTGTGCTTGGAAGGTGCTTCCAGGATTGAAGTACCAGTAACGGTATCTGGTAGAGTATTTTATACATTAGATACACGCTTATTCATTGGGTGCTCATATGTGAGTACGTTGTTACGTGTATATGGAATGTATAAATGGGCATGGCTTTTCTCTCTTCATTTATTGTCTGCATGCAATAAAATACGGAATTGCTAAATGAAATGAGAGTATGTTAGTGTATTATTAGGGTGCATACTATAAAAGTGGTTTTGGTTGGGGAAGTTGAGTATTATGGGGTTCTAACGCAAGAAATTTATAGATGGTATATGATGCTAAGATTGCATGTGGTTTCCTTCCCATGATAATATGACTGTATGCACTAATGGTATGTATTAATACATTAATAATTGGTTAAGGGCACGGGGGTCCTTACATTAGTGGTATCAGAGCAGTGGTTTGCTCTTTGGGGATGTTGAGGGCCTAAGAACATGTTAATAAGAATGAGAAGCACATACTTATGCATGATGGTAGTTAGTGTTGTGTGGCACAACTATATTGCTTATGTGCGTTTATGATATGTGTTCATAATTGGAATATGTTGTTGCTAACCACGGTGGTTCCAGGGTCATTTGAGACATGGATTATGCATTACGGTCGAATATATATCGGAGTGATGATTTTAATGCTTTGCCGCTAAATGTTGACGCGATGGTAAAATTCCGCATGTCACATTTGAAGCGAGGTGCATTAAAATACACTCATAGCGATGTTTATTGGAATACGGGTTATGCATTGCGGTTGCATGCATGGCGTAGCGATGTGAATACTTGCCGCTTCATGGCGTAGCGATGTGAATACTTGTCGCTGTCATACCGTAGCGATGAGAGAATATTTGCCGCTGATATGAAGCGAAGAACACGACCTCTGTCATATCTTAGCGAGAGATATTATTTTCCGCTGGTATTGTCTAAGCGAGGGGTATTTCCGCTGTCATGTAACGCGAGGGGTATTTTCGCTGTCATGATTAAAACGAGGAGTAATGGTGCCGCAGTCATACCGTAGCGATGAGAGAATATTTGCCGCTAATATAAAGCGAAGAACACGGCCGCTGTCATATTATAGCGAGGGATATTATTTGCCGCTGGTATGTCGAAGCGAGGTAGCGATGAAGGATATTTGCCGCTCATATGAAGCGAAGAACACGACCGCTGTCATATTATAGCGAGGGATATCATTCCGTTAGAAGCTAAATAATAGCCTAATACCAAAAATTCCATCAATTAAGCCAACAAAATCATCTTCAGCAAAATCGCTTTACCGATCGATCGGTCACCCTTACCGATCGATCGGTAACTGTTCATAATTAAAATTTAAGCTACGGCATTTCACCGATCGATCGGTCCAAGCTACCGATCGATCGTTAGCCATCCACCGATCGATCGGTCACTTCCACCGATCGATCGGTAAATAAAGAAACTTCAGCCCTCGCTTCGCACATGCACCGATCGATCGTTGCTCTGCTACCGATCGATCGGTTGCTGCGACTTTTTCGGGTGAACTCCATTTTTTTGGCATAAAACTCCCAAATAAACCAATACATCTTAAACCAAATACATCCCAACAACTTACCACCACAAAACCTCATAAAACCATACCCCAAACCCATACAACACATACCCAAAACAAACCCATTTCAAAACCCTCCAAAACCATACCAAACTCAAATAAAACTTTACAAAAACAACAAGGAGGTATCCATACCTCTTGGGGACTCCAAATCTCCCAACAATTTCCACAAATCAAGTTTTTGGAAGGATTCCTCTTCTTCTTTAAGCCCAAAAACGAAAATGGAAGGGTTTTGAGTTGGGAAGGGATTTTGGGGATTTTAAGAGTGATGGATTAAAATGAATGAAGTGGGTTGGGTATAGTGGGGTATGGGTTAATTAAATTATACCCAATAATTAACATGATGTATAAATTACCCCAACATGGTATTTTAAAAGCATTTTTACAAAAATGCACCGAACTTCATTAAATCCATACTTTCCTCATAATTAAAATCAACACAATTAAATCATGCTAACACTTCATTTTCCACGCACAACTTAATCATCGTAATAATTCATCATATAAACATAATTAATGCTTTAATTGCAATTAATCATTTCGGGGACATCACATTACTCCCCTACTTATAAGATTTCATCCTCGAAATCGCATGCACTTACCCCAAAAGAAACTAAACATAAATTACATACCAGAGAATAGTTCCGGGTAGTGCTGTACCATATGCCGCTCCGTCTCCCACGTAGCCTCCTCGACACCCCGACGATCCCACTGAATCTTGACCATCAGTATAATCTTGCTTCGTAATCTACGATCCTCATGATCCAGAATTCTGATCGGTCGTTCAACGCAGGATACATCTGAGTCCAACTGCACTTCAGTAGGCTGTAAAACATGAGACGGGTCTGGCTCATACTTCCGTAGCATAGAAACGTGGAAAACATCATGAATCCCAGATAAAGACGGCGGTAGAGCCAAACGGTAGGCCAAAGTACCGATACATTGCAATACTTCATATGGACCAACATACCTCGGGGATAACTTCCCCCGCATACCAAGATGAACTACACCCCTGAAGGGTGAGATTTTCAAGAAGACCCTGTCTCCTGCTTGGAATTCCAGCGGTCGTCGCCGCTTATTGGCATAGGCCGCTTGCCTATCCTGGGCCGCTTTCATTTTTTGGCGTATCAACTTTATCTTGTCTTACATATCCTTAATCATAACCGGTCCTCCGACCGCTTTACTAGTCAATTCCTCCCAATACAGCGGTGACCTACATCGTCGTCCGTAAAGAGCTTCAAAAGGAGTTATTTGAATGCTCGTCTGATAGCTGTTAATATAGGAGAACTCCATCATTGGCACTGAATCTTGCCACGGAATATCAAACTCTTAAACACATGCCCTCGACATGTCCTCGAGCGTCTGAAGGGTACGCTCCGTCTGGCCGTCTGACTGAGGGTGATAAGCTGTACCCAGTATCACTTCTGTGCCCAAAGCTGTCTGAAGACCCTCCCAGAAATGTGGAGTAAACCTTGGGTCTCTGTCAGACACAATCGAGACTGGAACCCCATGCAACCTCACCACATCCCGCACATATAATTGGGTCATCTTTAGGTACGCAAAAGTCATACAGTAGGGGATGAAGTGAGCTACCTTCGTTAGCCTATCCACGATCACCCAGATCGCATCAAATCCAGAGGCCGTCCTTGGTAAGTGGGTCACAAAGTCCATAATGATATGCCTCCACTTCCACTTAGGTACCTTCAAGCTCTTCAGCTCGCTACCAGGCCTCTGCCTTTACCTGTTGGCAGATCAAACATCTTTTAACGAAAGCGATCACATCGTGCTTCATGCGTCTCCACCAGAACTGACCACTTAGGTCCTTATACATTTTCCTTCCTCCTGGGTGGATATTGAACCGACTACTATGAGCCCGTTCCGATATTCCTTTAAGCAACTCCGGCGTATCTGGGACTACCCATCGGTTGCCCAGCCTCAAGGAATCATTTTCTGCCATTCTGAACTTTGGTGGCTGTCCTCGAAGTACTAAAAACGACCACCTCTGAACCTCATCATCTGACCTCTGGGCTTTCCTAATAGCCTCAAATAAGTCTGGCTCAGCCAACAAGGTCGACACTCGCACCGGCGACGTGTCCACATCAAAATCATAGCCCAAATGGCAACAAGAGGTCATCATAGCTGATAAATTCATGACATCCATCTTCTTTGTCGCATATTCATCTCAGCCTGTGTGAACAAAACTCCAGGCTCTTATGGTCCGTGTAGATGGTAAACGATGTACCATGCAAGTAATGCCTCCAAATCTTCAAGGCAAATATAATGGCTGCCAGCTCCAAATCATGGACTGGGTACCTATCCTCATGTGGTTGTAACCGCCTCGATGCATAAGCCACCACATGCTTATCTTGCATCAACACACAGTCCAAACCCTGCAGTGATGCATTCGTGTACAAGGCCACCCTCTTATTCTCAGAAGGAATCACCAACATAGGTGTCGTAGTCTTGGAAGCTTTCCTCACAAGCTTCGGACCAATAGAACGACACTCCTTTCTGAGTCAGCTGTGCCAGGGGTCTGGCAATCCCTAAGGATCTGGAGTACTGTTCTCAAGTGCTTCACGTGTCCCTCTTCAGTTCGAGAGTAAATAAGCATATCGTCAATGAAAACTATGACGAACTGATCCAAACATGGTTGGGGCACTCTGTTCATCAGGCTCATAAAACAGCTAGGGCATTCGTCACCCCAAAAGGCATGACTAAGAATCCGTAGTGTCCATATCTAGTCCTGGAAGCTGTCTTCTGTACATCATCATCTCGAACTCGAATCTGATGATACCCCGATCTCAGATCGATCTTACTGTTGAGCCTCGTACTCTGCAGCTGATCAAACAAATCATCAATCCCCGGAAGCGGATACGTATTCTTCATCATGGCTTTGTTCAGTTGTCTGAAATCGATGCACAGCCGCATTGAACCATCTTTCTTCTTAACAAATAAAACTGGTGCACCCCAGGGTGATACGCTAGGGCGTATATAGCCTTTGTCAAGGAGCTCCTGCAACTGAACATTTAACTCCCTTAGCTCCGCTGGTGCCATCCTATACGGGGCACGAGAAATGGTAGACGTCCCTGGTAGTAACTTAATCCCAAACTCGACCTCTCTCGTCGGTGGGAATCCGGGAATCTCTTCCGGAGATACATCAGGAAACACCGCCACTACGGGCACATCCTCAACCTTTAACTCTTTCCTCTTTTCAGTAATATCAACAGCATAGATGAGATATCCTTCATGGTCTCGTTCCAATAACTGTGCCATCTTGACAGCAGATATTAACGGAATCCTTGAACGGGAACCATCCCCATAGAATGTATTGGACTCCCATATCAGACCTGAATCGGACAGTCCTTGTCTGCAATCCACAACTGCCTGATACTTGTTCAGCACATCGATGCCCACATCGAAGTCTAACATTCCCAGAACAATCAAGTATGTCCTCAGCTCGTTACCCTCAAAATAAATGAGGCCGTCATAACCAATCTGATCAGTTATCAAACTTCTTCCAGCGGGGGTCGAGACTACAAGAGGCGTGGGCGACGGAGAAGTGCATATGAAATCGCATCACTTACTTCTGCATTTGCTGCTATGCTGCAACACAGGGTTAACAACGATACCCAAAAGCAGTTCATATAATACATCGTTAGAGAAACAAAACATGTTAGTACAACATCATATACTTCATATGCAACATATGCATAAAACATGTTTAAAAGTAAGCACCTAGCCAACTTATTGCTAAGGCTACCCTTCACTCGTTCCCGGGTTATCTAACCACTGCTCTGATACCACTAATGTAGGGTCTTCCTACCTTAACATCATCTTAACACACAATTTATGGACTAAACAAGCATTAATAACGTCTTAGGGTTCCGATTGTAGCTTTGAGCTAAAAAGATTTCAGGCCAACAATGAAATTTCAAAACTTAACTCATTACATTCTCAATAATGAATGTTAAAGCGATAGTATTATACTACTCCTAGAGTAGAGACTACCCAAAAGTCCTGTATCCTATCTTCTTTAATGCTCCTTTTAGCTCACTGCCTCAACCCGACCCTTAGCCCTTCGGTCCAAAAGTGTACCTACAGGAACAACCCATCATGAGCATGTACATCGATACTTAACATCATAAGGCGATGGCATATAAATAAATGCATGAAAATAATTGGTAACGTATACTTCCTGGTTAATCGCATTAACCCTCTTTGGTTGTCCCTGTTTCATAGCCATGCATATAATCATTAATTCTTGACATGAATGATTAAAATCATCATCTTATAATATCATCATCATATAAGCATCATCATTTTATAAATATCATCATCTTATAACATCATCATCATGTAAGCATCATCATCTTATAGCATCATCATCTTATAAGCATCATCATCTTATAGCATCATCATCTTATAACATCATCATCTTATAACATCATCATCATATAGCATCATCATCATATAGCATCATCATCATATAAGCATCGTCATCTTATAGCATCATCATCTTATAACATCATCATCTTATAACATCATCATAATGTAAGCATCATCATCTTATAAGCATCATCATCTTATAGCATCATCATCTTATAACATCATTATCTTATAACATCATCATCATATAGCATCATCATCGTATAGCATCATCATCATATGAGCATCGTCATCTTATAAATATAACAGTAATGTACAAAATCATAGTTAAGTAAACATGTGGTTTATTCGTCAGTTTCTTTTTGTTGACCCTGATTCACATTCGTGCATATGGACATCTTACCCCATCGTATGGCATCTTACCATATCATAACATCGTGTGGCATCTTACCACGTAATAACATCGTATGGCCTCTTACCATATGGGCATCTTACCCCGTGGCATCTTACCACATAATAACATTGTATGGCATCTTACCATATGGGCATCTTACCCCGTGGCATCTTACCACATAATAACATTGTATGGCATCTTACCATATGGGCATCTTACCCCGTGGCATCTTACCACATAATAACATTGTATGGCTTCTTACCATATGTGCATCTTACCCTTTTATAAACATCGTATAACATCATTATGAACTTACTTATCATATCATCTTCACAAACATCATCATCTTAAACTTATTTATCACAATCATCATCATAAACATCATCATCATAAATACTTATGCAATCAATGCATAGTCAGAGTTAGGAGTGCGTTACCGTCCGATGCCCGTACGCTTCTTACGTACCTTAATTCCAAAAGTGGAGAAATTGAAGAACTCTATCTTCTCGATGTTGTTGGCACCTGGGATGGTTCCACACAACCATACAAATCAATATTAGAAGCTAAATAATAGCCTAATTCCAAAAATTCCATCAATTAAGCCAAGAAAATCATCTTCAGCAAAATCGCTTTACCGATCGATCGGTCACCCTTACCGATCGATCGGTAACTGTTCATAATTAAAATTTAAGCTACGGCATTTCACCGATCGATCGGTCCAAGCAACCGATCGATCGTTAGTCATCCAACGATCGATCGGTCACTTCCACCGATCGATCGGTAAATAAAGAAACTTCAGCCCTCGCTTCGCACATGCACCGATCGATCGTTGCCCTGCTACCGATCGATCAGTCGCTGCGACTTTTTCGGGTGAACTCCATTTTTTTGGCATAAAACTCCCAAATAAACCAATACATCTTAAACCAAATACATCCTAACAACTTACCACCACAAAACCTCATAAAACCATACCCCAAACCCATACAACACATACCCAAAACAAACCCATTTCAAAACCCTCCAAAACCATACCAAACTCAAATAAAACTTTACAAAAACAACAAGGAGGTATCCATACCTCTTGGGGACTCCAAATCTCCCAACAATTTCCACAAATCAAGTTTTTGGAAGGATTCCTCTTCTTCTTTAAGCCCAAAAACGAAAATGGAAGGGTTTTGGGTTGGGAAGGGATTTTGGGGATTTTAAGAGTGATGGATTAAAATGAATGAAGTGGGTTGGGTATAGTGGGGTATGGGTTAATTAAATTATACCCAATAATTAACATGATGTATAAATTACCCCAACATGGTATTTTAAAAGCATTTTACAAAAATGCACCGAACTTCATTAAATCCATACTTTCCTCATAATTAAAATCAACACAATTAAATCATGCTAACACTTCATTTTCCACGCACAACTTAATCATCGTAATAATTCATCATATAAACATAATTAATGCTTTAATTGCAATTAATCATTTCGGGGACATCACAGAAGAAGTTTTAGCCGGAGAGTCCCTGAAAGATATCGTGGACAAGATGGAAAAATTCTTTAAAATCTGTTTCATTGGAGTTAGCTACTTCGAAGGAATGGAAGAAGAGAAGGCTAAGAAGTACAAACAACCTCTGATTAGCATGGAACTACATGGCATTTGCTATGTAGACGAGTACATCAACGAAGAGAAGGCTAAGAAGTACAAACAATCGAGAACTACACGGAATATACACCAAGCTAGTTCTAGCAAAACACCAACGAAGAGAACTTTCAGACGCACACCTACTCGTGCAAATGAGAGTTTCAGAGATTGTAACTGCTGGACATGCGGAGCAAGAGGACATGTCTCTACAGAGTGTCTAGAAAACCAAAGCCTTGGAATAAGACAGTTCGAGCATACTAAAGAATTTGAGGATGCTGTCTATTTCCAGGATTTGGTACAGACGTATCAAATTGAGGGTATTCCCTCAGATGAAAGTATCTATGAAGAATAGATCTATTCTGATGGAGGTGAATCAAGCTCAGAATCAGAGTGAATGAGAGTTCCTTCAACACGTGATCAGGGAAGAGCCGGGGTTTTTCTCTCATACCACTGTTTCTCATAAAACTCTTATGAGGATCATGAAGGAAGATCCAAAGCTTCAAATGTATGACGGATTTATAATTGGAGCAAAGGAAAAAGCCATGGATATGATTGGTCTTCGAAGGAGGAAGAATCAGATTATCCATAGGGTCACAACAAGTGAATTTGCTATCCCGGTGGAATTCACGGGAAACCAAATTGAGATACAGTTAATCCCATACAGAGAAATCCAGGAGATTAAGAACAAGGTTAAAAGAGAAGTTGCTAACACGCTCTCATGGATTCATATTGATGCCATTAGAGTAATCATCAAGGCAATCAAGGAAGGAATTGATTTGCAATCTGGCAATCTTCGACAAGAGAATCCCGAACATCAAAGATTCTTGTTTGGGAGCAGTTGCAGGAAATTTGTATGCGGGAAAGATGGCTTTCAACATCTATCCTAGAATTGCGAACAGTTTGGGAGACCGAGATTTCAACAAAGTCCTAACTCTTCATCAAGATTTTAAAAGAGAAGATTTGATGAAGGAAGGGAGCAGGCCTTACTCGGTCACCTACAAGGTGTCATATGCACTCTCGAATACTCATCATTCTGAGGTATTCTTGAGAAACGAATTCATCGAAGTCCCCAGAATCTTCGAAGATTTTACCAAAGCAGTATTGTCGGACATTATTGATACTCCGACAATAGGAGAGATCGACATGAGGATACAAGATCAACCTGTTTTTAATAGAATCAGGAGCCTTATGATCATGCCCAGAAGGCTGGAGAGAAGTGCAGATAATTTTTGACATTACAGAAAAAGAGAATATCTTCCCTTGTGATGTCCTCTACTATTTGCAACAACTACAGTTGGCAGTATCAAGGAAACTTACAAATTGGTGAAATTGTTCTAACAATTGCAGGAACTGCAGGAAGAATCCCAGAACAGCTTATTTGGGATTGAATTTCTCGAGGAACATAAACCTTGGGAAATATTGCAAGATGGAATGGAGTTCACGGTGGAAGGGAAAAGATATAGAATCAGATGACCACCAGTCCATTCTCCATTTACATCTCCGTTGGGATGTTATATGAAAAATATCGGGCAGAATATTTTGCAGCCTACATTGACTCAGAAGGTGGAATATGCACTGCCAGGTGAGAAATCCAAGAAATTACCAGCCATTGCCGGAAGAGACTTTTCCAAACGGATCCTTATTCTTAATGAAGTAGTCCGAGGAGCGGAAATAATTATCGGAGGAGCAGGCGGTACCCCATGATATAAAGTCAAAACTCCACCTATATATGTCCATGATACAGGTGCAGATATGCCGTTAGGAAACAATTTCCTACAGACTTTCAAGACATTCACGCAAGAGAATGAAACGAGGAGACTTATTTTCACAACCCTGTGTGATCATAAGATTATGGTACAACGATTACGGGAGGCGTTTCACAGAAAATTCCCCATTTGTTTTCGCAACAAGCGTGGTGATGAAGGAAAACTTCGACACCCAAAGATGAAAGATCAGCGGAAATTTGGAGAGGCAATTCTTCAGTTCCGACAACAAGGTCCTAGTGAAAATGATTCTCAAACTTTTGACTGGGTTAATATCATGTCTTTCAGAGAACATGATGAGAAAAAAGTGACTCCAGAAACCATGTTGCTACTGAAAAATTCATTACGAGAAGAACTTCCACAACCTGAAACTACCGTCGAAGAGCGTATCACTCTAGAGGATGTACAAAGGAAGATTCGTAGGAACTACAACGAGGATCCACTAGCATGGTGGAACAAAAATGAGCTCAGAGCTACTTTGAAGGTGAAAACTGGAAAAGAAAATGAGTTTGTTAGGTACAAGCCGATCCCCATAAGCCAGGAAGATCGAAAGGATATGCAGATCATACTTAAGGAACATATTGACCTTAAGTTAATCTCAGCAGGTATTTCTCCATACAGCAGCCCAGGATTTCTTGTTCGGAATCATGGAGAAATTAAACTAGGTAAGCCGAGATTGGTGATCAACTATAAAGGGGTCAACGAAATCTTGGAATTCGATGGATATTTTATCCCAAGCAGAGAACATTTGATAATAGCATCAAGAATGCCAAAGTGTTTCTAAGTTCAATTGCAAGTCTGGATTCTACCAGATTAAAATGGAGGAAGCAAGCAGAAAGTTTACAGCATTCTCCACACCACAAGGACATTGTATCTGGAATGTCATGCCAATGAGATTAGCGAATGCTCCCCAGATATATCAGAGAAAGATGGATAATCTTTTCAAGGATTACTTCAGCTTCATGTTCGTGTATATTGACGACATTCTTATAGAGTCAAAAAAAGTGAAAGAACATCTTAAACATTTGAAAATCTTTTCAGATGTTTGTTACAAGGAAGGATTAGTGCTTTCCGAAAAGAAAGCAGTGATTGCTAAAAGACAAATCGAGTTCCTTGGAGTCGAGATCAATGAATCTGGAATTATCCCGCAGAATCATATTGTTGAAAAAGTACAAGGATATCCGGATGACCTCAAGGATCTAAAGCAACTTCAGAGTTTTTTAGGAGTTGTTAATTTTGCTGGAATGTTCATCAACAATCTAGCAAACCACAGGAAGGTGTTCAGTACACTACAAGATAGATGTTAAGTTTGAATGGAATGAAGATCACAGACAAGCTGTCAATCTGCTTAAAGAGGTGTGCAAGCAACTACCAAAGCTTGCAATCCCAAACGATGAGGATGAACTGGTGTTATACACCGATGCCAATGATCATTGGTGGGCTGCGGTACTTATGAAGGCCACACCAGAAGGAGAAGTACCATGTAGATATTGCAGCGGTCTATTTGACAGTAGCGAAGTTATTTAGATGGCACATCAATGAGAAAGAATTCTTTGCAGTTCGAAAGGCTTTCAAAAAATGGCCTTTATTCTTACTTGCAAAAAAGTTTATCTTAAAAATAGATAACACTAGTGTTAAGTCTTTTCTGAAAAATAAAATTTAATCAAAGCCAGAAAAGGCTAGGCTTTTACGATGATAAGCTGAATGCCAATATTATAATTATGATATTGTCATAGTGAAATCTGATAAAAATGTTCTTGCAGATTTCTTAACACGAGATGGGGGGACACATTGCTAGCGATACCCTCAAACGAGTTAGGAATCTCAGGGAAAACCTGGAGATCCTGGAACGAGATTTTGGGACTCTTTGTCTCAATGTAGAGGTCGCAGGACGACTTCAACGAGCAGATTAGGAACTTCTTACTGATCATATACGAGCATGCTTTTGGGACCATGAATGATTGTTTGAAGTCTTGAAAGGGCGTATCCGTCAGATCGTACCTTCAACGGTGAAAAAATAAGTGTTTAGAGAACGGGGTTCATCTAACCCGGAGACAAGGGATTCAAGTACTGTGATGCCCGGGAATTAATGGTATTAGTCCCGGTCTGGTAGTGATCCTTAATGGATTTTAATTGTGGAAATTATGAATTAATTGTGGTGTTGGGACTCCCGAGGATTTTAAATCCTGTATTTGGGGTCGTTGGATCCAAGGATTGAGATTGTATTCGCATCGTGGTGATAACCTTGGAATTTGGTTTTTGATGGGATCTGGGGTCCGGGGTGCTTTGAGTTGGGGCTGGTAATGTGTTAGGATCGGTCCGGAGTGTTTAGAGGGGGGGGAGGGTGAATGAACACTCCTTTAAAATTAATCCTTTTTTATTTCTCTCGGGTTAGTGAGTGAAATCTATTTCTTAATCAAATTCTCAGCAGAACAGACCACTGAATATAACGGTCTGCTCTAGACTAGTAAGAACGACTCGATGGCTTAAAGAGTGTAACTTAGTGCGGAATGATAAAAGACAGAATATGTTTCTGGAAGTTCGTAGGTGGTGTAATCCTTCTACGTCTCCCCTTCTTCCAATTAAGGAAGGATTCCACTAGAAGACTTTGATTTATACAATCCCGTTGTACAAACCCGATTCAGCTGGATTTACCCCACTACCAGACTGAAACTCCTAGTCTCTCGATCTGTTCGGACACACACTGTCTATAGTTACAATTGAATCTCACTTCTTTATCTTAGTAAAAAAATACAAAAGACAGACTGATCTTGTCTATGCACACAATAATCCTATGACGATCAAATATTACAATATGCTGTGCTCATGAAAACTTTGAGCAGACTGGTAAGATGAATATCTTATGAAAGTGGTTCTGCTCAAGAATATCTGGACTTGTAAGCTTGTGCTGTTTTAGTTTTCTTTTCGTTTCTTGATTGATCAGTCGTCCCTTTGAGCTCTTTAGTTGCATCCTTATATAGTTTCTTATACCAATGACATTATTTCCTTTTCTGTGCAACTCTTGACTCTGCTCAATCTCTGAACAAGCTTCAGTCATATTCTTTTAGGCACTTGCCATTCTGGTCTATGCTTTCGGCGTCTGTCAGGTAGGCTCTTCTTTGTCTTCTTACCTTTTAAGGTAATCTTCAGTCCTTGGTCTTTTTCATCATTAATTGCATCCTTAAATGCTTCAATAAATAGCCGTTAATGATTCGGACTGAGGAACGAAGCTTATCCAATCTTGTCTGTTCTGATCTGATACTTATCAAGCTGCTCTAGAGCTTCGATCTGGTCAGACTGGTTTACATCGATCCGTTCTGATTTTGCGATAGACCAAATCGGTGTGATCTGATTTGACATGGTTTAACGTCTTGATCGGTCTGATCCGTTTTGTCATCTTTAAAATCCGTAACTAACAAATTCTCCCTTTTTGATGATGACAAAACCTAGCTTCTATGTCTTCTTATTTAGTCTTTTAAAAGTTCTGAAGCGTATACTTGCGGATCAATTAAGTCTTCTTGTTCAAAATAAATGAACATTGTTAAGTTGTAGTTCGGATCAATTAAGTCATTTTGTTCAAAATAAATGAACTAAGACTTAGATAAGTAACTGAAGAACTCTGATTTTTATTGAGTAAAAATCTGATATACATTTACATGTCTGACTTATATAGACATCTACTTCTTCGCTGAGGACTGTTGAGCTGGCTTGAAATCCTTTTTCTTTTCCCTCTTTTTGTCAGCAGCAATCTCCTGAAGGAAATCCACGATCTGCGTGAGCTGAGCGCAAATAGCATCCAGACGAGTGTCTTGAGGAATAAGGATTTGGCTACGGAAGTCCGAACTTCAGTTGCCAGCTCGATCTGTTCTTTTCTCAGGCTGTTTTTATATGAACCTTGCTGAGAAAACTGGTCATTCAATCGCGCTGAATACCGCTTATGCTAGCCGCAATCTTATCTCTGAAGGATTCAAAATCCAAGTGTGTAGACCTTTGACTCTGATGAACTTCTCTGACTCGTTGAGAGAGAAAGAGACAGTTTTCAGAGAGCTGTTGTAGAGACTTGGCCAGAGATGAGGCTTCAGCAGGTAAGTGAGCCGGAGAATGATCAGAAGGTGACTCAGTCGGATCAACTGCTGCTTCAAGTGGTACGAGAGAAGAGACATCAGATTGGCGTGTATCGGACTGGATCAAAGTAACTAAGTCCGTAGAAAATTCTTCCAAAAAATGCCAAATCTTCAGCAGACTGATCTGGAGGAGTGATAGGTTTGGTAGGCTCCTCAACCTGTAAAGCTGCAACAATTGTTGACACCACGAGATCTGGATCGATGGAGTCTGGTGAGACAACTTTCGGATGCGCGTCTTTTGGACTGTGCTGAATATGGGAGACTGAAGACGCCAGAGGGATGGAAGTTGTGGGAGAATTCAACAAGACATCCATGGCCTCAGTCTCTGCTGCAGACGGAGCATTGGTCAGTGGCTGCTCCGCTGTATCAGAAGTAACTGGCTCAAAGAATGGTTCCGCCACAGTCTTGCTTGCAGAGGGGTGATCTGGGTTGGGAACGGGAGTGGATATGTTGAGCTTCTGGCGTTGAAAATGAACAGCCATGTGAAGAGCATGAATATCCATCTCCAGCTGAGCAATGACAGAACAATCATCTTTTGCAGTCGGATTGGTGGCATCAAAGTTCGTCTTTTTGGCTGTAATGAGTAGGTTTGCCAGTCTGAGCCTGTGATTAGCCTGGAACAATTCTTTGCGATGCACCGCAATCCGTACGTCATCAGTTTCTGTCCCTTTAAGGATTTCTTGTTCCATTTTGTGGAGCCTCTTGAGTTTGCCGAAGAACAGATCAAAGTGGTTGATCGTTCTGTATGCAACCCATTCATCGAACACCACAGTAAGCTCCTTTACTTTGTCTTCAACATCTTCCATGGCGATGTCAATTGCAGTTTGAGCGGCTGACTTGGGTTTTGAAGAGAGGTGCTCAGCTAGAACTGCCTTGCCTTTGCCGATGAGAGACGAAGGCTTAATCCCTGATTGGGTGTAGTCCCCTAATTCTTTGATAACAATGCCCTTGACCACAGGGATAGTGGAAGGGACTCGGATGGTGACCTTGGGTACAGTGGATGGAACTGTTGAAGGTTGAGTTGGAGTTTGGGTTGCAGGGGTGGCTTTTGTTGAGGGCAAGATAGGCATGGTTTTGATATTGATGGTTGACAGAGGCATGGTGATCTGGGTTCTTGGCTTCTTTGGAGGAGGTTTGGCTGGGGATGAAGGAGCAGAGGCAGACTGAGTTTCCTCTGAGTCAGTCTGGACTGTCAGTTTGCGCTTGACTCTAGATTTTCTAGCAGCAGCCTATTCCTGTCCCCGTTCAATCTTTACAGTCACCAGATCAGAGGGAGTGGGTGGAGCACCTTTGGATTTAAGCAAGGCCAAACCCTTGGGGTTGAGAATCTTAAAGGGGTTGAGAGCAGACGGTTTCCCCAGCTCGATGTCCAGTGTCTCCAAGTGCTTGCTGAGAGGAACAGCAAAGCAGACAGCCTGTTTGGATGCGATGACTGTTTCTAGCAGGACTCCAAACAAGATAGCGGACCAGTTCATTTTTTGTCCGGAGTGGATAGCAGCCATGGCTCGGAAGTTTTCGGCAGTTACGGCGTCATAGCTTCCGGCTTTACCCAACAGTGGCTTGCCCACAATATCACATAGGACTTGAAAATGGAACAACATTTCTTTCTTCTTGAAGGATGGCTGTAATTTCTAGCCAAAAATGGATACTTTGCCCTGAAGATTGGTGATAGTGGCCTGAGGGATGTGGCCAAATTCAGTCGGTCCGGTGTTAGGAAGACCAAAGGTCTTTGACAGCGTCGACTGAGAAATATCGAAGGATTTGCCCTTGACGGAGGTGGAAATGAACGTCTTTTGAGAAACAGCATTGGCAACAACTCTCGAATCCCTGACTCGTAAACCACCGTCCCGCATTCCAGAAAGTTCCTTAATGTTGAAGATTCCAAAGATTTGAACATAGAAACCATTTCTGGATCTTCAGCCCTGTAAATTTCATCGAACTCAACAGATAGAGAGTTGTGAGTGATAGTGGCCATTTGAGTATGTAATGAAGAATGCAGAGAGATTGGAAAGATTTGAAAGTTATAAAGAGACAGCAGTAATTCGTAAAAAGTGAAATGAGAGTGAGATGTACAGCCCGCTAAATAGGAGAGATAGGACACGTCTGTATCTCGATGACTGATATTTAAGCGATTCAAAATAAACGAACAGGATGAGAGAGAGATAAGGCGGTTAAAATTTGATCAGTCCGGGCTGTTTAAACAATTACTATGTTAAAGACTGGTTGAGCAGACAGATCATGGGATAATATCATATTTGACAGAGATCGGTCTGAAAGTTCGGACCGGTCTGTGTCTTTCTGATCGTTGTATTATCGATATGTGCCAGTATACAATCTTTAAAGCAAAATTAAAGATACCTCTAAGATATCAAGATAAATCTATTAAGCCAAGAATTTGACGAAAATAATTAAACTTAGCCTCAGGGAGTGGTTTGGTGAAAATGTCTGCTGCTTGCTGGTCTGTTGAAATATGCTCAATCCGAATTTCATTTTTGCCAACGTGATCTCGAATAAAATGATGTCTAATATCAATATGCTTTGTTCGAGAGTGCAACACTGGATTATACGTTATAGCAATGACACTAGTGTTGTCACAAAATATTGGAGACTCAGCAGCTTGAATGCCATAGTCTCTGAGTTGATGTTGAATCCAGAGCATTTGGGCGCAAAAGCTTCCAGCGACAAGATATTCCGCCTCAGCTGTAGATGTGGCAATTGATGTTTGCTTCTTGCTAAACCATGAGATCAATCTTTCACCTAGAAATTGACAGGTTCCACTGGTGCTCTTGCGATCAATCTTACACCCAGCATAGTCAGCGTCTGAATATCCAACTAAACTGAAATTAGAATCTTTGGGATACCAAAGACCAACTTTCTGAGATCCTCTTAGGTATTTAAGAATGCGGTTAGCAGTAATAAAATGGGATTGCTTTGTATCAGACTGAAATCTAGCGAACATGCAAACTGAAAACATAATATCAGGCCGGCTCGCTGTAAGATATAATAGCGATCCGATCAGACCTCGATACATATTTACCTTGATGTGACTAGAAATAGACACATCTATTGCGCTTAATTATCTACGATTTGGTATATTTTGATTGATAAATTGATACATATGCTACCTAATCGTATATTTGTGTAAATGTAGGGAAATGTGAAGAAATCAAGCTAAAAATGATGAAAGAAGCAATAAAGTTGAAGAAAAGAGGAAAAAACCGGAATCCAAGACACATGTTGCTCCTTTCTCCTCAACTTTCTATATGTTCCAGCCATCTTTTAGAAATGTGGTCCATAGAAAAGTTGTAAAACTTTGAGTTATCTTCGCGTGGACAGCTGATTCATCAAATTCGGAGTTTGGACGAGAAAGTTACGGCCAAAATACGAAACTCGCCAGAAAAATGGAGGACAGGCGTAATTACGCCATTCACAGGCGTAATTACGCCAACGCTACGGCATGGACAGGCGTAGCTACGCCATTATGAGGCGTAATTACGCCAGAAAACACAGAAAGCCATTTTTGTGACACGTCACCAGGCGTCTTTAAGCCACTTTCAGGCGTAGCTACGCCAGCAGAGTTTTGGAAAGTGTAAAAACTTGATTTCTTTCCTTCTCACATGGATTTTACCCTACTCCATCAGCCTCCATACCTCATATACACGAGTTTTACCTCATATTAAGCATAATTTCATATCTTAGAATAATTTTTAGATTTTAGAGATTTTTTCCTTTCAACTTTTGTGAAGAACGCTTGAAGAACGAGGACGGAATCGACAAGCCGGAATCGTGCTTCCTTTTAGTAACTTTTTCTTTTCCTATTAGTTTAATGCTTTCTAGATTAATTTTGATTGTCTTTAATCTAGTTATGAGTAGCTAAATACTTTTGTGATTCTCGGTTTAGGAAAACGATACATTGGATGTTTACGATTCTTGTGAGATAAGTTTTGATTGTTGATTTTCTTTGAGTATCAATTGTTTTTCTGATTTGATTTTTCATAATTGTTATGCATGATTGTTGGATTGATCACCTAGCTATCGTTCATACAATTTAACGCTAAATTAGATATCAAATACGGAATCGTTTGATCCCTCTAATTTACGAAGCAACTAAGATTAATTAAATTCCGCTTGTGAGTTTGTTAATTCTTAGGAAAAACAATTGACTAGATTAAACATAGACGCTTGGATTATGTTGTTTAGCTTCATCGATCTCACTAGTTCATATGCTATCATCGATTTAAATCTTAATCGCTTGTATTTTGATTGATTGTTTGATAAGGGTTAAACTAGAACGCTTGGGCTACTTAACTAAAGTTAAGGTGAGATAGGACTTTGATTATTGGATTAAACGTCCACGATGAATATTCATATGAGAATTGAATCGTATGTGAAGATCGATGATCAAGATAGTAAACGCCAATTGTAAAGTTAACCGAAAACCGAGAATCGCTCTTTTCTCATAAGTTAATTCATCTAGTTTAATTTTGCATCATAGTAGTAGTATTATTCAATTGATTTCAAAAACCCCTCTTTATTTTAGTTTGCATAAGTTAACACAAAGATATAACCTTCCTCGTGGGATCGATCCCTACTCACGCTACTATATTCATTACTGTTATTAACTTGAGAGGGTTAATTTGGGCGTACGCGATAAACGCTACCAAATTTCGGCGCCGTTGCCGGGGAAGGCAATTTTATTAATTTGTGTTAACTTTTATTGATATTCTTCTTCCCGTGCTTTTTACCTGTTTGTTCATGCACGCAGGCGATTTTTCATTTGAGGAGAACGAACATCAATATGATCCCGAGATAGAAAGGACCTTATACCACCTACGAAGAGAAAATCGAAGACAAGTGAAAGAAGAAGAGGAAAGGACCATCATGGCGGAGAATCAAAGCCTACGACAGCTAGCTAATCCTACTTTGGATCAGCAACCTCTCTGCATAACCTTTCCTACACTTGCTACTAATATAAATTTTGAATTAAAATCTGGCCTAATACATCTTTTACCTTCTTTTCATGGCCTTGCAGGTGAGGATCCGCATAAGCATTTGATGGAATTCCATGTAGTGTGCACTACAATGAAGCCGACTGGAATAACCGAGGAACAAATCAAATTACGAGCTTTTCCGTTCTCTTTGAAGGACGCGGCTAAAGATTGGCTCTTCTATTTACCTTCTGGATCCATCACTACATGGAACGAGCTGAAAAGAACCTTCTTGGAGAAATACTTTCCTGCATCAAGAGCGACGAATATCCGCAAAGATATATATGGCATTCGACAACTCCAAGAGGAATCACTGCATGAATATTGGGAGCGCTTCAAGAAGCTTTGTGCAAGCTGCCCTCAACATCAGATAAGTGAACATTTACTGATTCAATATTTTTATGAGGGTCTTTTGCCAAATGATAGGAATTTGGTGGATGCTGCTAGTGGAGGAGCATTTGTAGATAAGACACCAACGGAAGCAAGACACTTGATTGCGAACATGGCAGCCAACTCTCAACAGTTTGGAACTGCTCGATCGGACCATAAACTTAGGAAGCAAGGCGAGGTAAATGTTTCTAGCCTCGAACAGCAATTGATTGATTTAACAGGTATTGTGAAACAACTTGCGATCGGAATGGGACAAAGTGCTAAGGTATGTGGAATTTGTGCACTACCGAGTCATCCAACTGACGCTTGCCCCACACTTCAAGAACCTTCAATTGAGGAAGCAAATGCGGCAGGGGGATTTCCAGGACAACCACAACGGAAGTATGATCCCTATTCTAACACTTACAACCCGGGGTGGCGAGATCATCCAAATTTGAGATATGGGAATCAAAATGAGCCACAGATGCAACAACATCCACCACCATATAGGCCACCACTCCAAAGGCCACAACAAGCCATTCCAACCCCAACACCTGGTGAGTATTTAGAAATTTGTTAAGGAACTTGCTACTGAATCTCTAAAATTTCAACAGGAGACAAGAGCAAGCATCCAAAGCTTGACTACTCAAATGGGTCAGATGGCAACAGCAATAAATCGCATCGATTCTCAAAGATCAAACACTCTCCCATCACAACCAGTAGTGAACCCAAGGGAGAATGTGAGTGCCATCACTTTGAAGATGAGCGAAGATGAAGATGATGAGAAAGTGGTACTGACACCACCCGGAAGAGAAGATGCGAAAGAGATGAAGGAGATGGAGAAGGACGTTGAAGAGCCCATACAAGAGGAGGAACCACGGGGTAAGTTCCCTAAATTTTCTGAATATAAAATTGAACCCCCATTCCCCCTTGCTTTTAAGGAAAATAGGAAAGATGAAGATATCAAGGAACTCTACGAGACTTTCCGACGATGTGATGCAAACGCTCCACTACATGAAGCCATGATGAAGATACCTCGATGTGCGAGATTTTTGAAGGAGGTATGGAAAGTGGGTAAGAACAAGGAAGGCAAAGGGTACCCCAAGATTGAGTTAGGTGAGAATGTTTCCGCGGACATCCAAAGAAGCATTCGCACAAAGTGTAAGGACCCTGGTACGTTTTATATCCCTTGTGTGATTGGAACCACTAGAATTGATAAGGCAATGCTAGATTTAGGATCGTCCATAATGTCATGCCTTACTCAATCTACACTCAACTGAAACCCGGCCCTTTGAAACAAGACCATACTGTGATTCAATTAGCTGATAGGTCCACGGTTATTCCTAGGGGGGTAGTAGAAGATGTACTTATGCATGTAGAGAACTTGGTCTTCCCCGCCGATTTCTATCTTTAGACATGGAAAATGGTGATCCATCCAGCCCCATCCTTTTAGGGAGACCATTCTTGAAAACATCAAAATCTGTGATCGACGTGAATAGCGGCCTGTTTACAATAGAGTCTAATGGTGAAATTGCAAAATTTAATATCTATGAACCCATTAAAACTCACAAGCATTCTAGTTACGCTATTGATATAAATGATGCATATGATTCTGATTTTGATAATGATGAATTGTGGGAGATGGGAAAGGCTACTGATGGCCTTGATGACAACGGAGGTATGGATTCTCATTTTGTGCATAATGTTCATAATGTTGCCGCTTTATCTACTCATGATACTGCTGACCCTCTCTTTTCTAACTTGCAAGATCATACCATTGAAAAGAAGCACCCTCCGGATCGACCAAAGCAAGCAACAAATGCTGGAGGAGTAACAAAGACTGGGGATGACCACTCAAAGAGCATCAAGCCAAAATACAGAGGAGTGAAGAAGATATTGAGGTGGTTAAGGAAGGACAGAACGACACCGCATCACCCACCTTGATAGAGGACTGGCGTCGGGCCACCGACGTTAAACAGAGGCGCTGCTTGGGAGGCAACCCAAGGGGAGTTAGTTTCCTTTTTCCATTTTATTTATTTTTTTGCTTTAGTAGTTAGATTCTCTTTTCTTGTATTTTTGCCTTACATTGGGGACAATGTAAGATTTAAGTATGGGGGAGGGATTAGTGGCTTGTTATTGCTTTTCTATTACAAAAATACAAAAAAATCGAAAAATTTGAAAATTTTGAGCTCATAGTCAATAATGAATGAATGCTTAGAATCACTAGCCCATGATGAAACCTAATTGATATCATGCATGGTTTTGAACATAGGTGAATTGTTAACCTTGGAACACTTTGAACTCTAATGCAAAGTTTACTTTAACTTAGTAGTTGAATATTTTGAGCACATTATTGTCATGGCTTGTGAAGTGTGCATAGCTTAGTGAAGATTGTGTGAACTTTGTAATAGTCTTAAGAAGTCTCTAATACATGTTAGAACTTAACTACATGTTCTTTGAGGCGTATATCTAGACTACTTGCAAACATGAAAGTGATATAGGCAATCTTTGATGCGTTTGAGCCTTTCAAGCCTACCATGTAAATAAAATCAATCTCTAGTACCCTTTTTGAGCCTTAATGTAAAAGAATGATAGTATGATAAGCATACTAAAGACCCACATTCAACATTCCTTGACTAGCTTATCATCCTACCCTTTTAGCCTAAATATGATTTTAATCCATACCTTTTAAGGGAGTATGATGTATTTCATTCAAATGCACTAGGAAATTCATTGAATTATATTTGTGAACGTTATTGTCAAAAGAATGAAATACATGAAAGAAAAGGAATGCCTTGAGAAATTTGATAAAAATATGACTCCGAGGGGAGCCAAGGCACAAAAGATTGAAAAATTGTTGAAATAAACCTTGAAAAAAAAATGAACAAGGTTTGAAAAATTCATGCAAGAAGAGAAGTTTTAGTGTGCATATCATCATACTCTCTTACTTGATATATCTTTATCCTTTCTTTCATAAGCCAATACCTAGGCCAAGCTACAAGCTAATAAAGACCTACTTGATTTATGTTTGCAAAGTAGCTAAGATAGTGGAGAAGAGTGTGCAAGTGAGCTTATACTTGTGTTAGTGTATGACTTGAACTATTGTGGATTTACATATTTTGGAACTATAATTTGTACACAACACTTGTTTATGACCACACACACACGTTCACTATTTTGTTGAGTATGAAATGTATAGGGATTGAACTTGTTCCACTGTTAACTTTTCACCGCCTTTCATTACTGTGCATGTTAAAATTGTTGAGGCATTAAAGTGAGGACAAGTTGCTTTGTTATGAACCTATGAGCCAAGAAAAAAATATTGTAGTTTTATCTGATTTACTCGAGGTCGAGTAATGAGTAAGTATGGGGGTGTTAGATGTGACTAGAAATAGACACATCTATTGCGCTTAATTATCTACGATTTGGTATATTTTGATTGATAAATTGATACATATGCTACCTAATCGTATATTTGTGTAAATGTAGGGAAATGTGAAGAAATCAAGCTAAAATGATGAAAGAAGCAATAAAGTTGAAGAAAAGAGGAAAAAAACCGGAATCCAAGACACATGTTGCTCCTTTCTCCTCAACTTTCTATATGTTCCAGCCATCTTTTAGAAATGTGGTCCATAGAAAGGTTGTAGAACTTTGAGTTATCTTCGCGTGGACAGCTGATTCATCAAATTTGGAGTTTGGACGAGAAAGTTACGGCCAAAGTACGAAATTCGCCAGAAAAATGGAGGACAGGCGTAATTACGCCATTCACAGGCGTAATTACGCCAACGCTATGGCATGGACAGGCGTAGCTACGCCATTATGAGGCGTAATTACGCCAGAAAACGCAGAAAGCCATTTTTGTGACACGTCACCAGGCGTCTTTACGCCACTTTCAGGCGTAGCTACGCCAGCAGAGTTTTGGAAAGTGTAAAAACTTGATTTCTTTCCTTCTCACATGGATTTTACCCTACTCCATCAGCCTCCATACCTCATATACACGATTTTTACCTCATATTAAGCATAATTTCATATCTTAGAATAATTTTTAGATTTTAGAGATTTTTTCCTTTCAACTTTTGTGAAGAACGCTTGAAGAACGAGGACGGAATCGACAAGCCGGAATCGTGCTTCCTTTTAGTAACTTTTTCTTTTCCTATTAGTTTAATGCTTTCTAGATTAATTTTGATTGTTTTTAATCTAGTTATGAGTAGCTAAATACTTTTGTGATTCTCGGTTTAGGAAAACGATACATTGGATGTTTACGATTCTTGTGAGATAAGTTTTGATTGTTGATTTTCTTTGAGTATCAATTGTTTTTCTGATTTGATTTTTCATAATTGTTATGCATGATTGTTGGATTGATCACCTAGCTATCGTTCATACAATTTAACGCTAAATTAGATATCAAATACGGAATCGTTTGATCCCTCTAATTTACGAAGCAACTAAGATTAATTAAATTCCGCTTGTGAGTTTGTTAATTCTTAGGAAAAACAATTGACTAGATTAAACATAGACGCTTGGATTATGTTGTTTAGCTTCATCGATCTCACTAGTTCATATGCTATCATCGATTTAAATCTTAATCGCTTGTATTTTGATTGATTGTTTGATAAGGGTTAAACTAGAACGCTTGGGCTACTTAACTAAACTTAAGGTGAGATAGGACTTTGATTATTGGATTAAACGTCCACGATGAATATTCATATGAGAATTGAATCGTATGTGAAGATCGATGATCAAGATAGTAAACGCCAATTGTAAAGTTAACCGAAAACCGAGAATCGCTCTTTTCTCATAAGTTAATTCATCTAGTTTAATTTTGCATCATAGTAGTAGTATTATTCAATTGATTTCAAAAACCCCTTTTTATTTTAGTTTGCATAAGTTAACACAAAGATATAACCTTCCTCGTGGGATCGATCCCTACTCACGCTACTACATTCATTAATGTTATTAACTTGAGAGGGTTAATTTGGGCGTACGCGATAAACGCTACCATACCTCAACTGCTGTTCCCCCTTCGTCTTTATCTAGCTTGATTGAAGGACTCATTGGAGTTGACGCAGTTGAACAACTCTCCATTCCGAATCTTTTGAGTAGCTCTTTGGTATACTTGGTTTGATTGATAAAAATATCATTGCTGAGCTGTTTGACTTGAAGACCCAGGAAGAAAGACAATTCTCACATCATACTCATTTCAAACTGTCCCTGCATTAACTTAGAGAAATTCTCGCAGAGTTTGGGGTTAGTTGACCCAAAAATGATATCGTCAACATAGATTTGAACTAATAAGGTATGTTCCCCCTTAATAAATTTAAATAACGTTTTATCCACTGAGCCGATCTGAAAATCGTGGTTCAGAAGAAATTGAGACAGAGTATCATACCATGCTCTTGGAGCTTGTTTCACTCCATATACTGCTTTATTCAGTAGATATACATGATCTGGAGATGAGTGGTTCTGAAATCCAGGAGGTTACTCAATGTAGACTTCCTCCTGAAGCTTACCATTTAGAAAAGCACTCTTTACGTCCATTTGATATACTTTAAAGTTTTGAAAAGCAGCAAATTCAAGAAAATATTCGGATGGCTTCAAGTCTGGTGACTGGTGCAAAAGATTCATCGAAGTCGATTCCTTCTTCTTGTCTGAAGCCTTGTGCCACCAGTCTGGCCTTGTTTCTAACCACTACTCCATCTGCGCCTAGCTTGTTTCTGAAAACCCATCTGGTTCCAATAACAGGCAGACCACTTGGCCTGGGGGTTAGTCTCCAGACTTGATTTTGTTCAAATTGGTTAAGCTCTTCTTGCATGGCCTATATCCAGTTATAATCAGTCAAAGTTTCATTAATCTGTTTGGGTTCCAGATTAGAAATAAAAGCGGCGTGAGTGAATTCATCCATCATCTGTCCTCTGGTTCTTATGGGTGCAGAGGGACTTCCAATTACTAGATCAGGTGGATGCCTCTTTGTCCATCGATAGCTTGATTCTGGATAATCTGGTCTAGATGGATTAGTAGAGGTGACATTATCAGCATCTTCTTTAATATTAGGGTTCAAAACCTCCGGATCGGCTCGATCTGGAAGAACGTTAGTTCCTTGATCCGGTCTATCTGGTACTTCAGGTTCCAGTGGATTGTCTCTTGACCTATTAGCTACAATCTCATCATCACTGTTAGCTTCGAAATGGATATTTTCCATCTGATTTTGAATTAATTCCTTGTTGACCTTAATACACAAGGATTATCAATAACTACATGAACTGATTCTTCTACAGTCAAGGTTTGATTATTGAAGATACGAAAAGCTTTACTATTAGATGAATATCCTAAGAATATTCCATTATCTGACTTAGCTTCGAATGCTGTAAGATGATTCTTACCATTATTGTGAACAAAACATTTGCAGCCAAATACATGAAAGTGAGAGATAGACGGTCTGTTACCTGTCCATACTTCATATGGAGTTAGATTTAACTTCTTGTTAATCATGGATCGGTTTTGAGTATAACATGCAGTATTTACAGCTTCTGCCCAGAACTTTTGGGAAATACCAGAATCTGCAAGCATTGTCATTGCTGCCTCCTTAAGCGTTCTGTTCCTTCGTTCTGCAACTCCATTTTGTTGAGGGGTTCGAGCGGCTGAGAATTCATTCTTAATTCCTTGGTCTTCTAGAAAGGATTCAAGATTCTGATTTGAGAATTCAGTGCCTTTGTCACTTCGAATTCTATCTATGCTTGATGATCTCTCATTCTGAGTGCGTTTCAGCAGCTTGATCAACTTCGGACCGGTCTGATCTTTACCTTTGAGTTATCCCCGAAGATGATCTTTGGTCCAGTACATTCTGTGACTTCAGACAGCAGCTCGACGTTTCCTGTCATGTGTCGAGAACACCCACTGTCTAAGTACCAGTCCGACACTAGTTTCTTCAGTACCTGTCATCAAGCATAATTACTGTTGGTATCCAATCCTACTTGGGTCCAGAACGGATTAGCCCTTTGGGAACCCACACCTGAATCAGCTTTAATGGCTTGTGTGTGTCTGATATGATGTGAGCTGATCTATTTCGATGTTGTGTGTGATGATGTGTGCAATATGGACGACTTTGATTCTTATAAGGTAATCTATATCTTCGTTGAACTAGTTTTGAGTTATAGTAGTTGGATAGTCTTCCTTGCCTTAGATCTTGCACCTTTAGGTTTGGTCTGATAGACACAAAGCTTGCTGGTGCCTTTTCTTTGGCTTGGTTAACGTACCCAATTCCTTTTCTCAAACCTTGATGCCCGAAGGAGACTCTCGTTTGAATTGTAGGCACTTCGGTTTCATATATTGTGCTGGATCTAACAAATGTCATCTGTTTGATTTTGTTCTTTACCAGCAACAATTCAGATTCATCTTTGGTGCAGTCATTGATGTCAAAGCCTATGCCGGTGATGTCACCGACATTTCTTTGTACCTCTTGCAATTCTTCCAGTGATGCTCTTGATTTTGTCCATGTTTTGAAAATATGAGAAAGTTTAGTATTTTGTGTGCTAATTCTCTTGTTTTCTTCATGGAGCTGTTCGTAAGAGATTTTCAGCTTATTCAACTCGATCTTTAGATTATTGCACTCACCTAGCTCGGAGCAGCTTTGTTTGATATGCTCATCTATTTGATCATTGGCTTTAGCTTTAGTTTTCTCAAATGATTCAGCTAATATTCTATAATCATTAGCCATGTCTTGCAGTGCGGACATGAGCTCTTCACGTGTGAATTCATTTGAGTCAAGATCGAATACCTCGTCTGTTTGACTCATTTCTTCGTCTGCAATTAGACATTGGATTTCCTCTTCGCTTTCGCTGGATGAATATTCTGAGCTTTCTGATTCTGAGTCATTTTGAGCCCACTGGCTGTTACCTTCCTCTGCAACCATAACCTTTTGGGACTTTCCATGATGATTTTTATGATCTTTGTAGTGCTTCTGAAAGGACCCCCGTGCCCTTAACCCACAATTAGTGCATTAAGCCATACATTTGGTGCATTCATTCACGTGTAAAAGGAAACTACATGTAAACATGGCACACAATACCACCTATAAAAATTCTTGTTTCATTTATTCTATTCCATGCATTTTCTGATTTCCCAATTTAAGACCATTCAACACATCATGCACCTATGTAATACACTAATCATAATCTCAATTCATCTAGCAATTCCCTAGTTGATTGCTCACGCATATAATGAATAGAGAAAGGCTCATGCCTCTTTATACAACACATATACACATAATTATTGCTCACACACGAGCATCGAATAAACCTATGTGTACGCAATGTATAAAAATGGCATATACGATATCCAGCTCCACATGAGCTCCGGTGCCTCGATCCTGGAATCACCTCCAATCCATAGCTCGATCACAGTTCCAGAGCTACCATTGTACCTATTTCACCTGCCCCAACAGAGACAGCCCCCACACGGGGTGAGCATACCAATACCACCAAACCAATAATCACAAATATATATTTTGTAAATTACAACAATGTAATTGCTAAGAATTTAAATAATACTCTCTGGATGGCATCATCCTCATCCGGGATCCCACTGTATTATCTCTGTTCTCAAAACAACCAAAATCATCAAATTCCAATTATCCAGTTAATCATTATATTGATTAACTATGTCCCTGATCCAATTCAATATCAATAGGGGAATAAATGCAGATATCCTAGATATCTAGTCAAAAGCCACATTTCCTCGCTGACTCGAAAGTAGCGGCATCACTTACCGATGTTCGCTCCATAGCGACCACATCATGACAATTGCCCGCTCCAAGCGGCACCATACATTACATAAGACCAACCAATATCACACATCCAGTCCCGTTTCCATTAACAAATTATTGCAAGGCACCATATGTATGTATTGACTACTAATCTTTACCAATATTTATCTCATGCACAACGATTGCAATAATGTAACTAAGGTAATGCTCGTACGTTACACGTACCTTAAGTTCCGTAGTCCAAGCCAAACCTTGCTTGTGTTCCATGCCTCGAGAAATATGTGCTAAAACACATAAACAACTCACAATCAAGCATAAGCATGCAATCACGTGCCCACGCACGTTTGCAACCTCAAAAACCCATCGTCAATCCATGACGATTACCAAATTAAAAGCCCCCGGCTAGGCATGCATAAACCCAAAAGTATTCCATTTAAAAAAGTCTAAAAGATAGCCAAAACTCAACCGAGAGTTCCGTTTAATTAACTTGGCTCCAACCAAACCATTTTAAAAGCCTAGCATTCCCATTGGAATGTGAACATTGCCCCGGAACCCGACCATTTAAGTCGCAAATTCAAAATCCCACGAAAAAGCCAAGAAAACCAACATTCACTCGCTGGCGATCGATCGCCAGACCTTACTGGCGCGAGGCGATCGATTGCTCAAAAGTGGCGATCGATCGCTGCTTCGAAGAAAAGTCTACTGCTCGCATGCGATCGATCGCCTACTTCGGGCGATCGATCGACATTGCCCTGAAACTCGAAATCCTCCATTTTTAAAAGCTTGAAACCTCCACAAATCATACCCCAACTCCTCCCAACTCAAAACCACAACAAATCTACAAATAAGAACCTCCAACAAGGGTGCTAAACACAAAATAAACAAACCCAAAAGATTTTTGTGATTTCCACCAAAATCACTCAAACCAACCCAAACCCAAAACTCAACCAAAACCAACAAAATCACAATCAAAACGAAGATAAAAGCAAGGGGAAGGAGATTACCAACTCATCTTCGAAGAATCCGGCTCCTAAACCGGGCCTCCGGTCATTTTTCTCCAAAGAGAAAAGATAAGGGTTAGGGAAAGAGTGGTTGTACGATAAGAGAGGGAGAGGAGAGGGAGAGAAGTGATTCCGTGCCAAATGACGGAAATCTCGAGTCCAACGGGTATATATAGCAAAAATACCCCAACATTACAATACCTCCACAAATACATCATGATTCATTAAAATCATCTGTTTTCAAAAACTCTCTCTCCAATATCAAATCCCCATACCAGCCCCAACATAAAGCACCCCGGACTCCAAGTCCCACCAAAAACCCAACTCATAGGTTTTCCACCAAAATGAGAATACAATCTCAACATTTGGATCCAACGATCCCAAATGCCCGATTTAACAACCCCGGGAGACCCAACACCACAATTAATTCCTAATTGCCGCAATTAAAAATCGATATAGGATTATCACTACACCGGGATTAACACCAGTAATTCTCGGACATCACAATTATCCCCCACTAATAAAATTTCGTCCACGAAATTTGCACGGCGTACTCCACGTATTGCCGAGGTTACAAAAACCAAACGGATTCACATCGTCGAATCATGAACACATCATGAACGACATTCCAACCGCGAGGATACCGACCTCGCACCAAAACTTGGAATGGGATAACCTCCCAACCATTACAACTCCCAACGGAACATCAGTATATCACAATGCCAACCATTTCAAAGCAGTCAGCCAACCATAACTGCTAACCAAACGAATCATTCATGATTCCGAACTAGATATCGCCCCAAAGACATCTCCAAGACATAGTCACCGATGTTAAACATACATCGTTACCAAAGTGACCATTAGTACACCACGGTGTACCTGAACTACATCCGGCTTCCACTTTCCAGATCCATCTCCCTCAAAGGAGTAGTTGCATCACTTGCAACACGGATTGGGCAACAACAAGGCCCCGATCAACACGAAGCACATCTGCAAAGATGTCTACATCCGTGTGTTCCAAGAAATAACATCTTGGTCCAAACACACTATCGAGACTCCACAAAGTCTCAAGTTCCACAAAGGACATGCAAGACAATCAATTGCATTCCTGTCACACGTGTCAACCATGACACTAAACAAATCCGAATCCTGACCATCCCTTATTTATCCTGGGATTCAACAATCCTAAAACAGGGAGGCTATCGAATTGACCCGCAAGAATTCCACGGTCCTAAAACACGACCAGCCCTCCTCAGGGGAAGTCAACCGGACCTCACGATTATTCCTCAGAATACCTTGTATCATCGAGATTACCAATCTCAAGGTGCCACAATCTCTCACCAGAAATTCGGCAAACCAAGCGTACTAGCTTGTCATTCAACAAGGAACAAAAATGAAGTTGGCATTCGTATACACACACGGGTGTACATGCCTAAGAACCAACACAACAAGCATACTCAATGCAATAGACTCGGGTATCTCCATTCACACGCAAAGTCTCAAAACCAACTGTCAAACCCCAGCTATTCTCACATCACGGCTCAGTTCGCGGAGAATAATGATTGACAGACTAACGACCAATGGTGTGATTCCAACATCAACACCACACGAACTAATTCATTGAATCTTCCAAAGGTTCCCAATCGGTAGGCATAACAATACCGCCTTCCTCACAGGGAAAAATGTCATGGACTCATGACCATCCAACCTCGAACCGCCGTTCGGAACTCTGGATATGTTTATACCAAAACATATCTCAGAACCAAAATACGCAACTGGTTCAGAATAGTGCATCAAAGCCACTATTACCAAATCAAAACCCGTATACGCCATGTATACTCAAACTAAAGACGCTCAGTACTAATGCCATAGTACTTCAAAACCTTGAGCACTACCCCAGAGACGTTCCCTCGAACGTCTCACCGGAAGTACGAAGCCATCACATAGTCCGACACTAGTAGGGCTTACCCCGGTTGATTCACAATCAACCTTCAACCAATACCAGCTGTCTCCATGACAGTACAATCCAAATCTCTCCAAGAGGTAAAATCAATATAGTAGTGTCACCCCACTAACTATATCTCACAAACCATTGACCCTCATTGCATGCCATATGCAAGAGTGCTCAACCAGAGTTAACAACGACTTGTTGACACTCACGTTGGTATTCCCAACCAAATTGAGCTGTCCCAAAACAACTCCCTCGAAACATTGACGTATAAACGTCTCTGTGAGGTACTCCCTGCCTCAATCATCATGCCACAAGGAGACTACAAAAGTCTACCATACCTCTCATCGTATCACCATACGATTCACCCAGCTCGGATCCAACGAGCAGTATAATCGTTATCACAAGCACAGTAAAGCACTACAACAATACCTGGCTAGCGGTCCGCTGGCCCCATAGGCTTATACCAATCTATCAATGCAACACACATCCCATCCCGGTATACCATACCGTACAAACCATTAGAGTTGTGGGTCATCACCCAATATCTCTGAACACTAAAGCATAGTGGACATTCCGGTGCCCGTGCGTAACCACAAAACGATCCTAATTCCATAGGATTTATCCCACACTCTCAGGGGTGGGTGTGATCATGTCTACCACATGTCACCTTGGCACAAGCAAGTAGTTCCCTCAACAACTACTCCTGTTACTAGTCACTTGGCCATGGTCATTCCAACGAGTATACCCAAAGGTACATTACTCGTAAAATATTTACCTCAAACATGTGCTGCGGTACACTTCCGGTACGGCGCACTCAATAATTCATCGAGCAACCTGCTCGGCATGATGGTCTCGTCAACTAGTGACCCAGACAATATCATGTGCTCGCCATCGGCACTCAAATCATACAATCATCGAAACAACGCTACGCGTCTATATAGACATCCACTATGTCGTCGTCATCCTGTGACGGTACCTATCAACATATGACATTCAAAATAACATCGTCAACTCGCGATGGTATATGTCGATACACGACATCCATAGTCTCATTGCCAAACAATGATGGCATATGTATATCCACGCATATCATCCACAATAATGCTAATAAAACAGTAATAAACCATACCTCATCGCTAATGAGATAGCGGCATGCCTGTCTCCGTCATCCAACAGTGGTGCGCAATCAGCACCCATCGCTCGTAGGCGGCATAATCCAGTGCTACGTACATAGCGGTATAACCCATCGCCATAGAATCAGTTGCATAATTCCTCGCCATAGAGTCGGCGGCATAAAACATTGCTATAAATATACGGTGGTATGAACCATCGCCAATAGAATAGCGGAATGGACCATCGCTATGAATACCCGGCGGCATGAACCATCGCCAATAGAATAGCGGAATGAACCATCGCTATATAGATATCCGGCGGCATGAACCATCGCCAATAGAATAGCGGAATGAACCATCGCTATATAGATACCCGGCGGCATGAACCTTCGCCAATAGAATAGCAAAATGAACCATCGCTATATAGATACCCGGCGGCATGAACCATCGCCAATAGAATAGCGGAATGAACCATCGCTATATAGATACCCGGCGGCATGAACCTTCGCCAATAGAATAGCGGAATGAACCATCGCTATATAGATACCCGGCTGCATGAACCATCGCCAATAGAATAGCGGATCCCTAGTCTTGTTACGGTAGTGTATTTTAATGCACCTCGCTTCACATATAAGCGGCATAGAATAACCTCGCTTCAATGGACATGCGGTACTCCCCACCCCTCGCTTCACATTTTAGCGGCAAATGTTCTTTCCTCTCTTCATATGATAACCTCGCTTCAATGTGACATGCAGTACTCCCACCCCTCGCTTCACATTTAGCGGCACAAAAAAAATATTGGCAAGCATTTAAAATCATCACTCATACATAACAACGACTCATGGGATATTCACCAAGCATTTCATCCATACCTGCAATACAATGCATATACTATGGCTGTGTTCTTCTCATTGGATTGGGCCATGATTGTTTATTTATCACACATCATCCAATGTTCTGCTCATTTATTAAATGGCCCACTGACGTCAGCGGGCCCATGATAAAAATCCATATTGGTTGGTTATAGCATCCCTAGTTGGAGCAGTGATGTCTATTCCAGCTCTCCATGATATTATGTGTGGGGTCCTCGTTACTTAATCCATTATGTATTTCATTAAGCATACATATGTGAGTCCGAATTAAGTAAAAACATGCACTGTTTAAGAGTTTCTCACTAATAGGTTGTTACAGATGTACCAAAACCACTAGTACAAAACCAAATAACTTTTTCACATATACATTACATGTATAATTAACATCCTAATCCAGTACAACTCCTATGCAGTGGTTCACCTCGCAGCGGAATAAGACTCACGATTCCCACGTCTATGAATTCCTACAGAAACATTCACAAAACGTGAGTATAGATAACAACTATCTCAGTGCAATATCAAAACACAATATCAATATCAATGATAAAGCACAATAAATCATCTAACGTGAATGTTCTGTATCATGCATCCACAAATGCACTATGTCATGACATGTCTCAACAATTACCCTATTATCACGAGCCCCATATGATATGCCTATTCAGCTCAATATGTCAGTGGAACCACATCACATCTTCATATTAGCAGCACATATCATAGTACCATACTCATCTGTGATAATAGCCAGAGCATATACCCAAACCAGGCGTATATCTCTCAAGCCAAAGCATATGTAGTATATCTATCGTGGCAACGATCCCAGCCAAAGCATATACCACACCAGGCATATCTATCAAGGCACTGATCTTACCAAAGCATATACACATATCTATCAAGGCATCCATCCCAATCATATGAAATCCATGTATGCACATGCATACGATACTACCAATCATATGACACAAGCAAACATAAATCATATGATATCAAGACCATAACATCATCATCACATCATATCTATACTCCGTACGTCAACACGTACATGTAAAGCGACACAAACCAGATAACTCAGTCGTCAATGGTTAATTGCCTCTTTGCCCTGTCCCCTGTGATGATGCTACAAGCACATGAACAATATACCATGTTATAAGAGGCTTCAATATCAAAAGCTACAAAATATAACATTTTAAGTCTACCGATCGATCGGTCTCTCTAGCGATCGATCGGTCCAAACAAACAACCCTAGCGATCGGTCGGTCAGAAGCTAGCGATCGATCGCTCAAATGTTTGAATTTCTCAAAAATGCTACGGCATTTCACCGATCGATCGGTCGCTTTTAGCGATCGATCGGTACATGAACCGCCTTACTTCCCCTGTTTCTACCGATCGATCGGTACGATCCTAGCGATCGATCGGTCGACAACTGAATTTCAAAACCATGGCGATTTAATGCTTATCTTCATGGTTCTCAACCTACACCTCAAGTTAAACCATCAAAACTTGATATATGCATACTTTAACCTCATATAAACATGTTTCTATCACAATACAACTTAATTCATTGAATTCAAGAACATATGAATTCCATCTTCCTTCAAACAATCACATGCTTCTTCAATTGTATACAAAGCATCATAACTAAGTTATTACACCAACTAACTACATAAAGTAGAGTATGCAACTTCTCCTTACCCCATACTGCATATTGAACATGTTTCCAAGCTAGAACCAAACAAAAACACCAAGAGGTTCAAGAGAGCATGTGTAGAGATTTGTAGGTGAGTTTAGGTGTTGTGTGTTTTTCAAATCTGCTTCTATCTTTATATAACCTCCTCACCTCAAATTCAAATGCACCTTACATGCAGCTCATATTCTCCCCAAATTCATGTTAAATGCAAGACATATGAAGATTCAACTATGTGATGCATTTTAAGTCTCTTTTCCATTATAACAGAATAATGTTAACTCCCTCTATCACATGTTCATGTTCTTTCATATCTGTTTCATTCAAACATAACATTTGTCGTGCTCGGTTTAACCCGAAATCCGAGTCCACCTCGTACTATAATTAATCAGAATTCCACCATAAACAGATAACACATGTATCAAGCAAATCGAGGCATTACATTATGGATCATGCTGGAGTTTTACGCTTATACCCTTATTTTTCTTGATGCTGAATTATATTTTTAAAGAATTTTTTGTATAAATAATGCAGCAAAATTTTACACAAAAAATATTGCTTTAAAAATAATATAAAACATAATATTCTATTTATTATTAAATACATAAATAAATTTATTTTGATTAAATTTTAATTTAATTAAAATAAAATAATAGAAATAAATGTAAAATATATTCGAGGCTATTTTGTTATTTTGCGAATAAAATTAATATATACCACATAATTATCAAGAACACCAAACATTAGTTAGTCATGACAATAGCAGCATCTATATCACATCTAATTTTTATGATATTTTCAAATTTTTTGGATAATAGGATGGAATTTGGGAAGAGAATTTTTGAAACATTACTTAGTTCCAAAATTTGATTGGATTCGTATTATAATATTTTATTAATAATTAAATTACATAAATAAATTTATTTTGATTAATTTAAATTTAATTGAAATAAAATAATAAAAATAAGTGCAAAACTATTCGAGGGTATTTTAGTCATCTTACGAATAAAATTAATCTATACCACATACTTATCAAGTACACCAAACATAATATTACTTATCATACTTTATTAATCATATGAACCACACGTAATATAACTTATCAATTAGTTTATTTATCAACCCATTATCCACTTTTTAATCTATCAATCACTTATCCTATACTCGAACCAAGCGCACCCTATATCCAATATACATCACCATGAGTGTATTTTAATGCACCTCGCTCAAATGCGACATGCGGCAACACCCTCGCTTCAATATTTGGCGGCAAAGCATTAAAATCATCACTCCAATATATATACAACCACAATGAGTGTATTTTAATGCACCTCGCTCAAATGCGACATGCGGCAACACCCTCGCTTCAACATTTGGCGGCAAAGCATTAAAATCATCCCTCCATTGTGCACATTAATGCATAATCCATGATGTATATAAAACGCAGGTTACCATTTCGTGTCTTTCGACCCTGGCCTTAGCCCTTCGTGTCATAGTGTCCCTACAGGAACAATCCCAAACCATGAGTATATAATAATCCATATTCACCACAATCCCAAACCATGAGTATATAATAATCCATATTCACTCACAATCATAATCAACAAGTTATATTATGATTCCATATATGTCATGACATATAATTTTTCCACTATGATCACATATCATAAATGAACATAGGCAAAATAGTTGTGTCACACAACACTAACTACTATCATGCATAAATATGTGCTACCATTCCTATCAGCATGTTCCAGGCCCTCAACAGTCCCAAAGAGCTAACCACTGCTCTGATACCACTAATGTAAGGACCCCCGTGCCCTTAACCCACAATTAGTGCATTAAGCCATACATTTGGTGCATTCAATCACTTGTAAAAGGAAACTACATGTAAACATGGCGCACAATACCACCTATAAATTTTCTTGTTTCATTTATTCTATTCCATGCATTTTCCGATTTCCCAATTTAAGACCATTCAACACATCATGCACCTATGTAATACACTAATCATAATCCCAATTCATCTAGCAATTCCCTAGTTGATTGCTCACGCATATAATGAATAGAGAAAGGCTCGTGCCTCTTTATACAACACATATACACATAATTATTGCTCACACACGAGCATCGAATAAACCTATGTGTACGCAATGTATAAAAAGGGCATATACGATATCCAGCTCCACATGAGCTCCGGTGCCTCGATCCTGGAATCACCTCCAATCCATAGCTCGATCACAGTTCCAGAGCTACCATTGTACCTATTTCACCTGTCCCAACAGAGACAGGCCCCACACGGGGTGAGCATACCAATACCACCAAACCAATAATCACAAATATATAATTTGTAAATTACAACAATGTAATTGCTAAGAATTTAAATGATAGTCCCTGGATGGCATCATCCTCATCCGGGATCCCACTGTATTATCCCTGTTCTCAAAACAACCAAAATCATCAAATTCCAATTATCCAGTTAATCATTATATTGACTAACTATGTCCCTGATCCAATTCAATATCAATAGGGGAATAAATGCAGATATCCTAGATATCTAGTCAAAAGCCACATTTCCTCGCTGACTCGAAAGTAGCGGCATCACTTACCGATGTTTGCTCCATAGCGACCACATCATGACAATTGCCCGCTCCAAGCGGCACCATACATTACATAAGACCAATCAATATCAAACATCCAGTCCCGTTTCCATTAACCAATTATTGCAAGGCGCCATATGTATGTATTGACTACTAATCTTTACCAATATTTATCTCATGCACAACGATTGCAATAACGTAATTAAGGTAATGCTCGTACGTTACACGTACCTTAAGTTCCGTAGTCCAAGCCAAACCTTGCTTGAGTTCCATGCCTCGAGAAATATGTGCTAAAACACATAAACAACTCACAATCAAGCATAAGCATGAAATCACGTGCCCACACACGTTTGCAACCTCAAAAACCCATCATCAATCCATGACGATTACCAAATTAAAAGCCCCCGGCTAGGCATGCATAAAACCCAAAAGTATTCCTTTTAAAAAGTCTAAAAGATAGCCAAAACTAAACCGAGAGTTCCGTTTAATTAACTTGGCTCCAACCAAACCATTTTAAAAGCCTAGCATTCCCATTGGAATGTGAACATTGCCCCGGAAGCCGACCATTTAAGTCGCAAATTCAAAATCCCACGAAAAAGCCAAGAAAACCAACATTCACTCGCTGGCGATCGATCGCTATACCGGGCGATCGATCGCTAGCCCCTTGGCAATCGATCGCCCGATATAGCGATCGATCGCCAGACCTTACTGGCGCGAGGCGATCGATTGCTCAAAAGTGGCGATCGAACGCTGCTTCGAAGAAAAGTCTACTGCTCGCATGCGATCGATCACCTACTTCGGGCGATCGATCGCCATGCCCTGAAACTCGAAATCCTCCATTTTTAAAAGCTTGAAACCTCCACAAATCATACCCCAACTCCTCCCAACTCAAAACCACAACAAATCTACAAATAAGAACCTCCAACAAGGGTGCTAAACACAAAATAAAACAAACCCAAAAGATTTTTGTGATTTCCACCAAAATCACTCAAACCAACCCAAACCCAAAACTCAACCAAAACCAACAAAATCACAATCAAAACGAAGATAAAAGCGAGGGGAAGGAGATTACCAACTTATCTTCGAAGAATCCGGCTCCTAAACCGGGCCTCCGGTTATTTTTCTCCAAAGTGAAAAGATAAGGGTTAGGGAAAGTGGGGTTGCACGATTAGAGAGGGAGAGGAGAGGGAGAGAAGTGATTCCGTGCCAAATGACGGAAATCTCGAGTCCAACGGGTATATATAGCAAAAATACCCCAACATACCAATACCTCCACAAATACATCATGATTCATTAAAAATCACCTGTTTTCGAAAACTCTCTCTCCAACATCAAATCTCCATACCAGCCCCAACATAAAGCACCCTGGACTCCAAGTCCCACCAAAAACCTAACTCATAGGTTTTTCACCAAAATGAGAATACAATCTCAACATTTGGATCCAACGATCCCAAATGCCCGATTTAACAACCTCGGGAGACCCAACACCACAATTAATTCCTAATTGCCACAATTAAAAATCCATAAAGGATTATCACTACACTGGGATTAACACCAGTAATTCTCGGACATCATAGCTTCTTTTTTCTTGTCATCACTATGGCTTTCTTTTCATTCATTTTTCTTCAGTCTGGTGCAGTCTGCAATAAAGTGTCTGGTCTTACCACAATTGTAGCAAGCCTGATCATTAACAGCATCGTCTTTTCTCGATTTATAGTGATGAGAAGTTTTGAAATTCCGTTTGTTCTTAGACATGAATTTACCAAATTTCTTAATAAATAATGACATAGCATCATTACTTATCTGTTTGATAGATCGGTCTGTTGAAGGGGTGGTCTGGTCTGGAATGGCTGTCAGTGCTTTGTTTGGTTGAGAGATGAATGGCTCCGCTTCACCTCTGGTGATTAGTTCAAACTCATACGCCTTAAGATCTGCGAACAGATCATGGAGTTCAACTTTGTTCAGATCTTTAGACTCCCTCATTGCAATTGTCTTGACATCCCATTCCTTTGGCCATGCTCTCATTACTTTCAGAGCAATCTCTCTGTTAGAGTATTCCTTGCCTAGACCATTTAGTTCATTGATAATACCAGTGACTCTTTCATCAAACTCGTTTAGAGTTTCTCCAAGCTTTATTTTTATGCTCTCAAATTTTTGTAGAGCAACAATCAGCTTGTTTTCCTTAGTCTGGTCGTTCCCTTCACATAGCTGTGCTATCTTCTCCCAAATTTCTTTGGCAGTTGAGCACATTTTGATCTTACTGAACATATTCTTGTCCAACGTTGTGAACAAGATGTCTTTGGCTACGTTGTCTAGATTTGCTTTCTTCCTTTCTTCATTCGTCCAGAGGGATCTGTCCTTCTCGATCATTTGGGGTTCACCACCAGTAATGGCAGCTGTTGTATTGACTTTCAAGATCTTCATTGGTCCATCAGTGATGACGAACCACATATCGTCATCCTGTGCTGCCAGATGAGCTTGCATTCTGATTCTCCAATCATCATAGTCTTCTTTTGAGAACATAGGAATCTTGTTGAATGATGCCATCAGTCCAAGTATCTTTGATGATTAAGATGACCTGGCTCTGATACCACTTGTTAGGATCGGTCTGGAGTGTTTAGAGGGGGGGTGAATGAACACTCCTTTAAAATTAATCCTTTTTTATTTCTCTCGGGTTAGTGAGTGAAATCTATTTCTTAATCAACTTCTCAGCAGAACAGACCACTGAATATAATAGTGAGGAACGGTCTGTTCTAGACTAGTAAGAACGACTCGATGGCTTAAAGAGTGTAACTTAGTGCGGAATGTTAAAATACAGAATATGTTTCTGGAAGTTCGAAGGTGGTGTAATCCTTCTACGTCTCCCCTTCTTCCAATTAAGGAAGGATTCCACTAGAAGACTTTGATTCATACAATCATGTTGTACAAACCCGATTCAGCTGGATTTACCCCACTACCAGACTGAAACTCCTAGTCTCTCGATCTGTTCAGACACACACTGTCTGACAGTTACAATTGAATCTCACTTCTCTATCTTAGTAAAAAATACAAAAGACAGACTGATCTTGTCTATGCACACAATGATCCTATGACGATCAAATATTACAATATGTTGTGCTTATGAAAACTTTGGGCAGACTGGTAAGATGCACATCTTATGAAAGTGGTTCTGCTCAAGAATATCTGGACTTGTAAGCTTGTGCTGTTTTAGTTTTCTTTTCGTTTCTTGATTGATCAGTCGTCCCTTTGAGCTCTTTAGTTGTATCCTTATATAGTTGCTTATACCAATGACATTATTTCCTTTTCTGTGCAACTCTTGACTCTGCTCAATCTCTGAACAAGCTTCAGTCTTATTCTTTTAGGCACTTGCCATTCTGGTCTATGCTTTCGGCGTCTGTCAGGTAGGCTCTTCTTTGTCTTCTTACCTTTTAAGGTAATCTTCAGTCCTTGGCCTTTTTCATCATTAATTGCATCATTAAATGCTTCAATAAATAGCCGTTAATGATTCGGACTGAAGAACGAAGCTTATCCAATCTTGTCTGTTCTTATCTGATACTTATCGAGCTGCTCTAGAGCTTCGATCTGGTCAGACTGGTTTACATCGATCCGTTCTGATTTTGCTATAGACCAAATCGGTATGATCTGATTTGACATGGTTTAACGTCTTGATCGGTCTGATCCATTTTGTCATCTTTAAAATCCGGAACTAACATAATGGAAATTGAGATTGAGAGGTAATTATTGAACACATATGATTTTTAATGAGTCATGATGTATTTGTGGGGAACACGAATTTTTGGAGCCTTGGTGCTATATATACCAAGTGGACTTGATGTTCAATCATTTTCCTTCTCCCTCTCTCTCTCTCTCTCTCTCTCTCTCTCTCACGCGTCTCTCTCTCCCCAAACCCATTTCCCTTACCCTTTTTCTCCCATGGAAAAAATCGATGGAGGCTCAATTTGAGAGTCGGATTTCTCGAAGAAAAGTTGGTAATCTTCTTCCCCTCGTCTTTACCTTCGTATTGATTATGGTATTGTGGATTTTGGTTAAGATTTGTGTTGGGTTTGGAATTTGAGGATTTTTTGTCAAAACTTCAAAGTTGTGTTTTTGGTGTTTTTATTGACTTTAAATGGAGTATTTGAGGTGATGATGGTGTAGGGGGTGTTGGTTTTGAGTTTGGGTGTGAAAAACACCATTGAAGCTCGAGTTTTTGGAAAAATCGCAGGTCGCGATCGATCGCGGCTTAGCGCTGATCGATCGCGATGAGATTCTGGAAATTTAAGAAGATGCACAGTGTTGGCGATCGATTGCTAAGTCTCAGCGATCGATCGTGGGGGGTTTGGCGATCGATCGTGGAGACTCGCGATCGATCGCGAGAAGGTTCTGTTTGGCAGCGGGTGCGCGCGATCGATCGCGACAAAAGCGCACGATCGATAGCGACAAAAGCGGCGATCGATCGCGGCTCGGCAGTTTGAGTTTTTTTCATAACTTTGTTAAAAGTTGGGATTTTGGTAACGGGGTTTAATTAGCTATTTTTGGGGCAATGTCTACATTCCAATGGGAACGCTACGCTTTTAAAATGGAATGGTTGGAGGCAAGCTTTTAAAATGGACTACTCAATTGTACTTTTGGCTATCACTAAACTTATAAAATGGCATGCTTAGCCTGGGGTCTTTTAAAATGGTAAATCGTCATGGATTGACCATATATTTGGAGGTTGTGAATGTGCTTGGGCTGCATGATTATATTTGATTGTGAGTTATTTTATGTGGTAGCACATAATTCACCGGGTCACGGGACGAAGGCAAGGTTTGATTCGGACTACGAAATTATAAGGTACGTAAAACGTATGAGCATAATCTTATGTCTTATTGCAATTGTTGAATGCATAGTATATTGTATTTGCAATAAATGGATATGCATTCGGAATTATATGGTGCCGCTATTGAGCGAGCAATGTTGTTGTTGTTGAGCGAACATCGGTTATGACGATGCTACTGTTGAGCGTGCGTGAGGTTAAAACGCCGCTATTGTGGAGCGATCGATGAAATAGAACTATGGAATCATTAGTTAGATATATGTGATATCTATGGTCATTTGTTTAATGATTTAATCATATTTGATTATGAAACTGACATGGCAGGAATGGTTTTAATTAATCAATGTAGTTAATAAAATTATTTTGGGAATTTGATGATTTCGGTTATTTTGATAACAGGAACAGTACGAGGGATCCCATGTGGTAATGATACTATACAGGGAGTATCTCTTACATTACAGTTTTACATTCTGTAAATTATGTACTGTGGCTATTGGATCGGTGGTATTGGTATGCTCACCCAGTGTGGGGGCTGTTTCTGTTGGGGCAGGTTGAACAGGTACAACAGTAGCTCCAGAGTTGAGATCGAGCTATGGATTGGAGGTGCTTCCAGGACCGATGTACCGGTGTCGGTATTGAGTAGAGTACCTTATACGTTAAATACACATTCATTCGTTGGATGCTCGCATGTGAGCACTACTATATGTGTATATGGTTTGTATAAAAAGGCAATGGCCTTTCTCTCTTCATTCATGTGTGCGTGCAACTAACTAAGGGATTGCTAAATGAATTGTGAACATGTTAGTGTATTATGGTGCATGCATACTTATGGTACTAGTGGTATGGGGGATTTGAACATTAAGCGGTTAAATGCAAGAAATTTTACTGTTGGTACATTATGCTATGGTTGAATGTGGTTTTCTCCCTGATTACATGATTATATGCAATAAATACAAGGATTAATACACTAATCATGGGATAAGGGCATGGGGGTCCTTACATTAGTGGTATCAGAACAGTGGTTTGCTCTTTGGAGCTGTTGAGGGCCTAAGAACATGTTGATGGAAATTGGTAGCACATATTTATGCATGATGGTAGTTACTGTTGTGTGACACAACTATTTTGCATATGTACGTTTATTGTTAGGATCGTTCCGGAGTGTTTAGAGGGGGGTGAATGAACACTGCTATTAAAAATTAATCCCTTGTGATTTCGTTCGGATTAGTGAGACGAAATCTGTTTCTTAATCAACTCTTTTGCAGAACAGACCACTGAATGTTTTAGTGCGGAACGGTCTGTTCTCAAATTAGTAAGAACGGCTCGATGGCTTTGAATAATAGAACGAGTACAGAATGATAAGACACATAATATGTTTCTGGAAGTTCGAAGGTGATGTAATCCTTCTACGTCTCCCCTTCTTCCAATTAAGGAAGGATTCCACTAGAAGACTTTGATTTATAGAATCCTGTTGTACAAACCCGATTCAGCTGGATTTACCTCACTACCAGACTGAAACTCCTAGTCACTCGATCTGTTCAGACACACTCTGTCTGACAGTTACAATAATTTCTCACTTCTATCTTTCAATACAGAATACACAAGATAGACTTCTGTCTATGCACACAGTGATCCTAAAATGATCAAATATTACAATGTATTCGTGCTTAAGAAGAATTTCAGCTCGAGAGCTTCTGAGCTTGTAAGCTTGTGCTGTTTTGCTTTCTTGTGCGTTTTTCGATTGATCAGCGAGAGTCTGCTTGAGATCTTCTGATGCATCCTTTTATAGTTGCATGTACCAACGACATTATTCCCTTAATGTGCAACTTTTGACTCTGCTTATACTCTGAGTAAGCTACAGTCTTCTTCTTTAAGGTACTTGCCATTCTGGTTCATGCTTTCGGCGACTGTCAGGTAAGCTCTTCTTTGTATTCTTACCTTTTATGGTAATCTTCAGTCTAAGGTCTTTTTCAGCATTAATTGTGACATTAAATGCTTCAATAAATAGCTGTTAATGATTCGGACTGAAGAACCAATCTTTATACATCCTTGACTGCTTTGATATGATATAGGTTGAGATCGATCTGATGCTTCGATCTAGTCAGTCTGTTTTCTATCGATCCGGTCTGATATGCGATATGCCTCATCAGCTTGATCTGTTTTGAGCGATCGATCTGGCCAGTCTGATTTCTCTCGATCCGGTCTGATATGTTTTGTCATCTTTAAAATCTCATCGATAAGGTCCGGAACTAACAAATTCCCCCTTTTTGATGATGACAAAACCTAGCTTCTAAATCTTTTTATCCAGTCTTTTAAGAACTCTGAAGCGTATACTTTCGGATCGATTACTTCTTCTTGTTCAAAATAAATGAACATGATTAAGTTGAATTTCAGATCGATTAAGCCTTTTATATATTTTAGTTCAAAATAAATGAACAAGGACTTAACGAAAAAGGATTTTTTTTTATTGATCACCAAAAATCCTATATACAGACAGTCTGATAATTCTATTTTCTAGAAGACTGAGGCGGATGCGGCTTGAATTCTTTTCTCTTTTCCCCCTTTTTGTCAGCAGCAATCTCTTGGAGAAAATCAACAATTTGTGCTAGCTGAGAGCTGATAGCGTCAAGACGAGTGTCTTGAGCGCGAAGGGAATTGGCGACGGATGCTCTGACTTCAGTGGCCAGCTCGATCTGCTCTTTTCTCAGGCTGTTCTTATAAGTAGCTTGCTGAGAGAACAGCTCATTCATTCATCGCTGAAGGCTGCTGATACTGGCTGTCATCTTCTCTTTAAAAGAATCAAAGTCCAAGGATGTGACCCTCTGGCCTTGATGAACCTCTATAACGCGCTGAGAGAGAGACAGACAGTTGTCGGAGAGGTGCTGAAGGGTCCTTGCCAGGGATGGAGGTGCATCAGATAGTTGGCTTGGAGAGTGATCTGATGACGACAAGGCTTGATCAGCGTCTGCAGCAATGGGTATGAGTGAAGACATAGCAGCTTGGCGACTTTCGGACCGGATCAAGGTGACCAAATACGAAGAGAATTCTTCTATGAAAGCTATATCTTCATCTGTTTGAACTGGAGGAGTGCTGGGTCTGGAAGGCTCCTCAATCTGGAGAGCTGCAACAACGGTGGACACCACCAGATCCGGATCGACGAACTCTGGTGCGCCAACTATTGTAAGTGCTGCGGTTGGACTGATTTGAACATGGGAGACTGATGATTCCAGAGGAATAGACTTTGTTGGAGAGTCCAACAAAACATTCAAGGGTTCATCTTCTGTAGCAGACGGAGCATTAGTCATTTGCTGCTCCGCAGTATGATCCGCTATGCGTTCTGCTGTCTGATCTGCTGTCTGGTCTGCTGCTCCAGAGGGAACAACCTCTATGAAAGGGTCTGTCAGACTCTTGCTTGCAGATGGATGATCCGGGCTGGGTACTGGAGTGGATATGCTGAGCTTCTGCCGTTGAAATCGGACAGCTAAGTGAAGAGCATGGATATCCATTTCCAATTGAGTGATAATAGCACCATCATCTTTGGCAGTTGGAGCATTCGGATCGAAGTTTGCTTTCTTAGCATCCAAAAGCAAATTCGCCAGTCTGAATCTCTGATTTGCCTTAAAGAGATCTTTGCGGTGCACAGCAATGCGAACATCATCAGTCTCTGTTCCCTTGAGGACTTCTTCTTCCATTTTCTGCAGGCGTTTCAGTTTGCCGAAGAACATCCCAATGTGGTTGATTGTTCTGTATTCGACATACTCATCAAAAACTACAACAAGCGCCTTCACCTTCTCATCAACATCCTCCATAGCGATGTCTATGGCTGTTTGCACTGCAGATTTGGGTTTGGAAGAGAGGGGTTCAATGAGAATGGCTTTGCCCTTGCCTGTGGAAGATGGAGATTTGATCCTTGATTGGGTATAGTCTCCCAACTCAGCGATAACAATCCCTTTGACCACGGGGATGGCAGAGGGGACTCGGGTGGTTACTTTTGGTGCAGTGGTTGAAGCGGTTGAGATTTGGATTGTAGGTTGGGGTGCAGGGGTGGCTTTTGTTGGAGGCAATATGGGTAGGGTTTTGAGAGGTAAGGTTTTGATTGGCTTGGTAATCTGGGTTCTTGGCTTTTTGGGAAGGGGCTTGGCTGGAGGTGTAGGAGCAGACTGAGTTTCCTCGGAGTCAGTCTGAATGGTCAATTTGCGTTTGACCCGAGGTTTGCGAGCAACAACCTGTTCTTATCCCTTCTCAATCTTGACAGCCGCCAGATCGGTAGGGGTGGGTGGAGCACTCTTGGACTTCAGTAGTGCTAGCCCTTTGGAGTTGAGAATTTTGAAGGGACTTAGAGCAGACTGCTTCCCCAGCTCGATGTCCAAAGTCTCCAGTAGCTTGCTGAGAGGAACAGCAAAGCAGACGGCCTGTTTGGAGGCAATCACTGTTTCCAACAAGACTCCAAATAGAATTACGGACCAGTTCATCTTCTGTCCAGAAACAATAGCAGCCATGGCCCTGAACTTCTCGGCAGTGACGGCGTCAAAACTTCCGGCTTTTCCCAGTAAAGGTTTACCAACGATCTCGCATAACACCTGGAAATGAAATAGCATTTCCTTCTTCTTGAATGAAGGCTGCAGGCGGTGGCAAAAAATAGATACTTTTCCCTGAAGAGCTGTGAGAGAAGCTTGAGGAATCTGGCCAAACTCAGTCAGTCCGGAGTTGGGAAGACCAAAAGTCTTTGCCAGCGTCGACGGAGAGATTTCAAATGATTTTCCCTTTACGGTGGTGGAGATGAGAGACTTCTGAGATACAGCATTGGCGAATAGTTCGTGAATCTCTGACTCGTAAACCACCGTGCCACATTCCAGAAAATTTCTTAATCCAGACGATTCCAAAGCTCGGAAAATAGAAACCATCTCTGAATCTTCAGCCCTGTATATATCATCAAACTCAACGGAGAGAGAGTTGTGAGTAATAGTGGCCATTTGAGTGTAATGGAAATATGAAGAGATTAAAGGAAATAAAGAGTTAGAGAGCAGATGGCGGTAATTGGTAAAAAGTGAATGAAAGTGAGATGTACAGCCCGCTAAATATGAGAGAGAGGACACGTGTCTTTATCTCGATAACTGATAGTAAAATAATTCAAAATAAACGGTCAGGATAAAAAGAGAGACAAAGTGTTTAAATTTTGTGATCAGTCCGGGCTGTTTTAAACAATTATTTTATTTAAAGATTTGTTGACCAGACAGATCATGGGATAACATCAGATTTGACATAGATCAGTCTGAAAGTTCGGACCGGTCTGTGTCTTTCTGAACATTGTATTATCGATCTGTACCAGCATACAATCTTTAAAGACCAAGAATAAAACTACTAAATCATCAAGTTAAGTCTATTAAACCAAGAATTTGACGAAAATAATTAAACTTAGCCTCAGGAAGCGGTTTGGTGAAGATATCTGCTGCTTGCTGCTCTGTTGAGATATGCTCGATCCGAATTTCCTTTTTGCCAACATGATCTCGAATAAAATGATGTCGTATATCAATATGCTTTGTTCGATAGTGCAAAACTGGATTGTACGTTATAGCGATTGCACTTGTGTTGTCGCAAAATATCGGAGAGTCAACGGCTTGAATGCCATAGTCTTTGAGCTGGTGTGGAATCCAGAGCATTTGAGCGCAACAGCTTCCAGCGGCAAGATATTCTGCTTCAGTTGTAGATGTGGCAATAGATGTTTGCTTCTTACTGAACCAAGAGATCAATTCACCTAGAAATTGACATGTTCCACTGGTGCTTTTACGATCAATCTTACAGCCAGCGTAGTCAGCGTCTGAATATCCGATCAAGCTGAAGTTTGAATCTTTGGAGTACCAAAGACCAACGTTCTGAGATCCTTTTAAGTATTTCAGAATACGCTTAGCAGCAATAAAATGTGATTGCTTTGGTTCTGACTGAAATCTGGCTCACATACAGACTGAGAACATAATATCAGGCCGGCTCGCTGTAAGATACAAGAGCGATCCGATCAGTCCGCGATACATAGATACTTCGACTGTCGTTCCCCCTTCGTCTTTGTCTAACTTGATTGTAGGACTCATTGGAGTTGATGCAGTTGAGCATGTTTCCATTCCGAATCTCTTAAGAAGCTCTTTGGTATACTTGGTTTGGTTGATGAAAATACCATTGCTGAGCTGTTTGACTTGAAGCCAAAAAGAATGAAAGTTCTCCCATCATGCTCATCTCAAACTGTCCCTGCATTAACTTAGAGAATTTCTCGCATAATTTGGGGTTAGTTGACCCAAAAATTATATCATCAACATAAATCTGAACTAACAGGGTATGTTCCCCCTTAATAAATTTAAAGAGAGTTTTATCTACTGAGCCGATCTGAAAATCATGGTTCAGCAGACATTGAGATAGAGTGTCATACCAGGCTCTTGGAGCTTGTTTCAGACCATATACTGTTTTATTCAGTAGATATACATGATTAGGAAATGAGTGGTTCTGAAATCCAGGAGGTTTCTCAATGTAGACTTCCTCCTGAAGCTTACCATTAAGAAAGGCACTCTTGACGTCCATTTGATATACCTTGAAGTCTTTAAAGGCAGCATATGCAAGAAAGATTCGGATGGCTTCAAGTCTGGCGACTGGTGCAAAGGATTCATCGAAGTCAATTCCTTCTTCTTGTCGGAATCCTTGTGCCACCAGTCTGGCCTTGTTTCTAACCACAGTTCCATCTGCGTCCAGCTTGTTTCTGAAAACCCATCTGGTTCCAATAACAGGCAGATCGCTTGGCCTGGGGGTTAGACTCCAAACTTGATTTTGTTCGAATTGATTAAGTTCTTCTTGCATGGCCTTAATCCAGTTGAAGTCATTCAAAGCTTCATCGATCTTCTTAGGTTCCAGAGTTGAGATGAAGGCAGCATGAGTGAATTCATCCATCATCTGTCCACTGGTTCTAATCGGTGCAGAGGGACTCACTAGATTAGGTGGATGTATCTTAGTCCATCGATAGCTTGACTCTGGATTGTTTGGTCCAGACGGATGAATAGTAGCGACATGATCAGCATCTTCTTTGATATGAGAGTTTGAATTATCCGGATCGGCTCGATCTGAAGAAGCTTCATTGCCCTGATCCGATCTGTCTGGTACTTCAGGTTCCGGTGGATTGTCTCTTGACCTGTTAGCTACAATCTCATCATCAATGTTAGCTTCGAGATGGATATTTTCCATCTGATTTTGAATTGATTCTTTGTTACCCTCAACACATAAAGATTCATCAAAAACTACATGAACTGATTCTTCTACAGTTAAGGTGCGATTATTGAAAACTCGATAAGCTTTGCTAGTTGATGAGTATCCTAAGAATATTCCATTATCTGACTTAGCTTCAAATGATGTAAGATGATTCTTACCATTGTTGTGAACGAAGCATTTGCAGCCAAATACATGAAGGTGAGAGATAGACGGTCTGTTACCAGTCCATATTTCATATGGAGTGAGATTCAATTTCTTGTTAGTCATAGACCGATTTTGAGTGTAGCATGCAGTATTTACAGCTTCTGCCCAGAACTTTTGCGAAATTCCAGAATCAGCAAGCATTGTTCTTGCTGCTTCTTTAAGCGTTCTGTTTCTTCGTTCTGCAACTCCATTCTGTTGAGGAGTTCGAGCGGCTGAAAACGCATGCTTAATTCCATGATCTTCTAGAAAGGATTCAAGATTCTGATTTGAGAACTCAGTGCCTTTGTCACTTCAAATTCTGTCTATGCTGGATGATTTCTCATTCTGAGTACGCTTCAACAGCTTGATCAATTTCGGACCGGTTTGATCTTTACTGCTCAAAAATATTGTCCAAGTAAAACGTGAGTAATCATCAATAACAACAAGAGTATACCGCATTCCCCCTAAACTTGTTATTGGTATAGGACCAAACAAGTCCATATGCAATAGTTCTAAACAACGGGAGGAGGATTTGGCATTCTTGTTTTTGAAGGATGATCTGATCTGTTTGCCCATTTGGCAAGCTTCGCAGATCTTATCCTTAGCAAAGTCGATCTTGGGCAGACCGACAACTAAATCATGTTTACACAGGCTAGAAATAGTCTTAAAATTGATATGATTCAAGTGTTTATGCCATAGCCAGTGTTTATTATCATTATTACCGATGAAGCAGGCAGGATTATCAGGTTGAGCAAAATTCCAGTTAATCTTATATGTATTTCCATTTCTGATTCCTACAAGCATGGTCATACCGTCTGACGATTTAACAGTGCACGTGTGATTGTTAAATTCTACAGTATAACCATTATCACAAAGTTGACTTATACTAATCAGACTATAGCATAGATTTTCAACTAACAGCACATCATTGATAATAATGTTACCATGGACAATCTTACCCTTGCCCACGGTCTTACCCTTTGAGTTATCCCCGAATATGATTTTGGGTCCAGTACATTATGTGACTTCAGACAGCAGCTCGATGTTTCCAGTCATGTGACGAGAACATCCACTGTCCAAGTACCAGTCTGATGAAAGTTTCTTCGGTACCTGTCATCAAACAAGATTATTGTTGGTACCCAATCCTACTTGGGTCCAAAACGGATTAGCCCTTTGGGAACCCACACCTGTATCAGCTTTAATGGCTTGTGTGTGTGTGGTGTGCTGTGAGCTGGTCTGTTTCGATGTTGTGTGTGATAATGTGTGCGATATGGAAACCTTTGATTCTCATAGGGTAGTCTATATCTTCGTTGAACTGGTTTTGAATTATAGTAATTGGATGGTCTCCCTTGCCTTAGATTTTGCACCTTTGGATTTGGTCTGAAAGACGCAAAGCTTGCTGGTGCCTTTTCTTTGGCTTGGTTAACATATCCAATCCCTTTTCTCAAACCTTGATTCATGAAAGAGACTCCCGTTTGAATTGTAGGTGCTTCATTTTCATATACTGTGCTGGATTTAACAAATGTCACTTGTTTGATTTTGTTCTTTACCAGCAACAATTCAGATTCATCTTTGGTGCAGTCTTTGATATCAAAGCCTATGCCTGTAACATCACCGACATTTCTTTGTACCTCTTGCAATTCTTCCAATGATGTTCTGGATTTTGTCCATGATTTGAAGATATGAGAAAGCTTAGCATTTTGTGTGCTAATTCTCTTATTTTCTTCATGGAGCTGATCATAGGAGATTTTCAGCTTATTCAGCTCGATCTTTAGATTATTGCACTCACCCTGCTCAGAGTAGCTTGGTTTGTTGTGCTCATCCATTTGATCATTGGCTTTAGCTTTACTTTTCTCAAATGATTCAGCTAAGAGTCTGTAATCATTAGCCATGTCTTGCAGTGCGGACATGAGCTCTTCACGTGTAAATTCATTTGAGTCGAGATCGAATACCTCGTCTGTTTGACTCATCTCTTCGTCTGCCATTAGACATTGAATATCTTCTTCGCTTTAAAGTTCCTCTTATTTTTAGACATGAATTTACCAAATTTCTTGATAAATAATGACATAGCATCATTACTTATATGTTCGATAGATCGATCTGTTGTGGGGGCGATCTAATCTGGAATGGCTGCCAGTGCTTTGTTGGTTGAGAGATGAATGGCTCTGCTTCACCTCTGCTGATTAGTTCGAACTCATATGCTTTAAGATCTGCGAACAGATCATGAAGTTCAACCTTATTCAGATCTTTGGACTCCCTCATTGCAATGGTCTTAACATCCCATTCTTTTGGCAGGGCTCTCATAACTTTCAGAGCGATCGCTCTGTTTGAGTATTCCTTGCCCAGACCATTTAGTTCATTGATTATACCAGTGACTCTTTAATCAAACTCATTTAGAGTTTCTCCAGTCTTCATTTTTATGCTCTCAAATCTTTGAAGAGCAACAGTCAGCTTGTTTTCCTTGGTCTGGTCGTTCCCTTCACATAGTTGTGCTATCTTCTCCCAAATTTCTTTGGCAGTAGAGCACATTTTGATTTTACTGAACATGTTCTTGTCCAATGTCTTGAACAAGATGTCTTTGGCAACGTTGTCGAGGTTTGCTTTCTTTCTTTCTTCATTCGTCCAGAGGGATCTATCCTTCTCGACCATTTGGGGTTCACCACCAGTAATGGAGGCTGCTGTATTGACTTTCAGAATCTTCATTGGTCCATCAGTGATGACGAACCACATATCGTCATCCTGTGCTGCCAGATGAGCTTGCATTCTGATTCTCCAATCATCATAGTCTTCTTTTGAGAACATAGGAATTTTGTTGAATGATGCCATCAGCTCAAGTGTCTTTGTGCTGATTAAGACAACCTGGCTCTGATACCACTTGTTAGGATCGGTCCGGAGTGTTTAGAGGGGGGTGAATGAACACTCCTATTAAAAATTAATCCCTTGTGATTTCGTTCGGATTAGTGAGACGAAATCTGTTTCTTAATCAACTCTTTTGCAGAACAGACCACTGAATGTTTTAGTGCGGAACGGTCTGTTCTCAAATTAGTAAGAACGGCTCGATGGCTTTGAATAACAGAACGAGTACAGAATGATAAGACACATAATATGTTTCTGGAAGTTCGAAGGTGATGTAATCCTTCTACGTCTCCCCTTCTTCCAATTAAGGAAGGATTCCACTAGAAGACTTTGATTTATAGAATCCTGTTGTACAAACCTGATTCAGCTGGATTTACCTCACTACCAGACTGAAACTCCTAGTCACTCGATCTGTTCAGACACACTCTGTCTGACAGTTACAATAATTTCTCACTTCTATCTTCCAATACAGAATACACAAGATAGACTTCTGTCTATGCACACAGTGATCCTAAAATGATCAAATATTACAATGTATTCGTGCTTAAGAAGAATTTCAGCTCGAGAGCTTCTGAGCTTGTAAGCTTGTGCTGTTTTGCTTTCTTGTGCGTTTTTTGATTGATCAGCGAGAGTCTGCTTGAGATCTTCTGATGCATCCTTTTATAGTTGCATGTACCAACGACATTATTCACTTAATGTGCAACTTTTGACTCTGCTTATACTCTGAGTAAGCTACAGTCTTCTTCTTTAAGGTACTTGCCATTCTGGTTCATGCTTTCGGCGACTGTCAGGTAAGCTCTTCTTTGTCTTCTTACCTTTTATGGTAATCTTCAGTCTAAGGTCTTTTTCAGCATTAATTGCGACATTAAATGCTTCAATAAATAGCCGTTAATGATTCGGACTGAAGAACCAATCTTTATACATCCTTGACTGCTCTGATCTGATATAGGTTGAGATCGATCTGAAGCTTCGATCTAGTCAGTCTATTTTCTATCGATCCGGTCTGATATGCGATATGCCTCATCAGCTTGATCTGTTTTGAGCGATCGATCTGGTCAGTCTGATTTCTCTCGATCCGGTCTGATATGTTTTGTCATCTTTAAAATCTCATCGATAAGGTCCGGAACTAACATTTATGATATGTGTTCGTAAATGGAATGTGTTGTTGCTGACCATTATGGTTGCAGGGTCATATGGATATGGATGAGACTTTGTGGAATGGGGATAACCTCTTGAGTCCAATGGGCAAAGTGCACATGTACGGGGGTCACCTCTTGAGCCTACGGGGCAAAGTGGCACGTACATGGGAGTACCTCTTGAGCCTGCGGAACAAAGTGATACATTCCTGATATTGCCGCTGACATGTCGAAGCGATGATGCCGTTGTCGTGTCGAAGCGATGGTACATGCCGCTGTCACGTCGAACCGATGATGCCGTTGTCATGTCGAACCGATGATACTTGCCACTATCATACCGTAGCGATGAAAGAATATTTGCCACTAATATGTCGAAGTGAAGAACACGCCGCTGTCATATTATAGCGAGGGATATTAATTGTCGCTGGTATGTCAAAACGAGATGTATTGGTGCCGCTGTCATTCCATCGCGATGAAGAATATTTGCGCTTATAGCGAGGGATATTATGCCGCTAATATGGCGAAGCGATGAGCTTTCCGCTGTCATATGATAGCGATGAAGAATATTTGCCGCTTAAGCGAGGGATATTATGCCGCTGGTATGTCGAAGCGAGGTAGCGAAGAGGGATATTTGCCGCTGTATAGCGAGGGATATCATGACGCTAGTCTATTGGCGATGGTTCATGCCGCCGAGTATATATAGCGATGGTTCATTCCGCTAGTCTATTGGTGATGGTTCATGCCCTGGGTATATATAGTGATGGTTCATTCTGCTACTCTATTGGCGATGGTTCATGCCGCCAGGTATATATAGCGATGGTTCATGCCGCTACTTCTATGGCGATGGTTCATGCCGCCGGGTATATATAGTGATGGTTCATGCCGCTACTTCTATGGCGATGGTTCATGCCGCCGGGTATATATAGCGATGGTTAATTCCGCTAGTTCTATGGCGATGGTTCATGCCGCCGGGTATATATATAGCGATGGTACATTCCGCTACTTCTATGGCGATGGTTTATGCCGCTGATTCTATAGCGATTATCTATTCCGCTGATTCTATAATGATGATCTATTCGTTGGAGCCTTGGTGCTATATATACCAAGTGCATATAATCATACTATTATGGGGAAAATCATATGCAAGTGCAACACCATATGCTATCCAGAAAATTTCTTGCATTTAATCCACATAATATTCGAATTCCCCAACCAAGATTATTTATATAACATGCACTCTCATAATACACTAACATGCTCTTAGTTCATTTAGCAATTCCATATTTAATTGCATGCAAACCATAAATGAATAGAGAAGAGCTGTAGCCCATTTATACATTCCATATACACGTAAAATGTACTCACATAAGAGCACCCAATGAACACGCGTGTATCTAATGTATAAAAGACTCTACCGGATACCGTTACTGGCACTTCAATCATGGAAGTACCTCCCAAGCACAGCTCGATCTCAACTCTGGATCTATGCACTTGTTCAACCAGCTCTGGTATCTCGATCCTGGAAGTACCTCAATCAACAGCCCGAGCTCGACTCCAAAGTTGCTGCTACACCTGTAACACCTGCCCCAACAGAGACAGCCCCCACACGGGGTGAGCATACCAATGCCACCAATCCAATAATATAATATTGCAGTTCATAATTTACAACATGTAAATGCTATGAAATATAAGAGATACTCCCTGGATGGCATCATCCTCATCCGAGATCCCCTGTACTGTCCCTGTTCTCAAAATAACTGAAACCATCAAATTCTCAAATGCCAGTTAATCATTACATTGATTAACGAATTCACTTGCTACATACCGACATTATATCAATAATATCAAATCATTAAATAATGATCACAAATATTCCATATATCTCTTTTATGGTTCCACAGTTCTATTTCATTGCTCGCTCTACAATAGCGGCATTTCAATCTCACGCATGCTCAACAGCAGTGGCGTCACAACCGATGTTCGCTCAAAGGCGACCACATCCAATCATTGCTCGCTCAAAAGCGGCACCATGCAATTCCCAATGCATATACATCCATTTGTAGCAATTACCATTAGCCATGTATTTCAATATCCGTTTATTGCTAAAACCATGTATCATGCATTTTCATATACAGTGATTGCAATACAGCGTGTCATGCACTCAACAATTGCATTTAAAAATAAAGGGCTATGCTCGTACGTTATACGTACCTTAAAATTCCGTAGTCCGAATCAAACTTTGCCTTTGTCCCGTTACCCGATTAATATGTGCTAACACACAAAATAACTCACAATTATTTATGAGCACACAACATATACCCAAGCATGAATCAAACCCCCAAATACATCATCAATGTAACCATATAAGCTCCCAAAAAAATTTGAGAAATTTTTTTTTTTTTAAAATTTCACTATTCATCCCTACCGATCGATCGGTAGAACCCAGATTTTTCATATTTTGCTACGGCATTCGACCGATCGATCGGTAGAACCCTGAAACCCGAAAATCACCATTTTTAAGAGCTTGAAACCCCCACCAACCATACCCCAACTCCTCCCAACCCAAAACCACAACAAATCCGCACCCAAGGACCTCCAACAAGGGTGTTAAACTCAAATTAAACAAACCCAAAAGATTTTATGATTTTCACCAAAATCACCCAAACCAAATCAAACCCAAAACTCAACCAAATTCAACAAAATTACAATCAAATCAAAGCTACAAGATAGGAGAAGGAGATTACCAGCTTTTCTTCAAGAAATCCGGCCCCTAAATCGTGTTCCCAACGATTTCCATTGAAGGGGAAAGAGGGGAAGGGTTTTGGGGATGGTTATCGCATGAGAGGGGAGAGAGGAGAGGAAATGGATTCCAAATGACGGAATCCCGAGTACATCTGGTATATATAGTAAAATGCCCCAAAATACCAATACCTCCACAAATACATCATGATTCATTAAAAATCATCTGTTTTCAAAAACTCTCTCTCCAACATCAAATCCCCATACCAGCCCCAACAAAAAGCATCCCGGACTCTAAGTCCCACCAAAAACCCAACACATAGGTTTTTCCACCAAAATGAGAATACAATCTCAACCTTGGATCCAGCGATCCCAAATGCCCGATTTAACAACCTCGGGAGACCCAAGACTACAATTAATTCCTAATTGCCACAATTAAAAAATCCATCAAGGATTATTACCACACCGGGATTAATACCATTAATCCCCGGACATCACAATTATCCCCCACTAATAAAATTTCGTCCTCGAAATTTGCACCGGCATACTCTACATAATGGACTACACAAACAAGGTAAAGCCACAATCCCGATTCTGGACCACATTATAATCGAATCATTAACTGAGAACACCAATCTCGCATCAAGCTCTACAATAGAGCAAATGCCAAAACCAATATAAACCCGAAAGATAACAAAATACCTCGATGTGAATCGTCCCGGAAGTCAGTCCATCATGACTACAAATCAATCAAAAACCCCATCGGTTCTAACATAGATATCTCTCCGCGATATCCACCAATCGCCCACGAAGCTTAACACACATCGTTATGATGTGGGCCATTAGTATACAACAGTATACTCACAGAAAATCCGGTTTTCGCTTCCCGGTCCATCTCCCCCAAAGGAGTAGTTGCACCACTTGCAATCCGGATCTGGTAAACCACGGTCACTAATCCACACAAAACACATCACTACAGATGTCTACATCCATGTGTTCCAAGAAGATCACATCTTGGTCCAAACACACCATCAAGACCCCACAAGGTCTCAAGTTCTCAAAAGGATATGTAAGAACAATCAATTGCATTCCCGCCCCACGTGTCAACCACGACACTAAACAAATCCGAATCCTGGCCATCCCTCGTCTGTCCTTGGATTTAACAATCCTAAAACAGGAAGACTATCGAATTATCCAACAAGAACTACCATGGTTCCAAAATACGACAATCCCTCCTCAGGGGAAGTCAAACAACCCTCACGATCATTCATCAGAATGCATCGTGCCATCGAGATTACCATCTCAAGGTCCCACAATCTCACACCGGAGATTCGCTAAACCAAGCATACAACTCGACGTTCAACAAGGAACAAAATAAAGTTGGCATTCGTATACTCACACGGCATACATGTCCATACACCAACACAACATGCATACTCAATGCAATAGACTCGGGTATCTCCAATCATACCCAAATCCCAAAACCAACTGTCAAACCTCGATTACTCTCACCCCACGGAGAATGATGGTTGACAAACCAAAACCAAAGGGTGTGATTTCAACATCAACACCACACGAACCAAGGCAATGAATCTCCCAAAAGATTCAACCGGCAGGTATAACAATACCGCCTTTCCCACAAGGATAGTGTCATGAATCCATGACCTTCCAACCTCGAACCACCGTCCGGAAAACTGGATATACAAACCAACCCATAACTCGGAACCAAAATATGCAATTGGTTCAGAATAGTGCATCGAAGCCACTATCATCAAATCGAAACTCGTATACACCATGTATACTCAAACAACGATGCCCTGTACTATTGCCATAGTACTCCACACTCGAGCATCACCCCAGAGACGTCTCCTCGAACGTCTCACTGGAAGTACGAAGCCATTACCAAGTCCAACACTAGTAGGGCTTACCCTGGTTGATTCACGATCAACCCTCAACCAAAACTAGCTGTCTCCATGACAGTACAATCCAAATCTCTCCAAGAGATAAGGTCAATATAGCAGTGTCACTCCACTAACTATACCCCACAATTTCAATTGTGACTTCCGCCGTATACCATATGCAAAGATGCTCAACCAGAGCTAACAAGGACTTGTCGACGCTCACGTTGGTATTTCCAACAAAATTGAGTTGTCCCAAAATAAGTCTCTTAAAACATTTGACGTATAAGCGTCTCCGCGAGGTATTCCATGCATCAATTATCATGCCACAAAGAGACTACAAGAGTCTACCAAAAGTCCTCATCGTATCATCATACGATCCACTGAACTCGAAACACACGGGCAGTATAACGGCTATCAAAAGCACGTATAACATTTCCACGATATCTGGCTAACAAGCGCTGCCTCCAAAGGCTCGTATCAAGCCTACCAACGTCTCATACGTACCACCCGGTATATCACACCGTAACATCCATTTAGAGTAGTGGGTCATCACCCAAAATTTCTCTAAAACCAAAGCATAATGGACATCCCGGTGTCCTTGCTCAACCACGAGGCAATCCTAATCCATTAGGACTTATCCTACACCCTCATGGTGAGTGTGATCACACCTACCGCAGATCACAACAACAAGCGAGTAGTTTCCTCAAGGACTACCCTTACCACCAATTACTTGGCCTAAGCCAACCAGCGAGTATACCCAAGGGTATCATTACTCGAACAATATATTCCAAATTTGTGCTGCGGCACAATCCCTGTACGGTGCACCCAATAATTCTTCGAGCAACTTACTCGGCATAATGGTCTCGTCAACTAGTGACCCAGACACTACCATGTGCCCACCAAAGGTACTCAATCATACAACTCAATACATAACATAAATGTATTAATCATCAAAATGACGCTACACGTCTACATAGAACATCAACTATGTCATCGTCATCCCGTGACGGCATATGTCAACATATGACATCCAATTAACATCGTCAACATATGACGGTACATGTCAATACACGACATCCATAATCTCATCGTCAAACACATGACGTATATAACAACATGTAGTATCCACAATGATGCTAACAAAAGTAATACGTCATACCTCATCGCTATCAAGATAGCGGAATACATGTATCCATCGTCCACCAGCGGTGCACAAGTAGCATCCATCGCTCGTAGGCGGCATAATCCAGCGCTACGCACATAGCGGTATAACCCACCGCTATAGAATCAGCGGCATGATCTCTCGTCATAGAGTCAGCGGCATAAGACACTGCTATAGATATCCGGCGGTATGAACCATCGCCATAGGTGTAGCGGAATGACCCGTCGCTATGTAATATCCGGTAGCACGAATCATCGTCAATAGAATACCCGGTGGCATGAACCATCGCCAATAGAATAGCGGAATGAGGCATCGCTATCAATATATCTGGCGGCAAGAACCATCGCCAATCAATATAGAGGAATGAACCATCGCTATCAATATACCTGGCGGCATGAACCATCGCCAATCAATATAGCGGAATGAACCATCGCCAATCAATATAGCGGAATGAACCATCGCTATCAATATACCTGGCGGCATGAACCGTCGCCAATCAATATAGCGGAATGAACCATCGCTATCAATATATCTGGCGGCATGAACCATCGCCAATCAATATAGCGGAATGAACAATCCCTATCAATATACCTGGCGGCATGGACCATCGCCAATCAATATAGCGGAATGAACCATCGCTATCAATATATCTGGCGGAATGAACCATCGCCAATCAATATAGCGGAATGAATCATCGCTATCAATATACCTGGCGGCATGAACCATCGCCAATCAATATAGCGGAATGAACCATCGCTATCAATATACCTGGCGGCATGAACCATCGACAATCAATATAGCGGAATGAACCATCGCTATCAATATACCTGGCGGCATGAACCATCGCCAATCAATATAGCGGAATGAACCATCGCTATCAATATACTTGGCGGCATGAACCATCGCCAATCAATATAGCGGAATGAACCATCGCTATCAATATACCTGGCGGCATGAACCATCGCCAATCAATATAGCGGAATGAACCATCGCTATCAATATACCTGGCGGCATGAACCATCGCCAAAGAATAGCCGATCCCTAGTCATTGTCACGGTAGTGTATTTTAATGCCCCTCGCTCAAATAAAACATGCGGTACTCCCACCCCTCGCTTTACATATAGGCGGCATAGAATAACCTCGCTTAAATGGACATGCGGCGCTCCCACCCCTCGCTTCACATTTTAGCGGCAAATATTCTTTCCTCACCTCATATGATAACCACGCTTCAATGTGACATGCGGCGCTCCCACCCCTCGCTTCACATTTTAGCGGCATAAAACAATAAATAGTGGCAAGCATTTAAAATCATCACTCATCCATAACAATGACTCATGGGATATTCACCAAGTATTTCATCCATACCTGCATCACAAAGCATAATCCATATTCCACATACATCATCATGAGTGTATTTTAATGCACCTCGCTCAAATGCGACATGCGGCACTCCCACCCCTCGCTTCAACATTTGGCGGCAAAGCATTAAAATCATCACTACATGTACACATGTAACCACAATGCATAATTCCATGATGTATATAAAATGCAGGTTACCGTTTCGTGTCTTTCAACCATGGCCTTAGCCTTTTGCGTCATAGTGTCCCTACAGGAACAATCCCAAACCATGAGCATACAATAATCCATATTCCCCACAATATGATTATAATGAGTAAATGCACAACTATGAGTACAAAGTACTTCCCATATCTCAATGCATTTCAAAATGCTCCATTTGGTTGTCCCTGTGTCACAACTCACAATCATAATCAACATGTTATGTTATGATTCTATAGATGGCATGACATATAATCGTTTCACTATGATCACATATCACAAATGCACATAAGTAAAATAGTTGTGCCACACAACACTAACTACTATCATGCATAAATATGTGCTACTCATCCCTATCAGCATGTTCCAGGCCTTCAACAGCCCCAAAGAGCTAACCACTGCTCTGATACCACTAATGTAAGGACCCCCGTGCCCTTAACCTTTTATTAGTGTATTAAGCCAACCATTAGTGCATATAATCATACTATTATGGGGAAAATCATATGCAAGTGCAACACCATATGCTATCCAGAAAATTTCTTGCATTTAATCCACATAATATTCGAATTCCCCAACCACGATTATTTATATAACATGCACTCTCATAATACACTAACATGCTCTTAGTTCATTTAGCAATTCCATATTTAATTGCATGCAAACCATAAATGAATAGAGAAGAGCTGTAGCCCATTTATACATTCCATATACACGTAAAATGTACTCACATAAGAGCACCCAATGAACACGCGTGTATCTAATGTATAAAAGACTCTACCGGATACCGTTACTGGCACTTCAATCCTGGAAATACCTCCCAAGCACAGCTCGATCTCAACTCTGGATCTATGCACTTGTTCAACCAGCCCTGGTATCTCGATCCTGGAAGTACCTCAATCAACAGCCTGAGCTCGACTCCAAAGCTGCTGCTACACCTGTAACACCTGCCCCAACAGAGACAGCCCCCACACGGGGTGAGCATACCAATGCCACCAATCCAATAATATAATATTGCAGTTCATAATTTACAACATGTAAATGCTATGAAATATAAGAGATACTCCCTGGATGGCATCATCCTCATCCGGGATCCCCTGTACTATCCCTGTTCTCAAAATAACTGAAACCATCAAATTCCCAAATGCCACTTAATCATTACATTGATTAACGAATTCACTTGCTACATACCGACATTATATCAATAATATCAAATCATTAAATAATGATCACAAATATTCCATATATCTCTTTTATGGTTCCACAGTTATATTTCATTGCTCGCTCTATAATAGCGGCATTTCAATCTCACGCATGCTCAACAGCAGTGGCGTCACAACCGATGTTCGCTCAAAGGCGACCACATCCAATCATTGCTCGCTCAAAAGCGGCATCATGCAATTCCCAATGCATATACATCCATTTGTAGCAATTACCATTAGCCATGTATTTCAATATCCGTCAATATCCGTTTATTGCTAAAACCATGTATCAGACATTTTCATATACAGTGATTGCAATACAGCGTGTCATGCACTCAACAATTGCATTTAAAAATAAAGGGCTATGCTCGTACGTTATACGTACCTTAAAATTCCGTAGTCCGAATCAAACTTTGCCTTGGTCCCGTTACCCGATTAATATGTGCTAACACACAAAATAACTCACAATTATTTATGAGCACACAACATATACCCAAGCATGAATCAAACCCCCAAATACATCATCAATGTACCCATATAAGCTCCCAAAAAAAATTGAGAAATTTTTTTTTTTTTTTAAATTTCACTATTCATCCCTACCGATCGATCGGTAGAACCCAGATTTTTCATATTTCGCTACGGCATTCGACCGATCGATCGGTAACTCCTACCGATCGATCGGTAGAACCCTGAAACCCGAAAATCACCATTTTTAAGAGCTTGAAACCCCCACCAACATACCCCAACTCCTCCCAACCCAAAACCACAACAAATCCGCACCCAAGGACCTCCAACAATGGTGTTAAACTCAAATTAAACAAACCCAAAAGATTTTATGATTTTCACCAAAATCACCCAAACCAAATCAAACCCAAAACTCAACCAAATTCAACAAAATTACAATCAAATCAAAGCTACAAGAGAGGAGAAGGAGATTACCAGCTTTTCTTCAAGAAATCTGGCCCCTAAATCGTTTTCCCAACGATTTCCATTGAAGGGGAAAGAGGGGAAGGGTTTTGGGGATGGTTATCGCATGAGAGGGGAGAGAGGAGAGGAAATGGATTCCAAATGACGGAATCCCGAGTACATTTGGTATATATAGCAAAATGCCCCAAAATACCAATACCTCCACAAATACATCATGATTCATTAAAAATCATCTGTTTTCAAAAACTCTCTCTCCAACATCAAATCCCCATACCAGCCCCAACAAAAAGCATCCCGGACTCTAAGTCCCACCAAAAACCCAACACATAGGTTTTTCCACCAAAATGAGAATACAATCTCAACCTTGGATCCAGCGATCCCAAATGCCCGATTTAACAACCTCGGGAGACCCAAGACTACAATTAATTCCTAATTGCCACAATTAAAAAATCCATAAAGGATTATTACCACGCCGGGATTAATACCATTAATCCCCGGACATCACAAACATTAAGCGGTTAAATGCAAGAAATTTTACTGTTGGTACATTATGCTATGGTTGCATGTGGTTTTCCCCCTGATTAAATGATTGTATACACTAAATACATGGATTAATACACTAATCGTGGGTTAAGGGTGGGTCCTTACACTATCACGAGTGCTGCAGATGATGCATTCCTTGAGGATGTACAAGCTGTAGCGAATGTTGAGGGTCAGGTGTCATGACAATCTAAACTTTCAAGTCAACCCAGCACCTCTTATGTAAAAGATGGAGAGTTGAATCTTAGGCCAATGACTGGCAAGTCTAAGGTTCAAACTAATGATGATTTAGTTTCTTCACCTATGCAGGATTACCAACGCACTTGGGAGAAACTAATTACCAGGCGAGGTATCAACCCAGACAAATCTATAGTGGATATCTCAGGGAAATATCCGAGAGTTTGGATGAAACCAAGCAACCATCCAAACGATGTTCAGGAATGGTATAATTTCGGAGCTCTGGCTTTGGTTTATACTGTGGCACCAGCCTTCTCTGAAATATCAAAATTAGCAAAATGAATCAGAGAAGCTGTTTATGAGACTTGGACCAATAATCCACATTTGGCCAGAGGCGATATCTTGGAGTTGTATTTTTTCAGTGATGCTCCAGAACCGGCAAAGAAAGGCTTCATCGAAGCTTTTCATTTTATCAAGCTTAGAAGACCAGATGGAAACGCCCTGAAAAATATAAAAATAGTGCTACCAGAAGAAATTCCAATTTTGGCTGGAACTATCACAGAGGATGAAGTTTCAACCAGACGAGCATGTGGTCTTTGGGTTTGTCTAACTGAAATGGATAAAGTCAAATACTCATTCAAGTTCTTTCAGAATTCAGCCAACGGAACTTTCTTGATGAATTCCATGACAGGAACCTCCACCAGATTTGCCGAAGAACTCTTTGAAACAAAAAGAATAATTCTTTGGGAAAATTGATTCCGGCAGGAAATGAGACTTACCAGAAATTCTGCAACATGGCACACATTGGCCGATGGATAGACCATATTTACCAAGCATGCCCGGAGCAGAAAGAACCAGAGTTCGGGAAAGGATTCTGATCCAAACCCGACAGATCAGAGGCAGGAAGAGACAAAAGACCTGCTGCCAGAGAGCCCATTTTCCTAAAGCTCCGGGACCACAAAAACCACTAATGTAAAGATTCCCCGACAAAGGAAAAGAGGTGGACCATTAGAAGTTAGTACGGATGCTGTTCAACGCACTAAGACAAAAAATAATGGACCACTCACGAGAAAAGTTGGCACATTCAGACAAAGATGTCAGACCACGTGAAACTTAAGGCGCACTCACAAGCGCACTCAACAATTATTCAAGATTTGGAATCCGCATTTGAAGTCCGGATTCATGCCTATATAGGGGCACTCATTCAGGAAGCTAAGAACATCAAAAATTCTCCATAGTTTTCTGAGAATAAATTTTAGAGTCTCCAAGCTTTGTAATAATTCAACTTTCGTAGCTTGGTAATATTTCTTTCTTTCTTTCTTTTGTAATCGTTTGTAATATTGTTCTGTTTGTTTAAGTTTATGTGTTCTTGAGTCCAGCCTCATCTATATGAGAGGCTAAACAAGTCCGTCTCCTCCCAAAAGGAGACGTTTTAATGTAAGAGATGATATAAGTATTCCAGAATAAAAATAAGGCTGTTGCCCAGCTATCTCCCAGATTTATTTAAATCTTTCTTATATCTTGATTATACCTTACGCCCTAAGGTAGGAAACAACTTAGTGTTGTACGGTTTCTGAAGGGGTCTGATAACTGGCAGGCTAACCTCGCCCGTGAGCTGAGGTTGGATGGTGAGTAGCCATTCGTAAAACAGTCTGGAGGCAGTAAGTTTTCGACTGGTGGCGTTGCGACCCACCTCACCCGGTGCCGTTATGGTCAAAAATGGTATATTTCAGTTTGTTAAATTTTTATTGTAATACGAAAGCATGTTGGGCCTTTTATTTATTTTAACATGATCTTCAAATCGGGTTTTGAATTATAATTAGAAGAACGTGTTATGAACTGTGAGTCCCTTGCAAAAGTATTCTCTTGGGTTCACCCTAGATGACAGAAACTGGAGGATCTCATGTTCACAAATGCTACGGTTTGGTGAATATTAGGATAAAGAAGGTGATAAATAGTAAATAGAGGCATATTTGTTCTTTAAATATTTTTAGGGTCAAGAATGCAATTGTATTAAAAATTGGTTGGACCGCGTTGACCACTTGGACCACATGGGTTATTATAGTCATTCCAACCCAAAATGGACCTAGATGAACTAATGTTTTTAACTAAGACTATGATGAATTAAGTTCAGGAAAGGGCACCGACACGCAATTTTCCCTTGTATTATTTTATGCTTACTTTTAAAAATCAAACGGGTCGAATTAAAAGTCAAAAGCAAGTACAATTCCATAGAATTTTACCTATAAAAAATTCTTATATTCAATCAAAGATTCAATTTAATTATTTTAACTGGTGATTTTTCAAAATTATTATTTTTGAATGCTTATACTTCAATTTTAATTTCGTTTATATGAAAAAATAACGTATTAAAAATTTCTAATCATAGAAGTCATTTCACATCAATTACCTTAAAAAATACATACTCAGGTTAGTTCAATACAAATACAATCTAGTTTGCATTAAATAAACGACTTGATGCATTGAATATATTCAAAATGCTACAAATATTGAAATCCATCATAATTAGAGCTTCGGGTCTAGCATATTTGGTAAAAGCTCACTCCTTTCTGGGAAAGAGCAGTGTTCTAGTCCCATTGTGTGGAGAAAATGTTTTTAGCCCATTCACTATCAAAAAAAAAAAAAACAACATATATATATATATATATATATATATATATATATATATATATATATATATATATATATATATATATATATATATATATAGATATAGATATATATATATTCCATACTTGAGCTTATATAGGCATTAAATTTAAATTTTCTACATATAAAAAAACATCCTAACAACTGATAAAATTTGATATTTGAGATTCCAAAATACTGAGTGAAATTTTTTGAATTCATATTATATCACATTTCAAATTAATTTGTGTTTTGTAATAATAAAAAAATTCAAATTAAATTCAAATTTGACATACAAATTATTTCAAAATTTGCATAAAAAATGTATGAAATTATCTCTCCATCACCATCCACTTTGTTAAAAATTAGGTTAGTTGAGAAAATATATCCCAAGTTGTATGAGTATTCCATCCCTTTGGTTCAATTTATTCTTATTCCCCACGATGGAGACTTGTTTTAGCTTTGGCAGCAAAGAGAATTGTGTTGAATATATCTACGTAAGATTGACCTGTAAAATCTTATTAAGAGAATGAGACTTAATTATTTTTATGCTAAGATTTATTTTTAGAATATTTATTAAAATAAATTAAATTCTTTAAATATCTTTATGGTGATTTGTATTTTTTTTTAGAATATTTATATATAAATTATTTATAAATAAATGCGTGTAATATCGACCGCTTGCATATGGCCTACTTATTTACTTTGGTTTATTTTTTAAATCAATTATATTTTTATTATTCGACAGTCCTATAATGTCTGTTCTTATCTAACCTAGGATATGGGATGAAGTCGTCAAGAGGATGTGTACCGGTTTTTTGCCGAGGCATTGTAATCGGATCCTGCAATACATTCCTACCCGGAAACAACATAGCTTTAGTACAATAGTTCGATTATCAATCTATATATTTTATATATGTCTATCTTTTACACTTGTAGCCAAACTAATGTAACGATATTCTTTTATCAAAAATTATAACTTGTGATAATAATACAACTCAAAATTTTAAATACTATAGCAACTCAAACGTCACGTTTCGATAGCTCTTTCAACATTGACAAATATTTCTATGTAGCGATATATGAATTGAATACGTGATTTGACTCTGATATTAATTATATGATCAAATGTTTGTTATTTTATCAAAAAGTAACAGATGATAACAGTACAATTCAAATATTTTAAAATATATAACAGTCCAAATACTAGATTTCAATCGCTCTTATTATTACTACTCAACAATTTAATTATTATTATAATTATAATTTTTTTTAATGACGAGATCTAATCTGTGCATGACCAACCATTAGAAAGATGGTAAAAAAAGATCCACTTTATGATCTCTTCAATTTTCATTTTTCATTTTTCAATTTAATCAAGCTTGCTTATATGATAATTGTTTTGACTTTTCAAAGTAAAAGTTTAATAGAGACACCGTTTATACCTTTTATTGTTGTTTCCAATTTACATGAATAAAAAAAGAATCCTTTTATATTAAGAATATTTTGTGTAAGAGATTATAATAAAATCAGAACCTTAGATGCGACTTTTAATATATAAAAAAATCCGATAATTAATTAGAATACTACTTTAGTTTAGATAAACTTGGTTGTTTGTAATAATTCTATGAATTAAGGATGATATAGTATTAAAAGACCGATAATATAGCGAAATCACAAGAAATTTCTATATCTATACTTTAGGGTAAATTTAAAAAATGTCCCTATAGATATGTATTTTCTAATACTAGTTTCAATATTTTGAGTTAATCAAATATAATCTCACCGACTTGTTTGTAACAAATTTAATCCAACAAAAATTAATTTTTAATAAAAGTGGTCTCATAATTTAGTAGGGGATTTCGAGATCATTTTTTATTAAAAATTAAATTTTGGGACTAGTATTAATTAAGTTTGGGACTATTTTTATTAAAAACAATTTACCTTGTACCATGTTTGATTGATTTTAAAAGTTTTTAACTAATATTATAATGACACCCAATTTTATGGGACAATTTGTGAACTTCAACCATATTATTTATTATAAGGGTTCTAGAAGCTTCGCCGATGTTATTAAGCTCATGACTCCTAAAACAATAAAAATAATATTAAAACACAAAAAAATAAGTTTATTTAAAGAAAATTAATAAAAACTAATTAATCTAAGGGAGACTTACTGAAAAATCGCCGAAGCCTTTATCAATTTAATGTTCAGTTCCCACAACTAGTTTTTCAATTTTGCACTCCCTTCTTAACAATTTTTTTTATTTTGAACTCCCTAATCACATAAATTATCAATTATAACCTTACTTTTATTCAAACATTCTTCTTCTTCTCTTCATTTATCATCTGTAACTTTTTCTCTCTCCTCCATAAACCTCCATGAACGTGTACAAAAAATGACTTCACCTCTGAATTTTTATATGTTTTTTCCACCAACAAATCCGAACCAAATTCATAATCTTTTTTTTTCCAATTTTCTGGAGAGCGTACGTCCCTTTTTTGTCTAGAGCAACCCACAAAACTAGCAAATTACTCAATACATTAAATATGTTATTTAGTACCACAAATCAATATATATAGACAGACAACAAATTAGCTTTTATAGTACCAAAAATTATATAATTTGGTACCATAAATTAGTATATTTTATACCACATAGTAGCTTATTAATCGACAATTATATAATTTTAGTACCACATATCAGTATATTTAATACCAAATATTAGCTTATATAGTACCACATATTATATAATTTGATACCACAAATCAGTATATTTAGTGTCACATTGTAGCTTATATAGTAACATAATTATGTTATTAGTACCACATATCAGTATATATAATACCACATATTAACTTATATAATACCACAAATTATATAATTTGGTATCACAAATCAGTATATTTTGTACCACATAGTAGATTTGTATATAACATGCGAAACAGATAGTTCACAGCCAAGCTAATATTTGGTACCAAACATACTGATTTGTAGTACCAAATATACTGATTTGTGGTACTATATATGTTAATATGTGGTTCTAAATATAGTAATTTGTGGTACTAAATAATATATTTTTGGTACGAAATAGCATAATTTGTGGTACTATATAAGCTACTATGTGGTGCTAAATATACTGATTTGTCATACCAAATATACTGATTTGTGATATTATATAAGTTAATATGTGGTACTAAAAATACTAAATCGGATTTATAACCAACATTTCAGAGTTAGCAGCGTTGGGGCGCCACCTTTGGCCGCACCCTAGCGCTGCACACTGCCATGCGATGCATATTTTTTCTCTTTTGGGGTGTGGTACTAAATATATTGATTTGTGCTACCAAATATACTGATATGTGGTACTACATAAGAAAATATGTGGTACTAAATATGCTGCTTTATGGTACTAAATAACATATTTTTGGCACTAAATAACATTATTTGTGGTATATAAGCTACTATGTGATACTAAATATACTAATTTATGATACCATATATACTGATTTGTGGTACTATATAAGCTAATATGTTGTGCTAAATATACTGATTTGCGGTACTAAATCCGATTTATAACCAACATTTCAGTGTTAGCAGCGCTGGGGCGCCACCTTTGGCAGCGCCCTAGCGCTGCACATTCTGCCATGCGATGCATATTTTTGATCTTTTGAGTGGTGGTACTAAATATACTGATTTGTGGTACCAAAGATACTGATATTTGGTACTACATAAGCAAATATGTGGTACTAAATATGCTGATTTGTGATACTAAATAACATAATTTGTGGTATATAAGCTACTATGTGGTACTAAATATGTTAATTTGTGGTACCATTTATACTGATTTGTGGTACTATATAAGCTAATATGTGGTACTAAATATAATGATTTGTGGTACTAAATCCGATTATAACCAACATTTTAGAGTTAGCAGCGCTGGGGCGCCACCTTTGGCAGTGCCCTAGCGCTACACATTCTGCCATGCGATGCATATTTTACCTCTTCTGGGCGGTGGTACCAAATATACTGATATGTGGTACTGCATAAGCAAATATGTGGTACTAAGTATGCTGATTTGTGGTACTAAATAACATATTTTGGTACTAAATAACATAATGTGTGGTTTATAAGCTACTATGTGGTACTAAATATACTGATTTGTAGTACCAAATATACTGCTTTGTGGTACTAAGTAATCTAATATGTGGTACTAAATATACTGATTTATGGTATAAATATTATAATTTGTGGTACTATTAACATAATTTGTTGTACTAAATTATACAATTTATATTATTATATAAACTAATATGTGGTACTAAACATACTGATTTGTGGTACTATATAAGCTAGTTTATGGTACTAAATATCATAATTTATGGAATACATGACTTGGTTATATTACACCAAAAACTCACATGTTAAGCAAATATAGTAGTACTAAAGAAGCTAAGTTATGAACTATATATTTCACATGTTATATACAAATCTATTTCTAACAATATCAAGTTATATATCAATACTATATACTAATTGTATTTCAAGTCCAACACAAATCTACGTGTTCTTTTTTATTAATCAATTTATGATACTATATAAGTTGAATTGTCTTACTATATAAGGTAATTTGTTGTACTATATAAGCTAAATTATGGTAATATATAATTTGTGCTACTATATAAGCTAATTTGTGTTATATATAAATATGTGACATGTTATATACATATATGTCATAGATTTATATATAATAGTACAATCATAGATTTTTATATTACATGTCATAAATTTGTAAATAACATGTGAAACAAATAGTGCACATATTATCTTATTTAGTACAACGTTATCATACATTTAAAATATAGTAATGATATTGATGTGTGGTACTGGTAAGCTAATTTGTGGCACTAAATAACATATATATAACATGCGAAATAGATAGTTCACATATAAGGTTACTTAATATCACATTATTATACATTTAATATATGGTAATGATATATAACTTGGTATATTTGCAAATAAATTTATATATAACATGTCATTTTATGTTAAATAACATGCAAAATAAATAGTTCACATCTAAGTTTGCTTAGTACCACATTATCATACATTTAATTTATGGTAATGATATATACAACTTGGTATATTTGCAAATAGATTTATATATAACATGTCATTTTATGTTATATAATATATGGTACTAAATATACTGATTTGTGGTACCAGATATACTGGTTTGTAGTACTATATAAACTAATATGTGGTATTAAATATACTGCTTTGTGGTACTAAATAACATATTTTTGGTACTAAAGAACATAATTTATGGTATCATATAGACTACTCTGTGGTACTAAATATACAGATTTATGGTACCAAATATACTGATATATGGTACTATATAAGCTATTATGTGGTACTAAATAACATATCTTTAGTACTAAAGAACATATTTTGGTACTAAATAATATAATTCGTGCTACTATATAAGCTTCTCTGTGGTACTAAATATACTGACATGTGGTACCAAATATACTGATATGTGGTACTATATAAGCTAATATGTAGTACTAAATAACATATTTTTAGTACTAAATAACATATTTTTGTACTAAATAATATAATTTGTGGTACTATAAGCTACATTGTGGTATTAAATATATTGATTTGTGGTACCAAATATACTGATTTGTGGTACTAAACATATTTTTGAGCTGCATAAGGAAACTTTGGTGTTAAATAAGGTAGCTTGTGGTACTAAAAAATATAATGTGGTACTAATAATTGCATATACACCAGGTATTACAAAATAGCTGTACCAAAAGAATTGTATATACCATCTATATCAAAAATATTGCCCATACTTGAGGCATTACAAATATGAACCATATATCATATTTAGCAAAAGAATTGTATCACATATAATATATAAAGTTGTAAGGTCCCTGTGCCTGTAATCCGCTATTAGTGTATTATCTCATGTAATTAGTGCATACAATCATGCAATCAGGGGGAAAACCACATGCAACCATAGCATAATATACCATCAGTAAAATTTCTTACATTATCCCATATAATGCTCAAATCCCCCATATCAACCCTCAAGTATGCATCTTATAATACACTAATGTGTTCTCAATTCATTTAGCAATTCCTAATTAATTGCATGCAACCCATGAAGGAAAAGAGAAAGGCACATACCCTTTATACAAACCATATATACATATAACAGTGCTCACATGCGAGCATCAAATGAGCGAATGTGTATTTAATGTATAAAGTACCCGACTCAATACCGGCACTTGTACTCCAGTCCTGGAAGCACCTCGAATCCATAGCTCGATATCAACTCCGGAGCTACCGCTATGCCTGTTCCACCTGCCCCAACAGAGACAGCCCCCACACGGGATAAGCATACAAATACCACCGATCCAATAATCACAATACATAATTTACATAATATAAAACTGTAATGTAAGATACTCCCTGTATAGTATCGTTACCACATGGGATCCCTGTACTGTTCATGTTCTCAAAATAACTGAAACCATCAAATTCTCAAAAGCCAGTTAATAATTTCATTGATTAACTAAATATGTTCCCTGATTGCCAATACCATAATCATTGTACCAAATCATTAATAATGATTATAGATATTACATATATCTAACCACTAATTCCACAGTTTCATCACCTCGCACGCCCAATAGTGGCGGCATCACGATGTTCGCTCCATAGCGACAACATCTCAACTGTTGCTCGCTCCGTAGCGGCACCATATATTCCACCATACATATCCATTTGTTGTAATTACAATCTACCATGTGTTTCACAGTTGCAATAATATAAAGGCTATACTCGTAAGTTATACGTACCTTCTAATTCTGTAGTCCGAACCAATCCTTGCCTTTGGCCCGAGACCCAGTGACTTATGTGCTAAACACAATTAATAACTCATAATTAATTACAAGCATGCAACCACGTGCCCAAGCACGTTCACGACCTCCAAATATATTGCCAATCCATGATGATTAACCATTTAAAAGACTCGGCCAAAGCCTACGTTGAAATCACAACAAAAAATAATTTTTCAAAGTTTAGGCATGGGTGATCGATCGCTGCCTTTCAGGCGATCGATCGCCTCTATTTGAAGCGGTCGATCGCCTCACTGTTCATCTTCCTCAAAATTTTACAAACGACGCGGCAATCGATCGCCTCGCCCTAGGGATCGATCGCCTCGACCTGTTCCAGCCAAAAATGGTGTTTTTCTCGCAAAATTTTCCAAAATAACAATCGCCACACCCCATACACCATAAATTCTTAACAAGGAACTATAAATCCTTCCCAAAACACAATAACCAAAAATTTCCAAAAATCCATAAACTCAAACCCAACTCTATACACAATCAAAAACCACAAAACTACAATCAAATCGAAGATAAGAGTAAGGGGAAGAGTATTACCAACTTTTCTTCGAGAAATTCCGCTCCCAAGTCGAGCCTCCATCGATTTTCCTTCCATGGGAGAAAAAGAGGGGAAATGGGTAGGTGTTTGGTGCGTGAGAGAGGGAAAAGAGAGAGGAGAGAACTGCCTGAACACCGAGTCCACTTGGTATATATAGTACCAAAACTCCAAAATCCCGAGTCTTTCACAAATACATCATGACTCATTAAAAATCATCTGTGTTCAATAATTACCTCTCAATCTCAATTTCTATTACCAGCCCCATCACAAAGCACCTCAGAACTCAGATCCCGCCAAACACCCAAGTCCAAAGTTTAACACCACGAGGGGGATACAATCTCCACCCTCGGATCCAACGACCCAAAATACCGGACCTCGGGAGTCCCAACACCGAAATTAATTCCTAATTGCCACTCTTAAAATCCATTAAGGATTATTACCACACCGGTATTTACACCATAAATTCTCGGGCATCACAATTATCCCCCACTAATAAAATTTCGTTCTCGAAATTGCACAGCTGTACCACACGTACTGCCAAGACCACACAATCCAAACTGATCCACATCGTCGAATCTTGATCGCATCATGAACGACACATCAATCGCGAGGACACCGACCTCGTACCAATCTCTGGAATGGAGTAAACCTCCCAAACCATCACAATCTCACAAGGACGTCAGCATGCCTCGACGCTAACCATCCAAACGCAGTCAGTCACCCGTAACTGCCATTCAAACGAATCATTCGTGATTCCAACACATATATTGTCTCTATATATCTCTACGACTTAGCCTAGGATGTCAAACACATATCGTTACAACAGAGACCACTACTATACTACAGTGTACACAAACTGAACCCGGTTTTCGCTCTCCAAATCCATCTCCATCGAGGGAGTAGTTGCACCGTTTGCAACTCGGATCGGGCAACTCGCGGCAACCAAACAACACAAACACATCTCCAAAGATGCCTAAATCCCGTGTGTTCCAAGAAATCACTTCTTGGTTGTGTTCCAAGAAATCACATCTTGGTCGAAACTCACTATCGAGACTCCACAAAGCCTCAAGTTCCCATAGAGGGCATGCAAGAAAAATTGATTGCATTCTCGCCAGCAACACCAGTAATGCTTACCGTGGATGATTCACAATCAACCCTCGATCAGTGCCAACTGTCTCCATGAAAGTATGATCCAAATCTCTCCAAGAGATACAATCAATATAGTAGTGTCACCCCACTAACTATATCCCACAATTCCAATTGTCCAACATTGCAATCCATATGCAAGGATTCTCAACCAGCCCTAACAACGACTTGTTGACACTCACGTTGGTACTCCCAACAAAATTGAGATGTCCCAGTACAAGTCCCTCAAAACAATTAGCGTATAAATGTTCTCGTGAGATATTCTCTGCCTCAATTCTCATGACACGTAGTGACCACAAGAGTCCACTACAAACTCTCATCATATCATCAAACGATTCACCAAACTCGGTTCCAACGAGCATTATAATGGCTACGCCAAGCTCACTATAACACTGCAACAATACCTGGCTAGCAGATCGCTGCCTCCTTAGTTTTATACCAAACGTATCATACGTTCCACCCTGGTATACCATATCGTACTCTCAATTAGAGTAGTGGGTCATCACCTAATATTTCTCACCAAAGCACAACGGATATCCCGGTGTCCTTACTCAACCACAATGTAATCCTAATCCATTAGGATTTATTCCACACCTTCATGTGTGGGTGTGACCATGTTCACCATACGTCGCATCGGTATATGCAAGTAGTTTCCTCAATAACTACTCCTACCATCAGTCACTTGGCCATAGCCATCCAACGAGTATACCCAATGGTACCACTACTCGTAAAATATTTACCTCAAATACGTACTGTGATAGGCTTAGATTTTAAGTGTTTTTAGCTGTAATTTCTTCCCATTTTTCGTACTTTTTCCTGGATGATATTATGCTTTTTGGTGTTTATTTGTTTGTTTCAGGAAATTAGGTCGGAAGTGGAAGAAATGAGCTAAAATGAAGAAAGCGGGCGAAATTGAGGCGAAAAAGAGATCAAATGAAGAAAATGGAATTTTCAGGGCTTCGATCGATCGAGATTTATTCTCGATCGATCGAGCCAGGCAGAAAGCTGAGCAACGAATTTTCCAAAGAGTCGATCGATCGAGATTTTTTCTCGATCGTTCGATCCAGGCAGAAACTTCAGCGACAATTTTCGATCGATCGGAAGGAAAATCTCGATCCATCGAGCGAGGCAGTGAGTTTCAAATGCTAAAGTGAACAGTGCACCGATCGATCGAAAAAACCTTTCGATCGATCGAGACTCGATTTCTGAAAGATTTTATTTTCCATGTTATCGAGATCTTCGGGGGTTTTAAGGGGGATTTGATTCATTCCATCAGACATCTCATATGAGACCAATTTTCGAAGGAAAAGAGGAACCCTAGCCGCATCCTAGCCGCCGCCAAGGAGAGCCATCTTCTCCGTTCTTCGTCCGAACTTAAGCCAACAGATTCCGGAGTGCAAGGAAGAGCAAGAGAAGAAATCACGGTGCAACGCACGGATTCATCCGTCGTTTATCGTATTTCTAAACTTTGATTTCTTTGATTTTCATTTCATTTGATGTTTTTGAGGTCGAGAGACAATTAAACTTCATATGTATTTGATTTGAATTAAATCTAGTTTATTTTATTGAGATTTAGTATCAGTGTGTTGGATTTATTGATTCAATTGTGTTAGAGTGTATTGATTCCTATTGTTCATGAATTAATTGCTTGTTAAGATCAAAGCCTAGCTAACTTTGATTGATTCTGAGAGTTATAACCGAGATCGAGAGATAACGTTATAGCACGCTCTATTAATTCATGAAGTATGTTCAAGATTGAGATCGAGAGATGAAATCATATACGTGAGAACTTTGAATCGAGAGATTTAGAGTAACGAGGTTTTGACGATTTATGCAATATTGAATTAGTAAATAGGTGCACGAGAGTGACTTGTTCTAGTTTGATATTAGTTTCTGTACAGCTCGAGAGAGTGTATTGAATAACAGCGAAAACCTTTCACCTTTAGAATCAATTGGTTGATAATTTGCTTATTCAGATGAATCATTAAAGATAACACAGTTGAACGAAGAGCTTGATAAATTTCTTGAGCGAATTACCTTTGCATATCCGGAACCATTCATTTTATTGTTTCTTGTTTAATTTTCGTTCCTTAGTTTAAATTTGCATTAGTTAATCACCTTCCTTAATCGTAGGCTAAATATAATTTTGCTAATCTTATTTGTTACTTATACATTAGTCCATGTGGATTCGACAACCTTTACTTACATTTCACTATACTTAGACTTGACAACCGTGCACTTGCGGTAGAATCGCTTCACACTACACTTTGAAATATTTTCTGTTTAAAATAAAAGCGATCAAGTTTTTGTCGCCGTTGCCGGGGACTAATCTGTATAATATCATACGAGATTAGTTAATTGTAATTTAGCCAATTTTTATTATTGCGTTTTTGTTTTTCTTTTTCATTTTCATTTGTTGATCTTTGTTAATAATTTTGTATATTTTTGTTGTCTCCTTTTGTCTATTCAGTACAGGAAGCATTCGTTTTAGTGCATGCTTAGAAGAGAGGAACCCATTCTCGAGCCGTTTGATCCAGAGATAGAGAGAACTTTACTAAGAAGATTACGAGAAGCTCAAGAAATGGCTGACAATAACGAAACACAGAACCCAAGATCAATGATGGACTTTGCACAACCGGCATTTCATGGATCTTTATACAGCATCACAAGGCCGACGATTCAAGCAAACAACTTTGAGATTAAGCCGGCGATTATCCAGATGATACAGCATTCTGTAATGTTTGGGGGAGCTGCTTCGGACGATCCGAACAATCACATCTCTAACTTTTTGGAGATCTGTGACACGTTTAAACATAATGGCGTCTCCGACGACGCCATCAGGTTAAGGCTTTTTCCTTTTTCATTACGAGACAAGGCTAAATCATGGTTGAATTCACTACCTGCAGGTTCAATAACAACGTGGGAAGGGATGACAAAAGCATTTTTATCGAAGTACTTTCCCCCTTCCAAGACAGCAAAGATGCGGAACGATATCACGACATTTGGGCAGTTCGACCCTGAGACTTTATATGAAGCGTGGGATCGTTTTAAAGAATTGTTGAGGAGTTGCCCACACCATGGTCTACCCATATGGCTGCAGGTACAAACTTTCTATAATGGTTTGTTTACTGCTAACCGTTCGATGATAGATGTAGCAGCTGGGGGATCAATAATGAGGAAGACACCGGAAGAAGCATATGAACTATTGGAGGAAATGGCGTCCAATAGCTACCAGTGGCAGTTAGAGAGGAACACGCCTTTGAAACCAATAGGAGTCCATCAAGTGGATGAGATTACTGCTCTTTCGGCTCAGATGGAAGCTATGAACCGGAAGATAGACAGCATGGGAGCATCAGCGATGCAAGCTCAGGCTATCTTCTGTGACTTGTGTGGAGGCGGTCATCCTAGCATCGAATGCCAGACAGGTAACCAATTTAACCAATCTATTGAAGCTGTGAATTTTGTGGGTAACAGACAGCAGAACAATCCGTACTCAAACTCCTACAATCCGGGGTGGAGAAACCACCCAAATCTGAGATGGTCGAACCAGGAGAATGTGTTGAACCCACAACCACAGGCGGGGTTCACACAAAAACCGAGTATGGAAGAACTGATGGCCAAGTTGATTTTGTCGACGGAGGTGAGGATGCAAAATCAAGATGCATCGATTAAGAATTTGGAAGTGCAAATAGGGCAGTTGGCAACGTTGATTTCGGGAAGGACGCAAGGTACACTCCCGAGTGATTCTGTGAAGAATCCGAAGGAGCAGTCAAGTTGATAAACGAGGAGGTGACAATCCAGCTTGGGACTATAAATTAAGAACTTTCTTTTCCTTCCTCGAGTTTTGTTTTTAATTCCTTGTTTTAGTTTGTTTTGTTGTTATTTGTGTTTCTAGTTTATCCGGGAATGAATTCGTGAAATTTCATTGCAGGTGTAAAAACAAGAGCGATAAGGATGTAGGCGAGGCAACCCGAGAGAAAATTTTTGAGAATATTTTGATTTGTGGCTTCTGGTGCTGGCGATCGATTGAGACAAAATCTCGATCGATCGCCCGGAACTTTTAAAATACGATTTAAGTTACTGCCTCGCTCGATCGATCGAGAATTATTTTCGATCGATCGAGCGAGAGAAAATTTTGAAAAAAAAATAGGGCACCGAAGAGCTTCTGCACAGAATCAAAATCATTTTCTCTCCTCTCCAACAAGCCCCAACTCGCCTCTAAAAAAAATTCTCCATCTAATCTCATCCTTATTCGATCCAATTTCCAATTTACTTCAAATCTTTGAAGTAATAATTGTTCTAATGAGATTTTAATTGCAGATTTGAAGCATTACAAGCCAAATTGGGTAGAAGTGCATCAAAAAGAGAATTCCACACCAAGTGCCAAACTCGTCCAAGATCGGATTTTTAAGTGGTAATTGATTTCAAATTTCACATCTTGTTATCTTTTGGTGCAAGTACTTTGTGTCATTGAATTGGGTTAGGAAGAATCAAAGGTTGGAGAAGCTTTTGTTGTGTTGAAGGGTATTGGCATTGCTGTATTTTTGGGGTGGTGTTTAGTTTCATTCAAGCGAGATATTTGAGAATAATTTAGCAAGAAAATGTCTTCGAGAAAGAGGTCAAAGCAGGCGGAGGCTTCACAAAAGCAAAAGCAGGCGGAGGCCACCAATGCTAAGCCAGGGTATGACGAACAGAAGTTTGTCAATGCCACAGTTGCTGAGTTATATCCCACGTATCATAAGAAACCCCTTAGTCATGAAAGGGGCATGAGCATGGAAAAAATTGAGTGTCCGGTCATTAGGACAGTACGGCGACGAGGGTGGTATCAATTTGTTCAGACACCTATTGATGTTGTGGTGCCACTGGTGAGGGAATTTTATACAAATCTTCGAATCATTCAACCAGGGCACCAAGCAATTGTTTATGTTCGAGGAAAGGATGTGTTGGTAGATCGAGCCTCTATCAATAATATTTACCGGATGCCTTTCATACACAACTATGCGTACCAATCTTTCCGCATGAGTGTGATCAATTATGATGAGGTACTCGCAGTCATTGGCATGCCGGGAGTAGATTGGCAGCGGAATGACAAGGGAGAGCCACAGGTGGTTCTCAAGAAGCATATGACACCAGAGGCCCAAGCTTGGTTCTCATTTGTCGCCTCACGGGTCATGCCTTCGACCCACACTTCGGAGGTGACGAAGGACATAGCAGCCCTGGTTTTTGCCATTCTCACAGGGCAGGATGTGGATTTGGGTGAGATCATTAGTGATCACATCCATGAGATCGGTAGCAGCCCACCTACCTCCGCACTACCGTTTCCATCTACCATCACAGAGTTATGCAAGAGAGGCGGAGTGCAATGGGGAGAGGACGAGGAGCTACTCCCGCCAAAGACCCCGATAACTGTTGACGGTCCACCACCACCTACAGGCCGAAGAAGGGCTGCCCCACGACCCTCGGACACTACACAGGCTGGAGCATCATCATCCTCTGCTGCAGAGCGTACACGTGTTACATTGGACTCTCTTCACAGGGATCTCCAAGATATTCACCTGGAGCAGCAGAGTATCCACAGCATGCATCGGGACATACATAGCATGCAGAGAGCATTGCAGATGGACCATGAGCAGGTAGCTCAGCGTCAGATGGAGTTCATGCAATACCAGAGTGCATGGAACACTGCCATGGCCCAGGGCTTCCCAGGTTTCCAGTTCCCGCCAGAGCCACACTTTACACCATATCAGCCGCATGCACCTCCACCTTCTGAATACCCGCCATTTCCGCCATATCAGGGCGAGGAGCATCACTACCCAGTTCCCCCTCCGAAGCATGATGAGGACGATGATCAGTGACGATCGTCGTCATGGTATGTGTTTTTTCTTTACGCTTATTTGTCTTGTACATTGAGGGCAATGCACATATTAAGTTTGGGGGGGTTTTGAGTATTTGTATATATCTTTGTTTTTGCACATTCTGCTACTTGTCTTGTTTCTACTTGCATGACTGCACGATTTTGTGACTGATTCATCCTTGAGCATTGCCAAAAAAAATTTTTTTATTGATTGAGTTATTCTTGAGAAATGAGGAATTAGATTTGCAACGGTAATACATGATTAAATTAATCCTCAGCTAGATAGGAGTCATGAAAATGTTTAACTTGTTTGCTTATATCCTTTGTTAAGCATATGTCAAAATTGAGGAATAATTCGAGCACTTTTTGAGTCATGATTGAGTGAAGTATGTATTGATTAAAGTGACAACTTGTGTTAGCGATGATTTCCTTAGTGTCCCCTTTTGAGCCTTATTGAAAAAGAATGGTATATGCATTGCATATGATTAGACCCCCATTCGACATTCTTGGCAAACTCATTATACCCACCTTGGTTTGAGCCTAAAAGAACATTTTTATCCATCCCTAAGGGAGTATAATGAATCTCATTCATTGCACTGAATTGTTTTATGTAAATGAGTTCATTGTGAAAAATAAAATGAACAAAAGAATGAGCAAAAAGAAAAGATGTAGAGAAAAGCCTTGAAAAGAAAAATTCAAATAAGACCCAAAGTGGCCAAGGCTAGAAAAAGTTGAAGAGAAGCTCAATAGTGTGCGGAAAAAAAATTGTTGAACTGATTTTATACTATCTTCTTTGAATTCATCCTACCTTTTCTTTGAAGCCGACACCAAAAGGCCTAACGTTATAAGCTTTTAAAGACCTTTTGATCCAAGTCTAGGGAATAATTACATTAGTGGAGAAGTGCTGGATAGTATATTTGTAGAGTAATTCGAAGTATTCTTGACTTTGAGCTTTTATGGCACATTTTAATCTTAAAGATATGTACATTATTCATGTTTGACAATAGCAAACACGTACGTTCCAAGGTTGCGATGTATTGTTTAACTTAGGAGAAATTGCTTCTTGTTGAATTTTGAATGACACTTATCGATGTGTAAGTAGGATTTCTGAGTTTTTACGTATGTTGTAAAGATGATTCTTGCATAGTATTAAGTTTAACTCTTCTTTTTGAGCTTATTGCTTGCTCGAGGACGATCAAGTTTAAGTTTGGGGGAGTTGTTAGGCTTAGATTTTAAGTGTTTTTAGCTGTAATTTCTTCCCATTTTTCGTACTTTTTCATGGATGATATTATACTTTTTGGTGTTTATTTGTTTGTTTCAGGAAATTAGGTCGGAAGTGGAAGAAATGAGCTAAAATGAAGAAAACGGGCGAAATCGAGAGATCAAATGAAGAAAATGGAATTTTCAGGGCTTCGATCGATCGATATTTATTCTCGATCGATCGAGCCAGGCAGAAAGCTGAGCAACAAATTTTTCAAAGAGTCGATCGATCGAGATTTTTTCTCGATCGATCGATCCAGGCAGAAACTTCAGCGACAATTTTCGATCGATCGAGCGAGGCAGTGAGTTTCAAATGCTGAAGTGAACAGTGCACCGATCGATCGAAAAAACCTTTCGATCGATCGAGACGCGATTTCTGAAAGATTTTATTTTCCATGTTTATCGAGATCTTCGGGGGTTTTAAGGGGGATTTGATTCATTCCATCAGACATCTCATATGAGACCAATTTTCGAAGGAAAAGAGGAACCCTAGCCGCATCCTAGCCGCCGCCAAGGAGAGCCATCTTCTCCGTTCTTTGTCCGAACTTAAGCCAACAGATTCCGGAGTGCAAGGAAGAGCAAGAGAAGAAATCACGGCGCAACGCACGGATTCATCCGCCGTTTATCGTATTTCTAAACTTTGATTTCTTTGATTTTCATTTCATTTGATGTTTTTGAGGTCGAGAGACAATTAAACTTCTTATGTATTTGATTTGAATTAAATCTAGTTTATTTTATTGAGATTTAGTATCATTGTGTTGGATTTATTGATTCAATTGTGTTAGAGTGTATTGATTCCTATTGTTCATGAATTAATTGCTTGTTAAGATCAAAGCCTAGCTAACTTTGATTGATTCTGAGAGTTATAACCGAGATCGAGAGATAACGTTACAGCACGCTCTATTAATTCATGAAGTATGTTCAAGATTGAGATCGAGAGATGAAATCACATACGTGAGAACTTTGAATCGAGAGATTTAGAGTAACGAGGTTTGACGATTTATGCAATATTGAATTAGTAAATAGGTGCACGAGAGTGACTTGTTCTAGTTTGATATTAGTTTCTGTACAGCTCGAGAGAGTGTATTGAATAACAGCGAAAACCTTTCACCTTTAGAATCAATTGGTTGATAATTTGCTTATTCAGATGAATCATTAAAGATAACACAGTTGAACGAAGAGCTTGATAAATTTCTTGAGCGAATTACCTTTGCATATCCGGAACCATTCATTTTATTGTTTCTTGTTTAATTTCCGTTCCTTAGTTTAAATTTGCATTAGTTAATCTCCTTCCTTAATCGTACGCTAAATATAATTTTGCTAATCTTATTTGGTACTTATACATTAGTCCCTGTGGATATACTAAAACTTGACAACCGTGCACTTGCGGTAGAATCGCTTCACACTACACTTTGAAATATTTTATGTTTAAAATAAAAGCGATCATACTGCGGTACACTTACCTATACGGCGCATTCAATAATTCATCGAGCAAACCTGCTCGGCATAATGTTCTCGTCAACTGGTGACTCAGACACTACCATGTGCCCACCATTGGCACTCAAATCATACGACTAAATACATATACCTAAATGTATTATTCATCGTAACGACGGCACACTTCTACACAGAACATCAACTATGTCATCGTCATCCTGTGACGGTATGTGTCAACACATGACATCCACAATATCCTAACGAAATAGTAATATACCATAACTCATCGCTCGAAGGTGGCACAATCTCGGGCTACATACATAGCGACATAAATCATTGCTATAGAATCAGCGGCATAAATCGTCGCTATATATAAATATCCGACGGCATGAACCATCGCCATAGATGTAGCGGAATGAGCCATCGCTATATATATACCCGACGGCATGAACCATCGCCATAGAATCAGCGGAATGAACCATCGCTGTATACACCCGGGGGCATATATTCTATGTCACAATACCACCTCGCTTTGTGTAACAGCGGCAAGTATTCCATTTCACAGTATGTTAATCAAAAATGACAATTTAAATCAATCATATATACATCGTTCTCCCTCTATAGTGGAAGCACATATAATACATTGCATGCTCCCATTAGCATCGATTCTGACAGTACTTGCATCATATGCTCTCCCTAGCATCGAGCCTGACAATATACACGTCGCATAATCTCTCCATGCTCTCTCTAGCATCGACCCTGACAATATACACGTCGCATGCCCTATCTAAACCATTCTTGTTCTCAAAATCCACACTTATCCATCCCATAATAATCAGAATATTAGATCGTTATATGATCCACATATCACATTATCACATTGCACGCTTCGACAGCGACCCATATAACATATTAACTCATCGCACGCTCCAGCAGTGACCCACATATCATATTAACACATCACACGCTCCAGCGGTGACCCACAAATCATATTAACACATCGTACGCTCCAACGGTTACCCACAAATCATATTAACACATTGCACGCTCCAGCGGCGACCCACGTATCATATTAACACATCGCACACTCCAGCGGCAACCCACATATCATATTAACACATCGCACGCTCCAACGGCGACCCACATATCATATTAACACATTGCACGCTTCAGCGACAACCCACAAATCATATTAACACTTCGCACGCTCCAGCGGCGACCCACAAATCATATTAACACATCGCACGCTTCATCGGAGACCCACAGTTCATATTACTCGCTCATCAGCGGTGACCACATCACATCCGGTGACCCTATCACATCACTCGCTCATCGGCGGTGATCATATCACATCACTCGCACATCGGCGGTGACCCTATCACATCACTCGCTCATCGGCGGTGACCACATCACATCACTCGCTCATCGGTGGTGACCATATCACATCGCTCACTCGTCAGTGGCGACCCAATCACATCTCTCACTCATCAGTGGCGACCCAATCACAGTAATTCAATACCAAATCACCATCCACAAGAATTGTCAATCACCAATAGCGCTATTGATAAAGTTCTGCACTGAAAACCTTATTACCATATTCCCAGTCAAATACTCGTAAGGGCATAGGTACATCATCTATACACAATACAGTATACATTGCTACTTTGAGCTAGTATTAGTACATTGTCACGTACCCATGTCATCTCATTTATGACATACACATACCCAATCATCACATAGTCCCTTTATTCTGTCCTCGGATATTGTATCTCGTTCCCATTTTCTGATTCCCCTACAAAACTAGATTCCTCAGCACTGTATATACATAAGCATAACATGTACACAAAACTCAAGTCAATGCAACACATTTATCCCTTTACTAGCAATAATATCCAATTACCATCGACATTATCATTTTCATCATAGTCAAGCTACTGATATAAATAAAACGAGTTACCGTACTCGTGGCTTTTCAACAATACCACATTCATTGTATATGTTCATTGACATTGTTGGTCATTTATCAATATCACATTCTTCGTATCTCATACGATCCCGTAATCACGATGGTTAGCAATAACACCAATTTTCATTGCTTCATAACATGCTATTTAACGTTCTCAACGCAACCTAGGCCCTCAAACATCCCAAAGAGCTAACCACTACTCTGATACCACTAATGTAAGGACCATGTGCCCGTAATCCGCTATTAGTGTATTATCCCATGAAATTAGTGCATACAATCATGCAATCAGGGGGAAAACCACATGCAACCATAGCATAATATACATCAGTAAAATTTCTTACATTATCCCATATAATGCTCAAATCCCCCATACCATTCAACCCACAAGTATGCATCTTATAATACACTAACGTATTCTCAATTCATTTAGCAATTCCTTAATTAATTGCATGCAACCATGAATGAAAAGAGAAAGGCACATACCATATATACAACCCATATATACATATAACAGTGCTCACGTACGAGCATCAAATGAGGGAATGTGTATTTAACGTATAAAGTACCCGACTCAATACCGGCACTGGTACTTCAGTCCTGGAAGCACCTCCAATCCATAGCTCGATATCAACTCCGGAGCTACCGATGTACCTGTTCCACCTGCCCCAACAGAGACAGCCCCCACACGGGGTGAGCATACCAATACCATCGATCCAATAATCACATTACATAATTTATAGAATATAAAACTGTAATGTAAAAGATACTCCATGTATAGTATCGTTGCTGTTCATGTTCTCAAAATAACTGAAACCATCAAATACCCAAAAGCAAGCCAGTTAATCATTTCATTGATTAACTAAACCAGTTCCCTGATTGCCAATACCATAATCAATGTACCAAATCATAATAATGATTACAGATATTACATATATCTAACCACTAATTCCACAGTTTCGTCACCTCGCATGCACAATAGTGGCGGCATCACGATGTTCGCTCCATAGCGACAACATCTCAACCGTTGCTCGCTCCGTAGCGGCACCATATATTCCACCATACATATCCATTTGTTGTAATTACAATCTACCATGCGTTTCACAGTTGCAATAATATAAAAGGCTATGCTCGTACTACCTTCTAATTCCGTAGTCCGAACCAATCCTTGCCCTGAATAGCCTGGAACTACATGACATCTGCTATGTAGACGAGTACATCAAACTCTTTACAGAGTATCGATGGAAGGCGAAGATAGCGGAAAAGGATGCAGCAGAGTTGTTCTTTGCCAAAATACCGAGCCCGTGGAGAGAAATGCTTATCCAGTAGTATACACCTCATGCAATAGAGACGGTGTCCAGGAGAATGTCATTTCTTAAAGTCAAGCTTGTGGAGTGGTGCTAACAAAGCTCCAAAAGAATTTTAAGAAGCTCAGAGGAATCAACAAAATATCTCCTCTTTGGTGTACAAGGAATGATATCCCTACAATCATTGGAAACTACCCACAAAGGTGAAAGATGAAAAAACACAGAAGTCATCCATATGCCCGAGGAAGTAGTTCAAGAAGAAGTAGGTCTTCATGGAGGCCTAGAAAGTTCTGGTCAAAACAGAAAGCCCGAAGCTATAGATCGGGGCAAAGATCAGGACCAACAAGGAGTAGAATCTCGTCGACAGGTTCTAATCAAGCTAGTTCTGGCAGAACACCAATGAAGAGAACTTTCAGACGCACACCTATGCGTGCAAATGAGAGTTTCAGAGATTGTAACTGTTGGACATGCAGAGCAAGAGGACATATCTCTACAGATTGTCCAGAAAACCAAAGCCGAGGAGTAAGACAGTTCGAGCATACCAAGGAATTTGAGGATGCTGTCTATTTCCAGGATTTGGTACAGGAGTATCAATTTGAGGATATTCCCTCAGATAAAAGCATCTACGAAGAAGAGATCTATTTTGATTATGAGGTGAATCTAGCTCAGAATTAGAGTGAATGAGAGTTCCTTCAACACGTGATTAGAGAAGAGCCATCGGGGTTTTTCTCTCATACCATCGTTTCTCGTAAAAGCCTTATGAGGATCATGAAAGAAGAGCCAAAGCTTCATATGTACGATGAATTTACAATTGGAGCGATGAAAAAAGCCATGGATATGATTGGTCTTCGAAGCAGGAAGCATCAGATTGTCCATAGGGTAACAACATGTGAATTTGCGATCCCGATGGAATTTACGGGAAACCAAATTGAGATGCAGTTAATCCCCTACAGAGAAATCCAGGAGATTAAGAACAAGGTTAAAAGAGAAGTTGCTAACACGCTCTCATGGATTCATATTGGAGCTATTAGAGTAATCATAAAGGCAACTTTCAAGGAAGGAATTGATTGTCACTTAATCTGGCAATCTTCGACAAGAGAATCCCAAACCTCAAAGATTCTTGTTTGGGAGCAGTTGCAGGAAATTTGTATGTAGGAAAGATGGCCTTTAACATCTATCCAAGGATTGCATATAATTTAGGAAATCGAGACTTCAACAAAGTTCTCACTCTTCATCAAGAGTTCAAAAGAGGAGATTTGATGAAAGAATAGAACATGCCTTACTCGATCACCTACAAGGTGTCATACGCACTCTCGAATACTTATCATTCTGAACTATTCTTGAGAAAGGAATTCATCGAAGTCCCCAGAATCTTCGAAGACTTCGCCTAAGCAGTATTGCCAGACATTATTAACACTCCGGGAATAGGAGAGAACGACATGAGGATAAAAGATCAACCTGTTCTGAACAGAAGCAGGAGCCTTATGATCGAACCAAGACGGATGTCTTTCCAACATGATAGGTTAATCAGCAACTATCCGGGGGAAAAACAGAAGGCAGTCTCGAGCAGAATTCAGAAGATCCCTGATGTATTCAAAACAACAGGAAAGCTGAAATGCCCAGAAGGCTGGAGAGAAGTGCAGATAATTTTTTGGCATTACAGAGAAAGAGAATATATTCTCTTGTGATGTCCTCTACTATTTGCAACAACCTACAGTTGGCAAGTATCAAGGAAACCTTCAAATTGGTCAAATTGATTTAACAATTGCAGGAACTGCAGGAAGAATCCCAGAACAGCTTATTCTAGGGATTGAATTTCTCGAGGAACATAAACCTTGGGAAAGATTGCAAGATGGAATGGAGTTCACGGTGGAAGGGAAAAGATATAGAATCAGATGACCACCAGTCCATTCTCCATATACATCTCCGTTGGGATGTTATATGAAAAATATCGGGCAGAATATTTTGCAGCTTACATTGACTCAGGAGCTGGAATATGCACTGCCAGGCGAGAAATCTTCCCCAAAGAAGTTGGTGAGAAATCACCAGCCATTGTCGGAAGAGATTTTTCCAAACGGATCCTTATTCTTAATGAAGGAGTCTGGGGAGCGAAAATAATTATCGGAGGAGCAGGCGGTACCCCCATGGTACAATGTCAAAACTCCACCTATATATTTCCATGATACAGGTGCAGATATGTTGTTAGGAAACAATTTCCTACAGACATTCAAGACATTCACGCGGAGAATGAAACGAGGAGACTTATTTTCACAATCCTGTGTGATCATAAGATTATGGTATGGTGATTACGGGAAGCGTTTCGCAGAAAATTCCCCATTCGTTTTCGCAACAAGCGTGGTGATTGTTGGGATATGCCCTAAGATATGTCATTAGATGATTGTTTATGACATACAATGTATTATGATTTTATAAATGGCAAATCATTATTATATATTATTCGAATATATGTGTAATATGAATAGATATATAAGTTAAATGTCCTTAGAATAATATTGTATTATTCTTAAAGATTGTCCCTAGTCAAGTATTATCATAAATAAGGATAATGATAATACATTGAGACTAGTATGTTTTGATTGATGAATTGTTCATGGATATGAGATATCAAATCAACACATGGGTACATGTTAGAAAACAATGTACTGGACAGACCCACCATGAGAATGCTACATGGATAGTTATATGAGTGTCATAAGCAATTCTCATAGT